>JADLSH010000260.1:8320000-8940108 GCA_016169945.1 Trachythela sp. YZ-2020
TGAAACAAGTTTCGGTCGTCCCAGGGCCATGAATTCCTTGATTTTTCCAACAACAATAGCAACATGAGCTCTGAAATTTTCTAATTTCCACCAAAAATCCTGCAAATGGTCCATGTGAGGGGCATCCCAGTAGAGCGATCCTCCACGTAGAAATGAACATCTAACAAGTCTGGTGATTGTGGGATTAGAATCAGAGGCGTAACGTTATATCAGGGGGCGTCCGGTTCAAATATTTTGAAGCCCCCCCCCCCTAGTACGAGTGCCGAAGGCACAAGCTCGCGCCGAAGGCACGAGCATTCTAGGAAGGTCCGGAGGCATGCCCCCCCCGGAAAATTTTTAAATCTAGAGTCCCTGAAATGCCATTTCCTGGACTTTGGGGGGAGATTTTACAGAATTCTGACGGTCAGAAAACGACATTTTAATATATCAAGCAATAATATATATTTTGTTGTTGTGTTCATGCATTTTTCGTTTCTCAGAGTCTTCTCTGTCAATTTGTTTTTGCTCTACAGTCTGAGCTTGGCTGCCTGGGGGGCCCCCTTTGGCTGCCTGGGGGGCCCCCTTAGTTACGCCACTGATTAGAACTCTGGTAAATTATACTAGATGATGCTACTCCGAGTGGCTACACACCAGGCAAGCTGAAAAATTGCTTGACCGCGGTGAGAATAGAACTTGGAGTAGCGTCACTAGTACGATATCTAACAAGTTATATTTTAGCTCAACATTAATTCCAATAATTCGTTATTCTTATTAAGGTGACAGATATGATGCACAAAGCTTTATACCATGACCTTAAAGGACGTTTTGAAGGACGGTAGGAAAATACGTTAAGATGTTTTACACGCTGAAAGAGGTTATCCAGAGACCACATATTTGCACTGAAACCTTTATTTATAATTCTGGGTAGCCCTTTCAGATGCAGCAAAAAGCTTCTGTTGTAAATATTGACCGTAACTTAACTACAATAAAAGATTATCAGTCTACTACAATATTGGACATAACTGGTTGAGACTTCCAGGGGGTGTTCACAACATTGCCTGGGAGAGAGGGGGTCACGCAGTTTGTTTTGGCAATGCACATCTATTTTGCAATAGAGGTTTAATTTTGCACTATCATGTGACAAAATTCTAAAATCTTTAACGTGCATGTTAAACATGTTTTGTATGTCATTATAACAAGCATTCATAACAAATTTCAAGTCGATACACTTATTCCCTCGCGAGTTTAAAAGGTTTGAATAATTCGTATTGCTGACGTCAGCATTATTTTCTAATGCCGTTAAAAACTACGTTTTTCCCAAATCTTGCGCGAAAAACTTAGCTTAGCTTTTAAAAGCAATATATAGTATCATAGTAAACAGAATATAGCCAATTGTTATAAAACACATATTTTCTTGAGCATTTGTATTTTGGCCGTCATGTTGGATGGCATCCAACATGGCCGCCAAAACCCAAATGCGGAAAGACGTGTTTTACTAGACATGTTTATATTCTGCTTACTATGATACTATATATTGCTTTTAAAAGCTCAATTGAGCTTTTCACGTAAGGTCTAGAAAAAACGGAGCTTTTAACGGCATTTGAAAATAATGCTGACGTCCTTAATTACCTTGGAAGCTGATTCACGTTAGTTTATTGAGTTCCTTAATGTTGCTTCAAACAGTCGTGCTTGATATGAGCCATACCAAATACATAAATTATAATAACGTATACTTTTAGATATTTCTACTTTTTAAATATTTTGCCCGAGTTCGTGCAAAAGCAAAACCAATCTGAATAAGTGAGTACGGCTCATAAGAAGAACGTCCGTTTGAATCAAACATAAAAATAGGTCGCCTATTTTAGTCGAATTTTTCATGAAAGTACGCCGTATACTGCACCGGGATTTTACTCGTGTTGTTTCTGCTAAATCAGTAAGCCTTCCCCTCCAATAAGTCTCCCTTCTCAAACGTGCCTGAGATTGATAACTCCTTGAAATTTTGACTCTCAGAACATCCGTTACATGTGTAGTCATACTCTCATGTTTAATCAACGTATACGCAGGTTAATAATTCATCGTTGTGAATCAGACATCAGTTTGGCAAAACGGAAACCGCTGGTTGGTCTTGGATCCATTGCGCCAGAAAGATTTGGAAATTCGTTGTCAGTGACGTCAATTAGAACGCCAAGCCCCCCAAAGACACAAAGTAGTCTCAAAAAAGGTAAGACCTGATGCATTTAATTAACTAGAGATCTCGCAACCAAATTGTATGGAAACGTTGAGTTCTGGCACTGTGCTGAAAAAATCCTTAAGGGACTTCATTGATTAGTCGCGGGGAGAGCGTGACTTAAGGTTTCGTAATTAAGTAATATTGGATCAAAATTCAAGATGGCGGACACTTTTTACGGTTCTAAGTTCATGTTACGCACACAATAGGGTTAGGGTTAGGGTTAGGGAGTGGGTCGGGATTGGGGTCAAGAGCAAAGAGAAATATTCGTGACTTGTAACATGGCCTTATAACCCTTTTTCAAAGCGTTGGATAAAAAATCTTAAAACTAAATTCCTTACAAATCCTTAAATATTCGATTTCCTTAAAGAATACCTGTAATGGTATACGATAGTATATTTTTAGTTTTGCACGATTGCAGGGCTGTTTTACCGTTTTGATGATTAATTGGATTAGCTTGTGTGTCTGTCAGTATTTAGAGTTTGTCTTGTGCTCACGATCAAATTTACGTCGATCACTTAATTATTCTGTAATGCTGTATCCTAATAGCTCCAGCCCCCGCAACTAACGCTTATTCAGGCCTTAAAATATCGGTCAGCGTAGCAGTGCCGTCGGTCAAAATGTCCGGTGTGTTTCAGAATGGGTCGGACATTTTTATAATTATGTCCGATGGCCTTATGTTTAGTTTGGCGCGAAAATGGATTCTTTTAAAATCGTATACTGACGCTATCAATGTTGCATTGATACTTTAAGGCCAGATCAAACGTCCGAGAACGCAAGTCATCGCAAGTAAACTTGCGTTGACTTACGATGCGACTGGTCAAACGAATACCCGGCTTCGCTGTCACGCTTAGCGGACCACATAACAGCTCTGATAAACATTTACGGGGTAAATTTACGTCGGACAAAGTTAAAGTTTGGTCGGACATCAATACAGTTGGGTCGGACAAACGGTAATCCTCAATTTTCCTTTCCTTCTTTCTTGGTCGGACAATTTCACGAATGGATCGGACAATGTCCGTGACCGACCGGTATTTTAAGGCCTGCTTATTGGTAGAATCATACTAGTATACTATTAATTGCAAATGCTGTAATTTGATTGGCTACGCTACTCGCTATCTAATTGTCGATAGATAGCGAGTAGCGAAATAGCCATCTCCTCGGCGCGATTTATAACGAATTTATTTCAATAAATTATGAAAAACGTTTTGAAATACTGTTTTCTTGCTGGTTTCTACTAAAACAATTAGATTATTGGCTCTCGATTTCTTTGAGATGATAGTTCATTCGGGCTTCGCCCTCATCAACTATCACCTCATAGAAATCTTGAGCTCATAATCTAATTGTTAAATAGAGCGTTTTGTTAAGTTTAATTTGCAATTTCTGCTCGTTAGCATTAAGCCACGTGAACATAAACTAGTGACCTCATGGCGGCCATATTGAAAGTACTCAGAGGTTAAGCAGGACGAATGATTAATGATTTCCAACTTCACCGTCATAGGCATTTGTCCTCCAACAAGGAATGTATGAAACATTCTATTATCGACATTATATTTAGCCAAATAAATACTGTATTTCGTTTCAAGAGCAGAACTGGTCTTGGGGGCACAGTGGTTCATGCATGCGCCCAATTTCACCGTATGCTTTCCGCCTTTTACACCCGCAGCTGGGTTTCGAATCCTGCAAAATTTAACACCAGGTACTCTGGTTTCCTGCTTAGTAACACTGGGCCAATAAGAGATGCCCCTTGCTAGACCTCTAGACAGTAGTGTTTAGAACTGATAGACCCATCGAGTATAACAATTACAAGTTAACCCTCTAACTTGCTTAATTTCAAAATTATTTTGTAGACGAAGTAAAAGAAGAGTTAGATGTTATATTCAGTTTACTAAATGAAAAGAAACATTTGATAGTGTTGGACTGCAAGTCAATTAATTATCCTTCACAAATAAGTGAGAGCGCACTCACACCGATCGTGGTTTATATTAAAATAATACCAAAGGTAGGTCTTCTAGGTCATCTGAAAGACCGGTTCACACGCAAGATAGCGGCATATGGAAGATTTTTATACTTTTGTTTGCATGTTTCGCGCATGGAGACCGCAAATGGGGGGAGTAGAGGAAGGTTGCCCTGTGGATTTAGTTAAATATTTGTTATATAATTTCAAAATTATATTTCATGTGTGTATGAAAGGGTGCATGAACAACGTTAGTTTCAAATTTGATACAAAATCGCGTAATATCTACTGTTTTGGAGAGCCTCTTTGAATGCGCGAGAAAGACATTTGTAAGTACGAGGGCAAAGTTACTTACAATAACCTTGCTAAGTTAGTGTACTTTAGAATGATGACAATCCACACTCCTCGCTCTTTTAAGGTTCCAGCTTCCATGGTTTCACATATAAAGCCTGGTTTCCATTCAGTCATAACTGTTGTGAACATATCAAGGTGACCAGTGTCTAGTATCGACAATTATTATATACACAAGCTCTGGATATGAGGTATTCTGCAATCTGATTGGTTCTCTACTAGCAGGATATTAGCTCATATCCTGCTAGTAGAGAAAAGTAGAAAAATGGCTGGTAGATTTGGACAATTAAATGAAGAGGAAATTCAAGTTTTACATCAAAAAATTACGCCAAAATGTTCTGTTCATATCCAGAGCTTGTGTATATAATAAAATAGTTATTCTACTCACTCTCGTCGTATCTGACTGATAGCCGACTCGGCGCTATCGCGCCTCGTCGGCTATCAGCTCATATACGACTCGAGTTCGTAGAATAACTGTTAAATATAATACCTACAGTCAGTAAAGACTGATTTGCATACAGCGCACAAGCGATGAGATAGATCCAGACTATTTCACATCGTCGAACACAACTTGTTCAAGGCCGGCCTGCTCTGGGACCTCAACTCGCCTTAAATCGCATCGCTTAAAATCCCCAATTTTTCCTTAAATTACCTTAACTCGCATTATCTCGCGGCGAGTTACCTCAACTAGCCTTAAATCGCATTGCTTAAAAGTTCCAATTTTTCCTTAAATCGCCTTAACTCGCTGCGAGTTAAGGCGAGTTACCGTCCCAGAGCAGGCCTTTGTTCACGACAGTTACGACCAAATGGAAACCTGTGCTAGGGTTTCGCTTAATTTTTATTACTCCAACATTTTTGACGTGTCCTAAGTTTTGTACGATAAAAAAAATCCTGGCTAAATGTTTTAACAGGTATTACATACTGCACAGGAAAGTACCTGGGATAATTTATATCTTATAAACCGAATTCAATCTTTTACTAGGTGGTGGAAAAATTGATGAAACTTAGAGGACAGAAAGCTTCAAAGAACTCAAGTACTCAGATATTTGCAGCTAGTAAACTGGTTCAAGCTGATGTGGTAAAGTATTCTCTCTGATATATTAAATTTCAAAATTACCTCCGTCCCAAAATAATCAAGTAATCATGCATAAATTATTCTTGCACAAATTATTCTGCACTTAATTATTTTCAGCCGGAGAAAGCAAGACAAAACGTTTGTAAATTTCTCATCAAATTTTCATCCAAATTGAAATAAAATTTAGTCCAATTGTCCTTGGCCTATGGCCATTATATGTAGCTCCACAAATATCGATGAGTTATCGTGCCTCCAGACAAACACATAGGCGTGCCAGGGTTTCGACAAGTTGGGCAAATTTTCAACACAAGTTGGGCAAAAAATATGGGGGGAAATAAATGGAAAAGCAAACAAGTAATCAATATTGAACAACTAGGAACTTATGTCTGGGGGGGGGGGGGGCTAGTGGAGTAAGGTTGAATTAAAAGTCGGACATTTGGGAAATGTCAGTTGAGAAAAATATTCTCTGTCCCCCCCTAAAAATGTAAACCGTACGCCTATGGACAAACAAACACACACACAAAGCAAACAAATTAAATCCAGGTGAAAACATCACTCCGAAAGGAAAAATTCAATTCCGAGTTAGTCGATCATGATTCTCAATTCCTGGACCAAATGGAGTAATGCTGAGCATGAGATGTTTTTATACTCCCCAAAGTTTGAACTATTAATTCTATTTCTAGGACACGATAGATGTGATACTTGACGAGCCTCGTCTTGAAGATGCATGTGATCACCTTGGAGATTTCCTGGAACAATACTGGAGTGATATCACTAGATATGATTGATTCTGAATTTCTTAGAAATCTGACTGAATGTTTTCACGCTAGACATCCGTGTGGTATACAACGTGACGTGGCCTACTTTGAGAATTTGCTGCAAATGCTGCACTCATTTCCAGCTATTGAATCGATGTTACTATAAACATACGAGAAAATACAGCTGCTGCATACAAATTCATTAATACGCGACATTAACAAATGTATTTACGAACAGTACACAATTTTTTCTCAGCAACTATGCTGATTTGACACTACCAAATACAGCCGTACCAATTGAAATGCACTGGACTGCTTGAACCGTTAATGTATATAGAGCTGGTATATAGTCTCACTTAATCACCAGCTGTAATAAATAGAACCGTAGCCTAGCAAAATATAGATTGAAACATTGACCTACATACTGCTGTATATAGTTTGACCACAATTTGAAAAATAAGAACGGTGATTAATATCACCGATTGTAAAAATTAATATAAAACCTTTCAAGGATTATTCTTGCACCTCTGAATAGAGCATCCTTTTGAATTGAATGAGGTATATTTGATGCCAGAATTTTTAAAGCTGTCAAATTCTCTATTCTCTATCGAATTGTTAGGCGTTTAAATTAGTTCTATTATCCATCAGATGTCTTTTTCTAGATAATGGAAAGATTTCTAATGAGTTTTAGAACGATTTATACACTAGATAACGAGGCTTAAGGCACGGCCATATTGGTGTGACCTCATTAGTTATTCACTAGTGAACTTAAGCAGAAAGGCAGGCCACTGACGACCAATTTCTATCTTGACAATACGTGTTGTTTCCCACTAATAACCAGAAACTGTTAGAACCTGTGGTGCATGGTTACACCAATATGACCACAATTGTCATTGACTTCAGGCCATAACGCTGAGCTTTCATGTGGCAACGTGGCTCAGTGAAGAATTTTCTCGGGCTTTTTGTTTTGCTTACTTTAAAGCATAGTTGAAGACACTGTAAACTCACAATTTGATCCTCAATTTGTTATATAAAATACGTCAAACAGGTTGACCTGGCTTACCTGTAAATTTTTGGCCGCAATTTCCGATAGTGATCAATACCTTCTTACATCAATTAGGATTTCTTTACCCGTGAAGTGCCTGATTACTTACATATACAAGTCTGTCCAGTTCTGGTATTAGGGACCTTAAGATCTACGACGACGTGGCAGTCGACAAAGCGATATAAATATGTGAATATAAAGAACAACGTTCTTGTTTTAGCTCACAGCTTTTTATTCATGACTTTTAAAACGTTTCAACTGCAGTTATCGACTACAATGCAGGCTGTAAAAACAAACGTGAAATGCAGCTATTCATCCTTCTGACTTGCCGTCGCCCTGGGGACGTAAAAATGCTCTAGTTCGCGTCGTGAACAAGACAGAGACGACGTCGAGAATCGTTCCGTTCTATTCTATTCAGATCTGTTCTGTTCTGGTCTATTCCGTTCTGTTCTGGTCTATTCCGTTCTGTTCTGGTCTGTTCCGTTCTGTTCAGATCTATTATGTTCCGTTCTGTTCTGATTTGTTCTGTTCTGATTTATTCCGTTCTGTTTTGCTCTTACGCGTTCTCATATTTGAGTTTTTACATATGGAAGAAAAATACTGACATCAAATACTGAATCTTTATTATCTTCAATTAATGGATACATTTTCTGTTTTCTCCCTCGCGTCGTTCAGACCAATTGCGTAATAATCACGGCAAGCACAGCGCTTTTATAATATTTTCTTGACTGTACCCCATATTACGGCTGTTAAAGATAACATTTTATGTTTTAATATTGAATTGATGAAACTAATGCTAGTAAAATCACAGGAGGCCCAGGCTCTATTTGACCGCGCCCGCCTGTGACTTCCTTATAACGAGGGAAGGAAGGAAACATTGAGACCAAAATAGCCCAGACTTGGCATATGTTACACGAAACTATCCTCGATTTTTCGCCTTTAAATGCATTTCTTTCGAGATTAATCGATATCTCCTGCAAGAATGATACCGTACAACTCTCAAAACAACGATGCTTAATCAAAGAGCTTAAATTCGCTCTAAAATCCGTGAGGGAATGACAAAATTTGGCAAAATATATACGCGTGCCAGGTTTGCTGGTCAAAAACCGGAAGTCGTTGAACAACTCAAAATACACTCAAACCTGATTGGACAACTTTGAAATTTTTGTTGATATTCGTTGTCCAATCAGGTTTGAGTGTATTTTGAGTTATTCAACGACTTCCGGTTTTTGACCAGCAAACCTGGCACGCGGATATATTTTTGCCAAATTTTGTCATTCCCTCACGGATTTTAGAGCGAATTTAAGCTCTTTGATTCAAGCATCGTTGTTTTGAGAGTTGTACGGTATCATTCTTGTAGGGGATATCGATTAATCTCGAAAGAAATGCATTTAAAGGCGAAAAATCGAGGATATTTTCGTGTAACATATGCCAAGTCTGGGCTATTTTGGTCTCAATGTTTCCTTCCTTCCCTCGTTATAAGGAAGTCACAGGCGGGCGCGGGCAAATAGAGCCTGGGCCTCCTGTGGTAAAATCGGTGGAAAATTCCATTCCGGTCAGGTGGGGAAGCGTTCGCATGCTAAATTTTCTTCCCATTCTAACGCAACCCATTGTTCACTGGCGCAGATAATGAAGCCAGTTAAACATTCCCTGCATTATTAAGGGAGAAAACGCACGAAGAAAATACCTCTCTTTCTTCTTAAAAAGTCGCGTAACTTAAGACTCTGAGAACTACGTTATTTTACATAATTATATAGCATCTGAAGCAATAACGTCCAAACATACTATGTTAAAAAGTTTTCAGTTCATCTCTTAGTAATGCTGACTTCCGAGTTCATTTTAATACAATAGATACTTCATCCAGTTTTTTTTCAAGATCAGTGACTCCAGAAAATAGCAGGAATAAACTAGTTCGGAGTTTCCACTGCGCATCCAAATGACGCGTTCTGCGTCGGGATAAAATTGCAGTTGAATGATGCATAACATGTAGCTGAGACTGAAAGAATTTAAATATGCATATCAAAGTTGAACAGTTGAATACTTTGATATGCATATTTAAACTCTTTCAGTCTCCACTACATGTTATGTACTATTTAAAAAACGACCCATCTTATGAGTTCATTGGCGAAGTAATTTTCAAAATAAACATTGTCTAAGCCGAAAAAATCAAAGCTAAAGTTTATGTAAATTAACATGATTTTTCATAGTATAAACACCGAAACCACTGTATCCCTTTGTCTTTTCCTCATGAATTATTAATGAGTTTTTTAAGCATGATTCAACTGCAATTTTATCCCGACGCAGAACGCGTCATTTGAATGCGCAGTCGACACTCCTAACTGGCTTATTCACAGACCTCACTGACGCGAGTTTTTCGGGTAGCTTGGACTCGTACAGACATAACAAGGCCACTACACTTGCCTATAGCGATGAGACTGAGTGCGTTGTGCTACGTATATCAGTGCATGTGATTTAACTTACTACGAAACTACTGGTTGATGATTAAGGCCATTAGAATTTGGCACGTGTTCATCAGAAATTGACGAATCATGAGTATCTTCCACACGTTCAGACTTTGGTTCCTAGATGCAAGAATAATAAATTAAAATTATAGTTAATAATTAAGTTGTACAATCGTTAACAAAAAATAATAATTTTAGGGAACTGTGAAAGTTGAATTATTTGCGAACATTTAACACGGACTTTTAGGTTATAATTGCTGAATGTGGTTATAATATGCTAGCTTTTAGGCGTTCTTTGGTCATATTTTGTTAAAAATATGTTTTTTTTATATTTTGCAGTCTTCAACGGATAAATAACAGCAGATGATTTCAGTTTAATTGCATTGCTACATTTATATACCTGTATATTACAGTAAACGGCCTTCGCCCCGGGCTTTCGCATACAGAAATACAGCTATACGCTTCGGGATACAGTTAGCAAATATATTGCAGTTGATATCGGAATGATTAACCAAAGTAGGGCTGTTCGGTATACCGATATACCGAAATTTCTGACCTTCCGGAATTTGTCAAAGAAGTAAAACTTTCGTGTTTAAAATAATGTCTTTCCACTTTTCAAAATAGAAATCTCCTTCAAATTCGCATTAAGAAATTTTCCTCCTAATTAACAAGGCTCAAAAACCGTTGTACCGATAATATCAGTAGAATTTTTCCGGTATACCGATACCGAACATGCCTACCAAAGTCACGAGCATGTTAAAATTTTGGATTGCTTTGAAATTTTTTCTGTTCAGGGGCCGGTTGTTGAAAACCCGGTTAGCCTAACCCTAGGTTAACGAAAATCTTCAAATTAAACTTCCCAACAGCTTGTTTATAAAGTTGAATATGCTTTTCCAGAAATATTTTCTGGATCAATAGAAGTTTTATTTTCTAAAGTTTTTAAACGAACGTCCATGCAGAAATACATAACCCAAAACAGCGGGTTAAAATTTAACCCAGGGTTAGCGCTATCGAGCTTTGAACAACCGGCTCCAGGACAAGTTAGTTATAGGCACAACACATATTCATATTACACCCGTTTGGCACTTGGTATGACGTAAATTAGTCTTAAATTTCCCCCCCCCCCCGCATATTCCAGAGTTTCAAATTGTTGTTCAAAGTGGCTGTTGTTCCAAATATATCACTGCTTACCTTATTTTTGTTAAACTTGCAATATAACTTTTCTACAAGAAATCCAACAAGTGAATGAAGCATGCCTAACATACAAATATAAAATAATATAATATTTAGTATAAAAAGAGAAATACCGCATATGAACACTCATGTAACTCAGTCTATTGTCCTTGTTATACAGAACGTCGTCAAGTATTGTGCGAAACGGCTACAGTAATATGGAATGCACAAAATAACATGATTTTTTCTCCTTAGAAAAGAAAATATTTTTTGAAGGCTCGGACTATTCTCACCAAAACAGGCTATGTGAATTGGGAATGTTATAATAAAATTTGAAATTTTTGTGTGACTGTAAATGGCTGGGGATGCCTTTTAAGTTATTACTCATAATGACGCATGGGGCACAATATTGTGTTATAACAATATTTGGCTATCGTGGATGGTGGTGTATGAATTCTTTACCGGAAAAATGCTCGCAATGTTGCAAAAGAATGTTGCGACTGTCTTGCCAATACAATGACAGAGCGGTTACACACTTAAAAATCTCACATCTTGTCACCACGATGTGTTCGCAACAGGCTTGTAGCAAGCTTGTTAACAAGTTGTAACATCGTTGTCACTCACAACTTGTTAACAGGATATTGATTTGCAGGACGATAACAAGTTGTTGGAACAATTTGGAACAAGTCTGTTGAGTCAAAAACCTTGTAGCAAGTTCTTAGAAAGCCGTTGACAACTTGTATGCGAGTATACATCCTGATAACAAATTGTTAAAACAGCATTGGTACAAGTCTGCTGCAGGTTTGTTACAACTAGTGTGTTTTACCTCTGTGGGTAATACAGAAGGCTAAAACGTACTTTAAAATAGCACAAGCAGGTATGCAGGAAATGAATTTAGAAAATTGCGTCATTAATAATGGACCAGACATTCATAAAAAGCAATAACTTTCTAAATAAGGTTTCTGTCTGTCCGTTCATTCTTGAAAAAACTAGATACTCAAAGCAGTAATAGTTCCAGATCAGAATTAACTTTTCCACTTGTTTACCCTAACGAAAATTTCACATATCATTTTCACATATGAAATTGTATGTGGAATTGCAACATTTCACATGGGAAATTCGAGTTTCACATATACTTTCGCATGTTAAAGCAAAGGTTCATAATATTATGTGAAAATATATTTCACATGTGAAAAATATATTTCATAGGTGGAATTGGAACAGTTCACATGTGAAAGACAGTTTCACATGTGAAATCATACGTGAAATATTTGTAAGGGTAGTCAGCAATGTGATAAACAAATAATAGCGTTACTCAACCTACCAGACGTAGCGAAAATTCCACCCACAATGCCACAGAGCCTAACCAAGAATTGCCAAAATGGGCGATGGACTTCCTTCACACGGACCAAAATTGATGAAAGATCGTACTTGAAAAATACTCCTAAAGTAAGAAATACATCGAGATGCACGTGATGCTGATTTGAGGTACAGCCTAGCTCAGATACACAAAAATAATAGCAAAGGATAAAGTTGGCTAAAGGTGAGGGTTATGTATAAGCGAAAAGTTGGCATTAAATGTCCTTAAAGCACATAATCTGAATGAAGGTGTGGGAAGCCGTGCTCCAAAAACTTCCTGTCTTTAGCAATCCTATAAAAAACTAGCTAACGTTTTAAATATAGAAAGCGATGTAAGCAAGCGATGTATTTCTGGGTAAAGGTAGGGCTCAAAATAACGACCTGCTGCGAAAGGCCAAAAGCAGGCCATACTTGAGAAATGGCAGGCGAAAATAGTTTTGAACTGTCAAGTCAAAGATAAAATGCCAGGCGAAATTCCATGCTGTAGATTGTTTCATTTCATTTGCTTAGCACATGATAGTACCGGTAACCTTCATGCCTTAATAACTACTAGCGTAGTGGAGATATGGACTGGAATAGATGAAGGAAATTAACATTCATTTCTCTCATAGCCGAGTGGAACCATTTTGGCAGTTCAAAACTACAGTAGAAATTGCTGGCCATAGTATATTTTACTTGCCAAAAAGAAAATAGTTTGTCAGGTCGAGCCCAGGGTACAGGTACAGTATGTTCAAGCAATGTTGATATACTTACCAGAAACACCATGGCTTCCACCTGCATGATTAATCTTCCGTGACTGAGAAAAAAGGATTAAACAAGAGGTATCAGAGATAGATACAACTAAAACCGAGGTTGTCAGCAAGGAGCATTCTTCATTTTTGCTCATATCACAAAGTAACGTTCCCAAATTAACAGTGGAGTGTTCGTTTGTTTGTAGAGTGTTCGTTGTACAGAGGTGGCGCAGTCGTCAGAGCAAGCGCCTTTCACCTCTGAGTTGCGGGTTCGATTCTCGCTGGGGACTCTACTCATGTGAAAAGAGTAAGTCAGCGCTCTGCCGAAAGTCATGGGTTTTCTCCGGGCACTACGGTTTCCTCCCACAGGGAAAGCTGACTGGGTGGGTTAGGATATATAGATTAGGAAAGTAATATCACAATTGTTGTAAAAATATATAGTGTAGGCTAAGTACGTAATATAGGTAAGCGAAATACTTGATGTAATCGGTCACTGAAAAGCCCCGACGGGGAGTGAGCTGAATAGTCATATGCGCAGAAGAGAGTGCTTTCAGTCTGACACTATCAAATACCGCAGGGTACGTTTCTCCGAGTTCTCCGGTTTTCTCTTATTATTTATTTTACTTGCTTTGCCATATTTAAACAACAAATAACAATACAATACAATACAATACAACACAATACAGACATCGACATACAAAACACAACTGGCAGGGCAACCGCAACAGCTTACGCCAATTACTGCGGTCCCACTTACATGTCTTTTAAGGTGGATCGATACAGTTTTCAAAAAATTCAGGTGTCCAACACTTTGAAATTTTTAAACTCCGTATTTTTAGGTTTTATTCACCAGGTGTCGGGGTTTTCGATATATTTTGATCCTTCTACTTTCAAATTATGTTAGTTTTAGTAAAAGGCAAAAATGTCGTTTTCTTCAAATTTTTTTTAGTTTTGGTATAATGAAAGATTTTTGCGGTGCAATACAGCATGCAAAATTTTAACATAGGTCACTGGACAAAATAATGAGATATAGCACTTTTTAAAAATGGAATTTTTTAATGACGTCAGCAATTGACATGAAAACGGTATATAACACGCGCAATGACGCGAGATGGTGCGAGGAACTGCTCACGTCAGGTCATTTTGGAAGTTCTTTCGTTAATATTCCTGCGCGCACAAATGGTCACGCGGGTTTGTACATATAGTATGAAGTTTTGTTTTCGCGATTCTTCAATAAGGTTTTTGTGATTACTATATCGAGTCACTTTAAGGATTACTGTCCATCCAGTGCACATTGTCGGTAATTTAATACCTTGTAATAAAGCAACTTATTTTTGTATTCATAACCCTTGTCATTGTAATTTTACTGCTAGTCTGAAGATGTCTTGAGTTAATCAATATTACGTGTTGTAATCGTCTTAATTGCATGATAAATTCGAAGGAAATTAATGTGTAAACAGTGTTTGATACGAAATACCAGAGCAAGGAGTACATGTGAATATGTGAATATATATCAAGTAATGTGAAAAACAGTGTCTTAAAAATACTCACCCTCTGTGTAACAGAGTATTGGTTTGTCTTTAACTCATTACGCCAACTCAGCATTTTAATACTTGTCGGGACGATCTATAAACAATAATAATAATATAATATTTACATATTTTACCAGGGTAAGCTCATCAGCAAAAGCTGTTATCAACGAGCGCCCTGCTCCTTGATAACATACATAATAATATAATGCAAAGATCTAATGATTTTGTCCTCGTAGTTTCTCAATAAGGAGAATAAAGGTTTTTACCAGAGAACGAGGGTGTTAGTACACTTGCTACTCTCTCCTCCGCTGGCGTTTTAGTTTAGCACGTGGGCTACATACCCGAAAAATATAACTACGTCTTCCCTTGATCCCTCGCTAGCATTCACCATGATTACCTGCATGTCTTAGATTTTACGGGTTTAATAGCCTCTGCGGAGGAGAGAGTACTTGCTCCAAATATCCCTTGTGCTGTACCACTTTAATTATCATGGCGTTAACGGAAATGACCGAGGGAGAGACTTGCAACATCCGGCATAACAGCCGACGGTCACGCAAATAGTCGTGTAAATAGTCACGTAAATATTGATTCTACCGACTTTCGTGAATGCAAATATGCTTCCCATAAACTGTGCATTCTGAGAAATAATGTGAATCATGGAAATGCCGTCGTGTAGATCGTAACAATAAAGTCGTAAACTTTGGCGCAGGCTGCCATACGTCTCTCACTCGATCTTTCATATTTCATTGTACGTCATGTTAGACGCAATATATGGGAAGAAACAGATAGAGAGATTTAGACCAAGCCTAGGGTGTTATCGTGTGCGACAGGCTTTGGGTGTGGTGTTGCTAAGACTTTTGATTGCATTAGGTGGTATACTGTAGTAAAGATACGAAACTCTAATAATTTTACAGTCCCGCCGAAACATTTCATGTAAGAAGAACATGTATGATTACTGTATACTGTACAGTACGAATTCGTATCAGTTACATGCAGTATCTCAAAAATAGACAGATTTCATGATTTCAATCCTGGTTATACTAACGCTGTTCATTTTGATTTCAAATCTTACTTCACAGTGAATGCTCCGCTTAAATCTGTTATCTAAGTTCTGTTTCAATTCATTTCTAAATTCTGCATTGTACATATAACATTAGGATCAAGCTTTGTGTGCAATGGCTGGATTTTGGTCTTCCAATAATTATACTCTCTTCTTCATATCAGAGGCCCAAACATTCACCTTAATGCCTTATGTAGAAGTAAAAAAGGTTTACCTTGATATAGTAATGATACGTATGAAGATCTAGACGCAAAACAAAACAAAAACAAAAAAACAAATGAATTTACATATTTTTGTTGCACGAGTCCGAGTTAAACAGGTTGTTCTAGTTTATTTTTAGTTTATTGTGTTTACCACTCTGAAGTGGACGGAAAGCCTTAACAGGTTTTACAACCCAATTGACAAACGTACCAAGGGTTGGTTTGTGGTTAGTGTCTAAGGGTTAGTTTTTAGCGAGCGAGGAAATACGGAGTACCCGGAGAAAAAACCTTGAAGCACAGGAGAGAACCAACTGTTTAAAATTCGTTTAAGACGTTTTAAATTCCCACATCTCCCACTTGAATGTACTCAAGGAACAATGCTAATGACTTCATGCTTGTCGCATTTGATAGATTTCTGGTAGAAACTTACTGTTATGTGTGACTTGTATATCTCCATCCAGAGCACTTATAAGCCCAGGAACGCGAGGTCCAAAGGAAAGATGGTCAATACGATGTGTGAAATTGTATTCTATAAAGGCAAAATTAACAGTTCAAAAAAATATACACGGTGAATACTTGTGGAAAACGCTTGCTGAGATTCAATCTCTAAACTTTGGGTTGCATTGTACTTACAAGTGTTTCCCTCAAGGCTTGTCGACACGATCCGATTTGTCGGACACGATTCTTCTCCTGACGTATGTGCTTTACTGGATTTGCTGACAAGAGTAAGGCCATTGGCTCATACCTGGCGGAAAGTGTAGCTGTTGCGTCTGAGGAGAATCGGATCTGACAAATCGGATCGTGTGGACGGGCCTTCACTCTCCATGTTTGTGTACATGATGTTGGGTACGTCATGTCAGGTTCAATATAGTGCGACGACACAGCGAGACAGATTTATAGCAATCTTTAGTAATACAGGTATAAGAACCGATAGCCTCTTGCTTCATATATGGGCGATGCTCAACCAACTGAGCTAACAAGTGGTGTCTAAATATGATTAACACATTTGAAACTCCCTTCCTAAGAACATTACAGAGATCAATGCTGTGAAGCCTTTGAAGCATGCGCTAAAAAAGCTCCTCATTGAGAACTGGAAGTCTGAGAAGCATTAGCAATTAACTGTTAACATGTGCGCATCTGAACTATAAATTAACTCATATAGTAGCCAGTCTTACCTAGTTTTTTATACATTTGTAATATTTACATTTACTTCAAATTCTTATTGTAAATTAAGTCTGAAAAGTCCAGTTTGGGAGACTAATTAAAATATTGTATTGTATTGTAATAACGACTGTTCAATTTTTTATTTTAAGCAATTTTTGTAATACTATCATTACGACGGAATTTCAAAACAACGAAAGCAAAATATTACGAAAGGCAGGGGTAAAGTAAGGTACTCAGTATTGAAAAATAACAACACTTACCAGTTGCAGGTACAAACGCACTTAAATGTGCGTGACCTCTTGGATGTGGTATGGATCTAAATGAAAAGACGTTATTAAGTTTAAACGCATTCTGTCTACTCTACAGTATAATAGCAAGGGTAAATGTGGATGGGGGTGAAGTAATCTAGGCGGATCTACCCTGGGGTCACTACCCAGCCTTCTATCAAAACTGTTCCTTAATACTTGTAGACTCTTCTATTTTTCTGTTGGATGTGCGTACTTAAACTACACGAAGAGCCGCGCAACCTCTGCACACCTGGTAAATCCGTCAATGCCACTGTATAGCCCTTCGCGTTACGTTTTGTATTATGAGAACATACAATAATGGAGCACGACAACAGTCAAGCAAGATCAACATGCATCTCAATAGGATGAAAGATTCGGGATCCGAACGTTTCACCAGATTCATGTTGCTGTTTACGTACGCAAAGGATGCATCATCTCGGTTTCGAGTCGTTTCCATAAACTTTGAAAGACGTTGTATCCAGATTAAAGGAATACCGTATTGATTTCCGTGCATGATTCTCTGTTTCTTACACGCGGGTTGTTGCGAGACTTTCGAAAAGCGTAAAAAAAAACGAGCCGATAGGCGAGTTTTTTGTAGCTTTACGAAAGTCGAGCAACATCCCAAGTGTAAGAAACAGATAATCATGCACGGAAATCAATGCGGTATTTGTTTTATAAAATAACCACACAGAAACATAAAAAAAGGTTTATTAAAGTGCATATGTCACAATTACCATTTTTTTCTCAAAAATCGGCCGTGACGAGACAATTCGAATGATATACATCATTCTTTAAACGGATAAATACTTCCAGAGATATTTTGGCTCAAACATGCCAAAAAATGGGTTTTTCAAAACTTGGCCGGGAGAAAAGAGGCTGAGTACGAGTAGCCGCGATGACGTCAAATCGGGAAGTCATGTTTTGTTTACATTATAAAACAATATAAAATATAGTCATGTTGGAAGCGAAAAACTGCCGAAATATTCAATTTTCTGGCATATACGTTTGGAATTCGACTTCAGGATTTTACGCAATAGAAAGGTGAACATTGCCGTTCCCAGAATTTGGTAAAATATTTTCTATAATGACGAGAACTCAAACGGTGGGAGTCTAAAATGTCGGCTGCAAGCCTGCAAATGAAGTCATGGACCCGTGCTGGACTTCGGGAAATTTACTCAAGTAATTTACATGAAGAAAATTAAAAGGTAAAGGGATATGCGCTTGGATGCCTTGTGAGAACGTAGTAATAGACGAAAAGTCTGGAATGTAGAAACAAGTTAGTAAATTGAAATTTGCAATTTTGTATTAAATTGTGCTACCTTGAATATATTTTGTGCAGGATGTGCCACAATTGCCCTGTATAAAAGGAATATATAGCATAAAATAAAAAACAGTCATGGGAGATGATGTATGACTTCAGATTGACCACATGTCTTAACATGTTTATAAACAAACCTTGATATTGTTCAATATATTGCTTATAAATGGTATTTATAATAATAGTGACATCATTTATATGCTTATGTAGGAAACACAAAGATGAACAGAGAAATGAGGCTCCAATGAAGATAATTCAGACTCATAAGACATCACATAACTTGTTAATTTACTTGTCTAATAATTACCTGTATCTCTGTTATTTGTATGATCACTGTTTAGTGAAGGCATATTAGTGATATAATAGGGTCCTGAAGGAGGTTGGGGGGGGGGTACTAATCCCAGTTTTACGGCCCAAATTTTGACCAAATTCCATAGTCCCATCCTATGTTTTGCTCAAATCCCAATCCCATTTTCTATTGTTTTTTTGTTGTTGGTGAATCCCAGTCCCAGTGCATGAAATGGTTTCCCAGCCCAAAAGCATGCAAATCCCAGCTCCCATTTTACCCCTTCAGGACCCTCATATAAGGATAATCAGTAATCTGCCTAATGCTCCCTATACTCGTTATATTGTTATGTTATGCGCACAAATATATTTCTTTTTTGACCCCAATCACAACCCTATTCCTACCCTCTTGTGACTGTAACATAATGATATCAACCAATTTCCTTATTACTGATCAAGGGAACCCATTAATGGTTCAACAGATTTTCATAATTCAGTTGTAAGAGTATGGCAAACATATTAATAAAAAATTAATCACAAAAACAAATAAATATGTTTATGACCATCCATTCTATGTTTTTCATTTGACTAGTTGTATTTAGCATTTTAGAATACATTAGATTTTTCCTTAATCTCAAGGCAAATGCCCATCTAAACAATACAATTAGTCATACTTGATTTTTATCCAGGTATATGTAGTTGATAAACATGACTAAAGAAGCCACATTTCAACCTACCACTGACGAGTAAAATTGTCTGGTGTTAGATAGAATAAGTAAAATACTAAGGTAGGGCACATCTGACCTGAATAGGAACTCTGGTGGTGTTAGTCATTTTCATACATAGGTGGGTTTTCTGTGCACCCCCCAAAAATATTTTGCACCCCCCCAAAAAGTTTTCCCACCCCACCTAGAGAAATTTGCACCACCCCAAAAAAATTTAAATGCTCATTGGGATAAATGGCAGTAGTGTGATTGAAATAAAGAGTTTGAACTAAGTAAGACTAAAAACAAGGATTTTGAACTAAATAAGACCAAAAATCTCAAAATTTTCTGGGGGCTTTGCCCCCTTACCCCATTGGCAACTGTGGCCCCAGACCCCTGCTGCAGCTTGCTCGGCGGCGCTACGCACCCTGTCACTCACCTCCCCCCCTAAATATTTGGCAACCCACCTAAATTTTCAGCACCCCCCCCCCCGGAGCAAAATCTGAAAATCCGCCTATGTTTTCATATGTCAGAATGATACATAAGTACAACCCCTGGCTCAACAAAGCTGTCACTAGTGTTGCACTACAAGCCGAGGCCTAGACTTGGTCAGTTTTTTGCTTCACTGATTTTCTGAGTAGTTTAATCAGCTATTCCATAAACCAAACTGGGCCATAGTGAGGCTTAGGTATGCATGCAGTGTATATTCATAAGATATACATTAGGCTGTATAAAAGGAAGGTGGCTGTGTGGAAAGTTACATGGAATTATAACTTCATTTATTAAAGAGTTGACCATGGGTGGCACGGTTTCATTGCACTTTACATGATACTGAATAGTGGCAAGAGACCTGCCCATAGAAATAACAGATATCTACTATTTTGTCTATTTCTATGGACCTGCTACATTGCACTACACAGAAACCAAATAAATATATATTAAATGTCTTGCCCCATAACACTCCTCATACTAGGATGTTCATCTGGTGGATATAGAAAAATATATAGTAACAATTAAATGTATAGAAATGAAATGTTGTCTCTGCCATCTGTGACATTCCTTGGGCTATCCATCACATTGTGGCCTCTCATCAGCTGATGATACCATATATTGTAAATGTAATATTGCTCTGTGACCTTGTGTCTGTCCTTGTGTTCTGACTTGCTTAGCATTAGATACTATAAAATACAAGATGAAAAAAATGTTTAATATATATCATTCTACCAAGTATATCTATGCTTAGTAGATTTTTGTAGACGATGGTGGTATGTAGTTTTCATCTATTTTTTGTTACAATACAATTAAACTTACCAGTTCCCATAAATACTTCATTTTGTACGGCTTCCTCGACGGCTTCAAAGCGGAGTATACGCTTCGGGTCGCTTAATACTCATCTCTGTTCCTTCGACTCCGATCTCAAAATTGACAAAATATGAGAGGTTTCGCCCACATTCTGGGAACGGCAATGTTCACCTTTCTTTTGCGTAAAATCCTGAAGGCGAATTCCAAACGTATATGCCAGAAAATTGATTATTTCGGCAGTTTTTCGCTTCCAACATGACTATATTTCATATTGTTTTATAATATAAACAAAACATGACTTCCCGATTTGACGTCATCGCGGCTACTCGTACTCAGCCTCTTTTCTCCCGGCCATGTTTTGAAAAACCTATGTTTGAGCCAAAATATCTCTGGAAGTATTTATCCGATTAAGGAATGATGTATATCATTCGAATTGTCTCGTCACGGCCGATTTTTGAGAAAAAAATGGTAATTGTGACATATGCACTTTGATGTACATTGCAATTCTCCCAAAAAACGTCAACAACAGCGTATACTGTTTTATGCGTTGTGCTTTATGCTTTCTGCTTGTACGCTATCCACCAACTCGTCAACTTGTTTATCCGACTTTAAGACGAACCTCTGTTTACTTTTTTCGCCATTATTTTCTTTGTCAAAGTCAAAAGTTGAACTATTATCGCGGGAAAATTTCCCGTGCATGATTCTCTCATCCTGCATGGGTATTGACCAATCAGCGCGCTCTATTTACTTAAGTTATTTTATAAACATTTTTACTGTATATAGTAAGTCTGTAACTTCATACAACGTGAGATTTACGTCAGGCAAATTGACCTATAAAGACATATTGGACGTGCAGCGATTACTTTAAGGAAATCTTAACACTACACAAAGAGCAAGAATGGGATAGCATTTGAATGTAGCCGGGGGTTTTTTAACGTGCAGTTCTACACAAAATGTGCAGTTCTAAATCAATTTGTGCAGCTCTAAAAAAAATTTTGTGCAGTTGAAAAAAATACGAACTTTCAGGAAAGTAATCGAAGGTATAAATGGAATACATATAGCTTCAATAACAAAAGCTGCAGTACCAGAATATTTATTTTCTTTTAATGAAAGTTTATTAATAAGAAAAAAATTGTGCCATTTGGGCGAGTTGAATTTCATGCTATGACATGTGTGTCACAGTGTGTCAGTATGACAAAATGTGCAGTTCTAAATTTTTCTTTAAAAAGCCCCTGAATGTAGCGGTATATGTTAAAGAGCATGGAAGCAAGGAACCTACGTCAAGGGAGCTAGCTAGGAGGTGGTTAACTGGAAAAAGTCAACCTTAATGGGGGTCTGGGGTCCTCCTCCAGAACATTTTTCCTAATTTTGAGCCTCTAGAGGTTGATTTTCTGTATTTTCAGACACAATTTTTTATATATTCCATATAGAGACTAAATACTAGGTACTGAAGCAATGCTTGCATGGTTATGGTATTCTTCTTTGCTTATAATATAACACCTATCTGTATTTCTATATAATTATTAAAGAAAAAAATTATTACTCCACAAAATATCATTTATCACTGCACAAATCTCATTATCACTGCACATATTGGTTATCACTGCACCTGGCTGAACTGTTATACAGGGTGTATAAAAAAACGCAATCCTCTATTTAAATGTCGATTTTGAAAGGAATAATGCAGTAAAACCTATTTGTTTATATTCACTTGAAAGCTTAGCTATTCAGCTAATCAACGATGGGTTACTTTTTCAATTTGAACTATTGGTTCGCGAAAAATATTACTTTAAGCAAATGAGATTGGAAAATTTAAAATTCGAGATGCAATAATAAAGCCACCCTGAATAGACGAACTCATTTTGTGGAAATCCCCGAAACTCTCAAAGCTTTTTGCCTAGAACAGATCAAAATCAAGTAACCACGGCTTCCTTTGCACCATTTTTAACTTATTACTAACTTTTCAATACACAACGGTACTGGTTTAAACAGTTTAAGCTTGCGGCCACCAACTTGCTAAATTTCTGTTTACGTTACAATTAGCATACGGCGCTGTGCAACGGGCAATACACGGCGATTGTTTTTATTACTTTTTGGGATCGATTTAGGAGTACAAACTACATGTAAATTGCACAGCTCAACATCTTTTGGTACTTTGTTTCGCGTGAAAACAAGAGTATTAAGTTTAAACAAGAAGATTCAATAATTCCAAATGCGACTATTAAATAACATTTAATGAAATTGTATAATTGTTGAGCAAACAGAAATTGGCAAGTTGGTGGCCGCAATTAAGCTTAAACTGGTTAAACCAGTACCATTGTGTATGGAAAGTTAATAAGTTAAAAATGGTACATAGAAAGCCGTATTCCGAAATTGTGCCTCCGATACCAGATCACGGAACACGAAATGTACTCGCAATTCACACTCTCAGATTTGGTTGAATATAATATAAAATATCACTTTTATTCTCGCAATATCTCTCACATATTGTTTGCTTTTTCGCCCCATGAATTTTCATCTTTCCAATCTCAGTTGCTTAATTAAAGTGATATTTTTCGCGAACCAATAGTTCAAATTTAAAAAGTAACCCATCATTGGAGAGCTGAATGGTTAAGCTTTCAAATGAATGTAAACATATAGATTTTACTGCTATATTCTTTTCAAAATGTACATTTGAATCGAGGATTGCGGTTTTTTTTATACACCCTGTATATATATATATATATATATATATATATATCATTATTTTACTTACTTTCCAACAGTAACGTGAAAGTTTCCCGCCACTTTATTCACGGCGAACGAACCAAAAAATCTACAACTATCTGTATGACTCGAGGACTTCTTGTTCAGGTCATCCCTACAAAAATATTCAATGTCAATTAAGGTCGTGTTATACGAGGAAATTTTTGCTGTTATTTGCAAGGCAATTAACATAGAGTGATGGTTATGTTAAAAAATATTGATAATAAATCAGTGAACCTGGGCTATTTCCCATCTATTCCGTGCCTTTATGCCATGCTACGCGAGGAAATTGTCAGTGGGGTAAAAGGTGGGACAGGTTTTCTATTTTACTGTGATTTGTTATTTTACAAATAACATGACTTTGTGCCAGAAGTTTCGTTGCAAGCTCTGAAACATGGCCGTTAGGGAAACAATTAATAAGGATATTTTTCTTCTGGGAACCTTGATTTTCGTGTTAATTTCCCCTTACAAAAATTTCACATATGAACTGTTCCAGTTTTGAAATAATTTTTCACATATAAGCCTCTAGTTTCACATGTGAAAGAATATGTGAAACACAAATTTCACATATGAAAATTCTGAATTTCACATGTGAAATGTTCCAATTCCACACAGAATTTCACATGTGAAAAAGATATGTGAATTTTTCGCAAGGGTCATATTTTCTATGTACTATCCCTCACCACCACACAAAAACTACAGACAGTATAGTCCATAAAGGTTTTAAGGTCCAGAGAGACCTCACTGAATTACACATCGACTGACCGTGTGTACAAGACGCATTTTCCAACCGCCAATTTTACACACACCAAATTTACATTGCGGCATTCAAAGTATAGATGCAAGCATGTAAAATTCAACTTTAACCTGAGCCCACTCAAATATGGTTTAGATTGCGCAGTAAAGTGTAGTAAAATGCCACGTTAAAATCGTGCGTAATTGCTAAAAGTTTTCGCAACCAACCACATTGCGGAAATTTTTTTTTCTCTTCGCTTCACTTCGCTTCGCGCAAACAAATTCGCTTAGTCGAAAACGAAACGCTTAATCAAAAGCCGGCTAAGGAATCAGAGGCTGATTTATTGCGTACATGATTAAAATGTTTAAATGAGCACCTGAATTGCTTGGTGGTGAATAATGCAGTTGATGAACTCACCGTTGTGGCATCGCCGTTGGAAAACTTCCTTCAAATAATTCCACTTCATTTATTGTTCTATAACCGTCCTTTGTTGACTTCATCTCTTGGAATTTTCTAAGACACGTAATAATCGTGGAGAGAAAAAGTGTCAAGCTTCATGCATATTTAGGGGCTAAACATTGGAGGCTTTAGGAGCTGGGGATCGCACGCCTAAGGTAATCTTTGAACGCTTAGGCTGGGAACATATTGAAAAATTCTTAAGAAACGTGAAATTATTATGACTTTTAAGGTCCTTCAACGTGAATTACCAGAATACATAAATTTAAACATAATGATATGTATCAACTAAGGGGCAATGACACTGACTTTATGAGGAAATCCTTTTCCTACAGGGGAGCTTCGGCATGGAACAACCTGGCAAATGATGTTGTCAATAGATACAAACACTCTCCACAAAAAGCATTAAAACTTTATAATTAGTAGACTTTAATTCAGCGTCGGCCACGGACATATAGAACAAATTAAGGGTTGCTTCGGATTGTTCTCACTTTAGGATTGTAAATAAT
Organism: Trachythela sp. YZ-2020; assembly: GCA_016169945.1. Lineage (NCBI taxonomy): Eukaryota > Metazoa > Cnidaria > Anthozoa > Malacalcyonacea > Clavulariidae > Trachythela > Trachythela sp. YZ-2020. The sequence goes on from JADLSH010000260.1 coordinate 8,345,416, forward strand.
AATCAGTGGGCCTGTGAGTAACCAATGGGCCTGTGAGAGTATATATTTAAGCATTCCTTGTATTTGTAGTTTTAATATTTTTGTATATATCCAATAATGGTAAACAAACTGCCTCTTGAAAACCAGCATTTACGCTGGAGGGCCACCGTTTTTAAATAAATTGTAATAAATAAAATCTACAACTTAACGCCCATTCATATTCTTAGAAATTTTCTCGTGTAAATTGTCATAAATGATAAATATATACTGTAGCCAACCTTAGCCATTCCTTTTGGTTATCTGCCAGTTCAAAGAAAGTCTGAAATATATGAAATATAAATAGTATATTCATTAAAAATACTCATATAGCATTAGCAATGGTACACACACATATTTGAAAGCTAATCTATGAGCTTCTTCCTTGCTAGTAGCCAATCAGAGGCTTTGTTTACAAACCTGGTTGTGAATTTCATTATGAACTTTTCAATTTTGTGGTTGATTACAATTTGTTCGCGTCGGTATAGCAAATTGCCCATAATTGCCATCTCCCAGTCAAAATTGCAATATTGTGTGACAATATTGCAGTGTTGCTCGGATTTGCATGAATGTAAGTTGGCATAAATTGAACAAGTTGGCAGTAAAGAGAGGGAGCATGCTATGGTTGGTAGATACGGCAACGCGTTGTCCCTTACCGCTACGTTAAGCCTGCTATATTAGAGAGTTTGGCAAACGAGAACGGCAACGACAACGGCAAAAAATATAATTACTTATGTTGTTTTATTTGAGCCAAAGTATACGTTATCACACTTAATTTGCCTCTTTAAGTATTCTTCTTTCACTTTAACAGCCCTTAAATAGCAAGTAGTCGGCTAATTCACATCGAATACCCCATATAACATCGAACGAATTAACTGTTGCCGTGGTCATGCACCGTGAAAATGATGCAAATAACGTAGCATGCAGTTTCAACAACTACGGCATTTTACAACGCTTAAGACCATGTAATTTACATTCGCCTTTGTCTTTGAGGATAAATTCTATTGTTGACGAGCACGTTGCCGTTGTCGTTGCCGTTTTCGGTTGCCAAACTCTCTAATGTACAGTGCAGTAGGTCAAGGATAGGTACAGTATTTACTTAGGTAAGGCGGTGATCGCTCTGTGGCTGTGTCACCCTTTACTCTAAATATAACTAAGTGCGTTTAATTGTATACTGGTAAAAAATCCATGTTAGATAGATAAAGATCTGTCTGATAACCGTGAGGTTAAATCTCTTCGTTTTTAAGGTAGTGTTAGAGGACACGTCCTTAAGAATTATGGACCTTTAAGAAAATCAGTCGTCAATTGGCCACTTCGGAAAAGAGAACTGCACGAGACTGGGGAATGAAATGAGAGTCACGCATCTTGGGATTGTCACTGGGGAAAAACCCCCAAATAATTGAATATATACAACTTGTCCCCATGCAGTGTATACTGTAACGACCCCAACACATATCACTATCTCCAGGCTCTTGCTGTTTTCTAAAGTTACAAACACTCATTTATAAAAGGAATATATTTCTTACAGCTTCTTCTTTCATGTTCTCTCCTTCGATGGTTGCCCCTGATAAATCCAGGATATCAGCACCAATATCTAAAGAGATTTGAAGGAAAACCCTTAACTATGCCTATTTCAACATATACTAATTCTGTATCAAAATAAGATCACTTCAATTGCTGAGGAAACACTAGGTCATTAGAGATAACTTTGATCATGATTATTGCAGCTTTTGTAAAATTGTAAAACTTGAAATAAGATTGTGTACAAATACAGTAGAACGCCGCTATCTCGAACAGCCAGGGGAAACAACAGAAAGTTCGAGATAGCGGGAGTTTCGAGATGAAAGAGTAAAAATGCTGGAAATGGTATGGGCGGCAAATTCACGGGAAATGGGTTTAGGTTCGAGATAGCGGGGAGTTTGAGATAAGCGAGTTTGAGATAGCGGGGAGTTTGAGACAAGCGAGTTCGACATAGCGGGGTTTTCCTGTATGCTTGTTTGCAAAGCTGTAGTAAAATTACCGATGACTGCAAAGTATCCAATAGGATTGTAACACTATACAGTATGTACACATTACATCATGCATGTAATGTATTGTCTATTTGAATCAAACTTCTTGACTTATAGGAATTATTTAGAATACAGTAGAACGCCGCTATCTCGAACAGCCAAGGGAAACAACAAAAAGTTCGAGATAGCGGGGGGTTCGAGATGAAAGAGGGAAAATGATGGAAATAGTATGAGCGGCAAATTCACGGGAAATGGGTTTAAGTTCGAGATAGCGGGGAGTTCGAGATAAGCGAGTTCGACATAGCGGGATTCTACTGTACATGATATTTTAGCATGAAATAGTCAATACTATAATAATTAGTAGTATCATCCTTATTAGTCGACTGCGCATCCAAATGACGCGTTCTGCGCATAGGCGGATTTTCAGATTTTGCTCTGGGGGGGTGCCGAAAATTTAGGGGGGGTGCCAAAAATTTAGGGGGGGAGGTGAGCGACAGGGTGCGTAGCGCCGCCGAGCAAGCTGCAGCAGAGGTCTGGGGCACAGTTGCCAATGGGGGTAAGGGGGCGAAGCCCCCAGAAAATTTTGAGATTTTTGGTCAAAATCCTTATTTAGTTCAAAATCCTTGTTTTTAGTCTTACTTAGTTCAAAATCTTTAATTCAATCACACTACTGTCATTTATCCCAATGAGCATTTAAAATTTTTTTTGGGGGGGGTGCAAATTTCTCTAGGGGGGGGTGGAAAACTTTTTTGGGGGGGTGCAAAATATTTTTGGGGGTGCACCCCGCACCCCAGAAAATCCGTCTATGGTTCTGCGTCGGGATAAAATTACATTTGAGTCAAAACATGAGGCTGAGACTGAAAGATTTCAAATATGCATATCAAAGTATTCACCTGTTCAATCATCGTTCATTTTGTGTTTTACATACAACCACAAAAGAACTGTCATGAAAATTGCAGTTTTTTTACAAACATATGCTGTCTTCCCTGAAAAGCAAAGTAAAGGAAGGTGCACCTAGGGGAATATATTAGAGCTGCAACCGCGCAGGAGTAACTTTTTGTATATTCAAATGATGATTGAACAGTTGAATACTTTGATATACGTGTTTCAATTCTTCCAGTCTCAGCTACATGTTATGATTCAACGCGTCATTCGGATGCGCCGCGGACACTACTTATAGGTATTTAATATGTTACAGTACTATTACGTTTTACAAGACATGCTTTAAGCCCTGTAGTCTTTACCTTGGCATTTCATAGCAACAGTAATATCAACATTGATCTGCAATTTGCTGTCAAACAAAAAATTATGAGCTTTTTACTACTAATTAGAAACTGCATAACTGGGCTTGTTGAGCGTTTTGTAGTATTTGTTGTAGAAGTATATACAGTAATTCAGTACGTGGCTTCGACGGCAACAGCTAATCATATTTCATGATCATGGATTAGATTCTCTGGACAATATACAGTATAGCACAAATCATTGGGCTTTCTCCAATCTCCTCCCACAAGGTTATTGACAGGATATCCAATGAAGATTTGAATCCCCGTCAGCATTAGCCAGGGCTTGATACATATACCGATTAAATATATTATACCTAACATGACATGCTAGTTACAGACACTAGGAGGGACCACCCAAGCTAATAATTCCTGAAAGTCTTTGAATGATAGCTGACTACCTGTGTTACAAAGCTGTAAGGTCCTTCGTAGGCCCTTCACTAACTTCCAGACCATGCAAAGGCCTTCACTCGAAACGTCGATGTTCTTGTTGTATTTTTCAGGTAGATTGATCCTTATAAAGACCTGAAGATCATTGCGTAGACGCTACTTACACTGGCGCCATCGAGATATAACAACAAATGTGCAGCCAAGAAGCCTTGTTACTGTAGGCGTGAAATTTAAGCCAAAAAAGTTTTAAGAACTTTTGCCGCAACAAGAGGACAAGAATCTAAGCGCCTCATATTTCTGGTAACAAGCTAGAAGCGGGGAATTTCGACATTTGTTCACTTAGGGAGAAATGAGGAAATATTGTGCCCGTACTGCTCCACGTACCTTGATTGTATTTATATTCGCACAGTACTAGATTCGCGCAGACCAAGAGTGCGCAAAATTAAACCTGAGCGGAAAATAATGCGCGCGAAAACGTTTCCTGTTGTGACTACACGAAAAATAATCCGTGTGTATACTCTATACACGTTTGCTATCATAACACAAATTACTAAAAGTTAGCCAATAAAATATTTAGAAATTATTCTATTATATATGACATTATGTACAATATGCATTAGCCATTATAGATTCGTTGTTACAGCTATACATTTTAAAGAAACTGTCCTGGCTATATTTCTCTTCGGCTTTTTTTCGGTTCAGGTGGCTTGGAAAGTTTAGCAAGTTTTCGTGAAAATTGTAAGTATCCAAATGTAATTTTAAATGTCATAACTTAAATGTGATTTTCTATAGTTTTTTACTGTTTCAAAGTGCGCGAAATCAAAACAGTGCGAAAATATCGTATTTAGGGTGCGCGAAATTAGATCGCGCGAATTTAAAACTGAGCGAAAATTAGTACCACGCAAATTTAAATACAAGTAAGGAGCATGTATGAACATGTATGTTTGAAGTTCGGGGGAAAAGTCTTCATACCTGTCTGCATCAGAATCAACTTCATAGTTATATTGAATGTCTGTAGCTCGATAATATTGAAATTCTGAGATGATCAATATGCCAATAAATAGAAACGTAAGAATGGAAACTAAAAAAGAATCATGAAATTGATATTGTTTAGCGCACATTTCATTTACAATTCGCATAGGTACTGTATGTATATTAATAGCGGTAGCTACTACATTAATATGACACGTGTCTGCTGCATACATTGTTCTTGTACTTCAGGGATGAGAAATGCAGCTATAGATTAATAGCCTCTCCAGGTAAGGCCTGTAGGGTGAAAGCTGGGGTCGGTAGGCAGGGTTATGTTAAGAATTCGTCAGTGCATGATGGCAGGGTTTTTTAAGGATACTTTATCACTACACAAAGAGCAAACAAACACAACATTGATATTTAGTGGCATGCCAAATAGCGATGGATAGCTTCGTAGATCATCAGTTGATCGGTGCAGTACTAAGCTGCCTGAAAATAGGCTTCTTGCCAAAACCTTTTACGAATTCTTCATTTGGGAGGAACGCACACCAAGGGCCCTTTGAGCCTCTGGAGCTCGATTTCCTGTGTTTTCAGACAAAAATTTTAGATAGTGCATGTATATAATTTATTAAGTGTACTAGAAATATTTGGTTATGTTTTCCCTTTTATAGCTTATATTTTAGACCAAAGGGACCTTCACTGGGGGAGGGGGATGGGAGGGTTAACATGGGGGCTGGAGGTAGGGGAAAACAGTGAGTAATACAACAGTCGGCCATCGGTCATTTTCCGACCAAGACGCTGATATGACCGTCCACTGATTGCTCTGCATACATTTGATAGTTTAGTGTATTATGTTTACCACTCAGAGGTGGACGGAAAGCCTTAACAGGTTTTGCAACCCAAATGACAAAGGTTCCAAGGGTTAGTTAGTGGTTAGTGCCTAAGGGTTAGTTTTTAGTGAGGGAGGAAAACCGGAGTACCCAGAGAAAAACCCTCCAAGCACAGGAGAGAACCAACCAATTTCAACTTACAGGAGTTTATCAAGCACACTGACGTTACCCAACCTGAGTAAATCCGCGCCCTCGACCTGCTGTATATATAGCCGGCTTAACTCAGAGGTAAGGGGCAGCGAGCTAACTGCCTCTGCCACCCATGCAAGTGACATAATTGCAATGTACTGTACAACTTTCTCTTTTGAGTTCATCAACTATCACCTCATAGAAATCTTGAGCGAATAATCTAATTGTTTTAGTAGAAACCAGCAAGAAAACAGTATTTCAAAACGTTTTCATAATTTATTGAAATAAATTCGTTAAAAATCGCGCCGAGGAGATGGCTGTTTCGCTACTCGCTATCTATCGACAATTAGATAGCGAGTGCGTAGCCAATCAAATTACAGAATTTGCAATAGTATACTATTAGTATCATTCTATCAAAAAGAATTAGTGTCTGATCATGTCCAATCAATATGTGGGTACTTGGTAGACTCTTACAGCATATTGAACTCTGGAGGGAAAACTTATACAAAGTTGCTTAATACAGTATAGAGTTTTTGACACTTTTTGGTTGATAATTACCTTGCCAAATAAATAAAGGCTTGAGTAGCAGGGTCTGAAATTTGCAGTATCCCGATATCCACAGGATAGTAACATTTGGTTTTGGATACCAAAATGTGAATGACTTGTATCCCGACTGGATACTACAAAATTTCAAACATTAGGATAATGTTAAATGTCTCTAGAGGTCTCCCAAGAAGCTTTTGAATATATGCAAGTCTGCCACCCTGAAAATATGTAGCAAGACTTGATCGTTCAGGGTAGCAAAATTTATGGTAACCATTATCCAAGGTATATCACAGGGGGATACTAAAACTTGGAATCTTGGTATCCTAGTTGAATACAGAAAAGTAATTTAAATTTCAGACCATGAGTATAGGTAGCATTCATTATGATGCAAAATGATTGAGCCTGCAATGCTCATTGAGGTTAATGCTATAACTGTGATTGACAAGATGAGTCAACAGTGCCAGGGTTGAGCCAATAAACTCTTTTTTATCGATAGAAGCCAATCATTTGTAAATTGTTTATCTGCCGATAACATCAGTATATATTATATATTGTCCTATTTGGCATATATTGGATTTTTCGATATTTGACACGATTATCAAGAAAAAGAATAATATTGCATCGCGAGATGCATTTGGTTCCAACAATGAAACTGTCAAATTTAGTTACTCGATTCCATTATGCAGATACCTACTGATTACAGAGCCTGAAATAACGCTAGGACATCGGACATTTTCCAATCAAATTTCAGTTTGTCCGCCCAGATGCTAAATTGGTCGGACATTTTGTCCGGACAAGATGAAGTAGTCTATGTTCTTCAAACTCCATGTTTTTCTTTACTTTATGTCAATGTTATTGTATTAAACAAATTACAGCAATGAATGATAGCTGATTGAACGTGTAACAAAGCTGTATTAACAAACATGAAAGCTTTGATAGGCTATGATTAATTAATATTTGCATGAATTTAAGCCTTATATAAAACCATCCTATGTTATTGAAATACTGTTGTAAAGTAGACCGGCCTGTTTGGCTGTTTACATCTTGAGTGTTGGGGTCCATTGTAAGTAGCAATGAACAATATTCATGAGGTTAGTTGAAAGATCTACTACTGTAGCTGCACACAAAAAATATAAGGTACCTTTCTCGTGTTTAAATTTGTGTGGTACAGGCCTGGAAATAATTTTTAGGGACCTGCCTGTCAAAATGACCAGTACCAATGAATTTGTGTCTGTCATAAAACAAAATGTACTGGTCATGCTACTTTTCTGTCAAAAACAGGATACATAACAAACAAGGTTAACAACGTTCTTTCAGGAGTTTTTTTCTGCGAAAGTTTGGCTAAATCTTTACTCGTGTTGTCAGCTTCTGCTGAAGTTGTTTCCTTGGATGTAATTTCCTTCTCTGTACTTTTGTTGGTAAAAAAATAAGTGATTTTTTTACCAACAAAAGTTTTATTAATAAGTTTTATTTTCGAGTCACGAAAATAAAACACGCTTGTTTGGGAGTTTCCCGCCAAACTTCCAAGTAGCGTTTCCACTTGGAATAAAATTTGATCAAAAAATTTCATTATCACTATCAGTAGGCGAAAAAAAGTTTTACATAATGGAAACACTGAACAATAAAACAAACATGGCGTCGTCGGTCGTTGCACCGGACAAAGTGACAGACACAATCAAATTTCTGCCTGTCAAAACAGTAAAAATGGTGTATTTGTGCCGGTCAATGACCGTGACCGGACGCTTATTTCCAGGCTTGGTGTGGTACACCACCATAAATGCAATATGTTAGAGCAGTTTTAATTTTGCAAACCTTGAAATGGTACGAAACTACAAAATTGCGCTTTATTGATGGTTTTTCCATGTTAAAATGACATTTGGATGCTTAAACTTTTCATGCATGTTACAGCAGAAAACCTTTTTGAGCAGATTATTTTTCAATCAGTTTTAAATTTGTGCTTAGGGATGAGCCTAGATAACAAAAAATCCAATTTACCGATACGATAAATTCCGATACGATATGTGGGTTTATCAGCTGATATATCATTAATTACCAATACTGGTCGACAATTTAGGGCAAACATATTAAGCTCCCTACAAATGAGCAAGATTTTCTTGACAAGTTTTCCTATTTTCCATGAAAAGTTTTGCTTGCTAATGTGCATCGAATGTTTAAACATTATATCAACCCGGGGCTATTTGCTAAACACAGGGTGTATAAAAAAACCCGCAACCACTTAATATTCTAAGATATTCACTTTGTTTTCAAGCACAATAGATTTTAGGCCCCTGGGAATTCAGCGGCAATGTTTTCCTCCGATCGTGCTGTTCTTCGCCTGCCAGAATTACCTTTGTTGAGATTAGGGCTCGTTTCTTCACTCGAATATTTCCTGACGTTCCTCAAGATTGTCGCTTTGTGAGGAGGGTCCCGATCAGTAAATCTTGCTCGAAAAAGGTTTTGCACTTCATTTGTGTTTTGATTTCGGTTGTACTGTAAAACTATGAAAATTAGTTGTTTGGTTGTGAGCTGCACCAAAATTAGTTTAGCTGATTTGTACGATTAGAAGCCATTTTAAATTCCCAGGGGCCTAAAATATTTTGTGCTTAAGAACAATATGAATATTTTTTTTTATACACCCTGTAGACTTGATTAATTATGAACTAAACTTGATAGTTTTATTGCTGGAAGCAGCAGTAATTTTCAGGTAGTTTAAGATCCTTCAACCAAGCTCGTGCATAGTACACCTGTTTACCTATTCATACCATAAAAATAATGTTAGAATTCAGGGCACAACAATAGAATACACGACACTAAAATGGTGTGATAGGATGTGGCCATGCAGCTTTAAGCCTTTAACGCCACAGTAATTAGGTTTAGGATCAGTGTTAGTTCACAACCTTTTCACTTTTCCCATAAGCAAAGCACTGCCGAAATAGCACATAAATTTAAGGTTTCACACCCACCAAAATTTTAACATGCTTAGGTAGCCAAATAGCCACGTAGTCGTAGCAAGGTAGCGGTGTGTCAATGTTACTCATGTATCTACACATAGCCATGAAGCCACGTGGCTGACGAAGTACTGCTTGGTCTGACAATATATTCTATAGTTATATTCCAATATAGTGTTATAACAACCTGTTCCGCCGCTAGCTGTGGTCTTTTGATAACTGTCTGGTACTTTGGGAAATGCATCTAATTCTTGTATGACTTTAAGATGTTTCCTTTGTCTCAATTCACTGCCAAGTCGCCTCATACTCTAACCTCAGATCCAGATCTTTATACTCTCAAATAATTTTTCATTTACATGGTGAAAGCATAATACATTTTGCCATAAAGTTACAAATTTAAAAAATTACAAAAGAACAACACACGTCCATCTTTGATTGCTTCGTCTGTTGTTATGTGTCATGTCCCCAAATGTACCAATATATCCCACCACTGCCATTCCACTGCCATTGATATCCTAACGTTACCCTACATATCCCTAGTGGTGTTGTATGGCCGTTTGATTTTATACCAAGCGGTTGGGATTCTTTTGGAAAAAATCTTGTGACCGGCCTTTTAAAAGAAAGTAAAAAACTGTAGAAAACAATTCGTCGTTTCAAGACTGACAAAAGGTCCCACGGCCTTTATTATACAATTTTAGTGCTTTATTTGCGCTAATTATGCTAATTAGTTCAGCCATTATAAGTTTCACTTCTCTTAGCTTTATTGCATTTAATTACACAAATGAGCAACCAAGGCCCTGATTTTCACGGTTAAATAGCATTATAAAAGTATTTTGGAACGTGGGTGTCAGATGTTTGGATACGCGGTAACCCGGTTACCTGCAAATGACTTGCCCTTAGCCATTTCGCGATTGTGCTCAGTAAAATCCTAAAAATTAAAAGATGCTACCAAAAATATCAAAAAGTTCCTTGAAAGTTGCCAAAAGTTGCTACCTCGAAACCATTGAATAACGATGTTCTTGCACGTCACAAGGACAATATTAACTTTGCTTTTCCTTAGCCATCAATGTTGACATATGATCACTCCAAAATCACTCCTAATTGCAATGCTATTTGGCCATGAAAATGAGGATCTCCTAAACTTACTAGAAAGCAAAATGTGTAAAAATCGATTTGGTATGCTAACACACTGGGCCTAACACGCCTAGAAAGCCCTGGGAACGAGGTTGCAGACTGAGAAAATGTCTCGTGCGCCTTTTTTATGCAATTTTATCTGCTGATTATGCTAATTAGTTCAATGTTGCCTTTGCTTTTCCTTAGAGACCGTTCTTTATTTATACCCTAGGGTCTAGGGTGGGGTGGGACATTCTTGATCATATATAAAAATCTCATGGAGCCCCCACCCCTTTTTGAAGCTCTGAAAAATGAAGACCCCGCTTAAAAAACCACTTAAAATTAAACAACCCCCTCAGATATAATATATACATGATGCAACCTTTTATTAATATTCTTTGTTTATGTGAATGACTGACTATGGAGAAAAACGACATTTTACAGCATGCATAAGCTTGATGATTATCAGTACGACAATCACTTGCTAATATATTATCACAAATTCTTATTTATAGTCAGGGACCGTGGAGAATTTTTTGCATTGGGGGAGTGGGGCTAAAAATCTCAAAGGGTACAGTGGCACTAGAACCGAACGTGGAAGGCATGAGACCTTTAGGGGGACATGCGGGCATGCGCCCCCGTGCACGTTTATTAGCATGGCATGACCAGTTGCAATGGCTAACTTCGCTACTGCCTAGTATACAATATAATTATTCCAGGATTTCCGATGGCACGTCTCCCAGCACGAGGGCGGATTTGGCATTGTTGACCCAAAACTGTTTGGACGTATTAAATGAACTTTTGTGAATTTCAAGTTATGGTGAAGTTATGAACTTTCAAAGGCAATTATATAACATAACAATAATTCAATTCAATTTTCTTATTTAATGAACAGTGCAAAATGCGAACAATAATTCATTATCTAGTTCAGTACCCACCCCAACACCGTCATCTGACAACAACTAGTCGTGTGGACGTTGTTAGGTAGAAGGTGATGAGTGGCAACGTACCAAATTTTATCTACAGTTAAATAACGTGCTCTGTAATAATCCCATACACACTAACATACAAACAACGGGGCTTTGGGATAACATTTTTGCACTGATGGGGTTTGGTGATCTCCATGGTCCTAAAAATGGATTTCGGACTTAATTGACAAGTATGCACAGCAAAGTTGAAGACTTTAAAAATAAATGAACGGAGTATAAAGTCTACTGATATTTTCCTCGGCCAAGAGTAGCGAGTACACACCCCATCAAGCAATTGACTGAAACCAATCATGAAACACAAATTTTTGTAGCATTTTTGCTGTTCAAGTTCTTCAATTCGGCGCCAGAAAGTTCAGGAAATGGATTTTCTGGGCCTCAAATTTTCAATTTTTCCTGGAGGAGCATGTCTTCAGATCGCCCAGTGCACGTCCTCTGGTTGGTTGAAAACACCGTTAATTCTGATCGAATTTGATTGACATTGAGTAAAAGTACTTTGCAAGAGCACCGGTAATAATTGAACACAATATAATTGTTTTATTTTGTGGAAAATGCTATGTTTTACTTATATAGCATAGCTTTTGATCCGAAAGAAAACAATTATACCTCTCATTACCATGTAACCATACAAGGAACTAAGTAAATGTCCTTTTGTCACAGGCGTTTAGGCGGGGCAATGGCCCTTTTCCACATTTTGCCCCACCACTGAAGAATTCTTAAAAAAATGCACTGAGTATTTAATTCCCATGTGAAACAGTATATAAATAGGTTTACCTATAATCAGATACCTGGTATGCAAATATACATTTGACTGTTGAGGAAATGTTCACCTTAATATGAAGAGCGACTTCGTTAGCGACTAGAAGCTGCATGTAATTTACGTACTGTTTAATCAACTGTTTTACAATTACCTTCAAATGTCATTCAGATAGATTCTTCTAGTTGCGGCACTGTTGTGTTAAGTTTAGTTATTAAATATTAGCTTCACGTAATTAGGGTAAAAAGATTGTTATTTTGGGAAATGAATTCGCAGAATTTCTTTCTGAATATTCTCCATGCAGATTAACCAACAGAAAGCTTTCACATTTTATTCCGCTCTGCCTTCCCCCCTCTTACGCTATACCATATACTCCAATTATACATCGGATGGGAAATAGTGTGTTTAGCCTTTGAGATCTCCCTTGTTAATTTTATCAAAACGTGCATGCATATTTTCATAATGAAAGCAGCACGAGAAATTCCTGGAACACATTTGCATGACACTCAATAATGAATAATACGTCGTATTTGCAGTTTTGAACATTTTTGTGGGTGGATTATTGACTTTGGCCGCCTATATACATGCGGATGATTCTGGGTGATTAAACTGATGCTCGTAGGAAAACTATATACTTCTTCTGTGAAAACAAGTGGGAAATGGTTAAGTCATTTAACAGTTATACTTTCGCAGTTCGAAGAATATATCTTCAAATTTAATATTCTCCAGAATGACCCACAGAAAACATTACCCTGTTTGCATGGCCTGAATGGTATGTGGGTTGAAAAATAGTGAGCAGCATAATGTAGTTCACGATGACAGTTCAAGGGTACAGAGTGCGTCTGATAAACCTCCCAGCATCGATCTCCATCGGAAATTAAAGTACTGAAAGGCTTCAAAATTGCGGCACTAAATATTACTAGTCTTGTAAAGGAGATTGATGAATTAAAATGTTTATGTCAAGCCGGCCAACCTTCTGATATTTTGGCAATTAATGAGACGCGTTTGGTCGACAGCCGTTCAATTGCTGACAATGATATTTCCACTGATAGGAGACATTTCCACTGTTATACGTAAAGGAGACATGGAATTTGTTGGTTAAAGAAATAAACATTGATCTTGAAATATTAACCATTGAGATCATAGGTAAATTCGTAAACCCTTGTTGGTTACTACTTGGTATAGACCTCCAGCAAGTGAATTAAATGTTTTTGATGCACTCGAAACCTACCTCCAGTCGCTAGAAATGGAGGGAAAATAATCCATTATATTAGGTGATTTTAATTGTAATGTTTTGGGGACAATTTGTAGCACCACATACCTCAAAACTTACCTCTCTATATGACGAATACCAGTATACTCAGCTAATTAAAAAACCTACGCGTATAACAAGTACTATACACAATCTTTAATTGATCACTTTGCCACAACTGCGCCACAGCGTATAAGGAGCAGTGGAGTCTGTCACCTTTCTATCAGTGTCATAGTCTGATATAAGCAGTACGACGTATGGTAATACCGCGTGCATGAGCGACCTCATATTATTGACACTCGAAATTATAAAACTTTTGACATGAACGCTTTTTCTTCAGTAAAGTTGTGGATGCTCATGCACCAATTAGAACTAAACGAGTAAGAAACCGTGATGCCCCATGGATCTAGTCTGATATAAGATAAATTATGTTTCGTAGGGATTATCTTATAAAAAAGGCGGTCAAAAATCGTTCCGAAGCAAATTGGACCAAATACTGTAAATTGAGGAACAAAGTAAATAATGAACGAAAAGCATTAATTTTCTTGGTATTGCCCTTATTCACTTCAAGCTTCATAACCATGAAGTGAATAAGGGTAAAACCAAGAAAACCTGGAAATTGCTAAACAATCTTTTGAATAAACCTACCAAAGGGACTAAAATAAATATCATAAAAGAATGAATCGGTATTATAAGCGATCGGAAACTTATAGCAGAAAATAATCATTTAATAATAATTTTATTGAGTTGGGACCGGAGCTTGCCCGTGAGATTCCGAATACAACTATAAATCCCAGCACTTTCCTAAATCAAAGTACAAGTAAATTCAAATTTAAGCACATCAGTGCTGAATGTGTTGTGGTTACTATTAGGAATATTCCCTCTAAAAAGGCTTCCGGCCTGGATAAAATAGCATGTAGCGTGATCAAGGGCATCGCGAGAATCATATCATTTCAAACATTTTTAACAAATCTGTATCAAGCGGTATCATGATTTAAAGAGTGCAAAGGTGCCCCAATTTTTGAGAGCGGGGAACGATCTGATGTAAATAATTATAGGCCAACATCTGAATTAAGCTGGATTCATTCATATCTGTCTAATAGAAGCCAAAAATGCTTTGTAAATAAGTTTTTTTTCAAAGCCAGGTATAATAAAATGTGGTGTGCCCCAAGGATCGATATTAGGACCACTCTTCTTTCTGATTTTCAATAATGATCTCCCAGGCTGTCTCTCTCATACGACACCAAATATGTATGCAGATGACACTAGCATTACATTGGGAGATGAAAAACTTGATTTTTTGGAAAATAGAATAAACGCAGACTTGTAAAACTTGTGCATTTGGCTTAGAGCCAATAGTCTTAGTCTGAATATTGTCAAAAGTGAATACATGTTCATTGGTTCAACTCGACGAATTAAAACCTAAGTAAGGATCCTTTGTTATTTATAGGTAACTCATATCGAACTCACCTATGACATTGGCCTAATACCTTCACATGTTGCAATTTTTTGGCGTGCGCGCTTATTAAAAAAGGTCATTTTTCTAATATTTTCTGGTTTTATAGTCCTCACTTTTAATTAATGAACCATTTACCTTCAGATTATGAAAATTAAGTATATAAGAAGCCTACTGATGTATGACTAAAACTATTAAAAGGAAAATTACATCCGGCATTTTTGGACTTTTTTGGCCATGATGGTATGGCGTAATGCCGCTTTGACTGCGGTCAGCGATGGTGTTGGCTGGGGTTTGGGTCTTTTATGCAAATTGAGCATGCGCGGGATAGCATTTACCGCCAAATCTGAAAAGAAGAGTAAATTTCGACCATTTTGATGCGTAAAACTTGTTAGTTTGGAAATATTTAGGTCCGGCAAATGGAGGTTGGATGTTTTGCTTTCGCGATATTGTCACCATTCGTCAAATTTTTCATCATAGCCTTTGAAATGTATTTTAAGCATTTGAGCATCAATGTCGACCTCTTTTATTTCAATCTCGTACAAATTGTTGTCTGCAGCTTGCATTTTCTTCTTTTTATCCGGCTTCCCAACTGATATTTCGTCTACAAGTCTCTTTGGTCTGTTTCTCACTCTTTTTGGCCTGCTGTCCGCTATATTGAAAACAGCAAGCGGCTCGCGTCAAATTGCAAGAACGGGGTCTGGCGCCAAATGTCCTGAAACATCAGCAATGAGTTCGATATGTGTTAAACTGAAAAGAGTTAAATGCGAGAAAACGCTAGGTGTTATCGTTGATGACCATATAAATAATATCGTAAGAGGCCTTGCTGCCTTGAGACAAATTCGTGACCTTGCCCCTGTAGATGCCTTAAAGAAAGTATGACTACGCAATTGTACAACCGCATTTTGATTATTGTTCATCGGTGTGGGATAACTGTAATAATGGTCTTAAAGAGAAACTACAGGAATTGCAAAATCGAGTTGGGCGGATAATCACGCGCTCTGGCTATGATATTAGATCAGACGAAATCTTAGATAAATTAGGTTGGCAAACATTAGAATACAGGTGGCATTTGAATAAGGCATTGTTGATGCACAAAGTAGCAAACAATGCTGTCCCCACGTATCTAATATCGTAATTTTCCAAAAGGAACCAATCGCATGACTACAATGTAATTAGGGGTTGCCAAGTGAATATTTGTCTTCCGAAACCAAATACCAAATTTCTCAAAAATAGTTTAGGCTATAATGGAGCAGTCGAGCAGTTACCTGGAATTCACTGACTGAAGATATAAAATCAACTGAGGATGTTACTGCCTTCAAGAGGAAGGTTCTTAATCACTCACATGCGTGAGATTCTCTTAGTCTCAAATCAAATGCTTTGCCATTAAATTAATGTATATAAAATTGTCTGTCACTATGTAATTAGTAAATCATACAATGTATGAATAGTTTAGGTGGTTTTTTTATATAGCTATATATGCACGGCTCTCAAGAAGAGCATATTTTGATGATGAGATTGCGTGTTTTAAATAAAGTCCATACATACATACATGTAAGAGTGATTATGGACTTGCCGACCATAACCAGCAATAATATAATAAGAAAATACATGATTTCAGTGATCGACTAACTCACGCCGTTTAGGCCCTTCAAACCATGAAGAAATTGGATACTGTAAACGGATATGTCCCGATGACCTTGGACAAACTCTCCGGTATTCGTGGTGACTTAGTTCGCACACATACAGACTGGGAGTCCTGGGACTTCGGGAGATTATCGGAGGCCGTACGGTTATGGACACGGCGAAATCCATGTACCGAGAATAAAGAACATGATCTGCAACTGGGAAAAAGAGATGGAAACCCGAGGAAACTCCTGCATTCGAAAGGATTTACTGGAAAGCAACGAGGTTGTGTGTATTGTGACGGTACCCACAAGGCAAATGAACGCAACAAGGTGACAGATGTCTCTAAACGAAAGAAAATCCTCGCTGAAAAGAAATTGTGTTTCCACTGCGCGACTGGCAACCATCGAGCAGCACTCTGCCCTAGAAAAATAACTTGCCAGAACTGCCAAAGGAAACATCACACATCCATCTGCGACTCGCCAAGAGAAGATCAGACCGTACTAGCTGAAAATGGGCAAAACCAACAACGGAGGGATTTTCCCTGTAGTGCTTGTCAAAGTCAATGGGCTAGAGTGCCGAGCGCTTATAGATTCTGGCGCTGGTAGTTCTTATGCATCTACCAAACTCCTCGATACGCTGAAGTTAAAACCAGTGGAAACCAAGAGCTAGACAAGACGAATTGATATGTTGATGACCTCTCAAATTGCGAGACTACAGATTTACAATGCGAATGTTCAAGCGCTCGACTCTGATTACGAACTCGATGTGAACTTGACAAGAGTCAACAAAAGTGAGTTATTATTTGTTGATAATCCTCGCTACGAAAGCCTTTCGAGAAAATTCCAACACCTGAAAGATGCGAAGCTGAATGACAACGACACCAAAGCATCACTTCCCATTCACATAGTACCAAGGATTAAAACCAAGGATAGACCACTAGTTGGAAACGAGGGAGATCCCATAGCGGAAAACATAAAGTTAGGATGGTTTGTTATGAGTCCTGGCGCGGGGTTCGATGTTTCACCCATGATGCTAACCCAAACATCCCAGTCAGATTACGGGCAACTCTGCCGGGTTGGATGTACTTGCATAATTGGACTGTACAATACTGCAGAGCATGACCAGGGAGAGGTCTACAAAGAGTTCCGAGAACAGCTGCAACGATCACCAGATGGTTGGTATGAGACCGGCCTCCCTTGGGAGGGGAACCATCCACCACTGCCAACCAACGTGAAAGGAAGCCTTCAGCGACTGACAACCCTCCAGAATAGCCTAGCAAAAAAGGGACTTTCTGCTGAATATGATGCTATTATCGAAGATCAAAAGGCCCAAGAATAGCTGAAAAAGCTCGACCGGAATCACAAGGTAAAGAGTTTTACATACCGCATAAGGAAGTCGTGAGAGAGACAGCAGTCTCCACAAAGCTACGCATTGTCTACGATACAACGGCCAGGGCGACACCGAACAGTCCTTCGCTGAACGACTGTCTCTATCCGGGGCCGTCTTTACAGAATCAACTCTGGAAAGTACTTGTGAGACAGAGGGTTTTCCCTGTGGCCTTGGCAGGAGACATTAGGCAAGCTTTCCTGCAAATTCGCATCAGAATGAGTGAAAGAGATGGCCTTCGGTTCCATTGGAAAAGAGGAAATGAAGAAGTCCAGACCCTCCACTTCACCAGAGCTCTGTTTGGGCTAGCATCGTCTCCATTCCTCCTTGGCGGAGTTCTGGCGGCGCACCTTGATAAATGGGAGGAGAGGCGACCTAAAGATGTAGAAGAGATCAGACGGAGTTTGTATGTCGACGACCTACTCAGTGGAGGTGAGACAGTGGAACAAGCAAGTCAACGTGAAAGAAGCAGCCACTACCTACCTCGAAGATGCAACTTTCAAGCTGAAAAAGTGGGCATCAAATGAAAGCGCTCTAGAAGATAGATCGGACTCGAACATCGATAACAATGCACAAACCGCAGCGAAGATGCACTTGGGTGTAGCACCTCATGAGTCCAAGATTTTCGGTTTGGCTTAGAATAAACAGGACGACACTCTAAGTGTTCAGATGGCCATCAATGCAAGTAAAGAACCTACCAAGCGGGATACGCTGAGACAGCTGGCCAATATTACGATCCCTTAGGAATAGCGTCCCCGATAATACTACAGGGGAAGATCATATATCGTGATATATGCGACGCGAAGCTTCCTGGGATGCCGAACTCAATGGGACACTCAAAAAACGATCGTCGTCGTGGGAACAGACGCTTCCTGCTGTGGTGACAGTTAGACCATTAGCTCCATACCGAGAACCAATTACGGACATCCACCTTCACGGGTTCGGTGATGGATAGAGGACGCCGGAGAGTACCGCCAGTTTGTTGCCAATCGTGTGGCAAAAATACAAGCACATGCAGATATCAAATGGCACCACGTTCCTACAGAAGAAAACCCCGCCGATCTCGGCAGCAGAGGAGGGAAGCTAACGGAATTGTGGCTACACGGACCACCGTGGCTTGGTGATGAAGCAAAGTGGCCAGCAGAGATACTTGTTCAGACGTCTCCGGAATCGCAAGCAGAAGCCAAAGTAACGCGAGAATTGCTAGCAGTTGCAGTTGCAAAACCTAAGCAAGATTGACACACGCACCTCCTAGAGAAATACAGCTTGAAGAAAACTTTGAGAATTGGCAGGAAATTTTGAGAAATAACAGGAGAGAGCCCGCAGGAAGAAAACAAGGTCCACTTCGGTATGAAGAGTGCCTCGAAGAAGAAATGGGGTGGGTAGCGGAAGTTCAGAAGTCCGTGACAGCAGCAGAACGGAAAAGAAACGCAGATCTCATCATCCAAGAGAACGAGAACGAGCTGTTAGAGTGTCGTGGCCGAATCGTTGGACATTACTCTTTGTATCTTCCTAACAGTGAACTGTTTTCGAAGAAGCTAGTTGAACGCTTGCACACTGCTACTTTACATGGTGGAACATCGCTTACAATGACGAGAGTGCGACAGCGTTACTGGATCCCGAGATTGCGCGGCCAGGTGAAAAGGGTCCGAAGGTACTGTTGGGGATGCAGGCGAAACCTTGCCAAACCATATGCAGATCCACCCCCTGGTGCGCTTTCAACGACCAGAACAACAAGGAGCATCCCTTACTCCGTGGTAGGGGTTGATTTCGCGGGTCCTATTCGCTATCGGTCCAGCAAGAAGCAAGAAGGGAAGCGTACTTAGCACTTTTCGCCTGCAGCCTGACGAGAGGAGTGCACTTGGAGCTAGCCAAAAGTCTTGAAACCGAAGAGTTCCTGAAGAACTACAAGCGATTTACAGCTCGTCGTGGGAGACCAACGCTAGTGTATTCCGAGAATGGTACAACGTTCGAAGCCGCAGCAACATGGCTTAAGAAAGTCCGGGAAAACGAGAAATTTCACGCCATCCTCTGCAATCAAGAGAAACGCTGGCGCTTCAAATAGTAATTATAAAAGGAGAGGCCAGGAATCGGAACACCTGGAAACTCGGGAAGGTTGTCCACCTTATAACCGGCAAAGATGGGATCGTACGAGGAGTCAAGCTTCAAACAACGAAAGGAGAGTTGGAGCGACCTATTCAGCTCAGTGTGACAACAGTGATAAACAACAACCAGCTGAACCGCTGAACCCACAAGCAGAAGAGTTTAGGCCGAAGAGAAAGACTACGCAGGATGCACAAGCCAAGATTCGAGCCATTGCTGAATACGAGGAAGAACAGTAAAGACTTTACTGAATAAAATTTGATAAACTTGATTTTCGTTAATGATTTGTTCGAACAGTGAGACAATTGGTTCCCTTATGTAACATACAACACCTACGGTGTCGCATGCATGGGGAGAGTGTGCCGGGAACTGGGAAATAATTGACAACATTTTATATTAAAGTTATATAGATATATTTAGAACATTTTATCGCTTCCTTTCCTTAACACTAGGTCTGCAAGATATCTTGTAACGATTAGCTCTGTTTTCTGTGCGCGAACGTTGCGCAATTGACCAAGTCAGACAGCAACTGGAATAATTATGGCAATGTGCGTCTTGCGCAACGCACATGCCGATTTATTAATTTTTCAAAACAATGAGATAATTATTAACATAACAAATTATTAACCGAAGTTAATTATTAAAACTTCGCACAGAAAAGGTGGGTCAATAAATACGCCCACCACTTAGAAATTAATAACTAAACTAATGTACATATGCAATAATATTGCGTCAAGAAAACGGGGAGGAGGGCGGGTTATAAATTGACTTCAGCCAGAGAGTTGACCTTGCGCTACCAGGTTGAAGAGCAGAATGAACTAATGCACATACTGCTGTAGATTATATCGCCACTCCTATCCGCTTCCTGCGCATTACATTCATGTGACTACTAATTACGGGGAAAATACCCATGTGTCCCATTACAATAGCCCCTTATCTACAAAACTAGATGCAGGATGCAATAAAATCTTTATTGGTATGCCAATAATTCCTTTATCGCTTCCTTTCCTTAACACTAGGTCTGCAAGATATCTTGTAACGATTAGCTCTGTTTTCTGTGCGCGAACGTTGCGCAATTGACCAAGTCAGACAGCAACTGGAATAATTATGGCAATGTGCGCCTTGCGCAACGCACATGCCGATTTATTAATTTTTGAAAACAATGAGATAATTATTAACATAACAAATTATTAACCGAAGTTAATTATTAAAAGTTCGCACAGAAAAGGTGGGTCAATAAATACGCCACAAGTCTCCTTGGGTAAAGGAGGCATACCCCATCCAATCGTTACAAGGGATCAGCAGATGTAGTGAGGTTAAAACCTATAAGAAACAACTACAAAGCAAATCAGTGCGTAGATTATTACTGTCATTATAAAGGCAAAAACTTGGTGAGCGACCTGACAGTTCGTGCCCATGCGTTAAACTGTCAGGGGACCGCCAACCTGCTAAATGCGAACATTTGTGTGAGCCTTGCCCATGCGTTAGCCTCACAGAAAACGTAAATTAGTAATTAAGTGATACGTACATTCCTAGTATCTTAACACGCACATTCCTATATAATATCAGGTCTTGCCCTTGCGTCGACCTGACAAGTTGTACTAAGTCCGGAATGTTTATCAACGGGCAGCCATAATCAATCCCCCCAAAAAGCCCAGCCTGTATAGGCGCAGTGTCTGATGTAAGTCACAGGCTAGGAGCGCGAATATACTTGCGGAAAGCGTCGGATTTCCAACGACCCATTAGTCGTATTTGGGCATCGGAAAAACCGCATTCGGCAGCAAAAGTAGCCGCGCCGATGCGAAAACTATGGCCTTTGTACTTGTTTGCATCGAGACCGCACGTGCGAAATATAATAGCTAAATGGTCTGTGAACATTTTGCGTGAAATTGCATGCCCGTCACGAGTTTGAAAAAGGGGGCCATCAGCCAAACCACGATGTGCAAAATAGTCTAGCAAGCTCTGCACTGGGCATACGTCTGAACGTCGTTGAAGTGTGAGCGAGACATTAGATTGGTTGTAAGAATGCTTATATTTAAAAAATGTTATTTTTAAACCGCTGATATTGCCCGCATTATCAACGAGTTGAACGACCTGATTCAATTGCAGTACGTCCGGTGACCGGGGACAACAAGTGATTTCCCCAACTCGTAAAAAGGCAAAAAATGCGGTCGTGCACATAGCTTTGAACAAGTACCCACGATACTCGCTCGGACATATTGTTGGAGTTTGTTGTAAGACGGTGCGAAGGATAGGAAGAGTTATGGGCATGCGTGTATCAATGCGTGACCCAAGCTTACCGTATCCTTTCAACATTTCAACAATCCAAAATACTTTAGTTGGGTCGTTCACCCCCGCAAGACGATGACAATATCCCAGTGCAGAAACGTACGTGTTGGCCGTCGAGGCCGCATAATTGCGTTGGAACATGTACGAAATAAATAGGCTTAAGTTGGCAGGCGATATAGGCAGTGGGACTAAAGCTGAGTGAAAAACTGCACTTGAAAATTGGCTATATAGTTTCCAGGCCCGGCGATATGTAGGGATCGACGATGGCTGCAAACTAGATTGAACTAATTTAGTTGTTATAGCGGCCAGTTGTACGGGAGTAGTTGAGCTGGTATGACCGTTGGTGACGATTGTACACCTACCGGAGCTAGCTGTTTGAACTTCGAAACCTGCAATCGAGATAAAGCGTCAGCTAAAACATTTTTGACACCCGGAACATGGCGAGCGCGGAATAAAATGTTAAATTTCAAACATGCCAGCACCAGTCGGCGGACAAATATCATAACAGTCACATCACGTGAAGTGGCTTTATTTATAATATCAACCAATGCCGCATTATCCGTAAAAAAGGTGATACGCTGGTTTCGCATCTTATCTCCCCATAAAAGTACGCTGAGTACAATTGGGTAAAATTCTAAAATCGTGATATTTAATTGCCTCCAATTGGGAGGCCACGCACCGAAAAACCACTCATCGCCAAATATAGCACCGTAGCCCAAACTACCAGCAGCATCGGTATATAGATTTAAACTGAACGAATCGTTCCAAACATCACTGAGAAAAAACGATCGGCCATTAAAATCGTCCAAAAAGGACTGCCAAATGGCAAGATCGGCCTTAACCGATTTAGTGAGACGAATGAAGTGGTGTGGGAACTTGATGCCTTTTGTCAAATCGATAAGACGGCGCAAGAAAGCCCGGCCAGGGACAACTACCGAGCAAGCAAAATTAAGTAAATCGGTCAACGATTGTATTTCACGCAAAGTAACTTTTTTGCGACGCAGAAAGCCAGAGATTAGAGATTTGCATTTATCGGTTTTGTCGTCTGGTAAACGGGCTTCCATGCGCAAAGTGTCTAATTCAATGCCAGCAAAAGAAAGAATAGTTTGTGGGCCGACAGTTTTTTCGGGTGCGATTGGTATGCCTAAATATTTACAGAGAGATAAGAAACGGACAAGGTCAATGCGACATTGGTGATATGTAGATGACGCCATTCGATAATCGTCAAGAATGTGGATCAGATGTGGGATTTGCAAGTGTTTCTTAGCAACCCACTCGATAGCAGTGCTAAACATCTCGAAAGTGCGACAAGATGACGCGCAGCCAAAGGGCATAACGCGATCATAGTAATACTTCCCTTGCCAAAACATTCCTACAAGATCGTAATCGGAAGGCCTTATTGGGATAATACGAAATGCGCTCTTTATATCTGTTTTTGCCAGGAAACAGCCGCGTCCTAAATGTTTGATCATTTTAACGGCATCGTCAACACGAGCATAATGTACAGTCGAATGTTCGTGAGAAATGCCGTCATTAACAGATTCACCACTTGGAAAAGACAAATGGTGAATTAAGCGATATTCCCCAGGAACTTTTTTAGGTACCAGCCCCAAGGGGGAAACGCGAAAATCAGGGAAGGGTGGACTGTTGAAAGGCCCAGCTAGGCGATCGACAGCCAATTCTTTCGAGAGTTTAGCACTAACTATCTCAGGATTCTGTTGCGCGGAAACGAGATTAGGACCAAAAAATGATATACGAGATCCTTCAAAATGAAGGGAAAAACCGAACTTAAAACCATTATATAAATTTAACGCCAATCCCACATCGTATCCACATAATAACGGGTAAAGATTGTCAATTAGAACCGGTGTTGGCAGTACGGGACTTGGCGACACTTGGGGCTGAGCCAGAGGGGAGCTTTTGGCCACGAAAATTACAACGATTAGCCGGGTGAACGACACCACATTTAAAGCAGTTGTGTTTGTAGCGTGAACATTCAGCGCCCCGGTGGAACTTGCGGCAAAACCCCTTGGGAACAAAGGGTCCGGCGACAGAAGAGGACGAACTGTTGTTTGAATTCGTGCGCATATTTGTTTGAGGTTTGCTCAAACGCGCATTACCGAAAGTTTGTGCACGGATCCAAAGTTCCCAGTGAGTATAACCCCAAGGTAGTTCGGCTGGGTTGCTTTGCCGCAAGAGACGAAATTGCGTGTCATAAAAACGCCAATCAGCCCCTCGTGCGGCCAAATCCCGCATTACCTCACCGTATTTCATTAGTATTGGCGCTTCCAAGGGAAATTTTGAAGTGTAGACGCCAACGAAAATTTGAAAAGCCGACGTCCATGCCTCGATATTTGGAATGGACTTTGGCTTGTGTGACGGTTCTAAAGATAAAGTAGGGAGCGAGGAACCGGCTTGAGAGCTCACAGACAAGTGATACCGAGTATCACCTGCCCCTGAGCTCAGTAAAGCACCAAAATCTATAAATTCGTGCGCCCATATTTTCGCTTTAACTTTAGCGCTAACATTAGCATCGATGGGCACACTGATTGAGCAAAATTTTGCGGAGCCCGACTCTGTTGACTGTGAGACGTTAATAAAGTTGGTCTCACCTGTTATATTATGTAAAGCAGATGCTACCGGCCCATGCATAGTGGTAGCATCTGCTAAATTATGACTAGTATTGGACCCTACAACTAGAGGTACTTCTCTCCGTTCTGGTTCCATGGACGGAGGCGACGGGAGAGTTGGTTGACTTGCCCCAAACGACGCGATCACTGCTTGTGAAACCGCCGAGACAATCCTCTGCATCGCTTCGTCCGAGAGGTCTGGCGGCGTAATGTTCTGCGACGCTGGAGGTGTAGCAACCACGGCAGGCTGTGGATCGACCCTGGCTGCACTGGTGGCAGTTGTAGACGCTGCTGTGGCCCGACGACGCCGCGAAGAGGCACTAGGTGCTGCTGCACTGTTAATTTTGGGGTGTCAATTTAACACCAAAAAGTGGTGCTAAAAAATTAGGTAAAAAATGACACCTTTTTTGGGTGCTATTTTAACACCGCTGTTGATGGTGTTGATTTAACACTAGTTACGGTGCTAAAACAACACCTTTTGTAGTGTTAAAATAGCACTGATTTAGGAGTTGTTTTAACACCCGAATATTCTCATCAAAATAGCACCTGATTTAGGTGCTATTTTAGCACTAGTGTGAACAAAAACTTGCTCATTGCTACAAAGCAAATCCAAAATATATACTCCACTTTTTAACAAAGAGACAACACAATCTGAAGATATATGAACATCCTTTAATTGAATTAATAATAATATATTTGCTGATTCCAAAATTATTTTGCAGCTGAACATTAAAATGGTAATAAATTTAGGCAAATCTTGCCATGCTCATGCAATGTTCTCACCAATTACCTATTGAAACCAGGTACATCTATTATTTTACCCTGGGCAATGCCAAGCAATTCTAGTACTATGCTAGGAGCATGTCAGAAGAGTTATTCTATAGATGTCACTCAAATGCTTAAGTTAACCCATTAACAACTAACAATTTTCCTTAGCAGGTGAAGTTGTCTGGCATTAGACAGAGTAAACTTGCAATATAAGATGCACAATCAGGAATTTATATACAAGCACTTTATTCTACTGCCGTTTTTCAGATAAAGAAAATGAATTATTTACAACCGTTTACAGGTAGCAGAAAGGTGCTTCTATAAATCCCTGATAATCATTGTTGTTTAATGGGTTACAAATTTGTTATTAGGTAAAGTCAACAGTTATAGAGTCTGATGATTACTACACTAATTTCCCCATAGTCTATAGACATGCCAAAAGACTGCAACTCCACATTTTCTGAGATCAGAATACCTCTATTCTTTTGCTCCTGTCAGTATGGCCAATATCAAACACACACAACTTGACGCAGACCATTAACTCCTTGCGTTATCTTCCTCAGCGATACAAAGTTGCTCTATTACTTTAGTCGTGATGCCAAGGTGAACCATACATAAATATCAATATTTTTCCAGCTTCACAATCACATATAATTAGGTTATCTATAAAATACATTGAAAGTAAGGTACATAAGTAAATACAAAATTCAGATTAACTTAAAATATTTGCATCATTCTAATGAATGCAATTAAACAGGTGTCTGCTAATAATACATAATTATGATATTCTCTTTCATTAGGCAGGACATAGCTGACTTAACTACTATTTGACGAGATCACAGACTATAAAAAATAATCAATTCTCACACAATAATAAATATTCTTGCAGTGAGTTCCATATCAAAATACACCCCTAGTGACCCCACTAGAAGTGGGTAAGGTCCAGTGTTACTATAGAGCACACAGGTTATAATTAGAATACAATTAGCTATTGCTTATGTACAGTTAGCCTCCTGAGATTCCAAAACTCCCTTAGGCATGATGCACAGGTCTATGTAAATGCTTTCTTCACCCTGCTCTCCTGGGCAGCACACTTTGGAGGAACAAGCAGGGTATAGCTGAGTTAGGAAGAGTCCACAAAACATCGAGAGCAGTGGTCAGTAAGCCACCCCCCCAAATATGGGCATCATATATTGTTGGTTTGTGCCGAAAAGCATGGAGGGAAAGTTATTATATATTATAATATTATACCTCACAATAAGTTTGTCCAATCAGAGAACTAGGCTTGTACCACATGACCGTGGTATTTTTCAGTGAATACCTGTACCCTGAGTCGTTTCCCCGGGGCATGGTATTCGAGTCGAATACCACGCTTGAGCTGGGAATTTGAGTTTTTAATACCCCGCTCGTACAGAGGCCATCATCTAATTTCATCGCCTGTTTTCTAGTATCTAGTACAAGTAAAGTCATACAAGGTTCGGTATAATATATCATTTATAGACCTTTCATTCAAGGTATTCCCAAAAAATTACCCTTCGGGATGAAATATCCCTCGGGCTTTGCCCTCGGAATATTTCTCATCCCTCAGGGTAATTCCAAAAATTCAAAAATTTCATGTATCCACTCAGCTACATGCATTTACATTGACCTCAAAGTCCTCAATGACCTGTAGGTTTTATTGAAGCATTTTAAATATACTTCATTAAATAACAATTATAATATTATGGAAGTTGCACATTATTTAAAATTGTCAAGACATTTTCTCAGGGTACTAATAGACTATACAGTATACATTGATTCGTTGAAACAATGCTCAACTTATGAAACAATCACATAATTCATATATAAAAACATTCATAACTTTTAAGTCTACTCTAATGTCAGAGTTTCTATGGTATAGATTAATATAATTGTTAAGTAGGCCGTAGTTTATATTATCGTTTTGATTCTGAACTAAATTGATAAGTACAAGGGAATTTTTGCCGCGTTAAAATTCAAATATTTTCTTACGGCGACACAACGCACGCAACATAAATATTTATGAATACATCCGTAAATTTTTGCCTTTATAATTAACAATTATTCGCCGAAGGCGAAGTGATTATCGGTGAATATTCACCGAGACGAAGTCGAGGTGAATATTCACCATAATCACTGAGCCTGAGGCGAATAATTGTTTTAGTATAAATTTTGCATATGAAATTAAACAACAGCTTTAAATATCAGTTTAAAAATTCAGAAATTAAGCTATGTTCAGCCGGTTTACAATTGCTTTATTTTATAGTGTTGCAGTGTTTCTTGTTCGCACGCACTTTCAAAAGTATTTTCCTTTTTCGAGAACAGAACAAAGTTTTTTATCTTACTAAATCTCTGTTTAGAATATAATACACAAGCTAGGACAGGCTGACTGGCTACGTTTGTAGTTGAAAATGTGGAGAAATGCTGTACTCAACTTACGAACTTTGTTTTGCGAAAATTTTTCCAAACGACAAGTTGTTTATTTTCAGCCTCAGCAAAACAGAGCATAAAAACACACTTTGCAAAGAATAGATCAATGCCTATAGGTATGGAAGATAAAATTGTAGCGGTGAATTGACATTTAAAATATATTGTTGAGATTCTGGTTATTCTGTCCTGAAAATATCTGAGATAAGACGTAAATTCAACCGAAAAACTGATGATAATATAGCTAGTATACAAATCTCACATGCGAGTTTCGAAAACATAATTATAAATATATTGATAAAGCACGACAAAAACAAAACATTTAAAAGTGAATATGGTTACCATAGGCATAGAGAGTCTCGGATAGATACAAATATATATATACAAAGTAAAATGATTTAAAAATATTATTAACAGCCAGGTTTTGCCAGCCTTAAAGTATATTTTTTTGCTAGGAAACTTGAAACAAAACGGACAAAGGTTGAAGCGTATCACGGATGTTTCGGAGTTTTTAGATGATATAAATTGTCAAAAAAAGTTTGATACAAAGTATTTAAAGGCGTTTTACCTTTTATAGAAAAACACTAAACTTTTGTTCTTCTTTTGGGAGTTTTTTTCATCGTTTAAAAAGGTTTCAAACAACTTTGCAAGGCCATTCTTTTGGAAAGCATTATTTACTAGCAGGCTAGTAAATAATGCCTCAGATTTACTAGTGCAATAACCAATCAGAACGCAGGAAAGCTCATTTCGTATGCAAAATTTATACTAATTGCTTTATATTACATAAAAACATTGAAATATCCTTACCTGAATATTATACCAGCGTTCCTGAGCTATAACTCTTGAAATTCTTGTGGATTTCGAGAAGAAAAAGCAAATATATTGCTTGTATTTTCCAACATAATTTTTCAAATTAAAATTTGAAATGAAAGTGACGCTATCCCAGAAAACTTTGCGCGCGTAGTAAGGAAATTAGACACCAGTCCGTCTTTCCGTGCTTATGTCATTTCTATGAATTCTTTCAGGAGAGACAACTCCCAACCAAAAAAACACTGCTCGTATTTTGTACCATTTCAGATTTTTGTGTCATATTTTAGACTCTATGCTTTAGGAATATAACGTTCTCTGTAAAGTTTCTCTTAAAGGTATGCAGCAAACTAGATGCGACACCACAAAACACCATGGAATTTGTGTATATAAAATGTCTATAATCATGTAGTATCACAAGATATTATACATGGCGATTTATCAAAACAATATTCCGTAGAAATATGTTACTTGGGCTTTCTTGCGATTTTTTGTGAAACTGTAATTTGACTTAAACACCCACAATATATTTAACCCTAAAAACCGTGTTAATTTAGCACCTCTAAGTGGCCTATGTTTAACACTTTTGATGGTGTCAAAATAGCACCCAATATTTAGCGCTATAAAGGGTGTAAATTTAGCACTTTCGCTGATGAAAGAGGTGCTATTTAGGACCCCAAAAAGGTGTCAAAATAGCACCCCATTATTTAGCACTATAAAGGGTGTAAATTTAGCACTTTCGCTGATGAAAGAGGTGCTATTTTATTGCCCAAAAAAGGTGTTAAAAATTTCGGGTGCTGAATTAGCACTTTAAAATTGACACCCAACTTAACGGTGCTATATTGGCACCCAAATCGGTGCTAAAATAGCACTTTATATTTAACACCACCTCCTGGTGTCAATTTAGCACCTATACAGGTGCTATTTTAACACCCTCAAATTAACAGTGTGCTGCCGCCTGAGCTCGGCGCTGGATACGTGTACTTGGGCGAGTTGCAGGCATTCTAAAAGAAAAATGTCAGAACGCAGACAGGCAGAATTGTGTTTGGCCATAGACAGGCAAAGCTGGGCCGGGTTTTCCGTACGGTGAAGCGATTCGTGATATAATTCTATGGATATAAATGTATACGCAGGAACACGAAAACATGAACACACAACGCAGCCGAATAATCAGGACATACAGCGGAGGTAGCCGCAAAATATCATCCTTATAATAGCTGCAATATCCACAACGGAACATTAGACATGAACAAACAAACAAACAAACAACGCAGCGGAATAATCATGGCATACAGCGAAGGTAGCCGCAATAGATCATCCATTATAAATGCTGCAAAATAATATAAAAACGGGCAATCTGAAAACAACATGCCGCACCGTCCCACAATATATTGATTTCAACTGTGGGCATCTGAAAACAATAAATTGCACTATCCCACTTAGACATGCATTTTTCCAAACACAGGATCAGCCAGTCATATATACCCTAAACATTAAATATCAGCACGGCACGAAGCAAGTACGAGGACATACATGTACGTTAGTCTAACAGAAGACGAGACAGTCTACTAGGGGAAACACGTTATATAAACGTATATATAACCAGCACGATAATCGTGAATATGCCCTGTGCAGGAAAAACCCAATATTGAAATCTCAACGTGGGCATCTGAAAACAGTCATGTCGCTCTAGCCCATAATAATATAACAAATATAAGCATAATATATATCAACACCAAGTACAGAGGGGATATATACTGCATAATCAAAGAGTGTGACAATAGACGCCTTCATAAAATTAGGGCGTTGTCAATAAAAACGCAAAATGGAACAGAAACAAACAGTACAAAACGGAGTTCACAGGTTACAAAAGGTTGAGAGCTTTCAAGATAGCCCCACGGTAACTCCGATACAAACAGTACTGTCCTTGGGCATTACAATGCACGCCATCGGAGGATAGCAATGCACGATCGGTTCGAAAAAATTCCCGATGGTCCCAAGCAAAAATCCCATTTTCCCCCGCAAGGACCACGGACAAATATTGCCGCAAAATAGCGGCCTTGGCATTAAAGCCAAGGTCGGGTCCTTGAGCAAAAGGGATATTGCGGTTTATAACCTGGCACACCCCAACAACTCGAACATTGTATGTGTGCCTTAAAACATGCACAAGGTCGTCGATTTTAGACCCCACAACCTCAGGGGCGTGGGTCGACAAATCGTTAGTCCCAAGCTCCAAGATGACAATATCGGGCTTATACTTATGCACCGAATACAAATCGTATTTAAGGACCTTTTCGACGGTTCGGCCACCCGTCCCTAACAAAGAAATATAGCCCGATTCGGGGAGATGAAAATTAGAAGCAGCACGTGTATCAAAGTGCGCATCTAAATCATCTCGCAAACGACGGACAAAAGAATGACCGAGAATTAAAATACTTGGGACACAACTTGACATGATAAAGAATAGCAGAGAAAGATGAATACCTTATAAATTGACTTCAGCCAGAGAGTTGACCTTGCGCTACCAGGTTGAAGAGCAGAATGAACTAATGCACATACTGCTGTAGATTATATCGCCACTCCTATCCGCTTCCTGCGCATTACATTCATGTGACTACTAATTACGGGGAAAATACCCATGTGTCCCATTACAATAGCTCCTTATCTACAAAACTAGATGCAGGATGCAATAAAATCTTTATTGGTATGCCAATAATTCCTTTATAGTTGAACAAAACAACGACCATATATGGTAGTTATGCCCATATATGAGAGAGGGTGTGGAGAGAGAAAAATAATGCTGACCGTGCGAATGCGAACGTTTTTCTGTGAGTGTAAAGTGATTTGAGAGAGTGATAAAGTATATATATGCAAACAACATTTGTGCGTGGTTCATCCCTGGGAGGCGGGATATTCAGGTTGCCCCACACTGACATGCACATAGAACTGTCAACGACAGTTTAAAGGT
This sequence comes from Trachythela sp. YZ-2020, assembly GCA_016169945.1. NCBI lineage: Eukaryota > Metazoa > Cnidaria > Anthozoa > Malacalcyonacea > Clavulariidae > Trachythela > Trachythela sp. YZ-2020. The sequence continues at coordinate 8,377,181 of JADLSH010000260.1, forward strand.
GTTCCTTATATATTTGAATGGTACGTGGGTTTGAATATCGCGAGTGACAAAATGTAGTTTAGGCTTTTGTGCGGAATCCCTGCATGTAGCTCACCTTGGCGAAACATGCATGCTACTTTGTACTACTTAATAATAGCCTACAAATACATTTTTGAACAATATTAATTATATTGTTTTTTCTGGAATTTTTAGTTTGGTCTATATTATACATGCAAATGGTTCTTTAGCCTATTTGAAAAGGTCTTCATCCTAAGTTAAAGTTAAGACCTTAAGTATATATCATATAATTATGCTATTTTGCTATTTTCGGAAATGTTCTTTTTATACAGATTTCATTGACGCTAGTCCTTTTGAGAACACCTCAATTTTGTACATATGATGGCACCAGTGCGGGTTAATTCAATTCCAAATTTATTAAATAAATAATTAGTAAACTCTTTTTCAGCAAACGTTTTAATTGCTTCTTTGAAAAGTGGATCGAATGCTTCTTTGCTTGCTTTTTTGCGAAATTCTCCAAAAATGACCTCGATTAACGATTCAAGAAACACCTCTTTGGCGTCTGTTTCAGCTAGTAATTTAAGCAGCTTTTCTATAGCAACAGACGTTATGGGTGTCTTCTCCCATACTTCCTTTATAACCTCCTTGATGATTCCGTTTCCAAAATCTTTCCCCAACTTTTTTCCCACCATCTTCGTCGCTTGTTTACCTGCCTGCGCTCCAAATTTTTTAATTGCTTCTATTTCAAGCACTTTGGCTCGTTCTTTTGCCATAGTTATAACGGCTTGTTTACCACCGGCTTTAGCTGCGTCTTTTGCATATCTTGCCATGCCGAATGTGGCAGCATCTGCAACTGTAAATGTGGCATTTACTGCTGCATCAATGTAGTTGCCACGATAGATGGAGTTAGCAGTTTCAGCTACACCAATAACTATACCAATTCCTGGAAGTAAGGTTGATGCCACTATTTTTGCACCTATATATCCTCCAGTCTTGGCCCAGTCTGTCCAACTCATGATTTACGATGTCTGAAATATTATAAGTAATAGTCTTAATGTATTATACTATCTGCTACGAGGTTATGTATGAACGTGTTTTTATACTTTGGCCTAACTTCTGATATACTTTCCGAAATTGTTCTGATGCAATCGCAGAAAAGAAGCGCTCGTAGTCCGTAGTGGCATTTGCAGAGTTCCTTTAAGTAATAAATAGATAAGATTTACAAACACGAGCCGAAAAAGCGAGGTTTATGAATCAATGAATGCTCACTTTTATGAACTATTTAAAAGGCCTAGGCTAAGATTTCTTTGCTGAGGAAATCATCAACACAAAAATTATATAATAATACGATCACGATCAAGCAGATATATAATATGGCAATTTTCTGAACTATTCATGCAAATGTTTGCAGTGAGATTAGAGTATGTAGATATAGATAACGTAATGCATGACACATTCGCATTAGGTTATTGCACCGCCGCTGCATGTGTTGTCACATATATTTACACATTTCTCAAACCATAGACACGCAAATGGCTCGACGTCGTATCTATTGGTCTGACTTAGCTATGTCTGTATAAGCTATAGCTTTCGTCTCGAGGACATAACATTTTAAACTGAAAGTTTTATATTTAAATGAGCCGAAATTGTGTTTCATCAGACGATAATCAACCAAAAATAAAGCCTATGAGGCAAGGGGAATTCAACTGTTCATTATTGCGTTTCAACATTTAATTAATGCGTTTCAACATTTAATTACTGCTTTTCAACTTTTCATTATTGCGTTTCAACTTTTCGTTATTGCGTTTCAACTTTTCATTAATGCCTTTCAAATTTTCATTATTGTTTTTCAACTTTTCATTTTTCCAGTTTAAACTTTTCATTTTTACAGTTTTAACTTTTCATTTTTGCAGTTTTGTTTTTTGCAAAAACCTTTTTTGGCAAAATAGTTTTCTACTGTTTTGGTGAGCATAGGGCATGATGCATTTCTAATCAATATGTCAAATTAAACTCTACTTGTTGCCGGTAGTATACATCAAGGGGACAAAATATTTTATAGGAACATTTCAAGGGGCAGACAGTGTACTTATATGAGTCTTTTGGCTTTGCTTTGTGCGAACACATGGCCGGTAGAACAATGGAATGCTTGTACTGTCGACCAAATTTTGATAGAAGGCGACAAGATGTATTTGAATGCTTTTAATAGGGGGAACAATGTACTTATATGAGTCTTTCTTCTTTTATATATTAGATCTTGGACATAACACTGGACTTAACCACGTCATCTGAAAGAAGCATCATGCTTGCTATTTTAAAAGATGCCAAACAATTAAAAGTTTCATTTGATTCATTTTGCGAAGCACTAGAAGAATGCACTTTTAATAAGTACTTTACCTTAAATCTTAATATTGATGTTCTGTTGGGGTTGGATTAACAAATCAAACTTTCATGTGATCTATTGACGAGCAAGGTTTTTTATGATCTAATTCATGCATAGACTTTTGAGACTTGCGAACCACTAGAAGAACGCACTAGTAATATGTACTTTATCTTAAATCTTAATATCGATGTTTTGTTCTGTTCTGATGTTTGCATTGAGATTATAATATGTAGATATAGATACATAATACATGACACATTCGCATTAGGTTATTGCACCGCCACTGCATGTGTTGTCACATTTACAAATTTCTCAAACCCTAGACACGCAAATGGCTCGACGTCGTGTCTATTAGTCTGACTTATGTCTAGCTTTCGTCTCGAGGACATAACTAAACCGAACAAGACAACGCCATGGCGACGACGCTTTTAATTTCAGCTTTGTTTAACCAAGTGAACACGACTTGTTTGGCGTGTGGCTTGCTTTAAGAAAAGTGACCAGTGTTTTGCACCTCGTTCTTTAAAACATTTCTTCTCCAGGTTAATTGTGTTTCATCGGATGATAATCAACCAAAAATAAAGCCTGCACGTTCATGTTGAAGGTTGATGCCACATGCCATAACTCATGATGCAAGGGGAATTCAAAAGCGCCGTTGTCGCGTTTATATATATACACAATTTCTTACTGTGTCGATATCGATGCATGTATTACTAACCGTTGTGTCATGATAACTGGTTATATACGACTAAATATGTGTAATTGGCAGTAAAATTTCTCACCTTAATCCTTATCTTTGGAATCAAACTTCCGATATATTTCGTTGTTCGCTGAAATTTCTACGATTATCAAAGGAGCTCGAGCACAGCTGAGCACATATATACACGCAGAGGAGGGGTGAGGACTATACCGGCATGGTATATATAAAACCGGCGAAAATTTAACACGAATCACGAAGACAGAAAAAAGACAGTTTGCTTAGCTCACGGTAACTGACGCCAAACGTCGACCGCACTCATGTTACATACCCCCTCGGTCACGTGACGTGCTGACGTATCGAGGGCATGGTTACCTAGCTGTTAACATTGGTTATTGCACAACCTCATTGAACACAATTTTGAAATGGCACTTTATATTGTTCGTTGTTTTTCGAAACAATGTTTTGTTTTGATCCCAGGCGGGGTATCGTGGATATATACAGCTAGAAATGTTTGCATATCAAGGTAAGATGATTTAGATATTTCTGCAATTTATATTGGCAACCAAATTAAAAGAGCAATACAAATCGATTTATACTGTATACTGATGATATGTGCAATACAGTTAGGTATACAATTTTCGAATAAAAACAACAAAATAATGTAAAATTATCTACTTGTCAATGACTCAAATAATATTTTAGTATCAAATTTAAGGACTACATTTCCATGAGAAACCAGTTACTGTCACTGAATTCAGGTTTTGATACCCAAGTAACAATACAAAACCACAAATAGCTTTTACTTAAAATTTATATTAACTGTTTTTATTCAGTAGTGACTGTAGTGTTACTAGTCACTATTTGTTTCATATATCTTTAAATTCATTTTGGCGACCCCAATGATCACTGGCATGGAGATGTAGCATTTTGTAATATGATGAAGGAGTATATTATAATGCCACAACTTACTTCCCAAACAATCCTACTATATGGCTCGGACACTATATATGTACAACCATCGCGTCAGCGAACTGATTGTCATTGCTTCCAACAATCAATGTATCTTGTTTGCTCCGTTGATATTATTTAAATGGTATCACTTGTCCTGTGGGTAATTTACAGTGCATGTATGAGGATTTAGATCACTTCATCGGTCACCTGATGAAAAAAAGACAGACAACGTGTCTGACACTTTAAGGATGTAACTGTTTTGGTCATGCACAAATATTTTTAAATGCCTTGTAGTTTTATTATTTATTATAAAGTAATTAAAATTGCCAAGCTCGAATGTGTAGTTCCAGTGTAGGCAGTGTTCACGTGTGAGATGTCTTTTTTTATGGATTTGAAAACATATAGAATAAACTTAGATGTTTCTAGAGAAAGCCCTTTGTCTGGAAGTTAGTTCCTTTGTAACTTCCAGCAGTGGGCATAGCCAGCAGACCCAGCAAAACAGAAGTGGAGGGAACAATTTATGTCATCATCAAGAAATTGTTGGAAGAGGGGGGGCGGTAGGGCTAGCCATCGCTGAAAGTGTGAGCTTACTTAGGGGAGTCATGGAAAATGTTGGTGTCTGATGCCTCTTAGAGTCTTGGATATGCAATCAAATATATTGTGAACACGTCCTCCTCAACATTTCTCATCGGATTTATACATGGTCTTAAGGGGGTCCACTACAAAATTTTAAAAGAAAATCCTATTTTGAAATTAGCCATATTATGCATCATTAATGATCCCTTTTTCGTTTTCTTGTGTTAATTTTTCTATTTGTTTGACGGAAAATGGATAAATAGGGGAAAATAGCAGCTTGTTTGAAATTTTGTCCCGTAGCAACCACCATAGCAACGACATGTTATTGGAAAATCGCGAGCATTGGAGCATTTCTCCAAATGAGTACCCACCTACCCCTCCCTAGCCATGTAGTGATTTTAAACGATTTTATTTCAAATTACACGAAGTACAAGCACTGATCTGAAAATATAGTACCTGGATCGAGCTTCTATACCTATGAAAATTGAAGCCAGTTTTAGATTTGGCGGCCATATCGTAGGGACCAGCGACGGCCGTCGTACAAGCAGTGCAGTACGAGGAGATATTTTCAATTTGCGCTGTGTTGGGCGATGGAATTATTGAAGTTTAATTGGAAATATGTAAAGTGTGAAAGAAATATGTGGTATATTGTTAAAAGTCACCAATTTTGTTTGATTTCGGCCGTTTCTCGGCGAAAAAACTGTTCGCGTGTGTATGTTGTTGTCAGCCATGAGTGAGCATATTCACGTGAAAATTTTGGAATAAATCGCCGTACTGGTCTCTCGGCGTAGTAATCAAAGAAATTACAAGAAAGGAGACAGTTCCACATGTGAAAGTAATACTGGGCAAATATAGTGATGGTGAAAGATCGGCCATAAAACGGGTTTTTGTGACGATTAAAGTCGACGAACTTTGCGTGTTGTAGATACAACAATTAACAATTGATTGTTGTTGCCTGGACGTTGTTCATACTTGTATAAAATACGACAGTATATTTAATAGGTCCAAGAAAATAGTTCATTGTTTGCTGGGCGGATCTAGGATTTTTTAAACATAAGTCGAACGCCGAAGGCGTGAGACATGCTAGGGGGGTTCGGGGGCATGCCCCCCCGGAAAATTTTGAAATCTAGACTCCCTGAAAGGCGGTTTTAAGCGTTTTGGGGGTGAGAATTTGCAGAATTCCCAAGATAATAAAGTACATCAAAGACACGTCGATTTGTTATGATCTCACAAACATACCTTCTCCCAGACATTTATCTTCGGAATTAAATTACTAGTTTCAATAGGCTTTGAATTAAAATGAATTTGGCTTATACTTAAAATTTAAGCACATAAAATCCTTCACAAAAGACACAAATTGAAGTGAATGATACTAATAACTGATCCAATATAAATCGCTGCATGTGAACAAATTCTCAAGCAAAATAAAGAGTTATATTTCAATTATACTTTGTAAAATGCATTATCCAATTACAATTACAATTTATACTATAAATAGACTTGTAATGTTTCATCGCAAATCTTTCATACAATGCAAAATAACATCGTTTTAACACTCCAATTGCGTTACTCTGATCCTTTATTATAAATTATAAATACAGTAGGAAAGCGGGAAGGCCCGAAAGAGCAATGCAAGTTGCTCGATAAAAATGTATTAAAGCGTGTTATATTTCAACTTCGCATCATTTATCATACAAAATATATTGCAGTATATTAATTTCTATTTATTTTGGATATTTTCATACCTTATAGCAGTGCACACATCTTTGGCTTTACCACCCAAATTACCACCACGATCTTTGTGAGGCACGTAGAGTTCAGCAGAGAAGTCTCTACTGAGTGCCTTCTCGTTGCTGAATAGCAAAGATAAAAGCTGCTCGCTTGATATCTTTGCTGCCCGACGATAACCTCATTCAAAGACAGTCGAAGTTTATTTAAGGCCATTAAATCGTATCGTGCAATCGCATTTCGAACGTCCGCGTACATATCAATACTCAACATCGTAAAACAATTTTCCTACTATGAAAAACCTTGGTATAGTTTATAATATACGAGATTAGAAGTAGAAAGACTGCTTTGCATGAATTTCGCAATTTTCAGGACTGATGCTCCCAGCCGCGAATCAGTCCGAATCAGTCCAAAAAAATGAACCTATAGGAATTGTCAATATTTTCAAATTGACCAATCAACATGAAAGAAATGGACTGATAAAGACTCCCTTAAGGTGCAAATATCAGTCCGACCACCCCATAAAGACTCCCTTAAAGTGCAAATCAGTCCGACCACCCCACAATATTTTCAAATTGACCAATCAAAGGAAAGAAATGGACTGATAAAGACTCCCTTAAGGTGCAAATCAGTCCGACCACCCCACAGATCAGTCCAGATAAGTCCAAATGACCTCTCGACCAATCAAATGAGCATAATGACCACCCGATTCTGCGAGTTTCTTGCGTTTTACCGCTGCTCTAGATAAAGCATATATTTATTCAAAACTGAGCTCGTAGAGACGTAAACTGGACTATGATATGAATTCATATTATATTCGGGAATTACTTATTCAAATTTCGAAATAATAAATTATTATATATTGGCAAAAAAATACGTCAGTCACGCGACTGATTGGACTTACCCTAGATCCGCCCCTGTGCTGAGGCGCAATAAATAGAAAGTACTTATGCTGTTATGCATTTTTTCTTGCATTCACTAAATTTAATACACTTGATAGAATTCGTCAGAATGTTCCACTACAAGGTTGCACTGCCAATAGTTGGATTGCAATAAATGCCACAACAGCATACATAGGGCAGCTTGGGCGACAAGTACAAAGTATATTGTTCACACTGTATGCACCAAGTTACCAACCCAATAAAGTGTGTCACAAATTTGTCCACTGTGTCTCAAGAGATTGATTACATGTCATCTATATAAAGCATCGTGCTGTGGGCCTGTGGCATTTAGTTTCCTTATGAATTAAATGAACAATTTATTTACAACATGTATTTTAAGCTTGAATCTGTATAGAGAAAGCAGGGGTGGTGCTAGTGGGGAATACATGCTCTGTTGGGAACCCCAGGGATTGTCATATTCAGTTACTGTATTTGAACTACAAACCACCATATAATATGCATTAAGTCTTGGTTCAAAAATTTATAGACTCCCTTTCCAGAATCTGAAATTTAAATTATTTTTCAGTATCCATTCCAAAAAAAAAATATATAGCTGACAAGTATAGATAAGGAACCTAATGGTATAAATCTAGTTTAAAGACATATTAAAAATAAATTTGAATTAATAAAAACATTTCTCAATGAGAACTTTTACAATAGCATTGGTCAGTTATCATGGTATGCTGATTTATTGCATACAGCTTTTTGCAAATTCTCTACAGGACACAGAATGTTTCAGACAGGTGAAATCTTTCACAGAAATTTAAAACATACTTTTACAAGAAATATACAGTATAAAAATTAAAATAGTTAATATTTAATTTGAAGCATGAACTGAGCATAGAAAGTATACTATTATTTACACCACTAATAAATTCTAGATGTCCTATATGGCGACAGTACATCACGGCCACTTACGCGTAAAGTTTCTGTTATAACATTCGTTTTCAGCCTGATTCAGTGATTCCTCATTTATACACGCAATATTACTCCCACAAGACGTCCTGTCTCGTTTCTTGTTTTACTATGGAAGGCAAAATATTGTTGCTACAACACGCAAAGTTCGTCGTCACAAAAACCCGTTTTAAGGCCGATCTTTCACCATCACTATTTGCCCAGTATTACTTTCACATGTGGAACTGTCTCCTTTCTTGTAATTTCTCTGATACTACGCCGAGAGGCACAGTACGGCGATTTATTCCAAAATTTTCACGTGAATATGCTCACTCATGGCTGACAACAACATACACACGCGAACAGTTTTTTCGTCGAGAAACGCCAGAAATCAAACCAAATCGGTGACTTTTAACAATATACCAACTCCTTTACCTATTTCCAATTAAACTTCAATAATTCCATCGCCCAACACAGCGCAAATTGAACTAATATCTCCTCGTACTGTACAGCTTGTACGACGGCCGTCGCTGCTCCCTCCAATATGGCCGCCAAATCTAAAACTGGCTTCAATTTTCATAGGTATAGAAGCTCGATCCAGGTACTATATTTTCAGATCAGTGAGTACAAGTCGGTTATATTTAGGCGAGAGAGGCGTTATAATGGCGTGAGAGCAATTTGTGTTAATGCTATATATTTTCTATAGTTACGGTTCCACTTCAACGCTATGACTGATTGAGGACATCATGCAAAGTCCGACGAAAGTCGATCTGCCATAACCTTTCAAAGAACCGAAGGGTTAAACATTGGTGTCTTTTTAAAGATGACAACGGCGGAGGTCACAGCTGGGAACCAAATTTATGTGTTGAAATAGTGCGTGTTAAACATTTTTCAAAAAATCTAGCCTTGCATTTTCATGATATATATGCCTACCTCTCCCGTCTAGGATATGTCAGTTTGGCTATGTGATTTCGACCTAGTATATTTTGTTAGCATATAAGAAAATATAGGGGAGCTCCATGTCGAATTTTTCATTTGTGCGTATAATATAAGTAAATAAAACGTTTTCCAATATAAGGCGCATACACTTGCAAATATGTTGTTTATTTAAACTGGCATATACAAATATAACTTTTACATAATTTCCAAATATCTATATGGGCACATTTATATACCGAATACATAAACTATAATGAGCTATCTATCACTAGAAATTGTAACACTAATCCACAAATTGTAACAGTGAGTAATTTTGTGTCAGCCACCCATATTCTATAATATTAGAGTAAAAAATTAGAAAAAGTATTAAATTAGGAAAAATAGTTTTCAATGTATAAGACCACCTTAATGTGACCATCATGTTGATAAACCGAACATTGAACTTTAAATGCATTTTTCTCGAATTAGCAAAACTAGCGATTTCCATTATTGCGTGCAGGATATCTGAAGAGACATTGAAGCTATCTTGATGAGATTTTCAGCATAGACTCACCATATCAAGCTCTAGGTCGGGAACTAAAATAATTGAGTTATGTTGAATAGTTTTGAAGTGGCGACAGTTTCCATGCGAGTCGTCAAATGCCTTTCCAGTTTTTGACCTGTTAATGTCCTCAACATATGTCTGTATATATGCTGAAATATTAAACAAATAACGCGCAGTAAATGAAACAATATTTTGTGGGGTTATGGAAGTCTGGGACAACTGCTCTATATTTTTGGTTTGTCTGCGAAGAGCTGGGTGCTGAGCGGTTCCCAGGGTATATACTCGTAGTAGAAAAGCTGGGTCTTGAGGAAAGTCGATTAGGACATATACAGCTGATTTCCAGCTAGGTCCCAATCTGCCCAAGACATATACTTTTACCGCGCGGATTTTGAGCTGGATCCTGAGTAAAGGCGGCTAGAACATATACTCACTTTTGGAGCTGGGTCCTAGTCTGCCCTGCAGGACATATACTCGGAGCTGGATCCTGGGAATATATGATCAGGGAAATATTTATTAGAAGTCTGATCTGGCTCAGTACATATACTCATATGCAGAAATCAAAGCGATTTTTGTAAATAAAATTGGCTTTAAGCCAGGTTGCCAAATTCCGTAAAGAAAACGTGAGGTCTATGGTAAAATTGCGACCTCATACTAGAGCAATTGTCTCCACAATCACACACCAATAGTGTGTGTGATCCCCATAGACTGAAACACAACGAGTCTTCATCTTACTCCGCAATCAATCGCTTTGAAACGTCTGCAAGGACATTGATTGGCGTACGAATATATCTGAGGTAACAATCGGAAGACCATCTTCCTAGCGTTTGAATAAGCCAATGAGGTAAACTCTGGGAGGCGGCTGTGGTAGCCGCTCCGATTCTAAAGCTGTGGCCTGCATAGTGTGCAGTGTTGTAACCACCTTGAGCCAAAAGTGTGCGTAGTTCTTTAGTAAATTGACTACGTGATAAAGGAACACCGGTCGAATAGCAAAACAATGGTCCCGCATGGCCCGAAGATGGACGTGAGAGGTAGGTTTGAAGACCCCTTACTGGACAGTATATACTAGAATTGCTGCCAATGGTGATCGTGGCTGAAGATCGAAATGGGTCAGTCTTTGAAGCTTTAATTCGGAGTTGCAAAAATACCTCTTTATCCCGTTTTTCATTATGAAAACTTACATCTGATCGGCTAAGGTGTGTTGAGGAATTGAAAGGACCGGAGCAAGTCATTTCACCAATCCGCAAAAATCCAAAAAATGCTATGGAAATAGCTGCCCAAATCATGATTTCATCGTGCTTTGGTAATGTTCGTGAGTGTAATATGCGGTAAAAAAGTTTGAGATGGTCTAATGTAATTGGTAAGCGTGTCCTTGTGGACAATCCTTTAACTCGCTTTATACCCCGTAAAATATAATGTAGACGTTGAAATTTGGCAATGGGGAGATCATAGCCATTAACCAAATGCATATGGCGAACTGCGGCGAGATAAACTTTTATGGTGTCCGAATTTACTGTCTTAGCGAGAAAAACAGCAAAATAAACAAGAATAGTTTCCGTAGTTGGCAGGAGAGGCACTTGCTTGTATAGATGAAATTGGTAGTAAAAATTCTTAAACTGTTTTTCACCACTGCTATAAGTTTTAATCGTACCTTGAGCTAACGAGGCAATTTGATAACGACGTAAATCAGCGTCTAAAGACGAGAAAGTTCCTCTGGTAGAGGTTGAGGATGTTGGTCTGCATGAGGTGCTAGCCGCCGAAATCTGGTTTGCTGAAAACGGGAAATAGAATCAGCAATGTCATTATAATGAGCTGGAACATGCAAGGCTTTGAAATAAAAGTTATACTTCAGGGTTTGCAAGGTTAGAGCACGCACCAAATCCATAATGCGAGGGCTTTTGGAACGTTTTGAATTAATTATGGAAACCACAGCCTGGTTATCGCAATAAAACACAATCCGTTTTTGAGCCCACAAATTTCCCCATATGTATGAAGCTACCACAATGGCATAGAGCTCTTGCCAGTCAATGCTTATGTTTTTTGTCTCAAGTGTTTGGTGGGGGAACCATTTACCCTGAAACCACTGGTTGTGGAAAATCCCCCCGAAACCAAGGGTACCAGAAGCATCGGTATAGAGAGAAAGTGTTGTAGAATTCTCCCAGAAAGAGTTTAGAAATAAACTTGTCCCATTCCAGTCCTTAAGAAAAATTTGCCACATTTTAACATCTTCAGGAAAACCATTTGTCAAGCGAATATATTAATGTGGTTTGGAGACCCCCCGTGTAAGGTGTATGATACGTTGGAGAAAAGCACGACCGGGGGAAATTACTTTGCATGCAAAATTTAATGTCCCAATTAGTGATTGAAGCTCTTGGAGTGTAGCAGACTTTTTTGTGTGCCAGGAATTTAAATCAGCAAATAGACGACTCAATTTATCGGCTGGAAGACGAGCCTCCATTTTTTGTGAATCAAGGATAATGCCTAAAAATTCTATAATAAGGCTGGGTCCTTCCGTTTTATGTTCTGCAATAGGAACACCTAGCGTGTTAAATGTTAACAGCATGCTAGAAAGGCTACTTTGGCAGGCTTGAAAAGGCGGTCCAGTTTGGCCCGGTGGTTCCATTATTAGAAAATCGTCTAAGATGTGCCCCACATAACTTATAAAACACTTGTTGAATAAAATCCACTCAAGCGCATCCGAAAGTTGGTTAAAAATATACGGCGCACTACGCAGACCAAATGGCAACACTTTATCAAAATAATAGAAATTGTTCCAGTACATGCCTAATAGTTCCCAGTCGTCAGGATGAACAGGGAATTGACGAAAAGCAGTCTCTATGTCAGTTTTAGCAAGATAAGTGCCTCTGCCTAATCGGATCAAAGCCGCAATAGCGTCGTCGATTTTAATGTACTGCAATGAAAAATCGTCTTTCTCAATAAAATAATTGATTGATTCGCCCGTTTTTGGAAACGAGAGGTGGAAAATGGTTCGAAATTTATCCGAATGCTTTTTAGGTACAATGCCAATTGGCGAAACCTGTAAATTAGCAAATGGTGGATTGGTGAAAGGACCGGCTGTGCGTCCAAGAGCAACTTCCTTAGCCAAGTTACTCGAAACAATAGTTGGATTGTCAATGGCAGATTTAAGGTTTTTTGCAAATTTGGACATGCGAGGACCATCGTAACCGAGGCGAGCACCGAAACGCAAGTCTGAACAGAGTTTCAAAACGAATGATAAATCGGGATGCCCATGGAGAGCATCTTCAAGCGCGTCAACGCGAATTGGCGTAACTATAGTATTATCTAAATGTATTGAATTACTGTTGTTATATAATTAATGTATATATACTAGAGTTAAAGTTAACAGTTCTATTTTCTGTTGGTCTTCTTGGAGCTACGGTCAGATTTCGAGGGGTGGTCTTCGTTAAGATCGTTTTCCTCAAGGGATTGTGTACATTGGTACGCAGGATGTTTTCCCTCACAGCCAAATCGGTTACATCGGTGAGTGTAGGGGCAATTGGGTCGAAATGGCTAAGGTCTACCCCTGTTATAGCTGTGGCAAATTCCGTCCCTCGCTGCCCCAGCTCTGTTTGAGGGTTCATTTGAAAAAAGAGAATAATCCTCGCGCAACTGAGTGGAACTAGCCGTGAAAATACGTAACCATAATTGCGTGTCAATGTTGGCCCACGACAGTGTTCGACAAGCGGCTGCTTTATAGCGAAATTTATGGTCGTAGATACACCAACCTAGTCCGCCATGCGTTTTTGCCGTATGACGGATAGTTTCCATATACTGTAATAGTTCAGAGGCACGATTCGGGAATTTTTGTACAATTATAAGCATGTACGTGTTGAAAGCGGTTGTCCATTCTTCAATGTTAGTTAGCACCTGAGGCTTGCGAGGTGTTAACGAGATTCCCGTAGAGGAAATTGTAAAACCCACGTTGTCGGGATAATCGGAACCAACATTTGACTTATTTAAATTTTTTGGCAATAATCTAGCAATCTCAAAAAACTCACCACTTTCGATGTCACGAACATATTTGCTTGGAATCTCAGGCGTGAATCCCCCATCTGCTTGCTGGTTTGAGGCAACGGGTGCATTCGATGAAGTCGAAGGTTGCTGGAGTTCGCTGGAACTTAAAAATGGGAATTGTCCAAGCTGTTCTAGCCTTTCGAGTGACGTTGGTGGTGGTGGGTTTCTTGTCTGTTCATCTACACGAGCCGTAGTTGTTGTGGCATGTTGGGTATCGAAAAATGATGCGATCGACTGTGAAACGATCTGTGTGATCTGTACCAGTTGGTCGTCGCTAAAACTCTGCCGCGGATTGGAAACTGTTGGCGTGGTGTTTGCTGAAATAGTTTCAACGTTGGGTTGCGCCGTCGCATTCATACCGAGACGTTGTTTTTCGTTTTGAAGACGTGTTGTAAGCACTCGTCGGCCACCTGCGCTCGAAAAGTTGAGTTCGCGGCAAAGGTCCTTCAACTCTGCGATGCTCAATTCGCCAAGATTATTTGGTATCACAACGGACGGTTGAGTGTTCGACGGTCGCTGATTCTGGATACGAACGTGTGATCGCTTTTTGCTAATTCGTGGCATTATAGTACGTTAATAACGTTGAGAAACGATAGAACGTTAAATAATTTTGCTGCGTGCAATCTTAGTAGGAATGATGCTGCCAGATGAGGTTAACTCAGATATCTGCCAGTTTGGTTAACTATAGTACCATTGTTAGTTATGAATAGGTCAAACATAGTAGTTTGGACAATAATTAATAAACGATACTGGGCGCAGTAGCCTACGGGTTTGGCAAGCAAATAATGGAAGTCTGTGATAGAGTCTTCCTTTGTTGAGATAATAGTAGCGTTCAGGTAGGCTTTACAAAGACAGACTAGTCCAGTCTAACTTTAAGTCTAGTGCGTTTAGTATCGTCCATTAACCATAATTTTTACTTGTAAAAATTGCCATTAAAACTGGTGATAATGTTTCAATGTTGATTGTTTTAGTCAACTCCTAGACAATGTTATTTGATATGAGACAGACTTCTTTGTTCTGATTATTGGCTATCTGCATTGGTTTCTAAATTGGTCAGCCAATGAGCGAACATCGAAAGTCCTGACGCTTCCATTGAATAATACAGATTACAGGCTAGCCTTCCGAGCTTGATATAGCTCAGTGCAAATGAAATATACAACAATAAAAAAACAGACGGAAGGCTACTGTAGTTTGAGACAACCAGGTAGATCGGTAAACACACTTCCAATGGTATTCTGATATACAATGTGAGAGTATGATTCCAAACATTGACTGAACAGCAATTCAACAAAGATTGGATACAGTATAAAATATTTTAGCTCGAAAGAATTCAGCACCGGAAAAAATGCAAAACATTTTGGCACGATACTCAGTAATTAACCAAATGCTGGAAAAACAGGGGCTATGTCATGCAGTATAGATAATATTGATCACAATGAATCTATGACAATGTCACGATGCTCTGCGCATCTAAAATATGCGCAGAAGCCGCAAACTTTCTTTTTGTGTTTGCCGACACAAAAATAAAGTTTACTGAGTGAGGGAGTGCATTTCAATTTTTGAAGACGTGTGTGCAGATTCATACTGTATACTAGACTTTTGTAAGAACGGTTTGTGAATTTTAAAAGCATGTTGTGATTGTACTTTTAGTTTAACGTGTACCAAAAGTGAAAATCGGCAAAAATTATCCAGTTCTTTACAATATAATCTAAACATGGGCCATGGCGGTGCATGCATGATACATAGAAATGTTGACAAAACTTTATAAACCGCAAACCTATATTGGCATGCTCATGGTAAATAACATCTTATATATTCATAATCTTGATAACGATAGCAATCTAAAAATACTTAAATCAATAGGCTATGTTGAATAGTTGACGAGAACGGATGGAAAGAATGCTGAATATATAGACTACATACATGTAATACCAAGTGCATGAGGTCGGTTCGCATTTTATATGTTGTCAATTCCATCACGAAATAGTGCCTTATCTCTTCAATTTCTTGACTTAACAACTTCATGAAAACACATTTTATAAAAGTAGACCTCAGCGTTATAAAAAATCTATAAAATATCTTGTTTTTACTATAGTCTCAGTAGTACATGTTGCCATGCATGTTAAGGTTTCATTTCGCCTCAAAACATGAAAACATGCCAATGCTAGGGTAATTTTTACTGCATATTATCCTCGAATATTGAACGAAACTAAAGGTACTCGAACGCGGTTTAGCTACCGTTTGTATTGCTCTTATTTTAAACCGCGACATTGTTTTGAAACTCTGCATAATACTGTATATATAGCGAAAACGAAGCGAAGCCGAAGACACAATTTTTTACTGCATGATCATACCGCTAAATCTTGCATGTAGATACTAGATTCAATTACTTTTAACTTGCTTTTAGTGTGATAATTATGAATATGTACAATTATCCAAGTTTCATAATGTTTCAATCTTCTATATAATCCCCGAGCCGGCGCGAAGCGCCGTGCGAGGGTACTAATTCCGCTCGGATATTTACACCCGGGTATGTGAAAACATAGCTGATTCCAAAGTTGTCCGCCATTATGTCATGGACGAACATGGTATTCTACTTATGCGCATGCGCGATTTTAGGCCGAGAGAAAACTTTTTCCAAAAATAGTTTTGTACATTGTTTTGTACTCAGGAGTCGGGAAATAATACAGACAAATAAAGATAAATGAACATTTTGTAGAGGACTTTCACTTACTAAAGTCAACAGCAAAATAAATCAGTCAACAGACCGAGAAAGGACAAGATTTTCGAGTTTTAAAGCGTTTTAAACGGGTAAGTGTCTATTTTGCATACTTGCTTTTGCAGTTTTGCCGGTCAATTGGCATGTACTATACTATAGTTTGTCGTTTTTAAAATGCGTAGTTCATCCTTAGTGGTCAATATATAGCATTGATTAATCTTAAAAAGTGTTTTAATATTAATTCAAATGCGTTATAGAATAAGAAACAACATATTTACTCTGAAAAACTTCATAGTATAGAAATACTGTTACAAAAACAGTTGAAGTTTTATGACAATTTTGAAACGTTTTGTGAGACGTCTAAGATTGAATTTTACAGTAAATCAAAGCTAAAAGAGTACGTAATAACATAGCTACTTTATATAGTTGGGCAATTGATAATTTTACAGTTAAAAGTACAAACCTTATCACTATTTTGAACAAAAAATAAAAGAAATATACGGCCGGTTGCGTGTTACCATGGTTACAGTGATCAACTTAGTACCACGTGTTACAATAACTTTTGGGGAGTTTAATTGCTTGGTTCTAATGGGCGAGGGGCTTCTGCATGAATGTATTTCTAGTTATGGTATATATCCTGACAATTGCAATATACCGAACCAAGCGCCCACAGAAACATTTTATACTTGCATTATTTCGCTCCTTATAATTATGCAAACTATTGAACTTACCAAATTGATTTTGGTATATTCCGTTTGCTATTCTTATGAGGCTTATAAATACACGAAATTAACTTTGTTATGTGATTCAGTAAGCGTTCACAGATCATAGTATATGCAGCTTGTCTGTTTTAAATCGTCGTTTTCGCCGCGCCCATGTAGAGATTGTCTATTTGGAGTGGGTAAGTGCGTCGTGCGTCGTGCGCCGTGGGTGATGTGTCGTGCGTCGTGGGTCGTGAGTTGTGCGTTATGCGTTATGCGGCGTAGGTCATGCGAAGCGAAATTCTATCAAATGTATTAAAAAGCTGAAACCTAATTGCCTTTCAGTATAATACTGTTAGTACTACAATGCCGCATTTTTCATGAATCACATTGGCAAAATGCCTAAAATAATCGCAGATCAACCTCGTTCCCATGGCCCGCCCGCACGATTTTTTTTGTCTTCGGCGAGCCCTGGGTACGAGGTTTATCGCAGATTCGCTTGCAGCCTTCTCCATAGATCCCACTCCCGCTTGGTACGTATTTTTTCCCGCCACAATGTCATATGACCATAATCAAAAAGGAGATTGACACACGTGTTGCTGTGAGGCTTGAGCTCGCGGCATGGAATGATGGCGTACTCTCAAGTTCGTTTATAAATCTTGTCGCTTGTTTGTGTACATAGACTGCCCAGCAGCGGATATCTTACTAATTAAATAACTATCTCCTTCTAATGAACAGGACGAAAATCCATTGTTGTTATGTGAAGCTTTGCAGCACATCGAAGACGGACAAGACGAGGTTAGTTATTTATGTATTTTTATACAACCAAATCTAGCCATAATATTTGTATGCATGCATATTCAACGATGCGTACTCATATTCCGTAGGCTGAATTGTCATCGTGAAAGATACATTTCAGTCCTAGAAACACAGTTACACAGCCAAGTGTCTGTTGGCTATTAAAACGTCATTATTGCTGCCGAGCGTCGGCGAGGCAGCACACTATTCTTGACGTGCTAAGGTTTCTCCAGAGTTCACTCGACCCAGTCGCTTGCGCGGATCTATATATTGTCGAGAAGTCGATTTCGCGTCTGTCCATGGGAAAAGGTCGAGCTTTAAGTTATTTTTAAAATTAGGGGAAGTGAACAAGATATTGTAATTGTATGCGCACGCATATTTCCACCATGCATATGCTCAAAATATTACAAACTTTATATACGGATGCAAAAGATTGAACATTTTCAGAAAATTAAACTCAGGTAAGCGTGGCTATTTCTTTCTTCTGATATACAACAAGGCGATGATATATTTAGCGTTCAATCTATACCAGGAATGTGCTTTCATGACTTTACTGATCGACTGTTTTTTAAATAATTTTAACAGCACAAGTCTTCAAAATAATAAACGTGCCATTGAATCGCCATTCTAATAAATATAATAATTTGCTTGATGTGTTTTCTTTTAATTTGAACAATCAATGACCTACATGAAAACCGGTTGATCGACTATTGTAAATGAATTATATTCATGATATAAACATGATTATGACAGTCACGTATTGTATTTTCTTCACAAATTATTTATGAGCTACACGGCACAGATACTTATTAAAGCCTCTATATAAATTACAAATACATTACATGCAAACCTTCCCAGATATCAATTAATATACTTCAAAATATACCATACATGGTACTTGCAAAATACAGCATGACATATAAGTTGATTTCTATGGCATATTGTCACGTGGATTCACTTCATGATGATAGATCTGGCTAGCAATAAATTCTAACAACATTACCTAAGTCTAAGACTACAAAAATCATCCTGCATGTTTAGCTGCTTACTAAAAATATTCAGTTTGTTGAGAGCTCTTGTATCTCCCAGACCATGTGAAAACAAAGTCTACACAACTATTCGGCGACTTTCTCAATTTGTTTCTTTTGCCTGCTTCAACATTTGTTATATATTTTTATAATCAGGCCTGGTTTTCATTTGGTCATAAATGTTGTGAATAAGTCATATTCGACTATGGGGAACAGTCAGGAACTCAGGATGTATCTTGTCTTTTGTGTGCTGTATGTAAATCGGTCTGAATTGATTGTAGAGATATACCAACACTCTATTACATCGGTCACTCTGATATGTTCACAACAATAACTACTAAATGGAACCAGGCTTAACACATTGTGTGAAACTTAGTACACTCAAATAGTACAATCTTTGTGATTGCATGTTAGTTAACGACTTAACTCATTCTCTGTTTTATATACGCGTCTCAAGAATGCTCAATGGGAATGTTACAACGTACCAGTATAGTTTAACACTATAGCAACAAAATAATGAATGAGGTGAAATAATGGGTCATTGCTATAAATAGGTGCACTTTCATCTTGACCTGTGCTACTGCATTTCATGTGCAACAGCTATTATCTGTGGTGAATATGAAAGATAATTTGATTGTGGTACTCAGAAGATCATCTACCATTCTACCATATGCAAACTATACTTGAATGGTTACACTGTTACATTGTACATACAAATGAACAACAACCGTTTAATTCATTTATAGATCCAAACAATGAGTATTTAAGCTGTAAATCATCTGTCTGCACTTGCATCAACCCCGGATATATGAATGGAGTTGTTTGAAACTGTGAAATAAATTATTGATGAAGTTGTTGCATTTTGAAGTGTCATTTGGTGCTTGAGGAACCATGGTTAATTAATATTTTCAAAAAATTTTAACAAATTATGAACAGTTACAATTAGTAACAATTCAAAACAATATCAAAGTTGTAAACAAACTTTTTAAACATTTGGACTACAGCATGTATATGAACAGGTATAACATATGTTTGAAGTTATTGACTCACTATATCATAAGAACTTTGTATAGGAAGAAAATACACAGTTCAAGTTGTAATATGCATGCTAGTGGTATTCATACTAATTGTCTGTTCCTTATTGAATTGGCCGGGAATGTCGATGATTTCGCTATACGGATTTCGCTTGTTTGTATGCTGCAAAATCATTGTAACATTGATATTGGTTAAACTGTGTATAACTCTGTCCTTCACCGCGTTGGTATCATTAAATAGCTGTTGCTTTATGATATATTTTGTTATGTTTTTAAGGTTATTCGGGAAGGCCATTTCCACAGTAGGACTCAGGGATGTACCTGGACTTTAAAAACTATTTTAGCCAAGAGCTCAACAGTATGATAGCCTAGCGTTACATATCGAAGCTATGTTAAAAACATGTTTTCTTTTTAAATTTACATACGCGATTTGCTTTCACAGGAATTAAACAAGTAATTTGAACCACCGATTTGACGCCATATTGGCTCACAAATCGGACAGAGGCTTCCGTGTTTATTTTCTTTCCTCTCCTTTACTCGCGCACCTATAAAAGCCTCTGCGGAGGAGAGAGTTGTTTAATTATATTCATCGAAGTGCGTGTTTGTATGGTTCAATTTCAGGCATGTCATTGTTCAAATCTTTCAATCAATTCATCTATCCATTTTATTTATCCAAAATTTCGATAGTTTAGAGTAGTATATGATGATATAGATGTATATGATCCCAGTGATGTATAGGAGGGAGGGGGATGACACCTTGGGATATTCTAAGAGAAAATGTTGGAATACTAGCTGTTTGTGAAGGAAAGGTATAGCGTCACTGTTGATGAGAGAAGTAAGAGTTAGCTAGACGGTCGGCCAACATTTAGAAATGTTATTAATAGTTATATTATAAAAAATTCGTTTGATGGCGTTGTTTATTACAAGCTGCTAACCCGCATTTTCTTATAGTTTAAGCACTGGTGAGCAAGCCTATAAATGTTGGCACCTCTGATTTTGATGTTAAAGCCGAAAATTTGAGAGTTTAAAAAATTTACCTATTCAAGTACTATCTTCACAAAAAAATGCAAAATTTCTACTATTATGGCATAAGCAGCTCTTGGTTGAAATCAAGAATGGCAAGACTAATCTATGTGGTTTAACGTTTGTGATTTGAAAGCAAGAATAACTGTCGCCATCTTTATAGGCTTAACATTATACGCGTGACGTCCATGTTCAAAAACGTCTCAGCCCCCCACTCCGCCCTTAATTCATTATCATAACAAATTCAACCGATGCATTCGTGTGAATTACAGAATCGCTTAAACAGCGTATCCAGAAGAATTATCAAACACTCTTCACAGATGTATATTTTAATGCACGATATTTTCCTTTAGAGCTAAATAATACTGTTTATTTCGTAATAAGCCATAATGAGATCCTTTTCCGTTTTCATCTATACAAAAATGAAACAAACAAGTATTATGGTCTACTATAACTTTTTGACGAGGTTTTGTTCCTTATCTTAAACGTGACAGGGCACGATTGCCTCGCAAGCGGATTGATTTAACTGGACTTGGGGGACTCAAGGTTTCTTACACAAACATGCATCTCATGTTTCCCCTTTTAGTCTTAAAAGACAGGGATGTCAGTCTGATCAGACTCGACATAAAACGTTTATTCTCGTGTTCTCATTTCAAAAAAGACTATATATATAATAATATTTAAGAAGCTTATTGAAAGAAGATACTGTACGGACACTGGTGGTAAAGTTTTGGAAATATTCACATCGGTAATTAAAGTAAGTATTTGTAATTTGGACAATCCCAGTTGAGAGTGAACAACTCTATTGCAGCTAAATTCAGTAGTTATCAGCTGATTCGAGTGAATTAGAACATGCACATGAGGGGTAAATATAATAGCCATTTTAAATTTATGAAATCGGGGCACCCCAATGTACATGGACCATTCTTATGAGCAGAGCTAAGCTGAGGCCCATTGGGCGATTGTGCTCCCGCAAACTGGAAGTACAACTTAAAATATGAGACGAATATGTATCATTATGTGTAATATAGCAATAGCGAGCCTTAATTTGCAATATCCATTCAGCTCAGATGCGAATATATTAATGTACCTATCAAAATAATGAACAATTGAAAATAGCTTATTAGTATGGTCCATTAAAATCCTTGTGGTTAATTAATATCTTTCACTTTTGTTTAAGACCAGCCTAACGAGAAGTTGGACTGGGATATACACTAAAGATGTACATGTGACCTGAATGGGAGGTTTTGATTGAGTCTTTACCTCATCAATTATTCATTAAGTCTAGAAATGCTAGAAAAAGAGGATCAAGTAAATACTTGCCTTGTCAAAATTAATATTTAAGTTCGCAGTTCTTTCCATGAAATCCAAAGGGACAACTGCAGATGTATCCATTGACGATGTTTACAGCACAAACACCACCATTAAAACACGGAGCTGCGAGGCACGGTTGGTCTAAATGGGATTTTAATATAATTTAGCTTCATGCGCATGTGGCTTCGGTGGCGCAATCGTTAGAGAAAGCGCCTTTCACGACTGAGATCGTGGATTTGATTCTCGCTGGGGACCCATGACACTTATGTGAAAAGAGTCAGTCAACGCTCTATCGAAAGTCGTGGGTTTTCTCGCACAAGGAATGTTGACAGGGTGAGTTTGGATAAGCCCCTGCAAACTAACCCTTCCATCGTAGCTGTGCTCCCTGATCAGGCATGAATCATACGGTGGCAGCCAGAAGCGCCTTTAATAAGCTTCCGACTCGATCAAGTCGAGCTGCGTCCTTCGTAATTCACCTCAGCTCTCAGCAGCAAGTTACGATGACTAGCACGCCCCAACTTGCTAAATATCTTATCAATCAAGTAGTGAAGCTAGCCGTGGAAACTGGTCAGGTTACGCTAATAAATGTGCACTAAGATAGGCTAAAGCCCAAAGACAATACTATTAACATTTCTAAAGGCTTGAATACTATAAAATAGAAAAATTGAATAGCATGCATGACCAGTTTCTATGACTACAGCTTCGCTACTGTTATCTATTTATTTAGTTTATATTTTAATTTTATTAAAGGAAATAACTTGTTCTCATCCGAGACCGCTTTAATAAAGCAACCTGATTTATACATGTACAGGAGAAGGATGCTCCATCTGAACGATATACTCCTTGCATACAAGTGTATGACAATCTACGTGCTTTGACTATATACATAAACTAATTTGCATGCCTTAATATTCGTCTTGAATGTTGTTCAAAATCCTACTGTAGCAACGATCAATTGACATTATTTTGTCAGTGCAGTTTGCGATACTCTCTATACTTGTTCTGCATGGCTCAAGAAACATAGAATTGTGGAAAGGGGGAGGGTGAAAACATGTGTGGTGATGCGATTTCATTTTTCCTCGGTTAAACCATTGATCGCCTATTCTTTGAAAAGTATCGGAAAATTCAAAGTTACGATTGCCGTATTAGTCCGCAGATATGCATTATGTAGTTTTGGCAACCATTATAATATCTAGATTCTCTCAGCAGAGAAGCTTTGTCCGATTATAATGGCGTAATGTCATGGCGTAATGTAATGGCGTAAAGTAATGTATAAAATAGGCCGAATTCTGTGGCTAGAAATCTAAATCGGTTACACTAGTTTTCATTTTCATTAAGGCCATTAGATTAGTCGCTTTTACGCTTTGGTTTCCCAGCTTCTGAGAAAAAAATGTACTTACTACAGGCTTTGTATTCATCTCTGCTCTTCCATGGTAGATGCACGCCAAGCAAGGTACATTCATCTGCATAAGCTGCATATTCTTCACACAGGCAAGCTTCAGGTTGATGGAAACATCGACACACATCATATTGACAATTCTGGATAGCTGTTGTTGGATGCAACAAATGATGACACTTGGAAAATGGGTCATTCAGCAGTTTCTTGCAGTGAGTCTTAAATAGAAAGCAAGCATAATGGAAATTATAGTACATGAATTGCATCACATTTGACCGTTCCCAGACTGAAGGGAAGGAGAATTAAAAAATAAAGACTAACTTAACTTTAACTTAACTTTAACTTTAACTTTAACTTTAACTTTAACTTTAACTTTAACTTTAACTTTAACTTTAACTTTAACTTTAACTTTAACTTTAACTTTAACTTTAACTTAACTTAACTTAACTTACATAACTTTTTTTTAATCCATTTTATTACACACAGTATACAGATACTGTGTGTAATAAAATGGATTAAAATTTTACCTCTGCAAAACTCTTGAGTTCGACATTATGCTGACATGGACTTGGACCTGGAGGTAGAGGTTTTGGGCATGTGTTGCTTATCTTCCATGAATCACCAAATACATTTGGATCACCAGTGAGCTGATTTTGCTTTGTAGTAAAGTCATCATTAGGGTTACCATTGTAGTTACCACAAAGTCCCTGGAGTCGTCCAATGTAGGCTTTGTTAGTGAGGGCAATGTAGACATTGTGGTGTCGATGGTAGGTAATTTCCAAACCAAAACTGGCAATGACTTGCACAAACTGATTCTGCTGCACATTGATTGTTACACCTAAAAACAAATACAAGATACCGATTATTTGGGGCAAATACTTACGAAATTCTGGTCGGATGAGTGTTGAGGTACAAGCATGGTTTGAGTGCTATATGAACTTGAATAACAACAAAATGGGCATGAATAGCCACAATCAGGGGCGTAATTGATGTAGGAATTGTTTGAGAGGTGATAGACGCATCCCCCCGCGCGTGTTTAACAATTTAAATTGTGTAGGGAAATTATGCTATATTGGTCGGGCAAACATACGTTCAAGTCATGTTGAGTAAGAACAATGATGACCAGTTTTGGCAATTTGAAAATTTTTCTAATCTAATATACAACATTTTCTGACCATCAGAATTCTGTAAGATCTTCCCACATGTGCATGAAATTGCGTTTCAGATCAGAGACTCTGCATTTCAAAATTTTCTTGGGAAGTATACATTTTACCCCCTAATGGCCTCGTGCCGCCTGCAATCGATACCCTTGTTTCCCTGCTAAAGGCACTGGGCCCCCAAAACCTTTTTAGTTTTAGCTGGCCCCTTCACGTTATGTCCTGATCACACCCTTTCGTCGGGCAAAACGAACCCACGCCCACCTACGCCCCTAATGAATGTCGTCGTCACGTGGAAAAAGCTATATGACTAATGTCCCACTAAACTCATATTGACATCAATCAAAATTAAACAGGGTACGGTGGGGGGCTAACGAGGTGCCCATTGATCACAAAAGCAGACTGGATAGCACAACCACCGTTCTATAATGCTGAGCGTGAAGCCAAATTAAATTAGACATTTTTGGACAATAGAATTCTAAACTATACTGAGTGAGAAATCAACTGATTGGGTAAATGCCTCTAGTTCCCTATTTCAACATATTCAAAGTTAACAATGACCAATATTTGGACATAATTATTACGAATCTCAAGTAAAACAATTCAATTCAGTCCTTTTCTCGCTCCTCTGGGATGTTGTTGAATTTAATTTGAATACTGATCTTACCGTTTATGTTATTGATCTACTTATATGCGTGGTTCCACTCGATATAGTTTGATACTACTCTAGAATGCGTGCATGGTTCCAGTGTATGCAGCGGTAAACGATATACTTGAGGTTGGTTCTTTACGTAATATATCATACACGAGAAGCAGTTTATTATAGTGATTTGAAACACCGAAAAGTGTGTTGAAAAACAAGGCGCTAGCCGAGTTTTTTTAACATACTTTGAGGTATTTTTACATCACTATAATAAACGACTTCGAGTGTATGATATAGCTTCTCAAACAAACCAGTATTTAAAGAGAAATTCAACGCGAAAGTTTAGTTAATTTATGGGTGTTTATTACCGTGGTATCTAGACAACGATACGGTGGTGATTTCCTTTGTGTTTTGCTCATGAATTAATGAGTTTGAGAAGTAATATATCATACACGAGTTATGTCTGTGATTATATATAGGGTTAGGGTTGGGTTTAGTGTGGGGGATGGGATAAAATTATACATTTCGTGTAGGGCTACATAAAGAGCCTACCTACCGGAGGGTTTGTTGGATCAAACTACCTGAAAAATATATAACACGAACTTCGACGATTCGATGGATGGCACTTCGTCTAGTTAATCTAGATCTTCACTACTAACCTCCAGACGAAGGGCCTCGAAACGTCGAAGTTCTTGTTTTACAGGATGTATTTTGGCATGCTATCGCGCGCATAATATTTAGTTTATAGATTTACCTTTTTAACATAAATAAAGTCAAATAAATACCAGGATTTTAGCTGTCAAATAACACCTTTGTTGGATCAGTTCGATCAACGATGCCTCGATTCGATACGATGAAAAAGGTGTGGTCAAAATAACATTTTCCCACCTTTGGGAACTAAACGTCCTTCGAATTTTCGACCCGCGTTTGCCCAAATGATGGTTGCCTATTTGTGAAACGTTCAGCATTTGCCAGTTCAGTCTGCTAACTTTCTGTTTCGTAATATGTTTCAACCACCAAATTTCGTTGTTAAATATACTGTACCAAGACTTGATAAATAGCCCTTATTGAGATTCCTAAATTTGAATCCGAAATGAGAATAATTTCAATAGGTATGACAATAGCTTTGCACTCAACTCCCAATTGTGGAAAAATGCGTTTTCGTCCGGCAATTTTTAATGATATCGTATTTGGCCATTTTTTGTCACAATGATACAAAAAAGGCACCATTTGACAGCTAAAAGATTGTTCTTTGTTGATATGAAAAAGTAAATCTTACCTCAAGCATATTTACAGATTTACTTACCATTTTGTGTGAAGCTTCCTTGAAATCTTTCCACTCCATTAAATAAAGCCTTGGTTCCTTGTGTGATAACTATATGCAAGCCATTGATCACTATAGCCAAGGCGTAGGTACACGACGGGACTTGATTACCACAGCCAACGTTGTCCTGAATGATCAAGAAGTGATTTCCGACATCTTTGGTAAGGACATATTGGCATTTGCCCATGAAGTCATAACGTTTTCCATCAAAGGTACTGTAGTGTGGATCACCAGTTGCAGAACATATGACCTTATTTGCTATGTAGAAAAGAGAAATACCCATTGCAGCCGACCAATATTTTTGATTTTCAATATTTTGGTTTTCGAGCCGTTACAGTATGGCGACAGCCGTTCTTGTTTGAAATCACGAACGTGAATATTGACTGCCGTTCTTGATGTCAAGCACGAAATGCTGACGGCATTCGTCCGTGTTAACAAAAACGTTCCTTGCTTAAGCTCTCTAATATCTCGTTAATAGCTAGGCCTTTTGCAAAAATTGGTTACATGACTCTGTCTCCTTTAAAACGAGCAGCTGTGTCAAAGTGAACCACAAAAATTAAAAAAGCTCTTCAATACTAGCAAAAGTACAAAGTTTCAGCTTATAATAAGCAATAAGGAAGAAATGGCATTCAATGTAGGTTTGAACTTTTTCCAAAATTTTATTAGGATTTGTATGGGAAAATGCTCTAGTGGGCAAAATTTTTCTTGTTCATTTTGACATAACTGCTCCTTTTAAGGAAAATGAGGGTCACGTGACCAATTGTTGCAAAAGGCCTATTACGCATCTGTGTAACATGGAATATTTTAAAATATCTTGTCGTAATAATTAATAGCTCTGTGATTCTTTTTTTTAATATTTAGTTTTGTTTTTTCTTTGTACATCCGTTATGAATTCTAATTTATTTTCCCAAAATGAAGGTGACTTGCACGGGGAGGAGAGGGGGTGGGGAAAGGATGGTGACTCATTCGCGCTATTTCTTTTTGGCCATTTATCATCTGCGTTATACTTATTCTACTTTCTCATTTGCACTCGATATTCTTGCACTAAATGAGACAAGACTAGATAATAATATTACCAATCAGGATATGTTTATTCACAATTATGATTTAATTAGGGCCGATCGCTCTAGAACAGGGGGAGGCCTCTGTTTATATATAAGAAATACCATTAATTATTTCGAACGAAAAGATCTGACTAGAGATAATCTTGAAGCAGTTTGTATTGAGGTTAACAAACCCTCTTCTGCATCGTTTATTGTTGGTACCATTTATAGACCTCCAGGTGCTTCTGTCGATTCTTTTGCCAATATCGAGCAACTAATTAAACTTATAGATGATGAGAATAAGGAATTTTACATGCTTGGTGATTTAAATGCCAATATGCTTGACGTTTCAAATAATGCCACAAAAAATTTAAATTCAATCATTGAACTATATCAGTTAACACAAACAATAAGCTCACCCACTCGCGTGACCATGACTTCATCTACCCTGTTGGATGTTTGTCTCACCCCAACTCCAGATAAGTTAGTCTTATCTAAAGTGGTGCAGATTGGTATTAGCGATCACTATATTATTTTAGTTGTTCGTAAAATTAATATTCGTTCTAAACAAAACAACCGCCACAAGAAAGTCGAAATTCGAAACTTTAAGTATTTTAATGCTGAGAATTTCCTAATGGATTTGAGAAATCAGGAATGGGAATTGGTGGACAATAATTTCTGCGTTGACAGGATGTGGGAAACATGGAAAATTATTTTCTTGTCAGTTCTAGATAAGCATGCACCAATCAGAGAAAAGAGTCAAAAATATACCAAATATTCCTTGGCTGACTAATGCAATTAAAAACTAATACGTGAACGGGATCGTCTCAAACTCCTTGCCGTTAAATACAATTCAGAAAATTACTGGACTGCATATAAAACCTCTAGAAACCATATTACTAGTACACTGCGAGAAGCAAAAACAGCATATTATAAAGCACAATTTGAAAGTGTTGAACATGACCTTAAAATAGCTTGGAAAACCGTTAATAAAATCCTTAACCGGAAACAAGAATGTCGCGAAATAAATTGTATCCATACTCAGAATGGTCAAATTTCTTGTCCAAATGAATTAGCGGAGCGCTTTAACAATTACTTTACTGAGATTGGTCCAAAAATTGCCACAACCATTGGTAATACTGATAGAAATTTCACGGATTACATAACAAAAGCAACAAGTAGTTTTAAGTTTCAAACAGTGTCTGAAACTAAAGTATACAAACTTCTTTCCTCTTTAAATCCTTGTAAATCTACTGGAATTGATAAAATTCCTGCTAAAATTATTCGTATTGCTGCGCCAATAATTGCAAATTCACTGACAAGCATTTTTAATACGGCAATCTATAGTGAAACTGTTCCTTCAGAGTGGAAACTAGCGAGAGTTATCCCTTTACACAAAAATGGCCCTCGAAACATGTTGAATAACTATCGCCCAATTTCCATTCTGCCTATAGTAAGTAAAGTTTTTGAAAAAGTTCTATATATAGCCAACTATATGATTATTTTGCTGTTAATAATTTGTTGTCTCAAAATCAATTTGGTTTTAGGCAGTTCCATTCTACAGCTTCTGCCCTTTTGGACAGTACTAACGAATGGTTCATTAATATGGACCGTGGTCAATTCAATATTGCAGTATTTCTTGACTTGCAGAAAGCATTTGATACTATAAATCATAATATATTGATTAAGAAACTTGACCTTTATGGTCTACAAAAACCTGCCCTAAATCTTTTAGGATCATACTTAGAAAACAGATTTCAAATGTGTACTGTGAACGGCGTATTGTCTAGAAAAAATCTAGTTACTTGTAGGATCCCCAAGGTTCAATTCTTGGGCCACTCCTGTTTCTAATTTATATAAACGATCTGCCTACAAGTCTTGAACACTCGTCATCAAGAATGTTTGCCGACGATACAACGTTAACTGTATCTGGTAAATCTCTTCATGATGTAGAAGTTGCCATCAATCACGATCTTTCAAACGTTAATCAGTGGCTCTGTGCAAATAAACTATCTTTAAATCTCGTTAAAACTGAGTACATACTAATTGGATCACGGCATAATATTAATAATATATTGGCTACCCCAAAGGTATTTGTTGGTGACATACCAATTAAAAGGGTAAGAGAAACAAAGGCACTTGGAGTCTATATTGATGAATTTCTATCATGGGAAAAGCATATTGATAAAATTGCCAAAAAAGTTTCATCCGGAATTGGGGCAATCAGAAAGTTAAAATCATGTGTAGACCGTAATACATTAATTTGTGCCTATAATGCACTTGTTTTGCCTCACCTTGATTATTGTTGCGAAGTTTGGGATACCATTGGTACCACACTTTCTGATCGTCTCCAGAAATTACATAAATAGGGCTGCTAGAGCTATCGTGGGTCGTAAAAATGAACATGGTCAATCTGAACTTGCTCTAAATGAATTAAACTGGAAGCCTCTGAGCGAACGCAGAACCCAGTTTGTGGCAAGTCTTATGTATAAAATTACTCATGATCTAGCGCCCTTACGACTTACTGATATTTTTCAAAAGACGTCTTCCTCCCAGTATTATAATTTGCGGGGCTCTTCCACTAAACTCCATTTGCCCAAGCCTAAGACTGAATATCTTAAAAAAAGTCTTAGCTATAGAGGGGCCAAATTGTGGAATAGTCTCCCAAATGAATTAAGAGGAAAAGAATCACTAGCTATATTCAATAAAAACGTATGACACCTGGCTACTAATTAGAGTTTTTAAACCCATATTTACCTTGACTATTTAATCTATTAATATTTACTATTATGTATGTATGTATGTACTGTATGTACTATTATCTATCTAATTATGTATGTAATTGTAATAACTGCATGTAAGTAATTGTATTTGTATGTTTAACTTTTCTAAATTTTTAATGTAAATTTAATGCTACGCCCCCCTTGGAAATCAGCTTTCGCTGTTGGGGTTAGCGTAGTAAAATAAAGTTTTACCTACCTACCTTACCTACCATTCACCTGCACACACGACTCGAGATCCCTGTTATATGCGCGCGCGTACGTACTAAAATTCACCATTTTTTTGTTTGGTGAGCGGATTCCAGCAAATGTCTTTAATATAATTTATATTATAAGTAGTATCTAACGAGAAATTTGATTGGCTAATGCGCGTGCTTTATGACGCAATAAAGCACGGCCACCGTTTTGATTTTTCCCTTCGTCCCCGCTTGTTAAATTTTCCTCGGAATTGTCAATACAATATGAACAAAATTATAATAGTTTTAAATCCAAAGTCTGTCAGAAAGCAAGAAAAAGTAGACCTAAACGAGATCGAAAAAAGCTAGCCAACAAATAACAAGCGAACATAAACGGCGAATAAAGATTCGCAGTTGTTTCTGAGTTTAAATATACTTTTTTGCTTGAAAGTTGGCATTCAACCGCGACAAGAACGCGAAAATCTGTACTATTTTGACATTTAAAGGTACAAAAACTGTATTTAAACACAAACCAAACCAAATTTATCCACAGTTCTAAGTGCAAAAAATTAAAATTAACCATTTTGGCATTGATTAATTTAGATATAAATACTATGTGTACAGTTTTTAAGCTGTCAAGATGCAACGACAAAAACCTACACAAATACGACATGTTTATGCATTTCTTGACAGTTTGTCTGAGAAAATTTTTAACCACCAACTACTGAACTAGCAAAAAACACAAAAAATATTCAAACAGTACCTTCAAACAAAAACTGTCTGATATATTTGGTTCAAGAAGAAAAATCAACTTGACAGCCAATGTCGTCAAAGCAGCTTGACAAACCCTTCGCTTTTATACGAATCCAGGACAATAGTGAAGCAGAACAACGAAAAACCAATCTGTCTATCATTGTGCACTATATTTGAAAAATTTCAACAGTTTTTGTGCCTTTTTAATCCCTAATTTTTGTTGAGTTGCAAGTTTTTCGCTCCTTCGCCGGCCAGAATTCAAGCTTGTAGTTGTTGCCAAGCAATGAAAACATTAAAAAGCTTGCGAGTGACGTCAGTGATTACATGTTAGGAGAACATCAATATTGATCTTTGAACAAAATTGTTTACTGTGCTTATCTACCACTTATAATATAAAAGAATAAAAAAACTCGTCTTGTGCCCCTATGGTGTAATAATGCACTCGGCGGAATGTTGGGAGAATACTCGAGAAGCGCGTAAAACACTCGGCTACGCCTCGTGTTTTACAAGCTTCTCTCGTATTCTCCCAACATTCACCCCTCGTGCATTATTACACCATAACGGCACGCGACTCGTTTTTTAATTCTTAAGTAATTTTAGTGCAAAAACCGTTATTAACAAAAATATATATACAGTATGCAAATGAAACGAAATGGTAGCACATGTTGTTAGTACATTACTGGAACACAGTTACTTGGCAAATTTCTCAGTTTCAAACAAATAAGATTATAAGATAACGCTTTGCTGTAAAAGTGCTGTTAATAACAAACAATCGTAACTGCTAAGTTTTACTGAAAAGCTTTTAGCAATAATAGTGGCGTTATTGTTGATCTTCCAAGAAGTATATTTTGAATTTAAATTTTGTTTTTGAAAGAGGTGAACACTGTCACGCAATTGATTAATTAACCCTTTGATATAGTATCAACGAACATTTAGGTAACAAGAGGGAGTTTCCTTCCTTACAATTACTGCTTAGCTATCTATTCCCGTTGAAAGTAAAATATCGTAGATGAATTGTTTTCTATATACCTCCATAACTTTCTTGCACCAAAAGACAAGCTATGAATCCAATAGCAAAATACAGTGAAGACGACATATTTTTCTCAATTCAAAACTTTCAGCTGAAACCTAAAGGCCGTTTTACAGTTCGCACGAACTGGAATACGTCGCGCGAACTGGAGAATTATTCGCGCGAATATAGCGAATCGGGTTTACACATTTTAAAATTTGCTCGATTGGCCAAACTTTAATTGGCTAAATGATTCTTGATTGGCTCTTGATTGGCTAAACTTTAATTCGTTCGCTGGCGACTGGCGAAAAACTTGAAAATTTTCAACTCTTTCGCCAGTCGCTGCGAATCAAGTAGAATGACGAAATTTGCCATAAATAACTCTCGCGCATGCTCAGTGACAAATTCTCTCCTTCGCGCGACCAATTTGCGCGAACTGTAAACCGGCCTTTACATGTAGCTGAGAGTGGAAGAATTAAAATATGCATATCAAAGTATTCAACTGCTCAATCATCATTTGAATATGCAAAAATTGATCGAAGAACAATTACTTTCCTCACGGTTGACTCGCTTTAAGTTAGAAAATTTATTCCAAGGACGAGGTCGAGGTTTTTATTCACCGATATTCACCGAGCTTGAGGCGAATAATTGTTTTAGTAAAATTATATAGGTGATTATTTGGAAAAAAATACAAAATGCACATTTCAAAAATATTTTAATTGAATATTTACGATAAAAGCGGCTTAAAAACGCTTTAGCCGGTGATTATCGCGTTTATATTATAAGTAGTATCTAACGAGCAATTTGATTGGCTAATTCGCGTGCTTTATGACGCAATAAAGCACGGCCACCGTTTTGATTTTTTCTCCCTTTGTCCCCGCTTGTTAAATTTTCCTCGGAATTGTCAATACAATATGATAGAACAAAATTATAATAGTTTTAAATCCAAAGTCTGTCAGAAAGCAAGAAAAAGTAGACCTAAACGAGATGGAAAAAGCCAGCCAACAAATAACAACGGGAACCATAAACGGCGAATAAAGATTCGTAGCTGTTTCTGAGTTTGAAATATACTTTTTTGCTTGAAAGTTCGCAAAGATACGGCGACAAGAAACGCGAAAATCTGTGCTATTTTGACATTTAAAGGTACAAAAACTGTATTTAAACACAAACCAAACCAAATTTATCCACAGTTCTAGGTGCAAAAAATTAAAATTAACCATTTTGGCATTGATTTAGATAACACTATGTGTACAGTTTTTAAGCTGTCAAGATGCAACGACAAAAACCTACACATTCGTATTCTCCCAACATTCCCCCCTCGTGCATTATTACAATTGCATACAATGCTTAATTAATCCGAGGTAGCGCAACCAATCAGCGTTGAGAATGTTCAATAATCACCTATGTAATTTTACTAAAGTTATATATTAACTCATCATGAAAAAAAATTACAATAAAATTTTAGGGAACTGGCCCTTTTTCAACACAGTAACGAATAACGTCTACTTAGCTTATTAGTCCAGCGCAATAGTCCAAGCGAGTTGATCACCGAAAGTTTAACTTTTTTGAGACACTCGATAGATGCCGAACATAATACCTAAATAACATGAAAATTAAAAATAATAAAATTAAAAGAATCGCTATTATTGAAATCTGCGTCATAAACCTGTTTTTAATCAATCATAGTTCCCAATTAATAATACAAATTTCACATTGTCATTGAAATGTAAAATTTACATTGCCTGGGTCAATGTTTACCTGGTACTGGTAATAACGCGTATATAATTATTATTTTGCCATTGAATTAATCATTAGGTGGAAGGAAAAATATTACTGATGAATTATACATACCGTGTATATAGATAATATATTGATTTATGAATTGCTCATTTCTCACTATTAAGCGTCTTAATTTCAGGATTGTTCATGCCTCATGGAGGTTTACCTGAAATAAGAAATTATGCTGTTGCTTGGATCATGAGTTTGAGCATGCGCCTTTTTTTATTAGAAGCATTCCACAAGCGCGACAGCAAATCACACTTGTGTGATTGTCCGGCTAATTTCAGGTTTTATATGCAGACTGTTAAAGACAAATTTTTAAAGTTTATGATGTAGTCAAAATTATGTTTCCCTCGTATTTTCAAATATCATTATAAAAGTGGAAACGAAATCGACCCGACAAATATCGAAATATAGTGTGTAAACGTTGGTCATTTTCCATTACGGTCGTTTTGCATGCGCGGGCGAAGCGACTTATTCGAATCATGTGAATAATCAGTCGCGCGGGCAAGCCAAGGGAATTGAAAACTCTCACGCTAGACACCTACAGCGCAAGTTGAAACATGTTCCCTTTTACCGCGCGGGCCAAGCGGCTGTAATGTACTGCCATTCTTTCTCATGCATGCAGTTGAGTGTGTAGTTTCCTCAATTATAATGATGTCTCCGAGATGCCCAAACTTCTGAACAATTTACCTTATGCCATACACTGATATAATCGCAATGTAGCGTACATGAACTTGTGGTTAGCCCTTGCCAACTGATGGACTCTGTAGCTCATACGATCGTCAGAGCGCTGAACCGAAATCGCAGGGAGCAGGTACGTCCTTATATAGGGTGGGGGCGCACGCCTCTACTTTGCTGACAAAGTGGGCGTGGCATAGATGTGGGTTGGGAGTGGTTTACAATAACGATTTAAGGTGGCTTCCTACAGTTAGTACAGTTTCAATCAGACGTCATCATCGCGTCTCACGCGTGGAATCTTCTGGAATCTTCGTGAGCCAGTAAAATTTTTGAAAGAAGCTGCGGGAAGTTATTTTCGAGACTTATCTGCGAAGAAACCACAACTTTTTCATTATAATCGTAAATCTTTGATATTCAAACATTACGTATGTTGTTAACCAGTTTCTAGGCTTTCTTTTAGTATGTTTTTTTTACGTATTTACGTTCAGTATTATCTTTTATAATGTTCAAAATCTTCGACTTGAAATTCTAGGATGATATTTTATACTCTCTTCAGGGCAGCCTAGAACTGTCAAAGTAGTATAATTCTTTAAAGTAAACAAAAGTTTAAAAACTACTGTCTTATCCTACAACCTACTCAAAATCTTATCCTACAACCTACCTTAATGTTCCGCTTAGTATTCCAAATTTACATGCAATTTTTTAAAAAATTAACTGAAAGAAATTCAAGTAATTTTATTTTTTGCACCATTTATAGGATATGACTATAAAAGTCCCCCTTTGGAAATCACTCTTGTGCGTTATTGTACATTTGGGAATTTAATTGAGGTACATGAACGGCGGAAGTATTTACAACTTCCTTTCGTCCAAATAATTTAACGCGACGATCGAAGCAAGCAAAACGATTTCAAAAACAAATGGTTTTACGACAAATACTCGTTGCTCTGTAGTCTGTTGAACCATTCTTACTCGAACTGACGGTAAGACGAATTTCTAATTTGACATTTTTGTGTTGCTGTTCGTTTTAGAAGCTATTTTAAATTCCCAGAGGTATAACAACGCACGTTTAACAACAAAAGAGTGATTCCTATACGGGGACACCCTGTAGTTCACACGCTCTTGTTGCCATAGCAACGCGAGTATGGTA
This sequence comes from Trachythela sp. YZ-2020, assembly GCA_016169945.1. Lineage (NCBI taxonomy): Eukaryota > Metazoa > Cnidaria > Anthozoa > Malacalcyonacea > Clavulariidae > Trachythela > Trachythela sp. YZ-2020. The sequence goes on from JADLSH010000260.1 coordinate 8,413,365, forward strand.
TATTTATTAGAACCCATATAGGTTGGACACATAACAGTTATATTAATAGTTATTACCCAAAAAGCAGCTATATATTTCACAAACATGAAGATATGTGTTGCAATAGGGAGAGCAACTTTTCACCCCTTGTTTTAATAATAACTGTAGGGAGCCACCTTAAATATTTTATAGATATCTTTTAATAACAATTCAAGATTTCAAAGTTATCTTATATAACAGTGGCTTTTCTTTACACGATGTATCAACGTTCTTAGCAACTAACGAAGCATCTAACGAAGGCCTTTAGTAGCTCAAATAAATTACCGTCAAAAAATCACAATGCTCAATTAATACCCCTGTGTGCAGGCCGCTGGTTTATCCAACCTTTTCAACTTCTGGAATGCGTTCAATAACCTGACGTCCTTTAAACATACTGAACGATACTATGTTACCACGTCCAGTCATTCCCATTTGATAACCATCAAAACCAGCATGTATTAGAGTATCGGTCAGTTTATTATAACCATTTAACGTTGCTCCTCTACTCCATCCGATTTCGAAAGAGTTAAGTCTACACTTCTCCTCGCTTAATGCATCACCAAACATTTCTAAACCATTATCCGTCAAGAAATTGTGTGAAATATCCAATTTACCGAGGCTAGAATTTCTGAGAAACTTGCAAAGTTCTAGAACTGCATGGTCAGTTATCTTATTTTTAGAAATATCCAATTCTTTCAGGTCTTTTTTATGAATTAAGAAATCAAACAAGGCTTTGCAATCAACTGGGGTTATATGTAATGCACTTAAGTTTAGGCAGCCGTTTCCAGCAATGTCCAACATACTTGCTGCGTTTTTCGTGATGTTATGGTCTTGAATTTCATTCAAACATTTTACACCAAGCAAGGCAACTCTCTTTTTCCTGCCGTTTTCCACATTGCTTTCAAGAGCTAGTTGAGTAGACCACTGCATAAAACTAGACAAAAGACATAAAAGTTAAAGCACACATCAACAAAACATATATTCTAACTTGCTTTCCTTCTGAAATAATTTTCAACCTGATATAACATGAACAGATAGTAATTAGGGCAAATAAAAATGCTGCAACTACCAACAAAGGGTGATTTCAAGGAATGATATATTTAAAACTGCCTATAGGATTATAATTGTAATTGTCGTGTATATTGTGACTTATGCGTGAACATTTTTAACTAACCACGGGTGGAAATCAGTTTTTATTGTTCGTGGCAGCAATTTGTTCCTCGTATTACTTCACCTTAAACGTAACATTTTACTATTATATACAGACAGTAGGGTTTAGAAGTAACCTAACACTGCGCTTTCCGTGGGATCGCGATGTCGTTCCGGACGTGTGGTTCGGCTGCATTATATGGCTGCTGTCGATTGGTGATTAACCCACCAGTTTATCGATTAGAAAAACTAAGAGCTGTTCCCAGGGCTTTATATTTGGTTTCTGGGCAGTATTGTATAAAGAGAACAGAAACGCAGGAACTTACCTATCATATACAATATTTTTCAGTTTGTGCAATGCGTTTTCCGTTGTTGCTGTACTTGGAGTTGGTGGTGACGACGTACTAAAACGATCATGCAATTATTCATTTCAGTAAAATGTACTTATTTTATTGGCTGCAACGTGTATGGGTGTCTAGTGTAGGTGTAAGTTATTGAAAATGAGCTTCATACTTCAGACTACCAGATGTGTTGCCGTGGTTTGGTTCTGAACTATCTGATATAGATTAATACATTTCACGCTTTGAGCGAAGGTCCTTCTTCAGGATGTTAGTGAACAAAGGGACTTCGCTCGAAAAATCGAAGTATTTATAATTTTTTTCAGTTTATTCAAACACCAACAACGGATACCTATTTTCATCAGTCTGGTAGATATATCACAAGTATATAAAGCTCACTTTTCAGGAATTGTGTCGTCATTCTGGGATTTTCTGATTTCATTTCCGATCAAGCCAGCAAGGAATTGTATAACCAGATGCCACCTTGGCTCTTTAATTTTTCTAGCCAAAAAATCGGATATATTATTAACATCACGAAATATATGCCTTGCAGCAAGATATTCTTGGATCGTAAGATGCGGAAATGAGTAAAGATCGCGGAACTCATCTTCTATCTTCACTAATAAACCACAATCTTCTAGGTTAACAAAATCTTCACCAAGTATAAATTCCAATCTTTGTTGATCAAGTTCAAACTTGGCAATCTTTTCAAGCCGAATGAGGTCGACCTCTAGTTCCATCGGCAACTTCGCTTCAAATATGTATCCTTTCTTTTTTCGTTTTGTCTTAAACAATTTATGATGCTCATGCAGCATAATAGTGACATATCGTCTATATATTTCTGTCACAGTCAGTGAGACTCGTTCCCCTTGGTTTTGAAAAGCAATACTTTCCTTCAAAGTCGAGCAAACTATTTTACAGCTTACTGGAATATAACAAATGCTCAGTAGTTCTGCGGACTGTTTGATTGTATACCATAACTGCGTTTTTAGCTCTTGGTTACGTTTACAAAATATTACCACGAAATTTTCAATTTCAAATTCGGTGAAACCCAAAATTTCAAGCTTCTTGTCAAAATATATATCTAAACTCTGGTAAAGATCCTCTGCCGTTCGTCGTGTGGTTGTTATGATGGTGACTTCGGGTAGGAATTTGCCTCGTATTAACTTGACATAAAGAGAAAATACAGACATGTTTAGTTCAGCACTACTTTGTGTGCTATCCTCTTCTTGCCAGCAATTCTCCAGATCCACATCCAGTTCATCTAAACCGTCAAAAACAATAATCACTTTATCTTGGTTCAAGTTAATAAACTTATACAAATCTTGAAACTTTTGTTTACTTGCCGTTAGTGTAACTCCATCACCGTATGAAAATAATGTAAAAAGATTGAGTTTCTTGTTCTTGTCATGATTAAACGTACGAAATGCGAGGCGTATGACCAGTTTACCTTTCCAGAATATCACGTTCTGCTTCTTCCATTCTTGTAGAATTTGATTTGTAAGTACAGTCTTCCCAATACCAGGTCTTCCTACGATCAGAATCCGTCGAGGTACTATATTTCCGGTGTTTGTTGGTTTAAAAATGTCTTCGATTTTGTCAATTTGTTGATGTGGTTTGTCCAGATGAACATCATAAATTTCATGTCTTTCGTTACTTTTGTTCTCTTGAATGATAAGTTTTATAAAGAAATTTGTGCGCGCTTTTTGGGAATTGCGTATTTTTCTGATGATGCTTCCAATAGTTTCTCTTCGTTGTAAGATATAGACGGAACAAAATTCCATATCTTCAATAAGACAAAATTCCTCATCACTGCGTTTCCAACGAAAGATATAAATCACCTCAGCTAGAGCAAGTAAAGCAAAAACCACATCAATCATGGCGACTGTTTTTGCCAAGGTTATCTTCTTTGCTGCCATGATATTTACACAAGGAATTATGTTTGGAGGGGAGCGCCAAGGACATGAAAAATTTGTAGGAAAGTTCATAGGATAGAAAATAGTAAAAGCAAACAGTAACAGGAGAAAGAAACGTGTGAGAAGCAAATGAAAGACATAAATATATAACAACGAAATGTCTTTCTTGATTTCCGCCGTTTCTTCTTCTCTATTTTCTTTATTTGTTGAAATATCCCATTTTTCCACTCGAGAGTTTGCCCAGGATGCATAGAAGACGGAAAATACCAAAACCAAAGCAAAATTGAAAAGAACAATCACACCAAAAGATATCTTCCCGTGATATTTTGCTTCGTATTTTGAGGAACATGTCAATTGCACAAAATCCCCACTTGAAGAGATCCCTTTAGATACAGGACTACATCGAATGTTTGTCTTTGCATCAAAGTCGTTAGCAATTGGAACAATAATTACGCCACAAAGAAACAACAATAATATCACAACGTTGCCGAAATTGTTATAACTCTTACGAGGTATAGACTGAAATATCTTCGCTAACATTATTTTCCAGTAACATATTATATTATACGACTGTGTTCTTGGTTAAATAATCTAGAAGACAAGCGGGTTAAGTTGAGATAATCAATCACTGTAAAACATCATGAATTAAAAACCTGTTTAAAATAATTTAGCACCTGCCTATAGCTGTCACAAATCAGCAAAAAACGTCCAAACATTTACATACATTTTGGTTCTTTCCAGGGTACTAGAGCATTAAGAGTTTTAATTCGGAGCATTATCTCTGATATGTGTTAATAAGTACTATATAGCAACTTGTGAGATAAGATTATAAAATAATACTGGTTGGGTGTGAAGAACCTTTGGCGTGATGGAGCAGCATAAAATATGATGTTGATGGAACGAGCTTTTCCATTAACTTGGGATACATTGCCCTTACTGTCTTATACTAGAAATATATGCAGCAACCCCTCGCCTTTTAAGACCGAAGTTTAGTTCCTAGAACTAAATGTCTGGTTGCTAAACATTTTCTTTCAGCGTAATCCATTTTCAGCAAACATACGAAAACATAAATAGAAACGAAAATCCCAATAGCATACTTCAAGATGCACTGGTCGTACTTTGATATATTTTATGTCTTTTTAACATGAAGTATTGCTACTTAGCAGACCGCTGAGCGAGATATATAGCTGTAGCGACGAAATTAATGGTAGCCATGGTAACATTGCCATATATTTTCCCTATATATTTTAGATATTTTTTTATACAAAATGACTCAAACAATTGAAAGATTAATACTCTAACTATAGAATTTTCATTACCCAAAACACATAATAGACATCTAGACTATAAACTTCAATGTTATCCAAAATTCTAACGTAGAGATTTGTAAACCTTTTAAAATGTTAGTAAGACTTTGCCATAAACGCCTTTGAAATAGAATGATGAAATAGATGAAATAGAATCAGTAAGAACTAATTCTGCTCTTCTTTAAGTTATGATGTTTTTTGCATAAAATTGGGTAATCCAAGCAACTTACATATGCACTGACATGAAATGGAAAGCGGTGTATGTGCATTATTTTTGCAATGGACAAATATATAAAAAACAAAAAAATGTACTCTGCCTAATGATTCTGGCCGTGCTTAAAATATAAAATATGACTATTTCTTCTTAACATTTGAAAGTGAAAGTGAAAAAGATTTCCTCACTGCAATTTTCTGCAAAAACGGGCAATCAAGAATTTTTTTTACCAAATTTGTCAATTTTTTTCCTAATACAATCGTGGAAATAATATCCGTAGACTTTTTATGAAACGTATTGCTTCTGTTTTGTGAAACCATTTGATTATTATTTTACATACATGTCCATAATAGCTACAAGTACTGCCCCCTCCCCACCCTCCAAGTACAATGTTGCATAAACCGTTGATTTATGTTTACTTTTGTCGTGCAAATCAACATTGTAAGGGGAGGGGGGAAATTTGGAAAATTCCTAAAAAGTCTACGAATTAATTTCCATGATTGTCTATATAAATATGGCACTTCGCTATTTTCTATGTCAAACAAAACTTTGTATGTTCAAATTCCGATTCCCTTTTCGACTGAGATTACTATATATACTTCGGGCAAGAATGCCTATATGTATAATTTCCAGGGGAGGGGGGGTAGAACAGGGTGTGGCGATTTTTTAACAAGTAGCTGTTTCTAGCAAATAATTTTGACCGTTTGGCTAAGTTTAGTATGTGATGACGTTTTGTTTGTTTGTGTTTGAACCAAATATTGATTACAAGTGCAAATTGTTTTACATTACTGACTTATTATCGTTCATAGTGATAGTAATGCAGCTATAGAATGGTGTCTATTTTGATCCAAAAGTCAAAATCTCAATAATTATTGCCTGCACATAAGTGTACATACAATAGCAACCTCAAGTGTAATATGTTAACAAATTGTGAATACGTACTGCACATGTTGCCGCATGTTACTGCATGTTATTGTAGGCTACATGTTACTGTTCATGTTACTATCGATTAAGTATATTTTTCTACATATTTCAACACGTTACTACATGTTACTGCCACTTTTTCATAAATAGTATATATACTTTTTATAAAAAACAGCAGTAACATGTAGTAACATGTTGAAATACATAGTAAAATTTACTAAATTTTGAAATTTTGAAATTCTGAAAATTTTGAAATTCCCGCCTGCAACCAATCACAATTAGTTTTAATTATTAGCTTTCAATTATTAAGTTGTGAAGATTGTATTGCGCAGAACACGTTTTGTACACACAGGCTATGAGTAGTCGAACGTTCGGAAAATCCTATATCACAAGCTTATAAACTCAAAAGTATACACGAAAGCGTCATTATTACCCAGCGTATTCAAAAAATATCTTATTGAAGCATATGATATAAGTTTTTGGATTACAGTATCTCTTTATACTATGAATTTATTAAGAGAATCTCATAAATATTTATATAACATATTTAATATGTCATGCCTTAGAGTGTGTATATGGATTTATATTGCAAGTATGCAAAGATCCTCGTCAAATTTTTTCTTGAAATTTAGACAATCGTGGAAATAATATCCGTAGACTTTTTATGAAACGTATTGCTTCTATTTTGTGAAACCATTTGATTATTATTTTACATACATGTCCATAATAGCTACAAGTACTGCCCCCTCCCCACCCTCCAAGTACAATGTTGCATAAACCCGTACCGTTGATTTATGTTTACTTTTGTCGTGCAAATCAACATTGTAAAGGGGAGGGGGAAAATTTGGAGAATTTTCAACGTAAGTGTAAGTGTAAGTGTAGGTGTAAGTGTAAGTGTAAGCGAAATCCATTCGATATATCGCGAGAATTAGCAAAAAGCAGGCTTCGAAAACTATTCTGTCGCACGGTTTGAAGTAAATAAAGTGATCGGTAAGGGCACAGTTGACAAATTATCCCTTCAAATGAAGCTCTGTAAACAAGGAATCTAGATTTATTGTTTTTGTGTATTTCTGACTGCTTGATCTCCACGAACAGGCAGTGGAAAATCACGATGTTTTAGCCGACATTTTGTCAACATGTCCCAGAGGCATTCACCGAAGGTTGCGGACAGATCCGGCACTTTTAAAGGAGTACGGCAAGATAATTCGCCAGCAACTCGAAGACGGTATTATTGAACGGATACCAGTACGAGAGAAACCGATGATGGTAACAGGTGGGAATTTTGCCAGCGCTGGTCAACAGATTGCGGGCGCACGCCAAAAATTATTTCAACATTTTTTAAAATGAGCAAAAACAAGTTTTCTAGTGTCTTTTTTGGCAAGAAAACAGTGGATTTATCAGTGTTAAAATACTTTTCTATAAAGTTTATGACCAAATAAACAGGACGAAAGAAATTGGACTGAAATCAGAGAATTATAAAGGATATTATTCTACGACGAAACGTGAGCGACATTTACTTTGTTCGGAGATGAACACCGTAATGGCTCCGTGAACAGATAAAAAGTTAAACTTACGGTGGGTTTGAATTTAATTTTTTTACACATTTTTCTATACAAAAATTACTGAAATAGTTTTCTTATTATCAAAACCTGTGAGATTTAGCAGGACCAAAATCGCCATTTTGCGAAATGTGACAAATATTTCCAAAAATTGAAACTTCAGATTGTAAAAAAATCTAGCCGAGAGCCTGAAAACGAAACTAACCTTAAACCATAGTTTGAAGCTTTCTTAATCCATTAATCAGAGTAAGATGGATATAAAAATTTGCGCTGATACCAAAAACGGCGACACTGTTTATGTGATCTGTAATTGTGTCCATAAGTACCTTTGAAAATCCTGCCAGAAATTCTATGTTTATACTATTCTTGCTTGTTAAAGCGTATCAGTTGAGAGATTAAAGCCCATTGATTCCAGAAATACAGGCAGTTTGAAATCATGTGAATATGTTGCCCTTTCTCTCTAATATAATAAATAGTAATTCAAGGTGTGTAAATCAGCACAGTGAAATGAAAAAGAAATAAAATATTTCCAAATTTTATCGAGAGCCTCAAAACCAAATATGGTTTAAAATAATTCTAATAGCATATACTTTATACTGGGGGGAAATTTGTTTACCTCAAAATTCGCGCAATGAAGAATTTCGGGGATTTCCCGTCGAATTTCGAGAGCTTCCGATCTGTTCCTATACGTAAAAAATAAAAGTTATTTTTCCTTTGTTTGCACCCTCAAACAATCAACCTATTAAATATTTTTGGTTGGTAGAAAAAACTAGGCCAAAATCTGTAAATATCGCTCGGAAATTCAATAGCCGAGTTTACTCGCCCCAGATCTCATTTCTAATAACCGCGCGAATTCTAACGCATGCTCAAACAAAATTCCCACCTGTTGATGTGGGTGGTAACCGAGTGAATTACTTACCTCATCACCCGGTAATTCGAAGCGATAATGACACCACGAAAGTTCGAGTCGTTTGTGATGGGTCCGCAAGGAATTCGAAGGAGGAAAAATCATTGAACGACTGTTTCGAGACTGACCCTAATTATACACCACATGTTGTCGATACCTTGGTCAAATTTCGTGGTACTGCTGACATCGAGAAAGCATTTCGTAGGATTGGCATGAAGAACCCCGATAGAGATGCGTTACGTTTTTTTGTGGTTCGACGATCCGAACGAGTGACATCCTGAATTGAAAATGTATCGCTTCAAACGATTGGTATTTGGCCCAACCTCGTCCCCAGGCTCCAACTCGGACGCGTGGACATCGCGCGTGGTCGCAGCACTAGGGGGGGTCAGGCGTTGGAGCCTGGCAGAAAAAGCAGAAAAAAGTGACAGAATTTGACAAAAGTGACAGATTAATATTTCCCCGACTTTTTCGACTTTGTACACCGTTTGTTTGAAGCGTATTGATTATATACATGTAGGAAATGACTGAAGGCCTCAGGAAATCAAATCTCGAAGGTATTTTGAATAATATATTCTCGTAATGAATATTTATTATAAACCGTTAGTAATATAGCTTTCAAAATAAACAATACTGTGCGTAAGTCTTGGTATGATCAGGACGAAACTATAAGCCAGAATCGGCTATGAAACAGTTTATGTATTTAGTTCTGATGGCTTAATGTAGCAAATATTAATTTACTGAAAGTTTAATATATTGTTTCGTGCTGGATGTAACTCGACTTGATATTTGTTTATATTTATATGCCAAAATATATTGACTATTGTAAGGCCATATAGACCACTTGCAGCACAAAACAATATATTAGAGTATCAGTAAGCATTGTGTCTACATACTAGAATTAAGCCATCAGAACTAAATACATAAAGAAACTGTTTCATAGCCGATTCTGAGAGTATTGTTTATTCGAAGCTATATTACTATTCGGTCACTCCTCGACCGAAACCGTCATAATAAATATTCATATACGAGAGAATATTATTCAAAATACCTTCGAGATTTGATTTCCTGGGGCCTTCGATCATTTCCTACATGTATATAATCAATAGGCATCAAACAAACGATGTACAAAGTCGAAAAAGTCGGGGAAATATTAATCTGTCACTTTTGTCAAATTCTGTCACTTTTTTCTGCATTTTCTGCAAGGCTCCAACGCCTGACCCGCCTAGTGCTGCGACCACGCACGATATCCACGCGTCCGAGTTGGAGCCTGGGGACGAGGCTGTATTTGGCCTGAGACCATCACTAGCCATTCTCGGATTTACTATTTCCCATCACCTAGAAGGATATTCCCAATCTGATTCAAAGCTTGTGTCTCTTTTAAGGTGGTCTTATACGTTGAAAACTTTTTTCCTAATTTAATACTTTTTCCTCATTTTTTACTCTAATATTATCGAATGTGGGTAGCTGACACGAAATCACTCACTTATACATTTGTTGTTGCCATAGTAACCAAGATATGACCCCATATGGAGTAAAATATGGTGTTTGCGCCACAAATGATGGGAACCCAAGTAAACTACGAATGATCTCCCAAGCAGCTTTAATGGATACAAAATAGACCTATCTATGTCGTGAACATAAAAAATACTCAGCTAAAGGCATAGAGTGTATAAATTTTACTTCTGTTTATAGATGAATGAAAATATGGGCATGTTCAGTTCATTAATAGGGTTGGCCTGTGGCATGTATAACTCACACATAGTATTTTTTAGGTTCACATCAAAGGTTTAATAGCAATAAGTAAATGCTGGAAATGTCACCTTGATTGCATAAATAGTAAACCCAGGAGAGTTTTTAACGTCTCGTGAATTGACAATTTGGGAAAATTAGTTTTAAAATATTCTTAGGTATGTTTTCGACAAACTATCCTAATTTGAAGACTTGAACTGTCATCTGGAAAGTTTAACTTTATCACTCCGTGATAAAATCGAAGCACACGAACTTGAAACCAAAAGACTTACAAACGACAAATCAACTCAGGAACATGTTAATTAACAAAGGGTATCTTCACATACTTCAGAAGAAGATGAGTCATCATACGCGAAATTGACTACTGGACACAATGGAATCGATCCTTCCAATGACGGCGTGAATGTACTTGGAACTAACTGGGATACAAGAGCCGATGACATGTTTTTCAACTTCGACAAGTGGAAGGAGGATTCCTCCTCCGTTTCATCTACGAAACTGTCGTTGCTCATGCTTACTGCCAAGATTTTGATCCGTTGGGCTTACTTGCACCCCTTACCATTTCAATGAAAATCGTTTTCCAAATTTTATCCACGAATTTAAGCCATGTCGAGCTCCATGGTTTTAGCGATGCATTCTCACAAGCGTATGCGGCCGTGGTCTACATCCGATCGATTCACGAAAATGGTGGTGTACGAGTTCAGCTGGAGACCTGCAAGACAAGACTCGCCCCGTTAAAGAGACAAACTATTCCTCGCCTTGAACTACTTGGGGCCGTTTTACTAGCTAGACTTTGCGATAAAATCACGAATACACATGGGGGGCTTGTCACGACTTATTGGGTGGATTCCATGACAACTCTTTGCTGGATTAGAAACGACAAACATTGGAAACATTACGTTCAGCATAGGGTAAACGAAGTACGCAAACTGAGCTCTACTTCCGCTTGGCGCTACTGTCCAGGACAACAAAATCCCGCAGATTTACCATGCCGGGGATTACTGAAAATGACGTTTGGTGGAACGGTTCCGAATTTCTGCGCAAATCACAAAATGAATGGCCATCGGAGGACCCATATCGAAATAACGAAGATACATACCAAGTGGCACGACACGTGTGAAGACGAGAGAACGATACGGTAGTCTGAAAAAATTGTTGCGAGTTACAGCGAAGGTATTGTGTTTCATCCGGAAGGTAAAATCGAAAATGTCTGGAAAAACGCTAGAAACAGTCAGCGATGATGTCGAAGATTTAAAGGCGGCCGAAGTGTTGTGGGTGCAGGCAACTCAACGAAGCGGTTTTGCCAAAGGAGTCAAGTTGCTGTTCGATTTTGGAACCGGCGTCATAACTAATTCGAATTCTAAAATCAAGTAGTTTAGACTATATTTTGATGACGAAGGCGTGATGCAATCTCGTGGGAGAATTAAATGCTTCCTCACTTCCCCCCAGTAGCAAAAATCCGATCTTCCTACCAAGCAAGCATCCGCTCGTCGAACTGTTAGTCCTTCATACCCACAACCGAATTGAGAACTGAGGTGTCAGGAACACTTTAACCACTTTGAGAGAGATTCTGGATTTTACGCGAACGAGAAGTAATCAAGAAAATCATTAGACATTGCGTTGTCTGCTGTAAGTCCGAGGGTGGTGCCTTTAAATCGCAACCAACCACAGACATACCTGCGATCAGAGTTTCCAATGACCCGCTCTTTACTCATGTTGGCTTGGACTTCGCGGGACCGCTATTCATTCAATCCAAGCCTAATGAAACTTTGACAACACCGAATGACAGTAATTGCCCCAACACCAAGGTGTACGTGTTAGTTAAGAGCTGTTCACCTTGAGCTTACTCCGAGACTTAGCGCCCAAGCATTTTTACTTGCGTTCAGACGGTTCGCTACTCGTAGAGGATTGTCAGCTACAATTACACCCGACAACGCTAAGGCTTTCAAGTCATCCACCAAGGACTTTTGAAAGATAATCCGATCACAAGAAGTTTGGCGGTTCTGGTTTGAGAGACGAGTCAAGTGGCAGTTTATTGTTGAACGTGCCCCTTGGTGGGGCGGCTTCTGGGAGAGGTCGGTACGGAGCGACAAGAGGCCTTTGAAACCCGTAGTTGGTCGCTCAACTCTAAGGTACGATGAATTTCACACAATCTTGGTCGAGATCGAAGCCATCATTAACGCAAGGCCTCTGACGTATGTCTACGACGATGAAGAGTCCAAGTACGAACCGTTGACTCCTTCACATCTTATTTATGGTCGACGTATAACTACAAGCCCAAACAGTTCACATCACGAAGTCATAAGCACTAGTCGGTCGTTAACTGGAAGAGCTCGACACCACAACCTTTTGTTGGAGCAATTCACCAAACAATGGCGAAGGGAGTACCTTACCAGTTTACGTGAACAATCATCTGCGACGTCTAATGTTAGAGGCTCGGGTTCCTCTGAGACGGCAATTGAAGTAAAGAATGTCCAGTGACTTGCTATTTAATACAAAATTAAAACTGCGCGAAAATATCGCATTCAGGGTGCGCGAATTAGATCGCGGGAATTTAAGAGTGAGCGAAGATTAGTACTACGCGAATATTTGTGGATTTTAATAACGCGCAGAACACTACACTCTCTGTTCTGCCAATACGACCATATATTTTTCATGCGTTTAGTGACACTGACAGTAACGTAAATTACTTCCTATACAAAAAATTATAGGATTCTTAGGATCCTTTTTAGTTCGCGAACGTGTATATATCACGCTACCAAAGTTGCAAATTTGCGTTACATGACAGTGTCATATTACTCATTGCAGTGAACGCGGATCATGCTAACTTCTGCTGTTTTGTTCGTAGACGTTCGACTGAATTTTGGACCAATCATAGCTCAACTTATCATAATTCAACTTATCCGGCCAAACACTATAGATGCGAGGCGAGCATTTCATGTTAATTCTATTGCATCAATATAGAAAGGATGGTATTCGAAAGTGGTGTACGCGAAAAGGTTTTTGAAAAGAAGAACAACTTGAAACGATATAGACACACAACGCCCAGGAAGAAAACATTCTCAGCTGCCGCGTGTGCGAAAATCGTTTCCGCAATGGAAAAAAATTACGAAGGTATTTCAAAAGAAAACACGCAGCTGTCTATCGACATCTACAAACCAACGCGGAACACACACGAAAGAAAAATCATACAAACGTCGCGTTTGCAACAATAAATTTTCGGATCCACGTAACTTTAACAGACATTGTTTAATCCACAACGACATTAAACCTTATGAATGTGACAACTGCGAGAAACGTTTTCGCCATTCTTCAACGTTGAAGACGCACAAAGGACACTTAGGGGAGATAAGCGTTATGAATGTGATTATTGTCAAGAACAGTTTGCCGATCCAAGCAACCTCAGAAGGCATAAGAGAATACACACTGGAGAGAAGACTTATAAATGCACTGTTTGCAAAAACAATCAAAATTGTAGACCGAAGCCTGCACGCAGGCTATATCTTTACATATTAATTGTATTTTGTTATGATTGTTATGACTACTTTATTTTCATTGGTTAATATTTTGTTCACGTGACAGCTTTTATAGCGTTGCTATAAAAGCTGATGTAATGTGTTTATCTGTCTACTAATTTCTCCTGACGAAGGGCTTTAGCTCGAAACGTCGAGATTTTGTTTATATCCTTTAGGCACATGCGAAGCAACCCTCAATTTGTTCTATATGTCCGTGGCCGACGCTGAATTAAAGTCTACGATATCCTTAAAGACTAAAGTGTTTTGATTTGAATTTTTATATTATTTATCACATTAGCTTGCAATTCGCCGAGATTTGGCATACTTTAGTATTTTACTTTGTCTAATGCCAGAGTCAGTAGTAGGGTATTACCAGTTAATGGGTAAATAACAAAACTATCTGCCAGTGTCTCTTGTTAATCCATTTTATGAAGCATGCAAGGTTCGGTTCTTTTGATTATATTTTTAACAACGAAGTTTAAGTCTACAGACCATTTCTGATTCTATTCACACACAATAACACCTCTAATCATTTTACGTTACGCCCTAAAAGTCACGTGATGGACTTTACGTCATCTGAATTAATATTATACTCATTAATAGACCATATAAGGAGTTAAATCTCCAATGAAAACAAAACATATAAAACAAAAAATATCCCTTTCACGACACTCCCCAATGTTTATTCACTGAATCAGTGAAGTGATAAACCTTCGTAACGCCACTAGAAATAATTAGTGTTTTGGTTGCTGTCTGTATGCAAATAGTTGTAAATGACAAGAAGTTTTGTTCCAGAGATTGCAGAAAGTTGTTAGTAAACTGCCCCCTAGTCTTCCACAAAGTTGCTAAGAGACCTGATGTAGGAATATATTTTTTCCAACACAACTAAAACCAATATCTAAATAATTGTTTGATATTCTTTCGTGCAGATTTGTGTACTTCAATGCAAATCCTGCGGAAGTTGAACCCAGTTGGGAAAATTAAGAGATTATGCGCATGTTCCTGTTGGTCACAGTGGCGGTGGCGTAACGCTCATAAGGTAGGGCTATGGCGAGAACTAAGGGCCCCGGAGAGTTGGGGGCCCCCAGCTTGCTGCTGTATGGTTGCCCAGAACCGTCATAGTATATTTTCATTCACAGTTTATATTATTTATTAAAAATAATAAATTAAAAACAAATGTATGATTAAAATAATTTCAAATCAAAATGAAAACTAAAGCAAAATTCATCTCACATCAAAATGAAAACAAAACTTAAAATCATCATGGCCTAGAACCGCCATAGACCAGAATGCCTTGCGAGTTTAAAATGAAAACACTGTATATTTCAGCATGGCGACTGGTAGAGTAAGAAACGTTGATTGGTTAGATAACCAGGAATTAAAACAGCAATTGCAGAAATATGAAGAGCAAGGTCTTCAGAACACGAAAATTTTGAGTTTTATGGAGCGAAAGTTCGATTGTTACGCGTGGAGTATAAGGTCACTTGAACGAAGGCTTGAGTATTTTGACATCCAGCGAATTGATCGAACAGTAACTGTAGAGGAAGTGAGCGCTGCTGTTCCGAAGGAGTTAGATGGTCCTGGCCAACTTATTGGCACCGTGCAACGTAAAACAAAATTCGGCAAGAGCACGATCTCAATGTCCCAAGAAATTTAGTACATGCGATGAAGTACGACCTTGATCCGGAAGGACTTCAAGCAAGGTTACCTACTGGCAAGCATCGACAAGAAAAAGAGCACTTTGTTACAAAAGGAACCAATTGGCTGCACTCCATGGACGGGCATGATAAACTTATGGGGCATCAAAATAGTACATCCCCTCTAGCAGTTTATGGTGCAATTGACACAGCCAGTAGAAAGATCCTCTGGCTAAAGATCTGGCCTTCAAATTCTTCCCCAAAACGAATTGGTTTGTGGTACTTAGAGTATCTATATGCGGCACGACAAATGGCCTCTATAATTCGTATTGACAAGGGCACTGAAACTGGAGTGATGGCCACTATGCATGCCTACCTCCGGCCAAATCATGGTGACATTGGTGCTAAGGACACTGTACTCTATGGACCGTCTACTTCCAATCAGGTATACACGATTAAATGTTATATGTGTCATTACCCAGTGGCATAGCCAGCAAGAGCGAAGGGGGGGGGGGGGACAATTCATTACATCATGAAGAAAATCATCTATTTTGGCAGAGGGTGGAGCGGATCGCGATCGCAGAAGACATGAGCTTAATAGGGGTGTCTGGAAATTTTGATATCTGAGGCCTCTTAGAATTCTGGAAATTTTATTAATAAATATTACTAACCCAACACGATGAGAAAATAGGAATTTTATTCTGCTCAATGCCAGATGAGTCTATTCATCCATAGTTCATAGAGACAGGGTTTGGAAGCTGGGGGTGTGGCCAAATTATGTTATTGTTCTATGTCACGTGACAATACGAGTGCATTGAAATTCGAGAAGTATATAAAGAAACCTTACTCGATGGCTATAACTCGCTTAAAAAGCATGTTTTTTTGAGAGATATTTTAGAAGGCAGGAGCTAATTGTTCAATTTATGGTTGCGGAACTAGTAGAAGCACGTAGGTGTTGGTATTTTTCCAATTCCAACAAAATACGACGATTTATCGACGAAAACTCGCGAAGTGTGGGTGCGCCTTGTGATAAGAGATCGAGGGATATACACAAGCAAATCGATCAACGGTATCGTATTTGTGAAAGACACTTCGAAAAGAACCTTATCGAAACATGTAAGTTTCTTTCTTATCAGTTACCGATAGATTCTGAATATGGAATTATTGATATTTCAGTATTAACGCTTGAAGTTATCGCTCGTTGCGGGAAGCTTGTATAATTCAATATGGTGTTTCAATTGTAGGACATATGGAAATTTAATACTGATTTACATAATACGCTTCAGTAATTATGCATGGGTTCAAACCATATGCTCAAATTTACCGGAATACAGAAATTCAGGATAAATCCCACTAAATCATACTTTTCTTTAACATGTTGTAGTATTCTTTTTGAACATCATTTATTCCCTACTCTCTATCTCACATGTTGCTTTACTTGCTTCCCTATTACACGTGTCCCCCACGTGATACTATAGGATATTACATCTCTCCCTTACTGGGATTTAGAGACCTATTAAAGTCGCACTAAACATAACTAGTAAAATAACACAATTTGGAATCAAATGTCAACTAAGTGTTCGTCGTATAAAGTTCACTCTATGTGACTCGTAATATACATGCATGCAGGTCTTAATACAGACACAGTCCTACAAGTTCAGTGCTACGCATAGTCTGCTAGATGTCTCGGTGGTGCTCGAACACGTTGTGGATAACGGTGAGCTTCTTGCGTCTGTTCTTCAGCTTGTGCAGCGTTGTCAGCTTCATCATCCGTATCATCGAGGTTATCATATTCTCCGTCGGTTGAGTTCTCTTCGGTTGGTTCATCTTGCTGTCTGACGAGCTTGAAGAATGACGAGTTTCTGGTCACCGTCTTTTCTCCTCGCTTGGCGGTAATCATCGAGCCTTTGCAGCTGATTACTTTGTATGGCTTTGGTTCATACGGGGTTTGCGACTTTCGATATGAGTGGTCACGCTTTAGAACAACGGTGTCACCAGATTGTATTCTCGATGGCTTGACGTATGCTTTCGAGTCAGCATACTCCTTCATCTTTCTTTTGGCTTTCTGATCCGTCTGTTGGATCTTCGCCGGGTCTCGTGTATCGGTGTGCACCTCAGGTAGCTTCGTTCGTATTTGGCGATTGAAGAAGGCTGTGGCTGGGGCCTTTCCAGTTGAGCTATGGGGTGTGGCTCTGAAGTTCCGAAGGAAATTGGTTAGTTCTTCACGCCATGGTTTCTGCTGTGTAATTGCAATCTTCACGATCTTCTTTACCGTCCTCATGAAGCGCTCTACTTCGCCATTAGCCCTTGGCCAATAAGGGGTGATCTTTCGGTGGGTAAATCCCAGGTTATCGGCGAAGGTTGCGAAGGCTTCGGAGTTGAACGGCGGACCGTTGTCAGATTTCAGAACTCCTGGAATGCCGAATTGTGAAAAGATATGCTGGAGTTTAGGAATTACAGTTTGGGCTGCCAATGAACGAATTACTTCAACGATTGGGTAACGTGAGTAGTCATCAGAAAGCACCAGGAGGTAGTCCCCCGTTGAGAGTTCAGCAAAGTCTACGCTTATCTCTTCCCATGCTTGATCGGGCAGAGGAGACATTTGTAACGGCTCACGTGCCGCCTCTGGGGTTGCAACTTGGCATGCGAGGCAGGATTTTACTCGTTCTTCGACCATTTTGTTAATTCCAGGAAACCATACCTTCTCTCGTAGTAGGGATTTGGTTTTGGTAATGCCTTTGTGACCTTCGTGAGCCAAGTCCACGACGCGACGTTGTAACTTGTTTGGAATCACTAATTTCGTTCCGCGAATGATCACTTGGATTGTTGTCCCAACGGTTAATTCATCTTTAAGGCGTTCGTATGTGCGAAATGTGTCAGTATCGACCTTTGGGTGTTTGGCTAGCTCGTACCACTTGCCTGATTGAACTGCGTCCATGACAGCACGGAGGTTGGGTCACGCCCTGTGGCCTCTGCGATCATGCTGAGGGTGAGTGCTGTTGGTGTTGAAGTTGTGGCAATGTAGTTGATGTATTCCTCTGCGACTTTTTCCTGTCTGCTGCAGGGTTCAGGGTGATTGGAAGGGTGCCTAGACATGTAGTCTGCAGGATTTTCTTCTCCCTTTCGGTAATGCACGGTCGTCTGGTACGGTTGAAGTCTGAGTGCCCATCTTTCGATACGAGCAGGTGGTTTCGAGTTTGCGTTGCCATATATGGCAACCAGGGGTTTGTGATCTGTGTAGATATTGACTGGCTTGCCGTAAATGTAGAGGTGGAAGTGTTCACATGCCCATACTACGGCGAGGGCTTCGCGCTCTGTCTGACTGTAGCGTTGCTCGGTGGTTGTCAGAGAGCGGCTGGCATACGCAATGATACGAGTGACTTCGGTTGTGGGGTCGACTTGTGCTAAGATGGCACCCAGGCCGACTGGGCTCGCATCAACGGAAATTTCAGTTGTTTTCTCAGGGTTGAAGTACGCTGTGACGGGTGCATTGGCCAACACATTCTTGAGTTGAGCCAGGGCATGGTCCTGCTTGTCAGTCCACTCCCAAGTATGGTTCTTGTGGGTGAGAGCTCGCAGTGGCTCGGTAATTGTGGCGTATCCCTCGATGAATCGTGCACAATAGTTGGTCATGCCTAGCAGGCTACGGACTTCGGTGACTGACCTTGGGGCTTTGAGGTTTAAGATATCTTGGACTTTCGTTGGGTCCGGGGCCATGCCTTCTGCCCCAAAAACATAGCCGAAGAACTCAAGGCTGTTCTTGCTATACTCGCACTTGAGTTTGTTCAAGGTCAGACCTCGTTCGCGAAGGCGCTGGAATACTGCTGCAAGGGCTTGATCGTGTTCCTTCTGGGTCTTGCCAAAAACGAGTATGTCGTCACTGATGTTGATTGCGCCCGGGATGCCGTCCAGACTCTCGCGGATGGCGTTTTGAAAGATTTCTGCAGCGCTAGATATTCCAAAATTGAGTCGTTTGTAGCGCATAAGCCCAAGGTGGGTGCTGAAGGTGGTGATGTATCTGGACTCGGGGGCTAGTTCTAGTTGGTTGTAACCCTGGTTGAGGTCAAGCTTGCTAAAAACGGTTGCACCATTCAAATCGCCGACGATTTCCTTGATTGTTGGGGTGATATGGCGTTCACGCTGGACCGCGGTATTTGCACGACGCATGTCAACACATACGCGAACCTTTCCGGGTGATTTGGGCTTTGGTGCCACGACAATGGGCGATACCCAGGGGGTTGGACCCTCGACGCGTTCGATTACATCCAGTTCTTCATCCTGACTCAACTGTTCCTCAAGTTGTTTGCGTACATGGAACGGCACACGTCTGTGTGGTTGGGCAACTGGTGGTACACCTTTGTCAATGTGAAGGTGAACCTGGTAATCTTTCAACTTGCCGAGTCCTTGGAACAAGTCCTGATACTGGGTGGTGAGCTGGTCGACGGTAGGAATGGCTTGGTGTTTAATGGGCTTTACGACTTTGAGTAGTTCCAGGTCGGTAGAGGTGCGCCAGCTAAGCAATGATCCACTGGTTCCTTTCACAACGTAGAATGTCTCTGTACGGTTGACTGTTTCCGACGCAATGATGGAGGTAAATTGTCCGAGGACGGGTAGAGGTATCTCCGTCTGGTAAGGATAAACTTTGATGCGTGTTTTCTGCAAACGCGGTCGGGGGGAAAGCTTGCTGTAATCTTGTTCATCGAGGATGTTGATACTGGAACCCGAGTCTGCCATTATGGTCAGCGGTGTTCCCTCGATGGTGACGTCAAACAATGGGTGTTTGTTTCGATCCGAAGTCATGTTGTTGATGTTGATGCGGAACACTCCAACTTCGTCACTGTCGTCGCTGTGGTCAGGTTCTTCTGCCTTGTTCATCGCTCGGACGTCCTGGCGTTCGGATCTTTGTGGGTAACGTCGCTGACTTGGTTTGGTGGGGTTTGCGCGATATCTGTCTTGGAGACATACGGACTGAAAGTGGTTAAGCTTCCCACAAGATCGACATTCTTTTCCATATGCAGGGCAAGCAGTTTTTCCGCCTTCGTGCGGGTATGTGCCTCCACAATTGCGACATCTTCCGGTGGTGCCGGGGCTCCGGGGTTGGAATTGACCGCGTGCTTTATCGGGGCGGATGTTGTGGTTCTTGCTACTTCCGGTTGTGAAATGGCTGACGTTCTCTGTACGCTCCAAGTTCGCTGCTTGCGAGTCGGCTAACTCCATCGCTTTACCCATTTCTAGAAGTTTTCCCAGGGTTATAGTTGGGTCGGTTAACGCTTTTCGTCGAAGTCGTTGCGATCGGCCGTGTTGGACAATCTGAGACTTGATCTCTCGATCGGCGGCGTGAAATTCACAGGTGAGTGAAAGTTGTTTGAGTCGTGTATAGTATGTCATAAGAGCTTCGTCGTGTGTTTGTTTGGCGTTGCGAAATTTATACTCTTCGAATACAGGGTTTTGTTTCGGTGTAAAGTATTCCGACAGTGCTTTAATTGTGACGTCTAAAACTGTCTCTCCTTCAGCCGGTTCACTGACTGTTAGTGTTTCAAAGATATCATTGACCTCTTCACCGATGTAGTGTAATAAGAGGGCTTTTTGACGTTTGGGATCATCGATGTCGGTTGCGACGATCAAGTTTCGAAAACGAGAGATATATTTCTTAAATCTGACGCCGGGTGCTCCCTGGTCCGCGTTGGGATCGAAGGAAGGAAATGTTGGCAGGGCTGTTGCCATGTTTTGTTGTGTTTTAGGCTGTTTTTAGCCGTTGAATTGGGAGTTTACAAGCGTTTTGTTTGCCTGTTTTCTGGCCACGTGTAAACACCAAGCGTATGTTCTTTGGTATTTATTGATATGAGTACATATAATACATGCACTGACCTTTCTGAGTTTAGTAAGATCTTGAGCTGGGTTGTTGTTGTTGTTTGTTTTTCAGATCCTCGTCGCCATTGTAGTATTCTTTTTGAACATCATTTATTCCCTACTCTCTATCTCACATGTTGCTTTACTTGCTTCCCTATTACACGTGTCCCCCACGTGATACTATAGGATATTACACATGTATTATAATATTAGTAAAAGTGCAATTTCAGGGAGTTATATTATTATTATTATTATTATTATTCATCTTATTTAAAAACGGTAGCCCTTCAGATTAAACTGCTTTTCAAGGGGCCGTTAGGATATTTACAAATATGAAAAATCTATTATACATACTGACTATATAAAAAAAAGAAAGCCCATGCAGTGAACACTATATATAAAACTTAGAATGAATCACGTATATAACTAGAAATAGTATATTATGTTAACCCTCCCAGACCCAAAAATTACTCCTTCGGATCAGAATCCGCCCCACAGGTGGTTGTCACACACTATTTCTCTCCAAATTGGTGAAATAGTTGTGGATTAAAGTTTTGAAGTTACTTATGGAGAGCTCTTTGTAGTTGTTGGCAACATCATTTGGAAGATTGTTCCATGATGCAGCACCTCGATATGAAAACGATTTCTTCAAGAAGTCTGTTTTAGGTTTTTCCAAGTAAAGTTTACAGTCATTACTTCTTAACGGGTACATATCATTTTGGCAAATTTTAAAGATGTTAGTCATACATTCTGGCAGTTGGCCTTGTAAGGCCTTAAATGTCATTATCATTTCTCTTTTCTTAAGAGTGGTTTCAATTGGTTCCCAGTGTAAAATATTAAATATGTCTTTCGATCTTACTTCGTAAGTTGACCCTGTGATAATTCTAGCCGCTCGTTTTTGCATTTTTAAAAGCTTGTCAATATGTGTACGACTGCCGTCATTCCACACATTGGAGCAATAGGTAAAGTGAGGTAAGACTAGTGAGTTGTACATGTTAATTAACACGTTTTGGCTAACAAATCGTTTGGCCTGTCTTAATAAGGCAATGCTCTTGGATAGTTTTTTGCATTGAAGATCATTGTGTTTATGCCATCTCAATTCATCGTCTAAAGTAATTCCCAGTACTTTTTATTGGTTACCTGTTTGATGTTATGATTACCAATCAGTATACATGGGTCATGTGGAGAATTGTTTCAATTTTCGTTTAGAGGCTATTAGCATAAATTCAGTTTTTAACGTTTAACGTAAGCTTGTTTGCTATTAACCAGTTATTGACGTTGTGCAAATCATTGTTTAGTTTCACTTCTATGTCCGCAGGTGAATTACCAATGCTTGATATATTTGTGTCATCTGCAAACATAGATGCCTCTGTTTGTTCGAGACAGTTAGGAAGATCGTTTATGTACAATGAGAATAATAACGGTCCTAAGTTTGATCCTGTGGGACTCCGCAACTTATCTTTTCAGTTGGGAATTTGTACCTTGGACTGTACATAATTGACTCATTGGTTAAGTACGATTTGAAGAAGTTAAGGGCTACACCTTTAACTCCGTATAGTTCAAGTTTAGCAAGAAGGATTTTGTGGTCGACTGTATCGAATGCCTTTTGAGATCAAGAAACAAGACACCATTTATTAAGCCTTTATCCATATTCATTAAATATTCATTGGTTGTTTGCAAAAGAGCAGTTTCAGTAGAGTGATATTTACGGAAGCCAGATTGGCGTTTTGTAATTATTTTGTTGTCATTCAGAAAATTGAGAAGTTGGTTATAAACTATTTTCTATCATTTTTGAAATTGCCGATATGACGGATATAGGTCTGTAATTTCCGCATTCATTTTTGTCACCTTCCTTATAGATAGGCGTAACCTTAGCCTGTTTTAAGTCGTCTGGAAGTATACCAACGTCTAGGATCAGGTTAAAAATATAAAGCAAGGTTTCACATATGGTATAGCCTGCAGCCTTTAACAGTTTGTTTGTGATTTTGTCGAGTCCTGCAGCTTTCCCTAATTTTATACCATCTAGTCTTCTGCATAATTCTATTGGTGAAATTTGTCTAAATGTAAACTTGTTAGAATTAGCAGTAATATATTGAAGTGGGTCTACATTACTTGCTGGTATAGTTTGTGCAAGCTTAGGGCCTATTTCACAAAAATAATTATTAAACTCGTTTGCTATATTATCGTTACCAGTAATTGTTTGTCCATTAACTGTGATCTGGTTGATTGTTGTTGTAGTCGTTCTCCTGTTGAGTAAATGATTGATAAATCTCCAGCTATCTTTACTATTTTTGCATTGTTCCAGATTTGTTTTATATCATTTAATATATGCCCAATTGCTTATGGATTGATATGAGCTAGTAGTCAGAATATAAGATCTACAAGATAATTTTTATTTTCCTATATACAATTCATTGAAATGGTGGTAGACTGGTAGTACTTGTGTAAAATATACTTGTATATTAACAAGGTTTTTGGTCATGTTTATAGTTCCCACCTGCAAAAAAAGACTTGTGCCTGGAGCTGTTCCTTCCCTAAATTTACCAGAGAAAAGCATACCCTCCACCTCCATAACTGCACCCAGAAGTGAACTTGTTCGACACAAGCCCAAACCAAAACAATACCATTCAAGCCTCGAATATTTTAAAAAGAAGGTTGAGAAATTTGTGGTTGTAGGACTTGGAATTATTAACCTCAAATATGACTGAAAAAAGCCCCCTCCTGGCTTAATAGAAGATTTATGGTTATTTATTCTGTGCAAGACAGAATATCTGTAAAGATGGACTATACAGATCAAGCAAGCATTGGATAAACTATAAGACTAGAATATTATATCAAGAAACACAGTATTTGTATTTATATTTGTTTGGGTTTGTTATATTGAAATCATTTTAAATTGATTTCATAATTTTTTAATTGAACAAAAGTCTATATCTACAAAAATCACTATCAGATACAATTTTGGTCGACTCCTTCAAGAAAGAGAACAAATAATATGCAGAAATTAGTATTTACATTGTGGGTAGGCTCAGATTCAAGCTGTTGGGGTTCTCCGTGCATGCTATGGTGCATGCGAGAGCGCCAACATATGGAATCCGAGCTTACATTGAAGAATAGTGTAGATATTATTTACAGCTGAAGTTCTCTGTCAACCTTTAACTGTTTCCTTAAAGCCTTCTTTTTCTTTTTCAAGTAATTTATACTTGTTAAGGATATCTCGTGTAAAGGAGAATCCTCTGACAGTTGCGTATAGTTTGATAATGTTTTCAAAACATAAGTTTTGACACTCCTTTGACACTGCAACATCACATTGTTCAACCATATTGTTGTCCACAAACCTTTTGCTAATGGAGAAGCTTGTACCTCCTCAACAACTTTATCCACAAGTAATGGGGTAGGTTTGCCAATTCTTGCGTGCTTTCTAAACACAATTCAGGAATTTCTGCAATATTTACCAGCCAGGAATTGGGTGCCCACAGTGCTCCTCGGGAAATTGAAGAAATGTAGTCATTTTCTTCAGCAGGTACTTTCATTGAAAACAATAATGCTTGTAACTCTTGGTTTCTTAATGAATCTGCATTTTTGGAATTCTTGCTCTTTCCATAATGCTTGGATTACAATTTAGCCAGCAACATAAGCAAGGGGTCCAAGCTTGTCGGGTGTGATGGATAATTGATAATTCACTCTAAACAGAAGAAATGAAAATATTAAAATGATTTTCTGCTTTAACCCACATACACCTAACACTCTCATTGGTAAGTAAAATCATCTGGCATTAATAGACAGAATAAAAAATACCAATTTTAGTGCTATCAGGATTAACCCATTATCTGGTGTTAAATTAGGGTACATACTAAAGTAGGGTGCATCTGGGTGCATTGCAAGCTAATAGGTTAACCAGAGACACTGGCAGATAGTTTTGTTAACCCATTAACTGGCAGTAACCTACCACTGATGAGCAAAAGGGTCTGGCATTAGACAGAGCGACATACTAAAGTAGGATGCATCTGGAAGCATTGCAAGCTAATAGGTTAACAAGAGACACTTTTGTTAATTAACCCATTAACTGGCAGTACCCTACTACTGATAAGTGAAATTGTCTGGCATTTAATAGACAGAGATACTGCGAACATGCATTGCTTCGTACGTCCTCTTTAGATTTGCACACTTTTGAGCAAAATTCGCAAGGAAATTGCTTTAAACCTTCAGCCTAACACACAAACAGAAGACAAAGATGATGTTAAAGGCATCTTACTTCATATTTTGTCAAGGTACAGAATATAAGAGACTTACTTTTCAACTGAACGCGATATTTCTTGTGTCAATTCTTCAGCGTCGATTTGCAGCAGTCAATAGTTTGCTGAAAATTTTGCGGTTGTATTTTCGACTTCGGAGCCCAGAATTGAAGGAATTTCGCTTTCTGAATCGTATGCTGAACTTGTCGAAGCCATGACAAGAGCAACAATGCCTTATTTTAATATTTATAAGCACGATATCGTATTTCTGTAATACTACGCTCTAGTAATTTCTGAATTTGATGCACTCGTATTGTCACGTGACGCGGTTTCTCAACATCTGAAATTAATTGGCTCGAAAGCCTTTGAAGTTTGCCGGCCTTCCAAACCCTGTCTCTATGAACTATGATTCATCCAAGTGATATACAAGCCATGATAAGAGAATGTTCTTAAGGAAGGGCTATGGTGATTTTGAGGGGGTCATGATTTTCCAACATAGCAATTTAGGGGGCAGGGCTTTCAAACATTACCTGAAAATATGGTACTAGGGTGTTTAGGGTGGTAACCAATAACCGGCTAAATAATGTAAATATTTATTATTTTGACATTTTCCATTCCTGCAGGCCAACATTCAACTAATGTAATACTGTGCATCAATAGTTGAAAAATCAAAAGTGACACCTTGCATCCAGATGTAAGATGCATATGCAATATTAGGCAGCATGCAGCATACTGTGAAAGTGACTGTGAAATGAATTTATGTGCAGTTGATTGGTATGCAGGTCTGCCACGCTTGATTATTAGCCATATATGCTATCTATAATACATATTATTCTTCAAGGCAAATCTAGCTTTTTAGTTTGTCGCAGTCAATTTAGCTTGAAAGTAGAGGTGAAGAAGGGTGTGATCATACAAATCAGTCTGCTTTGTGCACGATCGTGTAAGGGAACAAAATAGTTGTCAACAAATTGGGGCTGCCAGGGCATCCAAAATATTTAAATCTAAAAATAAAAATCAACGTATCTCCCCACTAAACACAGTGTTCCGTCTTCTATTGAAAATCCTGAAATAAATTATGAATGTTCCCCAATACCTTGCTCATGAACGCAGACAAGTTAACCACGTCCTCGGTTAAACCACTCAAGGGCTGGGGACACTTATCATTCTGTTCCGCATAATGCTAAACAATGATATTCACTAAGTGACAAGCCCGGATCAGTCTTTTCCCTTTAATGAGTTAAGTTCCAAACCTTTTTAACTTGATATTCCACTGTTTGATTGATTTTCCCAATGACTTCTAATGCTTCAGGTTTGTACCACTTGACAACCCATGTTTTATCTTCAAATTCGTTTGTTGATGTAGTGGCTTCATAGACCTTGGGGAAACCCCCCTCACCAAGAACATCATTACTGATGTCAAATTCCACAGGTATTGGCATACTGGACCATATGAGAGACTGCATGTTAAAAGAATACAAGTTAACTAGTGTGGTGTTAGATTTCACTAGCTTTCCCAGTTGTAAAATAGTTACCACTGACAAACTTCTTGGGGCAGGTACTGATTTCTTCTAACCTTTAAGGGAGAGCCTAAGCTTCTTGTTGACATTTTTCGTTTTGCACGTGTAGAAGTATCAGGAGAGTCTTTTGTTTTTGTGTCTTCTAGAATTGTGGGTGGCCTACTCTGGGATGGTAACTCGCCTCAACTCGCAGCATGAATTCATGAAAATGTCATGTTTTGGTATCAAATAAGACGATAGATATGACATTTATGGGACAAATATTTCCAATTGCAACATGTTTAATGGAGAACATAATTTATACTTTTCCTGTCATAAAAATGTGAACCGGTCAAGGCTGACTATAAAAGTTGACTAGGATCATGCTGTGGTTTATGTAAGTTTCAACACTGTTGATATAAAATTTTAAATGTTGTGCACTTCAGCACTTGTATAAAATGTAGGAAAGAAACTGTGTAAAAGCTAAAGTATCATAAATACTCTATTATAAGCCCTCCCATGCTAAACCCCGTTACCCTGTAATTTACAGGACCCTTACCATTTGGAACAAAGAAAAACAAAGCAATTTATGAATTATTCTGGAAGTTCATGTCATTAACAACAGTGGTATATTAATTATGCTTATCGAAATAGATGAAATGTTGAAAACAGACTGATTCTTCTTGCCATCCTGAATTAATATTTTCTGTGTGAATAAAGTTCCTATAATAATAGGGTTCCTATGTCATATTATATACCTATGCTTGATGTACTAGATACAATACGAGCGGCAGATCTGTATGGGTATTTACAATGGCGAGTACGTAGCACGAGTGCTTGTAAAATGAATATTAATTCTGTCTCAAGGGAGGTTCTAATTCAATGTAGTGCTGGTTTATTATGCTAAATTGTCATGTTAAATACGCCTTTCAGGTGAAATCAGTTGCAAGAGTTTTGGCAAAAATTAGTTCATTATTCGCATACAGTTGGCGATGTCTGATTCACGTTTTCGGAGTCCGAAAAGTGCAAAAGAAGAACAGGCTTTGCTTGCAGAAGTAACGCCAAAAACCAGTCAGTACAACACTAAATGGGCGTTACAGGTTTTTAGGGATTGGCAAAGCAGGAGAAGTAACAAGAATGTCACATTTGAAGCAGTTGGTGTGGCCCGTGTGGACATTTCAAAGGTGCAAGATTTAACGTGCACGATGGAATAGATGTCTCCGTGCAGTTTAAACTTTTGGCTTAGTAAGTTCGTGGGAGAAGTTGCCAAGCAAAATGGTGGCAGATATCCTCCTAAGACTTTATACTTATTGATTTGCGGGATCAATCGTTATTTTACCGACGTACACGGAGATAACTCTTTTAATATTCTGGCAAAGAATGAAAAAAGGTACAACTACTATACAAGTGTGATTAATTATTGTTAGTTTAATGTTTGTGTGATTTAGTCAAGTGTTTCTAAAGGTGAAAATTTGCGTAAAACCGTAATTTGCATTTTATATCAGCAAAGAGTTGTTAATAGTAAATCTAGTCACACATTTTGTTAGATT
The DNA here is from genome assembly GCA_016169945.1 of Trachythela sp. YZ-2020. Lineage (NCBI taxonomy): Eukaryota > Metazoa > Cnidaria > Anthozoa > Malacalcyonacea > Clavulariidae > Trachythela > Trachythela sp. YZ-2020. The sequence goes on from JADLSH010000260.1 coordinate 8,441,729, forward strand.
CATGTCTTTTCGCAAGTCGCTCGATGCTGAAATGAAGGACGCACCAAAGTGTGGAATACTGAATAGCTCTGATGTCAAAGAAGGAACACAGAGAAGAAATCAGCGAGGAAGACGAGGCTGTATTATGGGAGAAAGGACTTTTAGTATGCAGAACAGCTGAGTCATCAATGCATACATTGTACTTTTATAATGGCAAGCTCTTTGCGTTGCGTGCATGCGAACACAGGTTGTTACGTGTTGGCAATATTAGTGTGGAAGGAAATCATATTATTTTCGACGATACCCCGCGGTATATTAAGCATTTGTGTCACGAAGTCGGTGAAGAGCATGAGCCATGTTTGGCATCTATGTATTCAATGTACTTAATAAGTTTTGCGAAGTTAATAGAGGCTTCTATTTTCGGCCACACAGGAGTGGCAAGTTCGAGTATGAAAAAAGTCCTGTAGGTTTGGGTACCTTATTTTGGGTTTGGGTAGGTTTGGGTACCTTATTTTGGGTTTGGGTAGGTTTGGGTAAGTAAGATATTGCCTGATAAATTGTGTTTGAAGTCTGGCTTAGAACGGAAAACTGCCCATTGTCTACGAATAACATGTGCAAGTAGACTATTTCAAAATTCTGTACAGGATAAATTAACCAGAGAGCGGAGAGGACATAGGTCGACTGCACTGTTTAATTATCAGAAGGCTTCTGAAAATCAGTTAGATAACGTTAGTTTTGCGCTAGCACCCTCCGCCGATACTCGAAAGAGTACATATACAATTACGAAGCCTTCCAAGATTGCAGTAGAAGGAGCGCCGAGTAAGCCTAAGGGAGCAGTGAAATATGTTTGTTCAAAGCGCGAGAATGAATTCGAATAAGTTTGTGCAATTTAGTTCCAGGTGTTGAGAGAGATATATTTAGTGAGCTTGATGATTTTGTTGATATCTCGCACGAGGTTTTAGCAAATATGCCTATGCCAGATCAGTGTGAGAGTGTTGTCCAGAATATTTGTACGAATTCGGTGTTTAACAATTGTACGTTCAATTTTGTTGCAAAGAAGGAATTAAGTTAAGGGCAAATTATTGAAAAGTGTGCTTATCATTTGTGTTTAATATTGTTAAATTTGTGTATGAATTTGTATAATTGATTTATACTAAAGTCATATATTGCTTCTTTTTCAGTTGAATAATTTTTAGCTTGGGTAGACATGTTTATGAAAGTTAATGAATTGTAATTAAATGGCCTACTAATCTCTATCAAAGTTAATGAATACTAATTAGATCGCTTGTAGATGTTGATTGCAGTATACAGTACCATCCACGTGACCTTGAAGCAAAATACAGATTGGTTTGTGGCTTAATGAATAATTAATGAATTTTACAAAGTATGTAACTTACTGTGTTTCGGCTGTAATCAATAAGCATATAACTTCCCGTGTTTCGGCTAAGTCCCCTCTATCCAGCAAGTCCCCACGGATAAGCCCCCCTGGGAAATTACGTGTTTGCACTGTATATAGGATTTATTACTTTCAGTATTTTAATTTGGTTGGCGATTTTTAAAAGATGTTCGATTTGCAAAATCGCACATTGTTTATTTTATTATTTTCGCCATGCCGTGGTGAAATCTGGCGTGTTTAGGGGATATTTATGGATAAACGTTTGGATATTAAGGACTAAAGTGGGACTGAAACTGGAGAACGCTTGGGTAATTGCTGGATAATTTTGGCGCATGACGTCAAACAAATGACGTTGGTCATTTTGTGTCCAAGGAGGAAAAAACACGCGAGCCGAAACCTATAGTTGCTGCGACCCCCAGCAGTTAAAAAGGAAAGCATTCAGTTTCCTAATTACTATAATTGTATAACTAGATATGAACTGAATGTAAAACCCCTCGCTTGAAATCAATTAAAAAAAATAAAAAATTCGCCCTTCGTGTGAGCCTGTCGCTTTGATTCAATTCCAAACATTTCGTTATTTAAACCATTTTATTCGTTGTTTTCAATGCATCGGCCAATATGGCCAAGACCAATTACTGTATCACCGCTTGACCAATCAGTGAATTAATGTAAAACATGGTAAGCTAAAATATAGACTTCTATCAATATGCTGGACGAACATTGAAAGTCGCAAAAAGATATCTGCCAGTAAACATTCCCATGGTTATTTTAAAATTAAAATTACACTTAAACTATAATTGCGTCACAATTGGTCATTTGTGAGGGGGGTTTGACGACAATTTGTGATGCAAATCATGTTACACGAAATTTGATTGGCTGAGCAACGCATTATGCCTGGTCGTTGAAAAGTTTCCTAACAGCTTAAAGTAAACCGACGTTACAACGTGTCAATAATCTTGACAGCATGTTTAACAATGAATACATTCAAGACTTGACTCGTACAAAGAGCTTTGGTGTTATACCCTACTACACTTCCGGCAGTATTGGTCAGTTCGGCAAAATCTTACAGTTTCCTTTTGTAAATGATTTTGTTAAAACACGGAACCTATATGTTGAATGCTTTTCTCTTCTATTCAATTCTACATAATAATTGTATGCAACTGTAAATCTCATTACGATTGGCTACAGGCTACTTGAATCACAACTAAGCACTAACTGATATCACAAAGCATGAAAATATGTACATACAATTGGATATAATATATAGGAAAGCTAATTATCCCATTCTTTATTCCGATAACAGAAAATTCTAATATATAGCTAATCGCAATATAGTCATTATAATAGTTCTATCAAAACCTGTTATAATCAAAACCAACATTATCTAGCATATCTAAAAGTTTTTAGAAAACGATCGAATTCTCGAAATCAGAAATGCTCAGTGATGTTCACCATAACATATACATGTGTTTTACATGCACACGTTTATACCGTCAAAATAACATTCGAAACCGAATATTTGAATAAGAAATTGATTTATAATATTGATTATCACTTATTAAGTGTATATAATTATGTATATCATTAAATTTAACGTAGAATCTGTTTGTCTATGCGAAGAAAGAACAGTCCTTGTAAAGCCGCTCATTTTTAGGATAGACAGAAACGCGGAATGAATTCGACTTTGAGCCTTCACCTTATGTTTAAGAACATTTCGGAAGAAGAGAACAACTATGGACTAAAAAGAATCATCAAAGATTCAGACATTCCTATATTCGTGGTTTATGGCCTTATTGCCGTCACAAGTATCCTTGCAAATGGAGTCACGATATTCATCATAACACGAAATAACAAGTTTCATACGTTGTATAACTTTCTTTTGCTGAATCTTGCTGTGGCCGATTTCATTTCGGGAATATTTTCTATGCTAAAGCTGGTAGCTATCATCATCATCAACGAACACGAACTTTCTGACAATGTTTGTAACCTGATATGCAAGTCTTTCACAGCTATAATCTACATAAATGTGTTCGTATCAATAAATACATTGACAGTTGTTTCGTTTGAAAGATATTACGGAATAATGAAGCCAATTGCTCATAGAGTTGTCAACAAAAACCGTTTAAAATACATCATTGGGTTGGTATGGATCTGGTCAACAACAGCAGCAGTACTTGTTTCCAGAGAGTTAGAAATGGAGAAAGAATCATTCTATTGTGGATTTGGTCATGATGAAAGTCACTGGCCAACATGGAAGCTGGTTGCAGGATGGTTTGGATTAGTTACTGGCTACATATTCCCAATTTTAATCATTACTGTATTGTACAGCAAAGTAATCAGATATTTCTGGACAAAACATGAAGATATTCAAAATTCGTCAGTTAGATCTGATATGCCAGTAAATCATGTTCGTAGTCGAAAGTCATTCAAGGTCGTCAAGTTATTAATTTTGATAACAATTTTGTTCATGTTAGCAATGATTCCTGAACTTGTATATTTTGCATTAGTACTTTATGATCGTCAGTTTGTAAACAGTGCCTTGTTTTATAAAGTTGGTATTCCTACTGTCGCCATAATCGCCATTAATCCTTTCATCTATACATTAAGTAATCCTTCCTATCGTGCTAAAGTGAAAAGTCTTTGTCAGTAATTCCGCAATACTTTACCCAAAGGTTTTTCAACTATCCTTCCTTAATTACCATATGAGAGTGTAAATTTGTTTTCCAATAGAGGACTGTGGTCGGTTTAGACTTTAGTATTATATTATTATAATAATTAACATAGACAAAGTATTCCTTTTGTGATTATTTTATAAATGAAAATATCCAATGTGTTCAAATTCTATATCATATTAAGTGGAATACAGTGGTCGGTAGATTTCATAATTATATTCCTAGTCATTTGGGACTAACTATTCAAGAATACAAAATCCAAAATATGGCCTGACAATGCCATCATATTCACCATCAAAAAATTTTTCCAACCAGCCCCAACGTTTATGATAAATGTACACAATACTGATCATAAATCTCCGACAGCGCGGAAAAAATGCCAACTCATTTTTAAAGGATACAAATTTATCTTTCCTCGGAAATGATTGGAGCCTGATTATTACGTGTGTGTAGCTAAGGGCTTTAAATTGATATAAGCTGCTAAGGTGCCAATATTAGCGTTCTAATTAACATATAGGAGAAGCATTAATATATTATGAGTCTTAACCTTGGATGGCTTTTTGAAACTTGTTGAGAATGTTGGATATTCGGTTACGCTTTGGCCGACGTACCTCCGTTGATTTTTCCTCCCAATTGCTCAATACTTGAGTTTAGATATTTTGTCTGGAAACAGATGATAATCTACAAAATATCGTGGAATTGGTAAATAACTGATTAGTACATTTTATTTTGTATACGGTGGTAAAAACCTCACCGATGGAGGTACTATATATACTATATGTATGTGTACGTCAGTTAAATAAAGCACATTTTAAACATGCCCATTGACGCCCAAATCACCCAATATATACTTAAGGCTTTGGCTCAGAGGAGGTCGGACAAGCAGGCCGCAAAGCATCATGGGTAATGAGCGTATGTTTCCACGTGCGGCCTCATTTATGCGTTGACTGCGGTGAAGTCAACATCTCTGGCCATAGCAAATTCTGCGAAAATGGACGCTATTGATACATCAATGCCATCATTATGGATGTGTTTAGTGTTTGTGTTCGATGTATAACAAGGCTCTTTGAGTCTGTTTAATGGATTTATTTGTGCAGAAATCTCAAAGGCTGCGTGTGATCAACTGGTCTTGTGGTCAATATAAATGTTCATGTGTTGAAATTCTACATGTAATTTGTGGACACTTTGTTCAGTGTTGCATTTTATATATTTTTTATTAATTTTATTATTTATTTATATTTAACCAGGATACCCACATCACCGAAGTGTTTTTCAGTGGGGTCCTGCAGTTATAAATTACATTTAACAAAATTATACTATGCATTATTTACAATACACACATATTTACTCCTCATTCATGGAAAGACAGAAGTGATGAAAAGATGAGAATGAAGGGTCTAACTAGACACTATGTACATATACTTAAGTAAATGATTTCATAAGCTGACCCACTGCTTGGATCGTCTGTATTTTTTAATGTACATTGTGCAAATAGTGAGAAAAACTAAATATTTATTGGCCAGATTGATTCTGCTGGCATCAAAGGTTCGACTTTTAATATGTATTTAGTTATTTATTTATCCCAATAGCACATTGTGACTACTGAAAACCGCCATATTGGGGTTGTCAAAGAACTTCTATTCATCAGCTTAAACATATACTTTTGCAACAGAAATTACTGGTGAAATGTAGACAAACCAAACTTTACAGTTATATACAGTTCCATTTTTATTGAAAATACATAGTACATGCATAAAATATAATAATATCTCTGCTCATTCTCTACATATATATAAAGAAATATTAAAGAAAGCAAATATTCACCAAGAAGGCAAATTAACAATACAATGATAGAATTCAACCAAAAACACAAATCTGTAAATAAACAACAAATTTTACTTCTAAAATTTCCTTTCAAAACTCAGCACTTATTTTAAACAGTAAAGTCAACTCCTTCAGAAAAATACGAGCAACACTGCGACAATTGTGCATGTGGAAATTCGAGAGGTTCAACGTCAAAGATTGTTGACAGAAATGCTTCGGATTAATACAATATGACGACGTACAGCCTACATAAAAGATCAAAATAACGTTTACCTTACAAAATACTGCTCACATAGGTAGACCAATAGTTATTGAAATAGCATGGATGCATTCCAGGAAAAAAATTATAATAACAATGCCAAAATATTCGAAATTTGCGAGTCGAGTGGGCCGTCAGATAACAAAATTGCAGACAGAGCCAGACACTAGCACTATGTTTAGATTATCAGAACATTTTCAGTTGGTATTTGAGCTATTCGAAAATGTGAATTGAAAGGTGACAACGGGCATACATGCATGCGTTAGCCAATTAGGACTATTCTTCTAGGCAACCTATTATGGTTATTTAGGATTACTGCACATATTCGCCCTTGGAAAAACTTTAGACACTACCCAATAAATACAACGATGAAAATGACAGAGTCAGGTATGAATGGAAATCTCTTTCCTAGCCTAGCTATTAGTTACTAAACTGAAAGAATCCTGATCAATTCAACCCATCTTATATAAAGAAAAGCAGTAGGCTGTTCAGATGGGTCAAGCAGGCCCTTGAAGGTTTCATTTCAGCTTGCCAATGTTGGGTTCTGGGTATGCACATGTGGTATCTTGGTAACCCTGGCTAGCGCGGATCTGATGTGAATAGCATCCCGAATAACATCTCGAAAATATATAAAACAATACATGGGGTGGTACTTTATGGTAGATAGTTACTTATTTTCAGATACTTACAAAAGTATAAATCCACAATAAATATACCATTCTTACCTAAGCGGAATTCATTTTTGCGAATTCCAATAATTTTGAAGATTTGGAAATTACGAATTTTCCCCGTGCTGATTCCTTGTATGATGATACTCGGTTTTCTGCGAATTTTTGACAGCTTGTGATTCCGCCATGTTGATTTCTCCTCTGTATTCCTCTTGTGTACCTTTAATTGATAGCTATTGAGCAAGCAGACACGTTTTTATACCACGGGGTTTTCATCACGAAGCCTTCTATAGTTCTATAAAGCGAGTCGAAGAGGAAAGAGGCGCTCAAGTTCATCTAGGGCCGGTCCCTCCCACCAAAAAATGCCCGGCCCTATATTTTGTAGTATTCTGTGTTAGCTTAAATAGAAATTTCAGGTTTTTATATTGGATAAAATAACTATATCATATCATATCATATTCTATCCTATCGTATCGTATCGTATCGTGTAGTGTAGTGTAGTGTAGTGTAGTGTAGTGTAGTGTAGTGTAGTGTAGTGTAGTGTAGTGTCGTGTCGTGTCATGTCATCTCATGTTGCAACATACAAAAAACAATTTTGATGAGGTAAGGGTGATATATTTCTTTAATTTGTTGTAAGTATGTGAAGGCTAGTATAGATCTATACTTTAAAGAACCTGCATCATAATCATAGAGAGATATAGTAGGGACTTTTCATATAAATAAGGTTGGCCCGTCAAGCCGAGTTGACCCGCCAGTGCTGATATTCTGCCTCATGCGTGGTTTTAGAATTGGAGTTGGCATTGTGATGGGAGCAGGCTAGCCCGCGTTGCTGATATATCGCTTGTGAGAAAACCCTGACCGGCAAGAATTCACTGCCGGTCTGACAGTTCACTGGTCAAAACACAATTTCAAATCCGATCGGTTTTTCTGGAACTAACCGGCAGATCTATCACCTATTTTATAAAATACTACCAGCCATGCATGAAGGAGCAGGACGAAGCCCAAGTTGAAGGAGTAGTATAAACGAGAAAATAAGTCGAAACGAAAATCCTGAATGAAAAGAAAAACAGTTAAAAGGAATGCCACAGCTATGTACATTATGTAATATATCATACACCGATACACGAGAAGGAGTTTATTATAGTGATTTGAAACACCGAAAAGTGTGTTGAAACACAAGGCGCTAGCCGAGTTTTTTAACATACTTTGAGGTGTTTTTAAATCACTATAATAAACGACTTCGAGTGTATGATATAGCTTCCCAAACAAACCAGTATTTAAAGAGAAATTCAACGCGAAAGTTGAGTTAATTTATGGGTGTTTATTACCGTGGTATCAAGACAACGATACGGTGGTTATTTCCTTTGTGTTTTTCTGGGGTGAATATGGTAGCAACGGGCATCGACACATCTAAGTCGATTTGGCGTATTTGTCTATCATATTCTGGTCAACTGATCAATACTTAGTAATAAAACGATTTGGCTTTTACCAATGAGATAAATATTCAATACTCTTGCCTAATTCCTGGCCTCTCACTTCCGCAATGCTTGGTGCGCTGCAGGAGTGAGAAGCCTTTGGAGTGGCTTGGAAGCGAGATATTTGCAACTTGTCCCTTCTAGGAAATAGGAACCATCAAATCCGCTAGCGGATATGGACCGGGGGGTACATTTTAAGGGGGATCCAAATCCGCTGTGACACCAGCAATAGCCGCAGTACACAAATATTATAATAGTAATACAGAGTGTCATGTGTATTTTGATTCCTTCGCTCTGGACGCGCTTTAATTGGGTCTTGAATTAACAATTAATTGAGCGGCGATTTAGCCGTTTGATTGTCAATTCCCACCAAATCAACATTAAATAATATTATTTAAATTTGATGAGAGTGTTTTGGCGCAAAGTCTTCAAGTTATCTGCATTAATTAAGCCGGCCGGAACTGAATATCAAGGTAGCTAACTCGTGTCTGTTGACTGATAAATCGATACCATTTATCTCATCGATTGTTACTGATAAGCATTACTAATCGAACATAATTAGTTTATTGATTGTTATCAATTATCGATACAAATCAATAAGGTCACAAAAACGTCCAACATCGCTTGTCCATTGATTTTCAATATCAATCGATTAATTGATATCGATTGCTATTAAGTGATATCGATTTTATCGATCATCGATTTCATCGATTGCACACGCCGGGTTTTGTGTAGGATGGATAGCCACTTTGCCATTGCTCTCGGACGTTGTTAGTTGTATCGCTAATAAAGCGAGGTTCTTGAACGTACGAGATTTTAGGTTTATTTCAGAGTGTTAGTCTTCGTTTCTCGGGATCCAAGTAAGAATTATTTGTAATCTGGAATTACTAAAGTATAACCAAGTATGTTTAACTATAGCGCCATTGTTGTCCATGAATGAATCACGCAAGGTATTAGGACAATGAGATATGGTTTGTTTGGTAGCCTACGGCTATATGCCTGCTTTGGCAAGCAATTAATTAATGTAAGCTTTATAGATGCGTTTAGGGCGACATGGTCTGCATGTAAACAACGAATTTTGTTGTACCATGCATGAAGATAAAGCTTATTGCCAAGAGTCTATAGTCAGTTTCGTCCATTAAGAGTAATTTTTTTGGCGATAAAAATTATCATTAAATTATGACGCTGCACTTACAAACCAGTCATAGATTAATGTAAGTGGAATCTTAATTTCGCAATAACCATGGAAGCAGGACTTGATGCAGTCTGAAGAATTAAACAACAAAACAAGAAAACTTAATACGTCCATTCGTGACAAGAAACAGTGTGGCACTTGAATTCAAATCTGATTTTGAGAGAACATTTTGCTTATTATCATGCGATGAACATCCTCATTCGAGTTTCGAAATTATTTTAGTTTCATATTTGACTATTCCTTTACAGCAGACATTTAACTGTACAACATGCTATTACTATTTTACAGCGAATTACAGGCCAAGTTTTAACAATAACATTTAGAAAAGGAAATTGTAAGATTCGGAACCCAAATTTGCCGAACGGGCCAATACTGCCGGATGTGTATTAAGGCACAACATTAACACCAAAGCTCTTTGTTTTTGAGTTAAGTCTTCAATATATATTGATTGCTATAGATATGCCGTCAGGATTAGACACATTGTAACGTCGGTTTACTAAAAAAATGATCAATTATTACTAATTTACAAACCAGTTATAGTTTAAGGTGGCTCCCTACAATTTTTTGAATACGGTTTAGATTAAACGTTTGAATAATTCTTGTTTGTTACAAAACAAAAATCTCAAATTTTCATGGTTCTATTTCGCTATTTTGTTCACAATTAGTTAAACAAAAGTATAATCTTTAATTCTATCCAGCCGGCCCCCCTCGGTCCCGCAACCGTTTTCGAGATATTTACCGTTGAATATAGCCCTTTGTAAAATATGCTGCCTTGTCGCTCAGATCGATAATGAATTGCTTATTACTCGCTTTTTTCTAGAGAAATTTGATATAATATAGAAGTTTCGATATATTATGGATTATATATATTGTTTAAAGTATGTAAATAATTAAAGCACTTCTGTAACAATATTTTATAAGTGAAATTTATTGTTTGGCTGATGTTTTAGATTTGAGATTCGTGATTTTGGCTGGATTCTATTTTTGTCAATGATTTTGTCTGCAAGAATTAAGCATCATCATTAAATTTGGCCGGATAATGACAGATACAAGGACGGTTCATTACAATCATTCAACGTACCATCTAGTAGTGGTGTAGAACGACTGGATCGTGTACGCATATCCTGGGGTTTTTGTGGCAAATCGAGCAGTGATCCCTCAGCGTGGTGTCAGAACAGTCCATTTCAAACCGGCAGAGAGCTTACCACCACCACCTGCTCCATAGAATACTGTACATAGACACATATGTTAATGATTTGTTGACATTAAAATACATAGTTTGCAGTTTATATTGCACATACAAGACAGTTAATGTATGTGTACATCTGCAGTATTCCGTTTTGTAGCATGCAAAAATGCTACAGAGTCATGTTGCAATGTTGTTCATATTCAGAGTAAATATAAGAAAATGTATAGTAAAGACCTACATAAAAGAACCATTGTAGTAAGAACCATTGACCAACCACCAGCAATTTATGCTTCAATACTGTTTGCGCCCAAAATATAGAATCAGGTCAAATTGATGAGCAAAACTGTATTTTAAAGAATCTTAATTAACTTTTATTTAATTTTACAAGGGCAGGTATATTACAGTACATTAATTTGACCATCCATCCATGGAGGCCCACTTGGCCTTTTTTTAACAGTATTTTGTAATGCTGTTACACAACTAATTCAGATAAAGTTTGAGAAATGGTGGTTCTTATATGCAGGTTTTTTTGCATTCTCATGTAATGTACCACAAAGTATCAGCAGCATGTTATTGTGGGACCTTCGATCAATATGTATATAAATAGACATATTTTTGTTTTATTGTCGCATTAATTTTAATGAAAAATTACTCCCAAAGTTGGTCAAGTGAATGTATAAACTATTTATTTATTAATTAAGTACAGCACGTGTTACAATTATGTACTTTATTATATTCATTTTGAAATCAATGGCATTTCTTGCAATCTGATTGGTCAAAAATAGTGCAATTAATTTCCAAATCGCATCATCTTGAGTATTAATCGCATCATTTTTAAACCAATCAGATTGAAGCTCTGCACCACAACAACCAATCAGATTGAATGATAGAATTCAACTAGCCAATCAATTTAAAGAAAAATGTGCTCTGGCAAATGACCAAATCTGTTCACCATAAATTGTCAATACTCTAGACTGCATTTACTGCAGTTTTTTCATAAAAATCAACATAAAGGCAAGTCAAACTTAAAAGAATATCAAATAATTTTTCACATATAATACAGGCCAAATTATCAACAAAATTTTGAATGAAACATTGTCAAAATGTCAACAAAAACAAGTTGCATTTGAGCAACAGCCAAAACTGAACACAAAGCTGTCAAAGGCACAAAGGTATTAAAATATGGAATGAGCGATTGTAGTGTCAATGTTTGAATGCACAAAATCACAAGAAACGTTTATCAATTTACATGTAAAGTCTACGATATTTTTACACTTACTTTTTCGGTCTTTATTTCTAGAATTCACTCACATTTTGCTCGTTTATACTGAGTCAATTTGTCAAATTACAATTCATGTTGTTGCTATGCTACGGCATTTCAGGGAGTATCGCGGGTGTGTCAATTGAAAACAGTGAGCTCTATATATATATATGGAGCTCACTGATTGAAAACAAAGACTAATAAAATACCGCTTCCGGTTTAAAAAATTATTGAACTTTGTGTCATAGAACAAGGAATAAATAGAAGGGCCACTCCTTTGATGTTTTTGGCGCTGCCGACACGCGCCGGAAGTTGACGGCCGCCATGTTGCTGGCCAGAAGAGTGCAACCAGAACAATAGCGAAATATATTGTGAAATTGACATAGCTGCTACTAAATCGCGCTTTTAAGCGATTTTGGTGAATAAATCCAACTGTGTGCATCGGAAATATAAATGAGAAAGGTAAGAGAGTAATTTTGATGTTTTAATTCTCAATGAAAGTGTTTCTTTTAGCCAAAAGTTTGTAATTCTCAGATAGCTTATGGGAGTCGCCAGGGCACCTGAGACTCCTGAGTGCCAATGCAGTTTACTTTTATATAGAATTTTGGAGCAAGATATTTTGTTGAAAGCACAGTATTGAAACGGTGTTCTTCATAGTATTTATGGTACTTTCATTTCATTTTGCGTGCATATTTATGGACAAATTTGACAATGATTTCTATGATAACTTTTCCAACTAATTAACATTATACACAAACATTATACACTAGTATTTGGAATGGGTTTGATTTCTTGAAACTCAATTTAAAAAACTCCCAAATGTTTCGTTGTAAAGAAATCCATAATTGCAACTGCTACTAATAAATAACAAATATAGTAATTGCAAATATTGGCTCGATTTATACTAGAGACAGATGATCGATCTGGACGAATTTGGGCAAAGAAAAGATAGTTCGTCTGTTTATAAATGCAGGCGAACAGACGGATCATCCGTCAAGACGAACTATCTGTGTAGTTCGTCTACATAGACAAACTTGTGTGCGTAGTTCGTCTTGACGGATGATCCGTCTGTGTCTATAAATATGACATTAGACGTTCATTAGACAAACTATCGAGTAGCTGATACTTCGTTACTTGTAGCCAGAGGATAGCTACTCTCACTGGTTTGTCTGGATAGTTCGTCTTGTGTTTATACTAAGCCAGATGATCTATCCAACGGATGATGCGTCTTGGCGGATGATCTTTCTCTAGTGTAAATCGGGCCATTGTAATTACTCATACTCTCCATAGTGAAATACAATTTTGTAATTAGATCTCTAGACCTAACGTGTAAATATGAGAAAAATCAATAAAAACACATACAGTAGTTGTCTTGTATATATTTTGGTTAATCCATTTTGCACAGTATAGGGAATGTGATGTACATTATTTATTATGATCAATGCATAAAGTGGAAAATATTGTAATGAAAGGAACCTATGTGCAATGTGGTGTTTCTTGAAAATACAACAATTTATGTCAATTTGAAACTTGCTAGGGTGTTGCCCTGGACTAAGTATTCCCTGGGGCGTGATATATATGGCATCATAATTTTGAATGAGCAAAAGCAGTGCTATACTTTATAGTGGCCCTTTCCTTTGGCACTGAACTTCAAACAAAAGCCTAGAAGGTCACCACCTTGAAGGAAGGCACCACTACACCAACCCAAATTTTGGTGCTGCATTGACTTGGGGTGCCTATAATTTTGTGTAGGTCTAGTTGGCCCGCTGCTCAATTGGATTATGTTTGTTTACAAGACCTTATTGATAATAGTATTATTGTACTGATAGGTTATCCTGTATACAAATTCGAAATTATTATTATTGCTATGTTTTTTGTCTGAATCATATTGCAATAAGACATGGGCACATGGCCTGGTTCCACAATCACTAATGATTTTATAGGAAATCAATACTGTAACTGAAATTGCAAGTATTATCAGTAACATATCCAGAAGGGGTTTTCATCTGGCCATATATAATAAAATTCAGTCCAGTATATTAAAACATCTGCTTGCATATAAAATATTTATTATTAATTAACTATAGAATATTTTAATATTTATTGGTTTTCAGTTCTTTAGTTCAGTAATCCACATTGACCGTTTTCTTGACACACAACCAGGCAACATCCTTTTACTTTTCATGAATAACTGTTCAGCCTTTATCATAATAACCAGGAATTACATCTACAATATTAGAAAATAAGCCAATAAGTACTCAACTTTGACTCTACTAGCTCAGAGTCTCAGACACCAATTTTTATTTAGTTGGAGAAGTAAACATAAAGATCATTGTCAAATTCTAGGTCAAATTTGTCCCATAAATATGTAGGCAAAATGAAATGAAAATACCATAAATCTTTAATCTATACTATGAAGAATACTGTTTAAATACTGTGCTTTCAACAAAATATCTTGCTCCAAAATTCTATATAAAAGTAAACTGTATTGGCACTCTGGTGCCCTGGCGACCCCCATAAGCTATCTGAGAATTACAAAATTTTGGCTAAAAGAAACACTTTCATTGAGAATTAAAACATCAAAATTACTCTCTTACCTTTCTCATTTATATTTCCGATGCACACAGTTGGATTTATTCACCAAAATCGCTTAAAAGCGCCATTTAGTAGCAGCGATGTCAATTTCACAATACATTTCCCTATTGTTATGGCTGCACTCTTCTGGCCAGCAACATGGCGGCCGTCAACTTCCGGCGCGTGTCGGCAGCGCCAAAAACATCAAAGGAGTGGCCCTTCTCTTTATTCCTTATTCTATGTTCTTGTCGTGCAATTTTGGTCTGAAATCAAACTTGTGATTACAAATCGCACTCCCGCTTCGCGGTCGTGCGATTTTGTAATCATGCGTTTGATTTCAGACCAAATTGCACTCCACTCAGTTCAGTTACCATTATTAATTGCACGAGTGTGCATGACAGACATTGTTTTAATTGCACCCACTGATGATTAACCTAGTTTTTGTTTAAAAATGCTGAAAATGTTTTCTAAAAAGTTAGCCAATTGAAATGACAGCATTTCTATAACTTGCTAAACCTAGTCAGTTGCTATTATATCACAAACTTGCTTTATGAAATTTTTTGGATAAAATCCTATTTTAAAAAAGTCAACCTTATACTTGATATGCTGAACATATATAGACCTCTAAGATATCTCCTGCGGCAATTAGTGGGTGCAAATACTTGCATAGTTCAGAAGCAATATAATGTGTCCATCCAGTTCCATAGTCTAGATCAATTGCAATTGCACTTGGGCCCATTGGATTCAATGGCTCTGGCCGTATTCTTACATTCACTGGTTTATCTTGTCCATGAAGAGCAAGGTATGCCTGTTCCAAATGATGTTGGTAGTTTTTCTCATGAGCAGCACCGATGCACTTGAATGGTACAGCATGGGTGATTTTGTCCTCGTCACTTTCATCCTCATCACTTAACTGGTCACCACTTTCTGCCCTATCACCTTCATTACCATATCCATCCTGACCAGGTTCAAGACCAGCCAACCACTCAAGTAGATCTCTTTCTACAAAATCATAACAAGAAAATTTTTATTTTATTATTTAATACATACACTGTAATCTCTAAAATTAGCAATCTAATGCAAAAGTGTATCACTATTTACAGTAATATTAGAACAACACACAAATATGGCAATATTTTACAGATGAAAATTGAAAAATATCTAACTACTAGAGGCATTAAACACAAATATTACGCCATAATTTTGTACAGTGTATTTATAAAATTACAGTAAAGAATAAAAACAACAAAGCGGAAATTTGACTAAATAACAAGATAACTGTAATGCATTGTAGTATACCAACCTTAAATACTGCGCTTGTTTTCACGTTGATGATACACGGAGATTTAACACCATCCAACTTAGAAAGAAGAGCCTCGCTATTGGGAATAACACAATTCCTTCGCTCAGACGGTTATTTACTTATTTATAAAGCTAAAATGACAGCACGTCCCATGCAATTTAAAAAAAGGTAAACTTGGTATAGTAAAACACAAGTCATAATGAGGATCGCAACAATACATAAATAGCATGCTGTTTACACAAAGTATCGCAGCCTGACACTCTTGTCGTTCGAAAGCTTCCATATTGGTTTAGTCAAAGAGATGTTCACTCCTCGACAGTCAACAGTCAATGAAGCCACGCGTGGAATTAGGCGCTCAATTCCCATGATGCTTTTCGGCCTGATGTCCGACCTCCTCTGTCGTTCGTCAAAAAAGTTCAATCTAAATCTTAAATTTACCATATTTCAAAAAGTGTATGGAGCCACTTTAAGTGGAATTTCAATTTCGAAGTAACCATGAGAATATACTTTTCGCAACTTTCAATGTCCGTGACATTTAGAATTATATTGATACAATTAAGTTTAACTTTCAACTTAAAATACATTTTCCTGTTAACAATACTGCACAATAATTGACTGATTGGTCAAACAGCCTTGCAATGCCTAATGTTTCGCACATAGGCAACCTTCATTTGGGCAAATATTCGGCAATTCGAATTAATAATATTCTTATGCGCAGAGGTAGAAAGATGTGCTTTCAATTCGACGGGAGTAAAAAGTCCACCAATAATCGCGGACGCATGGTGCAAGGGTGGCCACCTAAAATGTAGTGGCGGATAGCCAGGAGTTCATGGAATGAGTGAGATTTTAAAAACGTATGAGGAAACAGTTTGAACAAAATAGCAATCTTTTTCACTTTTACTTTAAAATATTCAGAGAAAATTAATAGTCATATTTTAGTCACGGCCAGAAACATTAGGCCGAGGACAAGACAATTTTTTGTTGTTTATGTATTTGTTGGTTTGAGAAAAGTAATTAAGTTTTATGAACACCTTAAGAGGCTTAACAATGGTCTAAAATTGAATTTTGGATAAAATTGAAGTTTATTGGATGTCTATAAAAGCATACCTACATTATATATTTTGAGATTGAAATTTCTATAGTTTGAATCAATAGCTGGCCAAGTGGGTTTGTGTGACAAACCGGTGAACATAATGCGTTTAGGTCGAATTAATCGTGAATCAAACGGGTACAATCGTCCTATGAGAGTGATATTCTGTAGAGAGGATCCAGTTATACATCTGATTTCTAAGCGTAACGTCAAGCTAGATGGCCAAGTTTATTGGTTTGGCAAAGATCTAACAAAACATAAGGGCGGTGTTAACCCCACTGTAAATTTGGAGTCTAGTGCTCATTCGATTCATGATCCAAGCGATGCATTAACAGGATCTTCAGGAGCCAATGGTAACGAAGGACAGTCATGATATAAATCGCATAGTAATGGACTTAAAGTGTTGTATACTAATGCTGGTTCACTGTTTAACAAATTGGAGGAACTTAAATGTATTGCTTTTGACAAGGATTTTATTTGTATTACTCAAACACATTTTTCAGAAGTTTATATGGATGCAGAGCTGGAAATTCCTAATTACAAACTATATAGAAAGGATAGAATTTCAAATGGTGGTGGATCTTGTATCTATTATGCTCATGTGACACATACTGCTAAAATTATGGAAAGTTTCTCACTACATGATTCAGTGGCGATAACTGTATTTTCGGGGAGTGGGACCCTTGTCTCGTTGTATAGATCACCTTCTTACACTATTGAACAGGACACCCTTGTGAGATCAGAAATTTATAAATTACTAACTGGTGACAGTGATCGTAGATATATGGAAAGTAGATATATTCCATTCCAGACTTTTTCTGAATGGAAATAGTTCTCGAAGTTCGCAGTAATGTACGTGCACAACCTGGCAAATCTGGATCACCACTACGTTTTAGCAGAACAAGGAAACCATCAAGCGCATTTACTTGATTGAAAACTTATTGGTCCAGTTCACTAATCTTTCACGAAGAGAATCACCTCTTAAACTGGCATCATCAGAATCAGAGGAACAATTACCATTATTCTCAACATCAGTAAAATCATCATCACCCAAGGGCAAATTTGGTTGAGGGCTGGTACGGGCAGATTTTCGACTAGGTTCACCTTGTTCTAGGTCAGATTCAGAATGATTACTTCTCTGTGGAGAAGCATTAAATGAGAGTTCAAAGGAGTCAGAATCCTGAAATTCCTCATTATTAACAGGGGTGGCGGAGCTAGTATTTCTCAAAGTTCTATTTGCTGCAGCCCAGTTTCTCCTATACTGTGCCCCATTTGCTTTCATTATGAAAAGCTATAACAAATAATAAAGTTTGAGTTAGGTTTATTGTTGGTTTGTTTAATCAATATTTTATGGAGGAATATCTGATTCAGCTATTAAAAAGCTAGTTCAAGCCAGTATTGGAGTTCATGTATAAGTGTAAATCTTATGCTACAGGCAGCAGGTTTTCATGTAGAAGGTTTAGGTGGATGGATATTTCGAGTGAAATATTATATACAATGTTTTAGACCTGAACGGGAACGGCTGCGAAAAATGCAACTCTTAAGGCTCTTTTCCACTCATCGCAAAACCAACTCGCAAGCCCGCTGCGAGTGCTTGCATCTAATTAAAATTAACTATCGAGCATTTTGATTGGATAAAAGTACTCGCAGCGAGCTTGAAAGTTGGTTTTGCGATGAGTGGAAAAGAGCCTTAAGTCCTCCGACAGGAATTGAACCTGCGGCCCTGCGATTCGGTGCAGCGCTCTGACCACTGAGCTACAGATTCCAGTTGCCAAGCGTTAACCACAGGATCATGTATATATATAGATGCTGGTACTGCGGGTTGTGATAAGGTAAATTACAAGGTGTTTTTTTCTGCATCTCACTCGATTGAAATTGATGTAGAAGCTTTAGGTGGATGGATATTTCGAGTGAAATATTATATACAATATTTTAGACCTGAACGGGAACGGTTGCGAAAAATGAAGAGTCACATAGAAATTGATTAAATGCTGTTAAAAAAGGTTGGTGCTAACTGATCAGATGCAGAGATGTATAGACTAAAAAAATGCATCGTAGATTGTTTCTGCACCTGCGGAAATGGCCAAGTATGCCAAACCAGTGTTTGAATTACAACATCCAGGAATATTATCATGCTTTTTGCTGCTGTGTTAATATGGGAACTGTCCAGTCCAACAGTCACAGATCTTGTTCAGAAACCTAAATCTTGGTTTTCTCATGTAGATACAAACGATGAAGCCTGAAGGATAAAGATTTTTTCAAAATATGTAGGCGTCTCGCTAAAACTCTCAACCTTTGACCCCAATGGCAATGAAATGAGGGTTCAAATTGACGTAAGAAAACATTTCTATAACAAATATAAATACTTAATTACCATTAGGACGTTAGTGAATACTTTTATCAAACATTTCAACGAACAAGAGGTCTCAAGAGGCACAGAATTTTCAATAATGCCGCCAGCACAGACGCCGCAAAATGCAAATTAAAATGGCATCAAACACACAAAAATATATCAAAACAAATTGTGTATGAGCTATATAATATGTAACAGATACAATATATACTTACGTTAAAGACGTTGATAAAGTTGCCAAACAATCAAACGAGTAATCTTTAAAGATCTATTTTCTGTTTGAAAAAAGCCCAGAAAATGTGCTGTGTTTGCTTCGTTGCAAGGCAAGAACAATGCTGTATATTTACTGTGCCCGCAACCGAATTAACCGTATATGGCAGGCCAGACCATATATGGATTAATTGTTTTTCCGTCAGAATAACGTCTGAAACTTAATGTATTTCCGGGCGCTAGCAATCCTCAGCCTCACGGAACATGATATAATTATATGATACATATGAGAAAAACACTCGAAAATCCCTGCATTTGTCAACTATAAAAAGTTGATTCAAGCGTAATTTGAACTCGCATATCAAGCGTGCCCACTCTTTCTGCATCACTTTTTCACAACGTCATGTAAACATCAAACTCTAACGTTAGAACGGCGTTCAATTTGCACGTTGTTCTGAAGTCGTGTCCGAACGTTATACAATAACGTTACTAGAACGTTAACATCTAACATTACTAAGAAGTAATTACGTGCGATCGTCGAACGTTAAACTCCAACGTTAAACTAATGTTTAAAGCACATTCTCTTTTTCTGAGAGAGAAAAGCAAAGTTGTGTGAACGTTGTGTCAAAGTTAAGTCAACCTTTACGTTCCGACAACCTTTAACCAACGTTAAAATAACGTTATATGCTAGCTGGGTAAGGACAAAATTTCTTGAAGAAGTGCAACGTTTTGCACTGTTTTTTCCCTCGTATTTTCGTTCTCTAGATGCTCAATGAAGTCGTTTACAGATTGTATTTCTGCAAATCGTGAAGCCATTTCAAAAAACCGAAACATAAGAGGGAATTGTTGTTGTTGCTACAGCAATAGGCGGGAAAAGCCCATACGCAATTCTCCACTAGTGACGAAAGGCGTATCACCAATCAGAAAGCAGGCATACTTGAGGCATACGATTTTTATTTCACTTGTTTACTGCACGGATTTCTCGATACTTATATAATAAATAGATGTTATTTCATGGTTGGTTGTACGATTTTTACCATGAACTAACCTCTATTTATGCAACCCAAGAGTTTGGCTACGTTTTAATATTATTGTTCTTTCTTTGTGGTATCATTATTGTTCCAATGGCAACCGACTTTGATGCTAAGACAAACATTCAATGTAGTACTATATCTATAGGCATCTCTTCAAATGGGGATTTTGTGCAGATGGCATGTTTCTCAAAATACGAAGCAAAATATCACTGGAAGATATCTTTAAGTTTGCTTGTCCTTTTCAATTTTGCTCTGGTTTTGGCATTTTCCGTGTTTTACGTATTCTGGACTAAATCTCGAGTGGACAAATGGACTATTTTAACAAACAAAGAAAATACAGACGGAGGAACGGCGGAACCAAGAAGGATATTCCGTTCTTCCATATTTTTGTCTAATAGAAGATATGGAATTTTGTTCTGTTTATATCTTAAAACGAAGAAAAAGTATTGGAAGCATCATCAGAACAATACGAAGTTCCCAAAAAGCGAATACAAATTTCTACATAAAACTTATCATTCAACAGAACAAAAATAAGGAAAGACATGACATTTACGATGTTCATTTGGATAAGCCACAAGAACAAATTGACAAAATCGAAGACATTTTTAAACCAACAAAGAAGGGGGGTACAGCACCACGCCGGATTCTGATCGTAGGAAGACCTGGCATTGGAAAGATGTACTCACAAAACAAATTCTACAAGAATGGAAGAAGCAGAACGTAAGATTCTGAAAAGGTAAACTGGTCGTACGCTTCGCATTCCGTACGTTTAATGATGAGGAGAAGAAGAAACTTAATCTTTTGACATTATTTTCCTACGGCGATGGAGTTACACCTGCAGCAAGCGACCAAACATAACTTGAATAATTGTATAAGTTTATTTACTTAAATCAAAGGAAAGAGATTGTTGTTTTTGATGGTTTGGATGAACTGGATGTGGACCAAGAGAATTGTTGGCAAGACGAGGATAGAACACGTAATAATACTAAACTTAACATGTCTGTATTTTCTCTTTATATCAAGTTAATACGAGGAGATTTCCTACCGGAAGTCACCATTGTAACAACCGCACGACGAACGGCAGAGGAACTTTACCAGCATTTAGATACATATTTTGAAAAAAACGCTGGAAATTTTGGGTTTCACTGAATTTGAAATTGAAAATTAACGAAGAGCCAAGCACGAAATTATTGGATACAATTTGTTATGTTCTTGTAGCTGTAAAATAGTTTGCTTAACTTTGAAAGAAAGTATTGGCTCTCACAACCAAGGGACTGTCTCACTGACTTTGACCGAAATATATAGACAATATGTCACTATTATGCTGTTTGAGCATCATCCGTTATTTAAGACAAAACCAAAAAAGAAAGGCATGTTTAAAGCGAAGTTACCTGTCAAACTAAAGCTTGACCTAATTCGTCTTGAAAAGATTGCCAAGTTTGAACTTGATCAACAAAGATTGGAATTTAAACTTGGTGAATATTTTGTAAGCTTGGAGAATTGTGGTTTATTAGTGAATGATGGCCTAATTGCTGAAAATTTAGCTTTCTACTTGTGATATCTACCAGACTGATGAAAATAAGTTTCCGAGTACTTTAATCTAACTCAGTTAGTCCAGACTCAAACCACGTCAACCCATCGTCATTAGTCTGTACGTTTTAAGTAAATAGCTTATTCTTCCATCAGATCTACACTAGGCACCCATGCATACACGTTAGAGCTAATAAAATAGGTATGTTACCGAAATGAATAATTGATCGTTTAGTACGTCGTCACCACCAACTCCAGCAACAACGGAAAACATATTAAGCAAACTGAAAAATGTTGTATACGATAAGGAAGTTCGTCTTTTTCTGTTTTCTTTAAAATAGAAACCGCCATGAACTGCTCTTCATTACCAGCAATCAGAGTCGTAATGCATCACTTATACCGCATGCCAATAAAATTGAAGTTTTAAAATGTCTTCCCAAAGATATTGAGAAATATATGGAAGATAAAGCCAAATTTGGCTGTTTAAGTAAATTGAATTATATGTGCCAAACTCTCGTTGATAAGTAATATTCAACTGCACGCACTACCGAAGCGAAGGGTTTTTCATCGTTTCGTTTATCCTTCGGGCTTAAAAATAAAGCCAAAATAACAAAGTTGTACTTCCTATTTTGATTAATCGAAATTCCTTCACTTGCATTGACTTCCAAGCTTTGATAAAATAGAAGTCCACAAATAAGCACTGAAAAAAATGGCAACGTCGCAGAATATTATTCTTTATAATTATCCGATTTCAGTCCAATTTCTTTCCTCCAGTTGATTTATTTTGTCATAGACTTTGAAGAAAGGATCTTAACAATTATAAATACATTGCTTTTTTACCGAAATGACACTCGAAAACTTGTTTTCGCTCATTTTAACAATATTTGAAAGAATATTTCGCGTGCGTTTCTTGATTAGCGCAGACAAAATTCCCACCTGTTTCATTGTTCAAAATCTATATATCTGGAACGCTACCTACGACCGGAAACGTGAAGCCAAACTTTAAGTAAGCCCCAATTTTTCGCGCAAGTGAAGTCGTGGTCAATGAGCGTCAATCGGCAATACAAACATGCGTTCTCGAAAACCGGCCTATAAGAATTTGCAAAAAGAAACTTTTTTACGAGGTTCAAAGCTTTACAATAATTTTTTTTTCGGGTAAAACTCCTAGTAATATTTTTTCTACTTTTTGTAATAATTGTTCACTGCAGAAAGACCGTATTTTGCGATAAAAGTGTGTTAAGAAGTGAGAGAGTTCTTTTATTGACATTCGGCTTGGACGTCTTGTGAATATTTTTTGGTTTTCCACACTGATTATATACTGTGTTTTAATATGAAGCCAATTTTACAGAAACAAACTGATGCATACTGGTACTAAAGCATACAGACAAGTCCTCCGCCCCCTCCCACTCTCCTTCAGGTCACCTTCGAGATATGTTTAAATCCGAAGAGATATGTTGGGAGAGGGGGTGTCCATTATTTAACACAGCTAGCAAATTTGATCGCATTTCCGGGACACCAAGAGGACTCAAATATCAAAATTTCCTGGAGGAGCCTGCCCCAAAACCCACTAGTCAGTTCACGTAACCAAAACACAGTAACCAAAGCACAGTAATCTAGGCAGAGTAATATAGGCACAGTTACCCAAGAATAGTATAATCCAGACATAGCAACCAATGAGGGATGCCTGGGAAGAAGGCTTTGGTACAGAACTGGGAAGTAAATCAGGCTTGCGCTTGCGTGAAAGCTTTCACATCAAAATGCTTGCACGTTTCGCTTAAAAATGTACATTATCGTTGCCAATGCATATTGTGTTTTTTAATCATTCTGCAACATTATTTGTTTTTAACAAATTTTATTTTAATATTGAAATGTTACATGAACAGTAAGAGTAAAGGAAAATAAGTTTTCTCATTTCATCACAGAGCATCTAATTATTCTAAAGAAATTAGAGAAGAAACAAATTTAGGATTAACTCGAGTATCGACGATTATATAAGAAGGCGTACTTTACACTAAGGACTGACATTTACCCTAGATACTTAGCTAAAGTCCCGAGTCCTAATTGTCCCAATTAGACCATTATCTTTAATGCAAAATCAGGAAATAGATTCATGTCTCGTTGTTTATGCGTTAGGGTCTGCGGTTAGGGTCAAGCTAGGGTACGTTAGCAATCAATCAACAGCGAGACATGAATCTATAATCAAAGACCTGTGATTAATAAAGTCCGCATAGTGATGCGCCGTCGAAAATGAAAATATACTGACATTTGGAATGGACTTCAGTTGATTCTCGTAACGTTATATTATTACACTTTAGTATCTTGTTCAAGTTGATAAAAGATATTTATAATATTTTTATATTTAATATTTTTATATGCGGCCACATTTGTTTGACCACATTCATTATTCACTGCCAAATATAAGAAGGAAAAAGAGACCACTGATGACTAATTTGTATCTGGAAAATACGTGAGTAGTAATGAGGTACACTATACGGCACTTTCGGTGAATATTAAATAAGTTTTTTGGTGTAAGTTGAATAAATTAAACCCGCCACGCACCTAACACGTGACATTTCCACATGTACACCGCGTGGTCGCTCCGCTCCGCTTCGCTCACACCACATGTACAACTATTGCGCAATACCGCGCAACACTGCACAACAAAACATTGTTGTAAAACATTGTTGTAAAACATTGTTGTATAACATTGTTGTAAAAAAGGTTTTATAAGAGTTGTTAATTTAATTTAATTTAGGGTAATAAATGGATCACGCTAGCTATTTAAAAAGAGTTAAACTACAAAAAAGAACTTTAAAAAATAAAAGTATGGAAGTTGTTAAGGGTGAGTGTAAAAAATATATATTAGAAGAGGTGATACCGGTTTACGACAACATAAAAGAAGACGCTACAAAAATTAACAAAATTAGATACATCGCCAATGCTCTTGCTGACTTTTGTGCTATTTTACACCCTGGGTATAATACAGGGAGTAGACAAACAAACTTTGGATATTTTGCACCGGGTCTATCGCCCTTACAATATGAAATAATGATTCGGAGTTTACGAACAGGTCTTTTACTTGATAGACTTAAAAAAACAACAGGGATAAGTAAAGAAGAAGAAAGTAAAGAAGAAGAAAGTGAAGAAGAAGAAAGTAAAGAAGAAGAAAGTGAAGAAGAAGCACAGCCTAATTATGACTACATAATTAAAACTTGTCGTTGTTGCGGTGATATAATTGAAAGTGATGATGGTGATGATGGTGATGATGATGATATCGTGACCGAGTTTAACGAGCTTGTTAGACTAAACAACATTCCACTTGACTATCATATTATGGTTGCCAAGGGTGTGTTGGAAAAAGTTAAAGGTGATAATTTTTTAAAAATCACAGCGCAAGCTAACCTAGATAACCTATTACAACGACAGCGTGATGGAAAAACTACCTTGTATGATGACCTAAAAATGTTTTCAACCTAAACCAAACATTTCGAAAAGTTTTCTAATCCCAAATAAGGATTAGAAAATTAAAACTAAAACTAATATTAGTACCCATAAGGTAATGTATCGAAATCTGGTTGTACAACTCGCTTGTTGTAACCTAGTGTAAATTTCTTTTTTTTACACTTGGTTGTAATGTCTTGTGTAACCTTATTTCTAGTAAACATAGTATCGGTAGTATTTATTTCGCCTAGTTCCCCATCTATAATTTTAGACATACTTTCGCCGTTAAGTTTTTCACTGTTTTCGTGGTTTAAAGTGAACCCTTTAATTTTACACTTCTCCTTACCACTTTTCAATTTTTCATAGTATGATTTTGGACCGGTAGCCCGCCACATTACCATGTGATCCCCATTTAACTCGTCTGTTGACTCACCTAACATGTTACCGTTTGGTAACTTATCTTCCCTGGTTTTGTAATATACATAACGCTATCGGTGTCGTAACCTAAAACCCTATCGCCTAACGGTTTTAAATATTGCTTGTACAATCTTATCCTTGCGTTACTTGTTGTAAACGCAGCAATTGCAATGTTGATATTGTTACAGTTATCTTTAAATTTGTTTTTTATAGTGTAACTTACCAACATTATATCGTCTGTTAAACAATCTATGTTTATGTCGTCTATTGTTTCATCTAATATAGTTTTGTAATACTCTTGTGGTTCTGTTATGAACTTAGTTTCTGTATATTGTATTCTTTGACCAAACTTACCCCAAAGACTAACTAAACACATTTTAGCTATTGCCCTCATTCCCGGGTTATATTTTATCTCGCCAAGTACTACACCTATACTTTTATAAACTTCATCCCTAAAATGTGCTTCGTCGCGGTAAGGCGTACCGGGACCTACTTCTAATTTGGAACACTCTATTTTTAATTTCATAAATTTTCTTACATAATCTTTGAATAAATTACATACATTGTACTTATAACTCCATGTCTCGTAAACACAACCTACTTTATAACCTTCTTCTACCGCAAGTTTTAATTCGGGAGTAGGCCAACTACCTACGAATGACCTTTCTTCGTCATTATGGAGACACTTTTCTTGTTGTTGTGTACTTGCGCATGTACGACACAAAGGTGTTAATAGTTTAATATCGTTACCGAGTTTTGTTCTTACAGGTAATACAGGGTTGTATAACCCCCTTGGTGGGTACACTTTACATTTAACAAACCCAAATAATTCTGGATCATACTTTTGTGTTCTGTCGTTATTTTTAATGGGGTGACCGATAGGAAAGGGGTCGTAATATTGGACAGTTGGGTACATACTTACAATATCGTCATTATGACCAACAGCACCATTTTCAAAATCACATTTTAGTTTTGTTACATCTGTACGGCCACCATAAAATGCATCCCTAGGATCTAATGGTCTCATATTTTCTATATTATATTCCCACTCTTTAAACTCTTTTGAAAGTTCACACTCGTATATTTCTACAAGATTGTACCCGGCATCAATAATCTTTTTGTTTTTACTAGCCGTTAGCTTTTGTACAGTGCTACCAACACCATTTTCTTCTGGGTAACACTTGGTACATTTATGGAAGTAACAACCTTGGAACTCGTACACTGTGTTATTTTCTTTACAATAACCATCTACATTTCCAACATCATCAATATTAAACTCCCCACCATTTAATGCATGTTGTATATACAGTTTTTCAGTCTCGCATTTATACTCCAGCCACTTAATACTAACATCGCTATAATTTTCAGACTTTTTAACATCCTTAATTATAGCCATTGTGTAAGGAATTAAAGATATATTTCTAAATATTGTCATACACACACTGGCGATAGTTACATATTGTAATGGGTCTATGTTAGAAGTTTTGATAAAAGATTCTCTTAAAATTATCATTGACTTCCTAAGAATATCGACATCAGACTCACAATATTCCCTAAACTCTTTTTTGAAGTCAAATGTCTCATCTTTTACACCGTTATACCACCTATCGAACTCCTTTCGTTGTTTTATACCCATCTGCTCTGGGCTGTACATTTCTTCGCTAGGCATAGGACCTACATAATCCTGGTTACATGTTTTATTAAATTTATGAGGAAAGAACCCTTTCTTATCAGATTTACAATAATCTTTAAACTCTTTTTTGAAGTCAAATACTCCCCCTTTTACACCGTTGTACCACTCTTTGAATTCCGAGCGTCTTTCTGCGACCATCTGGTTTGGGCCATACATTTTTTCACACGGCATAGGTCCTATATAATTTTGGTTACATGTTTTGTTAAATTTGTGTGGAAAGAACCCTTTTTTAAGTTCTGTTAACCCAAATGTTTTTGGAAATTTATACAAAGGAAGTTGTACAAAGTTTAAGCTATCAATGAATTTAAATAAATTTTCTTTTTGTGTACCAATCTGCATATACATTATTTTTGTACCGCTGTAAATAATATTGTGTGGTTTGGTACCATCTTGTACAAGCCATTTTAATATAAAATGTATGTCATAACCCTTACCATTATGAGCGATGAAGGTGTGGTTAGTATAATTTTTAAAAATTTCCTTACAAAACTCATCTATGTTAGTAAACCAACTCTTATTATGTCCAGAATAATCTTGTAAACTAGCGCCATTAACAACATGTATGCCTGTCTCATCTGTTGTCTCAAAATCAAAAAATTTGTAATTTTCTGTTCGCGTCTTACAACATTTACACCAGAAGAATGGGTTTTCTTCATCTATACCACACTTATAACCTTCGTCCTTAGTACACATCCCACCTTTTGTTTCTTGTTTTACCATGTAACATTTGTGAGTACTTGTTTCTACATATTTTTCACAGTTATTACAGTCGTTAAAACCACAAGTGTGATCCATTAAATAGCCACCTGGTACATTTATACCACAATCCAAACACACTTTTACAAGGTCACAAACCCTGTTAGGTTTACCTTCTTTTTTACTTCGATGTCGCATATGTTCTTCAAAACAGGCATGTCCATAAAAGCTTCTGTTACAAAAATTACACCACAACAACTTACCGTAATTATCATCTTTACATTTATGCGACCTAAAACATGACAAACACTTACCTAAACATTTGTGTTTGTCAATGTTGGCGTATGGTTTGTCGCATGTTTGGCAATATTGTTTTTTACCCAAGAAGCCAGCCATATTTGTTATTACATGAAAATGGTCTTTTGTTTGGAACAGATATATTTTTTGGGAGGTTAGGTTACCACCGTTAGCCTTAAATTTTATATCTCCAAAACTATCATCTATAACAATAACTTCTATGTTTAAATATGTTGCAAATGTAATCAAATCTTCAAATGTGTTACCATCTTCCTTAATTTCTACACATGCTTCTTCGTGTAGTTTAATAGCTTGATCCTTTTGTAGTTTTCTAGACTTATTAAAACCATCTTGAAGTTGAGTTTTAGTCCATTTACTCTTGTTAATATTTGCCAATGCGGTTACAATAGCCCTTGCCATACATGTTGTATCGTCATTTTTTATCGTTATTATGCTTTTTTTTAGTTTTACATTATTTTTGTTGAATTTTAATCTACCAGCCCCGCGAGGTACCTTTGTGGTTTGTACATCAATTTGTACCTCGTCCAAAGGAACTTCCCTGTACTCCACAGTTTTTAGGACCTCTTTCATAAAATCAAAAGGAAGACCCTTTTTTGGAACTTTGACTAGTTTTGTACTTATTGGTTTTTCCCATGTTGGGTGGTGGGCTACCAGTCTTATCATGTCGCCGGGTTTAATTTCACATTCGGCGATGGTTTTTGTTAACGCGGAATTAAAGACATCAAGAGGATCAACAACACCAGTTATTACAGGTGTGTAAACAATAAAGCAAGTTTGAAACTTTGCACTTTCATTTTTTCGAACTCTAATAAGTTCAAATGAACCATTTTGGGTTTCATCATTACTAGCCATTTATTACAGCATACATAGTAATAAAGGGGTAACATCTTCCTCATTTTGTTAAGTTTTGGTTACACTTTCGTTAAATTAAACACTTATTATCATGCGGCTTTCGGACCATTTCATTTTCTCTTATAGAAAATGAAATTTTTTGCGTTACAGTAATAAAGGGGTAACATCTTCCTCATTATTTTTCTTATTCATTATATTTTTTGGCACGGTTTCATAATAGCTTTCGGCTTTCGGACCATTTCATTTTCTATAAAGAAAATGAAATTTTTTGCGTTACAGTAATAAAGGGGTAACATCTTCCTCATTATGTTGTCATTTTTTAATTTCTATTATTCTCCTCATACATTCGGATTTAAATAACATTTAGTTTTGCAGCTTTTGTGGTTACTTTCATATTATCATTTCATTTTCCTCATTTGGAAAATGAAATTTTTTGCGTTTCACACACCCTCTCACTCACTCTCTGCTCCATTATCCCAAGCCACACGAACAATTTGGTCGCCATCTTCATCTTCACCTTCCTTAGTTATAACTATTACATAGTCAGATTTTTTACTAGTTATCGTTGTAATATTATTACTTAAAGCCAAGACTGCAATTTGTGATAATAATTTAAAGAAATCTGGTTCTTTTTCAAGTATTTTATTGCACGCACCGAGATCCATTTATATTTATGAAATTTTTAAATTGGTTTAAAGAAAAACCAAAGCTATAAGATAACTAAAATGGAAATAGTTAAGTGCCCTATTAAATTCGGTGAAATTTTAAACAACTTTGAAGTTGTAAAACATGATAATATGTGTTGGTTTGCGGCCACAGATATTGGAAAGTTTGGATCAGAGGTATGCCCTCGAAGATCAATAAAACTTCATGTTCGTGGAAAATATTTGAAAAGGTATCACGAATTTGAGGGGTGCACCAACTGCACCCCTCAAATGAAAGACAAACTTTTCATAAGTGAGAGAGGTTTGTTGCAGTATGCCAGTAAATTAAACCACCCTTTGTTAGAAGATTTTCAAGATTGGGTTTTGGATGTTTTGGTAAAAGAACTTAAAAGACCAGAAAGAATTTCAATTTTAACTTATACAACAACTGACTCCTTAAATAAGTTTTTACCTAATGAGATTGTTGAAAGTATAAGAGATAATAATCCATGTAAATGTCGGTGTAAATGTAAGTGTGAAAATAATGAGAAAAAGATTTTAGCTTATGCTCTTGATGAAAAGCGTAATTTACTTAAGGATCCAAGACATATAGAAAAAAGTTTACGAGCATGGGAAACACGAAGAAAGAATATTAAATTACATGAGGAAAACCAAACAAAAATAGTAAATGATTTACAAAATGAAAATAATAATTTACAGATGGTGAATAATAATTTACAAAATGAAAATAATGATTTACAAAATGAAAATAATGATTTACATATAGAAAATAATAATTTAAGGGTTGAAATAGAAATTTTAAAAGAAATGTTATTTTAATTTTAGAACCCACACATATTTTATTTCCCGTAAAGGAAATAAAATTTATTTACATTTACTCTACAATACAACAGCTAGCAACCAACCAATACCTAATCCCACAACCCCAACCGTAACATGTTTGTACTCTTCCATCTCCCGGGATGGTTTATAATAATCTTCTAACACAGGTGCTCTTGTCGTAAACACCATATTGTTATGAGTAATCTTTTGTAGTTCTTCCAAGGACTTGTTTACAGAATTCATATCGCTATTAGCATCCAAAAGTTGTCGTCGCATTGCTGTAATTTTCTCTTTGTTACTCGCTTGTTTCTCATACCATTTGTTCTTCGATGCTGTTAAATGTTCCATCGCGATGTTGTGTCTTTTAATCTCAGTTTGGTATCCTTTGTGATCTAAAAGTCTAAACAGGTAACCGGTTCCTGTAAATGCAATTGCATTAAACAACCCGGATAACGCAATTGTTGTTGCCATAATTTATTATTTTACTATTCCTTGAAAGGGTTATCCGGTAGTATCTTCTTTGCTTCCAATACCTTAATAACACTTGTACTGATACCGAACGCAGCTGCCAGTTTCAACAGGCCTTCCATTGTACTTGGGACACTTAAACTGTCCTTCATTAATTTTTTACTTACGAACGAGACTGCAACAGCCCCTAACACAATTAATAGTGAGTCGTATAACTCTTTTGGTAAATCTTTAAATACACCAGCCATTTATTATACTATATAATAAATAATGTACAAAGTTAATGAACTTTTACCAAGTTATAATAAGATAACTTACTCGCAAATTCGTGGACCTAAAAAACAAAATGTGTTTACGCTAACACCAACTGAGATCGCCGAGGGCCAAGAACTTTACATTAACATTCCAAAACTATATGAGAATGTTTGTTTGGTCCCCGGCTCATTATATCTTGTGGGTTCGTTTAAAAGCAAGAACGATAAGTCCTGGTTTTTGAACAACCTTGCAAGTCTCCTACAAAAAAGTCTAGAAATAACAGTCGATGGACAAGTTGTATATGACAACACAGGTGAGTCCCACTATGAGGTTTACAAAGCACTTTGGGAAACTGAAAAGAAAAGGGAGTGTATGATCTCGCAAGGAGTTGCCAACGAGAACACTCGTAAAATAATGAGTGGCGATGATACTGGCGATAAAAGTGTAAAAGCTGATAAGTATTTTGGTGAGCTTTTCAAAACCAAAGTCCATATTCCAATTGGTAAAATCTTGAGAGACCAAGGACTATATGCCTCATACGGTATGAAATCAAATATAAGGTACAAGATTACATTACCACCTGCCAGTGAAATTATGAAGGCGCAATCTGGCGAGGCAGTTGCCGGTTACACTATCGAAGACCTACATTTTGAATACGAGACAATTACATCTCCTGAGATGTACCAACAAGCATTAAATTCATACAATGTTGGAAGATCACTAATTTACGAACAAGTGATGTTGATGAAAAAGGAAACATGGGCCAAAGGTTCAACATTAGTAAATTTAAACATTAATGTACCAAGAAAGTCAATGAGAGGTATTGTACTTTTGTTTCGCGATGACACCGAAGACTCCGAACACTTCGTGTTTCCAAACATAACGGGTGTAAAAGTAGCTATCGAAGGAGTTCCAAACTCCTTATACTCCCAGGGTCTCGAAGAACATCAACTTTTTAAATCTGCAGAGAACTTCTTCTTGGACTATCCCACAGACACATTAAACATAAAAAACTTTTACACAAATAACAAGTTTGCACTGGTAGTAGATATGAGAACTGTCTGTGACAAAACAGCTGCTGGCTTCGGTCGTAAGATTCTCAATACACAGGATGGTGTACTCTTGGAGATTAAGAAAAGGGTTACAACAAAGGACTTGACATGTTATGTGTTCATAGTTTCCGATGGCGTGATAAACATTATGGGTAAGCAACTACAAAGTATTGAGTTTTAGATTTTTAAAAAATAATAAAAATATAACGCAAAAAGTTTTCTAATCCTTGTTTCAGGATTAGAAAAATATATTTTTTTTAGCCACAGTCTGAACACTCGCAATCCGAACATACTTCTTCACTTCCACAGAAGCATAAACTTTCACCACATACATGGGAGTCAAACTCGTTAACATTTAAAGTTTTAAACTCACAATCCATGCATTTAAATATAATCTCACCATTTACATTTGGGTGTTGGTCTTGGATATGTTCAATAATTTGGTACAAGGGGCAAGTATACATGCAACCGGCGCATATACATTTGTCATTGTCAAAAACATTAATTAATATGTTAATCATTACTTAGGTTATTATTTATATTATTTGTTTCCGCCTCAATTTGGGGGTGCGGTATTATTGTATGTGCAACTTTTTCATATTTCTTAAGTCTAGACTTAACAAATGCAATCTGTATGTTAGCTTCTATTCCTTCTTTGGAGTGTCTTGCCATTTGAAAACCTGTAAGAAATTTTTTACGAACTTCGGTGTCTTCGTTAAAAAGATCGCCGTTATGTTGAATTTGTAGTTTACTAGGTTTACAACCCATTTTATTTTAGTCATCTAAATTTACAAGATTTGGTTTTTTCATTACATGGTCTTCCTTTGCCGGAGGTGTCGTTGTACAATTTTTACTTGTACAATAATTCCACAAAGTAGCTACCCCTAAAACAAGACCTAGTATTTTTAACAACAAAAAATAAGGTATATTGTCTGTATAAGCTTCACATGCATCTGGTTTTGGTTTTGGTAACCTCCTCTTCTTTGCATTTTTAGACAAATCACTTAGTTTTTCACAGGCATCTTTTCTCTCGGGATTTGTTTCTTTGGTATCATCTGTTATTGTGTTATCACTCATACTTTATTTAAGGTAATAAGAAAAACCTCTCATAATATACCCAGTTACCACAGATAATACTAATAGTACTGACAATGAGTAATCCGAAGAATAATTGTAAAGGTGGAGGTTGTCACCTGGTGTTTTAAGGACTGAAACATTAGGATCTTCCAAAGAAGTAGGTGAAACATTATCACCATCAGTTTCTGTAATAAGGTTTGTTATAGATTCACTCATATTTTATTTAAGGTAATAAGAAAAACTTCATAATATATCCAGTTACCACAGTTAATGCTAATAACACTTGTGTTTCTGTATCACTTGTGGGTGGTATTTCTCTTGGGTAAACTAAATTTAAATCTGGCGTTGGTTTTGTTGGTGTTGTCGCTACTGTCGAAGGTGTTGGTGTATTTGGTGGTACAACTGGTGCTTCTTCTTCTATTGTTTCTAAATCTTTGTTAATATGTTCGTTGTGACCAAACACCATATTACCACCAACTACCATTAAAATGTTGTTGTAACCCGGTATTTTTTGTTTTAAAATTATCATATCGCTTGGTATAAGAATTACACCGGGACTAATTGCAAAGTTTAAAATTACATTAGTACCTTTTATGGCATTTCTCATGTTAGAAATAGTTACAGTTTGGTCATCTTGTATAATTGTGTCCTCAACTAGTTTCTTAAAAACCTCTTGTGTTTGTAAAGACTTTGCACCTTTACCAACGATAGCCCATCTGGTACTAGCCTGTGCACCGAGTACACAGTACACATAAGCTTCTAAACTTTGTTGGAATAACAACTGTCCGGTTTGTGTTAATCCGGTTGACTCTGTCGCAATGAACATTTTGTAGTCATCCAAACTTCTAATAGTCCTATCACCGCGTTTCTCGTATCTAATACCGGACTGACCAAATTTACCAATCTCAGGTTTGTAATTTCTAACGCTACCGTGTGGTTGTTTTGCTAACCAAGTACCTAACTGTTCTTGGCCTTGGTGAAATTCTGTTGACCACTCGTACACAACAGGTATGTTAATATTAATTATATTTTTAATTCTTTGGTTTAAAAATCTACTCATCTTACTAGGGTACCTAAGAAATCTTCTCATGTGGTAGTACAAATGGAACCTTGCTAAGTTACCTACAAATGTATTTTCAGACTGAAAATGTCTGGTACTAATACCACAAACATAAGTTGCAATGTAAGCGGCCAAACAAGCAGCGAGGTATGGGTTCTCAGCGTAGTCGTTAAACTTTAACATGTTTTTGGTCACCACGAGATCTGGGAGTGTGGGGTTAAAACTCATAGTATTATTTACAAAAATACTTAAATTACTAGGGTTTCCCGCAAAGAGACCTTTTGTAAAACCTTGTTCAACCCCCTTTGTGTTCCATATTCTGGGTTGCCAATCTAATGCCCAACCAAAAGAAAAACTTTTGGCTTTTATATCGTAAGCTCTGCCGTTATGTACATACATTATTCTAACAAACAAAGTCTTGCCCGCATAGTCTTTTACGGGTTGAAACATAAACTTAGTGACATCTGCATATGGATATTTTTCTTTGAATGCTTCCATTTTATTTGTATAGTCCCTACTAAATAAAATGTCAAAGTTAACTGTATTCGTACCAAACAACATTAAAAATGTGAATTTGAATATATTTCAAACTAACAAATCTAAACTGTACCTCAGGTCGGCGACTATATTTTGGGAGTTTCATAATATTCCGGGGCAATACCAAATTACTCACGGAACAGACAAAATTGTGTTTGACAAAGGGTATTGGACATTTACCGATATCCAAAGTAAACTTAAAGATGAAGACATCAAA
This sequence comes from Trachythela sp. YZ-2020, assembly GCA_016169945.1. Classification (NCBI taxonomy): domain Eukaryota; kingdom Metazoa; phylum Cnidaria; class Anthozoa; order Malacalcyonacea; family Clavulariidae; genus Trachythela; species Trachythela sp. YZ-2020. Next base: position 8,477,311 of record JADLSH010000260.1, read on the forward strand.
CTTGTTGCAAACCATCGAAATTCTACATGTTCTATAAAATCTGAAAAATCTTTAAACTTGGGTAACAACATAGGCCCTATGTTAGGGTTCCCACAAGACAGTGCGTTGTTAAAAAATATCTGGCACGCAAGCACGAACCATGTCGATGTTAATCATGGGTTAAAATTTGTAAACATAGAATGTAGCGTTGTAGACTCATTCCAAAACTTTGGGTCAGATGGTAAGCAAAGTAAGGTGATAGCATCGTTACCGGTTACCACAACTCAAGGGCTGTTAGATACCACCTCATTTTACGACAACATTAAATCATTAAATCAAAAACTCCAATAATTCAAAGATTTAATTCCTTATCGTTTAAACTTACAACTAACATTGACTTCCATGTAAACATGAGTGCCTTGTTAGAATTAGAAATAGTTTGACCCAGAAATAAATGAGTTTTAAAATAGAACAAGGTCTTAGGGAGTTGTATCACTCCCCGGGAACAGGTTACCAAAGTATCGAAAGGTTGTACCAAAAAGCAAGAGAAGAAGACTTAGATGTCACCCGTAAACAAGTCAAAGATTGGTTACTAACACAAAAAACTTATACGACTACGAAACAAAAAATTGGCAAACATGTATATCGTAAAACTATCGTTAGCGATCTTGGGGAACAACTGCAATTAGACATGGTCGATATGACAGAAGGTCGTAAGCCCAGTAACGATGGTCACCGATGGATTTTAACAAGTATAGAAATATTATCACGGTATGCATTCACAGAAGCCACCAAAACAAAAGGTGGTCTTGATGTATCCCATGCCATGGAAAAAATACTAGAGGAATTTAAAACCAGGTTTGGTAAGTACCCAGATACTGTCCAATACGACGATGGTAATGAGTTTAAAAACAAAAATGTCAATGGGTTACTTGCCAAACTTGGAATAAAACATTTTACAACGCTTATTAAAAAAGGTGGCAAGGCCTTTTTTAACAGAAAGGCAGCCCTTGTCGAAAGATTAAATAGGACTTTAAAAACAACAATGTGGAAATATTTTACGGAACACAACACAAAAAAGTGGTTACATATTTTAGACGATGTCACATTTAATTACAATCACAGTATACACAGAAGTATTAAGATGAAACCCGCAGATGTTAACGAAAAAAATAAGTATGTAGTTTGGGAAACTTTGTACGGAGACCCTAACGAATTTAAAAAACTTAAAAAACCTAAATTTAAAGTAGGGGATACCGTTAGGGTTGAGAAATATCACACAGGTACTAGGTTTGTAAAAGGTTACACAATTAATTTTACGGAAGAAACATTTAGGGTGACAAAAGTTCATCAAGGTGACCCGGTTATGTACGATATACAAGATATCGCAACGGGTGAAGAGATACACGGTAGGTTTTACGAAAGAGAACTTAGCGAAGTTAAAGTAGCGACAGACGAAGCTGTTAAATAAATGGACATGCCAGAAATTCCAGAAGATATACCAATGCCTAAAATGACATCCCACGATGTGGATGATGATGATGATGATGATCTTGATGAAGGTGTTCAAGAAACTAACCTTGATGATGATGATCAAGAAACTACCACAAATACCCCTACTGATAATCCTCTTGACGGTTCAACCAACAAACAAAAAGGGGATACACTTGGACCTCAAACTACTAATTTGGATGAAAGTATAGCTATTGTGACAGGAAACCCTAATATTGTAAGGGTTGCGTTGGTGAAAGATGTATTTTTAAAATATTTTAATATACATTTAGATGAGGACGATGGCCAACACACACAGATATTTCTCACAAAATTATCAGTAAGAAGAAATACTGCGGGTCGTGTTATAGGTATAGATTATGGAGTAGGTGAAGATAAGTTGGGAATTTATAAAATTAATGCTGATGATGAAATTTCAGTCTCAGCTAGTAAAAACCCAGTAATGACAAGAGCTAAAAAACTGTATGACAAAGAATTAATTGAAGTCACATTGGAACATGCTAACACTGTGGTCGGTGTGATTGAGAACCAAGCCGGTATTGTGGGTAACAAAGAGTTAAACGACAGTGTAATTAATAATTCTAGGGTCACATTAAATAGTACCATTAACGAGGCTTACGATGATATTAGATCCCAACACGAAAACATTGAGATGGATAATTTGGACAATGATGGGGGTAAATCTGAGTGGGATAGAGAACTAGAAGCAATTATACAATCTGGCATTCGCAAACAAAATATTGGTTACAAGGAGCAAATGGAGTTTTTGAAGGTCGAGACAAAACTTGGCGAGATCGAAGTGTGGCAGAACAAGACCCCAGTCTAAAAACTTTATACAGGGCTGTTTCAAAGGTTGCAGAGTTAGAAGAAGATAACATAAGATTAGAAAACAAAATAAAGCCTAAAATTGCCGAGGCTATAAAAATTTTAGAAGAGGAGATTGAAAACAACCCACTAACAAAGTTTGAAAAGTTTAAAAAGTGGGCTAAAAAGAACTTGGGTATCACAGCAGCCTTAAGTATTGGTATCGCAGGTTTAATAACAGGAATTGTAACATCAACAAGAAAAGCTCTCGCTACCGGTGCTCGTGGAGTCTCTGCTTTTGGAAAAGGACTCGCTAAAATACTTGCTAAGTTTGGGCCTGTATTTGGTGCTATCGGTAGCATTCTATCGACTGTTCTAAGTATGGGTGCGAAAGGGTTAATGTGGTTAGGTAACAACATGTGGATTCTTGCGATAGCGTTAGGTTACTTTGCATACAACGAGTTCCAAACCAGGCGTAAATAGGTCTTATAAGAAATAGGTTTTAGGGCAAAAAATATAATAGTAATAAAGTAAGGATGAACGGAAGTACAGTAAAACTTGAAACGCCCGAAGTATTTGAAATCCCAAGTTGTTTAACATGGGGTATTGAAAAGTCTAAGTTTAAAAATGGTGGTTATAATGTACCACTTGTCATTGAGGACACTGAAATAGTACAAAAACTTACAAATTTGTCAGACAAACACAAAACTAAAAATGTTATGAAAGGTTATACCGGTAACACATTATACTTATCGGTACCTGGTTTAACACCCAAACAAAAAACAGAACTCTTAGGTGTTGGCAGATTGTATGTTAGTATTATGTTTGAGTGTGGGTCTGTGTATGAAAAACATGAAACCGGTGAAAAATATTTAAACTTTAAAGTAAACAGACTTAGATATGTTGATGAGTATGTGCCAGAAGGTATTGCAGAAGACTAGGTTAAATTAAATTAAAAAACAAAAAATATTAAATGTAAATTTGTAGCCTTATAGGTTACAAATTTTTTTACGCTCGGCCTCGCTACGCTCGTTTTAATAAAATGGAACAAGAGTTAAAAATATTAAAAGAAGAGATTTTAACATTAAAAGAAAAAGTTAAAAAATTAGAAAAACAAAATAAAACTAGTTTAATACTTGAGGAAATTATGAGTTTAAACCTTTCAGAAAGTGAAAGTGATTATGATTATGATGATGATTAAAATAGGGTTAATTTTAATTATATTATATATTTTTTAATATATAATATAACACACACACACAAACTTATTTCTTAGTTCTCAGATTGAAGATCTTCGCTTGGCTTAGCTTCTTCGTTTGGTACAGGTTCTTCTTCTTCATTTTGTTCATGTTCCGTTATGTTAATGTTATTGTAACATAATATACCTAACCCAGACATCGCAAATAAATATTTACTATAATAATCATCTGGTGTAAAACTTGGAAGAAGATCCTTAATAACAAACATTATGTTTTCATCCTCCAATATTTCTTTTATAAATTTATTTTTGTCCCTAATTGTAAAGTAATACCTACAAAAGTTATCAGAAAGGGATACTGTAAGTAGTACAAATTTAACTGCCATTTTTTGACGGTTAAGATCGTCCTTATGTTTAATGTACTCGTTCTTTATATTTTTTAACACAGAATGCGTTACCCTTCTTTTGTTTCTTAAATATGACTTAGTTTGGTCAATAAAACCTTTCTCAGCAAGATCTATTAACTCCCTGCGTAATGCTTCGGTCTCTTCTGTAGTGTCCATTTATTATTGTAAAACATAATTTCGTGTATGTTTTATAATATTTTTAATAAGTGTTTTTAAAATATTATTTTATGAGATCGTGGAAATCTTAAGTTAATCTCTAACCTTGCATATTTGTTTTCTTTGAGAGTTTTTCGTAGTGCTTCTTGTTCTTGTTTTGAGATGTCTAAGAACTCATCTGATATTGTTTTCCATGCAAGAGCACTTGGCGAGTCAAAAACTACTAACTTGGCTATGTTCTCACGATAGGATGGTGTTATTGCTGTTAATTTTTGAGTAATTACTATTGTACTTAGATTGTAATGCCTAGCCGAGAAAGCTAAGTTTACAAGCTCAGATGTTCTAGTTTTAACAGATTTAGAACTTGCACAGTCGTCTAATATTATTAGGGAGTTAGTACCTTTAAAGTTATCGGTGATGTATTTTAAAAATGTATCCACTTCGTCTTGTTCGCATTGTATTGTGTAAAAACCGGGAGAGTCCTTGTGTTTCCAATCTTGGTATGTTTTGTTGTACTCAAATGTTGGGCAGATGAGAAATATGTATTGAAAATGTTTGTTATACTCGTTGGTTAGTAGGTTTAATAGGTAATATGTTTTACCACATTCTGTTGCACCAACTATAAGCATGTTAAATGGTGTTTTCATTTATTTATTTAGTTTAGTACTAACCAACCTTTGTGAAAAATATCATAGCATCGTAAACATCGTAGAGAAGATAACTGTAAAAGTCACCAAAGTAATCTGTGTAAGATTTTAGTTCCACTGTCGCTCCTTTTGCAATGGTAATAACACCTTCCATGTAAATGTGTTGGGGTATGTTATCATATACAGCACCATCAGTTAAAAATTCAAAGTTTATTTTTTTAGTATTTTCAACATAAATGCATGTTATAATATCTGCGTAACTACCAAAATCTGTTGAGTACCAACCTTTGGTGGAGGTTACAACAGGATCCCCTTTTTCATGTGTTGTTGGTTTTAAAGTTAGCATGTATTTAACTATGTAGGTTCCTTGGTGACCTACTACCGTTGAAAATATTTTATTGTTATTTCTTACACATGCAATATTATCGTCTCCTGTTATGTATGAGTTCTTTCCTTTTTTTATGAGAAAACTTACAGTAGGTGTGAAAGTGCTACCTGTGTCACCCTTATCACCTTTGTTTCCAGTGTTCCCCTTTTGACCCCTGTTTCCAGAATTACCTTGACCACCCATGCTTCCACGATCCCCTTTTTCACCAACTAACCCAGTAAATCCACGAGGACCTGTGTCACCTTTTGTTCCTTGTTGCCCAATGTTACCTGTGTCACCTTTAAGACCTTGTTGTCCTGTGTTCCCAATTACACCTTGTTGCCCTTTTGGACCGGTGTTGCCTGTTGCCCCTTTTGGACCAATTAATCCATGTGCTCCTTGTAACCCTGTATCTCCTTTTGGGCCTCTTGGTCCTTCCGAACCAGAACCTGAACCCGATCCAGAACTACCTTGTGGCCCTTGTGGTCCTGTGTGACCTTGTAGCCCTTGTTGTCCTTGCGGTCCTGTGTTTCCTGTGCGACCCTTAGGACCACTTACTCCTTGCATTCCTTGGATACCGACATTACCTTTTGGACCGTGTGGACCATCATCACCTTTAAGTCCTTTTGATCCTTTAGGACCAGTGTTACCAGTAAGTCCTTGTTGTCCTTGTGGGCCTGTATCACCCGTTAATCCCTTGGGACCTGTGACACCTTGCATTCCTTGAATTCCTGTGTCACCTTTGGGACCTATTGTACCGCTTGATCCCGAACCAGATCCTTGAGGGCCGCGTGCGCCTGTGTTTCCTGTAAGTCCTTGTTGACCTTGTGGCCCTGTGTTACCAGTTAGTCCTTTGGAACCGGTAACACCTTGTAGTCCTTGAATTCCAGTGTCACCTTTTGGACCATGTGCACCATTATCACCTTTTCGCCCTTTTGATCCTTGTGGACCGGTGTTACCAATAAGACCTTGTTGTCCTTGTATTCCAGTATCGCCAGTTAGTCCTTTGGAACCTGTGACACCTTGTAAACCCTGGATACCTGTGTTGCCTGTGTTACCTTTTAAACCAGTGTCACCTTTAAAACCTTGTAGACCTCTTGTGCCGGGATTACCCTGTTCGCCTTGTATTCCGTCAGGCCCTTGCGGACCAGATGGTCCTTGCGGGCCTTGTTGACCACCTATTGATGTGTAACGGTTATCTTTTGTAAAACCAAATGCTAATGCCATTATTTTATTTAGGGTTAAAAAGATTGTTTGACTCAATAGTGTAAGTTGTTACATGGAGAGTTGACTCGTTACCCCCTGTTTCATCAGAAAGTTGTTTAAATTTTACAGTCATAAGTTTCATGGTTTTGTACTCCGGGACAACTTTTGGAATACTAAAATTTTCATCTAATATGAAGTAGTTTGTCCCCGGAATCTGCTTAGTTGCTAAATTTATTTCTTTTAGATCCCTCGTTATTTTTGTACCATCCGACATTGTACAGTATAAAGAATATAATATTCTCATTGGAGTTGTAATATCTGCGTCGTCGTCCATGAGGTGAGCTCTAAGAGCTATCCCCGAGTTTTCCGAAAAATTGTTACACCAGATGTACATTGGTCCAAAGTTTTTCATTCTGTCAACAGGATGGCGCCATCTATCTTTAGCCAATCCATCATATGAAGCCCGGAAATCACTAGTCGTTAGAAAGTACAATGGTTCTGCCCTAAGAGGCTTTAGGTTGTGTATATAGTTTGGTTCATCATTCGAATATCCAAATCTTAATGCCATAGTATGTATTTATTTTAGTAATCCACAACAAGATCTAGGATTGACTCGTTACCATAGGAGCCATCGCTAAGCTGTTTAAATTTTATGTAAAACACCGATATTTTTGAAAAATTAGGATAAAACTCACTTATTGTAAATTCTTCATTTAAAAGAAATATGTTTGAAGATCCTACTTTTTTAGGTGTCATTTCTATATCTTTTAGAACAACATCGCTACCGACACCGTTAAGGTCTAGTATTCGCATTTTATATCTTAATTTAAGATTGGTAAATATGTTATCTTTATCAAATATATGCGTCAAAAGGGTTAGTTTAGAATCCTCAGTAATTCCCGATCCATGAATGTAAGTTATTGGATAACCCGATCTAATATAAGCAGGTTCTTTGTATGATTTTGAAATACTATCAAATGTAAAGTTGTATTGTAACGAGCGAGGCGCTCTTGGAATGCTGTGTATGTAATTTGGTTCGTCATTTGAATATCCAAATCTTAATGCCATATTATTTATTTAAATGAATTTGTAACCTTTGGGTTACAAATTTGTAACTTAACGACACATTCCAAAATCTAAAAGTGCCATATTTTTGTCATCGTTAAAATCTTCTAACGCTTGTTTCCATTTTTTAAATGTTAACCCTTTGTGTGCTATTTTTCTACTCCAATAACTTACAAAATCATCATCATCGTGTTCTGTATATGGTGCTCCAAATTTATATTTAAACTCACTCCAATTTACATCATTAAGCGTAAGAAAGTCGGCTCTTGCTTTTGTAAAATAAGTAAAATTAAGTTTTTGTAAACTATGTAAATGTATATAACAATTCCAAGTTTTACCGTCAATCACAGACTCTTGTAATAGGTTAGCCCATAAAAGTTTTAGTCCATGGAGCAAACCAACAGGTTCTTTGTGGGTACAAATAGCTTGTAACATGGCTAATAGTTTTTCTAATGGGTTATGGTGGAATCTAAAAGTACAAGCTGTACTTTTTTTAATCTTTGTAATAAAACTTTGGGGTGTAAGGAATTTGTTAGTATGTACCATATCTTCCATAATATTTAAACATTTTTTAATTTGGGTTGGGTCCATATTTATTGTGTAGTTTTAGTTTTTGTTTTCTAATCCTAAAACAAGGATTAAAAAAATTAATTATGACTTTATGCATGCTACCAATGTTTTTTGGTTTCCGTATGGGTTAATAACCCCTCTTTTGTCCTAAAACGCTCGTTACAAATGGCGCAAGAAACAATATCGTCAACTTTTTTCTTTGGTGTAGTAATATTATGTTTCATTTTTAAATGTAATTTCATACCTGTTTGTGTACCTGTGTACCCACAAGCGCTACATGCAAGATCTTCTTTTTTAATAATAATTTTTGGCATTGTTACTTTAATTTTTATTTGGTTTAAAATATTTTTAAAACAATTTTATTTGGGTTTATTCTATTATTTTGATTATAATAGAATGAAAATTTTATTAAATTCTTATAAACCTTTTTACACATTGTAAAAGGGTCACCGACTTATTTTTGGAGGTCCATTTGCCCATTTGTTCTCAATAACATTTGTTTTTGGATGGGTTTTTAGTTCCTTTAACTTTTGTACCTCTGCTACTTGGGTGTTTCTAAACACCACTATATCTCTTTGTAACAAAAATATAAGGTTTTTTACATTAAACATCTCCTGTCTTAAACCAAGCACCTCCTGTTTTAAACCAAACACCTCCTGTCTTAATTCAAGCACCTTGTCTGTGGTTTTAGAAGTTTCTTGGACCTCACTACTTTTTACATCTTTTACAGGTCTACTACCATGTTTAGCACTTTTTGCCTCCATAATATCGTTAATTATCACCCTGCGATGCCTTACCGGGTAAGTGCCATTACTAAATCTAATACCAAGTTTTTTAGCTTCTTCTTTAAGCTCGTTCATATTTAAAAACCCCAAATCTTCCTCTATAGAAGTTAAGTTTTGTTCTTGTGCCATTTATTACCCTAAATTACCCTAACTCTTATAAAACCTTTTTGTAAAATGTTATACAACAATGTTTTACAACAATGTTATACAACACATGTGTAACAATATTTTACAACAATATTTTGTTGTGTGCAGTGTTGCACAATAGTTGTACATGTGGGGTGCATGTGGTGTTCATGCGGTTTGCATGTGGGGGGAGGATTTAATTGGGTAGGATTTAATTTATGCAGGATTTAATTTATTCAGTATGCGTAGAAGGTTGCGCAGATGGTATTTAATTTAATTTAATTTATTCAATATTCACCGGAAGTGAGCTATAGTAGACCTCATTACTACTTACGTGCCTTTTCTAGTAGTAAAAAACTCCAAAAAAACCCCCCAAAAACCCTAAAAAATACTAATTACTCATCAATAATTAAAAACTGTAAGAAGTTCTTCAACATGTCAGCAACATCACTGTAGACTTGTGATGGTCACACCAACATAGCGGCCATTGGGTTTATTTATGCATAGCAGATGTACTAAGCAGTCCTAGAATTTAATCAGTGGAACATTGAGATTTCTCCTGGCTTTACTTACTTTTCATTTGTAACACAAAAAGGAAATCTCGTAGTCTTTACATCGTTGGCCTTTGGCCTGGTGAGCGTTTATACAAACAAGTCCTTTCGCGCTACATTCATAGCAGTCTCTCATGACTTGATTTGCCTCGTACCATGCACGGACGCTACTTCCTTTTACACGACACTCGGCGTCGACTGGTTTGTAGCCTGGATTACACGGTTGCTAAATACAAACAATTATACACAAGTAAGCGTCATAAACTATAATAAATAAGAATATCGGGGACGTTTGACTAGAATCGAATGCTGAAGACGTGAGACCTTAAGGGAGTATGTGGGTATGTCTCGCAGAAAATTTTTGAATATACAATCTCTAAAATGCCATTTCGTTGATACTGATGGAATTTTTAAGAGGATTGGTGCAACCTGTGAAACAAACTAAAACAGAAATATAGACTTTTATATAATTATTTTAATAAGTTATGAAAAGGCTCTGTTTTTCTTCTACTGAAAAAGTGCTGCACTGCCACTGGGGTGACTTGGCTGAAACGAGATCAAGGGCTAAATAATTGCGAGGCTTTTTGCATTCTCGATTCCTACAATCTTGGAGATAACCCTTGAGACCATAACTTGCAATATTGCAAAGTAAATATGCACTGACAAAACAATTTTCGTGACCTCCTTTCTCCGGGTTCAATGTTGTGAACAACCCCGAAACAACTTTTAGCTAGCAATTAATTTATCAAGACACAAACTCAACATTGAGTTGGGGGAGTGGGGATTAAGAAGCACAATATGATTTTATAGAGAAATTACTAAAAGGGTTATGCGAATTTTGCATAGGGGGAAAGGTAGTCTCAACCAGTTATGTCCAAGATTGTAGCATTTCGCCAGTTAAGTTGCGTTGAGTCATTAAAAAATGTAAATAAACCACCGCTCTGGGAAGACATATCTTCCTCCCTTTTTAAGTTTCTTCTGCACGTACAGTTGTGAGTTGTTTATATTGTTATAAAAGTTAAACGTCTAGTTTCTATAACATTAAAAATTCTTGTGACTCTCCTCTTAAATCTTCCCTCAAAATGCACAAAATGACATTTCAGAGAATTCAGCTTTTAAAATTTGCGGTGCACATGTCTCTATTACCCTAAAGGTTTTACATGCATCTTCTGCGTTCGATACTAGTGTCACTGTACCCTCTGAGATTTTATATCCAAAAAGTTTTGCGCTCTTGCAAGCATCTGCTACCCGCACTGCCCGTTCAACGCAGGAAGAGTGCGCAGTGCAAATGACAAAACTCCAGATAATACTGAATATTTAATTTTTACCTCATATTTGAATAAACTTACATTGCCATCAACTACAAAAGATGAGTATGCTTCCCAGTCTCCACTGCCGTAAGGGTTATCGCGGTCAAGCCATCTTGTCCAGTATTGGACAGCAAGTCCTATCAGGAAATAAAAAAGATTTCCATCACTGTCTGGATGATAAGAGTTAAAACTTTCTACTTGCATGGTTATAACTTACACAGAGAGCAACAGAGACTTTAAGGTCAAAATCTGCGGAGGCGCGTGTTGACAAATAATTATTTAAAACTCAGCCTAGATAAGTCACATCTATTACCCACATTTCTCGGCCAGAGCGTCCTGTTCTGGGCAATCGAAAGTGAGATCTCGCTTGGTGGGTCCCAGATAAACTGCCAGATAATTTAATAACCATGCACTCTGCATTAAAAAACCCAGATTTTTGTAAAAAAGGAAAACCCGTCACACTTTCATATATACACCGAGTTTTTGAGATTAAAGAATTTTCAACCAGACATGCATGAAGAGTAAATAGCAAACTGTCAGCAATTGAGTTAATAGTCTGTGTTGTAGAGCATACGTAACATGCAGTAACAATAATTGCTTAATGTTGTTTACTATAATTATATAGTCTGTATATGCAGACTTTTATGCTTGGTGATTCATTGGTTAAATGTTACAGGCAGAAACGAACTGCCCTTTCTTCGACTATAGGGTATCATATAGATTTTTTTTTGTTTTAATATTAATCACAAAACTTTCCTTTTTGAATTCTCTTGAAATTTCTAATCCATGCAAGGATATCATTATACCATTCCCCATTGGCAGCACTTTTACAAGCCAGAACTCGCCTTCTATCAGTTGGAAATAGAGTTTAAAATATAACCGATGTCTTGAAAATCCCGCAAGAAGTGGACTAAAAAGACGTCCATTTAAATGGTCTGAATGGTTGAATCGTAAATTTAAATTGTTTAGACGACCACATAAATTTATGTCTTGTTTAGTCCATACATCTTGAGTCTTCATTATTCGGTTATTGTTTTATTCTTTATTAGCATCCACTACCCTTTTGATGTACTATATTCTACAATTACCTGATGCAAGAAATGATGTGAAAATGCACGCTGCAAACCAAACTTTCATCTTCAGGAACTTGGTACTTTGTCTTTTGGGAATAATATATTAAAAAAGATAATTAACGTACGTCATTTTATTTTCGTAAATAAATAATTTGAAAGGCTAGTTCTACCTGAGCACTTAGTGGTACTATTGAAATATGCATGAAAAATGGCATACCGGTATCGACAGCTGATGGTAAAGTTGTACTTCCTTTTAAAATATCAATTGAAAAAGTGTGCCACGGCCTTGTTAAAACGCGTGTAATGTCACAAACTTTCTTGACAGATGACTTCCATCTATTGTATAATGTAGTCCTTTCAAATCTGTATGATATCACTATCATATGAGAACGCTATTTGAGATTAAAATGTTTACAAGGTTCTGCTAATGACATCTTTCAGAATGTTCTCAGATAACTGCCTGCAACTCATTAATTCAATTATGTATATCCATAGGGAGTCAAATTGCAATGCGAAATAGAGTTTACTGTAAACTGATATTTGACAGTCTCACATTCGAAGTTTCAACTGATCGAATGGACCAGGAATCGGGCGTGACTGTATATAGTAACCACTGATCTAATAATAGGCTGGATATAGCTTCTATACCTATGAAAAATGAAGCTAAAAACAATCGGCGCAAATCTACTTCCGGTTACCACTTTGCAGCGAAAACAATATGGAGTTGTATAGGGAAATGAGTCGGCGAGGCTGGTTTTTCACAATTTTGAGGCATTTTCAAGCGCTGGGCTAAACCGTTCGTCTTGTAATGAAAAGAACAGGATATTTTCTTACTTTTGGAGAGATACTTTTGTAGATTTCGGTAAAAAATCACCGCTAAAGACGTTTGACAAGTTGCATACGGAAGTCCATTTTCGGCCAAGTGGTCTTTCATGCTGGCATTTTCGCTAAACAAATACTCTGGCTGGATAGAAACTCAAGTCGAATGGATTAAACGAAAGGTAAGCAATGTATAATAAGCGTTTGTCTTTCTCAATCAAGCGAAAAAGTATAGAATATCGGTGTTGCTCTCGGGTTATGTTGTGCTATGCCTATATGAACATTTATAGCAACAATAGCTTTATATCTATATTGGCTAATTGCATTTTGTATCTCAGATTGGAGTTTTGGTTTTTGTTCTTGACCGAAAAATACATTTAAATAGTATATAAATGGATTCGTTTCTAAAACAAGCTCTGTATCATTCATATTATAAACTGCTTCAAGTGTTTTTATGCAGAAAACTTGCAATCCAGTAGAGTCTGAGAGTAGTATGCAGCACTAGTATACACCATATTAAAATGGTGTATGCCAAGTTTGACTAGTTGTCAATTCTCACATTTGAAATTTTTAATGTATAGAGACTAAAACGTTGAAATTAGAAAACATTATTAACACATGTCATCCTGATCCACTGGTGCTGACCGCTGTGATGGCAGAGAGGTCCCATATTATATAAAGTGGCTGGTTGAAGTGACTGTATCATTGAACAATAAATTCTCTGTTCCTTTTCCAAAGTAGATGAACATTTTGTAATCATACGAACATGAATAGCTATGTGAGTCACATTATTAATAATGCTGCATAAAAATTAGTTGTTTTAGCATAGTATGGATAAACTGATAATTATCTTTTTACTGTACCATGCCCATGGTCTTCCCTCACCAGATTAAGACCTCTAGTAAATTCTGGTGAGCTGCTCTCCTCTCTTGTAATATTCCATAGTCTAACATTTTCAGGGTTTCTTCCAGAAGGGAGAGAAGGCCACGGGAGGGGTTGGCAAAATGTTGACCTTTTCCATAAAAGATACGTTACATGTATGCAAATTAAGTGTGGAAGTGTATCACTTTGCCGCATACACAAGAGCACCATAATCTGCAACTGGTTGCCTTGTGCGTTCTGTTGGTTTTTCTCATGCATTTCCTTGTTGGTAACAAATACTGGTCATTAAAATAATATTGGTGCTTCGCAATTTGGCTTCTTTGAGGTCATTTCAAAACCACCAAGATGTTTGACATGCTACTTCATGTTTCATAAAAAATGCACAGAGTTCTACTAATTAACCCATTAAAGGTGCATAATGCTTCCTTTGACAAGTAGAATTATCTGGTGTAGAAGAGTATCATAGACGTAGGAAGCAACTTGAAGTTGGGGGGGCATTTTGTCTTAAGAGGACCTCTTCTTTTAGAAAAGGGCACTTTTTCCATTGTTTTAGCTGATGATAACAATCACATACATATTCAACTACATATTCAAGTTCATAAAGATTATATCAGAGTGTTATAGTAAAGTCCGCTTCTATCAACTTGGGAAAACAGCCATGGAAGTGGTTTCTAAAAACAAAGTGAGAAAGAAGTTGAATAAACTTGTCTTGTTTAATCACCAGTGAATCGCCGTGATGAAACTATCCACTTTAATACATAGGAATGGAATGAAGTAGTGTATTAGATTGCTATAGAAAGCTCACTGTGTCTCCTCGATGTGAAAGAAGAAAAAACCCGGTTCCTTTAGGAACCAACAACTATTTAAAAGTTTGCAAATCAAATTTTGATTGAGCTCATACTACTTTGTCCCATGTCCTTTTTACAATTTTAGTATCATATCTGTATAAAAAAAACACTTGAAGCAGTTTATAATATGAATGAAACAGAGCTTGTTTTAGAAAGAATATATCCATTTATGTATTATCTAAATGTATTTTTCGGTCAAGAACAAAAACCAAAACTCCAATCTGAGATACAAAATGCAATTAGCCAACATAGATATAAAGCTATTGTTGCTATAAATGTTCATATAGGCATAGCACAACATAACCCGAGAGCAACACCGATATTCTATACTTTTTCGCTTGATTGAGAAAGACAAACGCTTTCAGTATTATACATTGCTTACCTTTCGTTTAATCCATTCGACTTGAGTTTCTATCCAGCCAGAGCATTTGTTTAGCGAAAATGCCAGCATCAAAGACTACTTGGCAGAGAGTTTTGGCCGAAAATGGACTTCGCGTATGCAACCTGTCAAACGTCTTTAGCGGTGATTTTTTACCGAACTCTACAAAAGTATCTCTCCAAAAGTAAGAAAATATCCTGTTCTTAGTTCCTGTTCCTAATATCCTGTTCTTAGTTCCTGTAAGAAAATATCCTGTTCTTAACGGTTTAGTCCAGCGCTTGAAAATGCCTCAAAATTGTGAAAAAGCAGCCTCGCCGACTCATTTCCCTATACAAGTCCATATTGTTTTCGCTGCAAAGTGGTAACTGGAAGTAGATTTGCTTCATAGGTATAGAAGCTATATCCAGTCTATTATTTGATCGGTGATAGTAACTATGACAACTATTTCAAAAGCTTCAAAAAGCAAAATAGTTAGAAATTTGGCATGATATAGCGTTTCTAATTTCAAACAAGAAGGGCTGTCTCCAGGAGCCAATTCCGGGTATATTTGTGTATGTTCCTCGCCTGCAGTATCATCTATTCCAGCACGACTAGAAATTAACTTCAAAATTGTGTAATAGCTTCATTGTTGATGTAAAAGCTAAAACCATTTTAGAGTGCATGGCAACATTTCATGCATAAACGCCATGTACAGTATATTGAGTAACATCAGCTCTAATGTTTCACTAGTTCTACATAATGCATTTTCCATTCATAGAACAATAATACAATTCGAACCTTGCCAAATTTTCCGAATTTCAAAATCTCAAGTCAATTGACTACATATGCTTTGTTTGTACATACAAGAGGCGAAAGCTTGTGCTTGCAACAGAGCGCAGCATGAACTAATTTCTAATGTTCATTACTGTTCTATTAAAATTGATCACTTCGCATTATGGGCTAGCTGGTGATTATTTTTGAAGATGTTGGCTGGGAAAGCAGTTTTCGTCGAATCATATTGAGGAAACCTTGCGGCTATTATTTTGTACACAACAATATATAGCCTAGAGGTCAGATTATGACCCGCTTGCATTCTTCTCGGCAGAGGCTTAAATTGATTTCATTATTATGGGCAATAAGGGTGGCATAGAAATAGTAGTGGTAACGCAACGATAGTAGAGGACATGTAAGGATATGGGAGAAGAGATGAACAATACGTAATTTGTTTGACAAATAATTGCGTAACATGGCTCTGAGGAGGAGAGTGACATGTTGCTGAAACGGAAGATAATTATGTTGTCATATTCAAACAATCTGGAATTCTTAAATAAACGCGTACACAATGTCAACGGCTTCATTTAACAGACCGCATATTTTTCGCACTGAACATATGTATTAGAAGAATAATTAATATATACCTAAGGAAGTCTAATTGCTATTGACCTAAGTATGCGAACTGCAGTGCTATCAGTTATGCAATGATTACAACATGTACAAATGCTGCGGCTCGCCTTCTTACTGGTACTAGAAAGCAGGAACACATCACACCTACATTAAAGGATCTTCATTGGCTTCCAATAAACGAGAGAATAAACTTCAAGATCTTAGTACTAAGATATCTACGTGATATCTTAACCCCGTATGAACCTAATAGACTTTTAAGATCGACTAATAAAGATCTCCTAAAAGTACCAAATTTCAATCTTCAGACTTATGGCAGAGGGGCCTTCTCTGTCGTTGCACCAATCCTATGGAATAAACTAGCAGAAGGGATTAAGACTATTAACTGTTTAACTGCTTTCCAAAAGAGGCTAAAGACATTTTTATTTAGTCGTGCGTATGGTTTTTAACGAAATAGCTGTATCAATAATGTAACAATTATTACTTATAGTAATAAGCTGTATCAATAATGTAACGATGACATTTTACACCGAATGGATGCAATACTATTTTAAGTAGATTAGTATTAGTATAAGTACTAGTATAAGTATTTTATGTAGACTAGTATTACATATAAACAATGTGAAGTGTCATTGGTTTACTAGAATAAATGGCGCTATATAAATGATTAAATAATAATAATAATAATAATAATAATAATAATTTGGAGGTAAACCGCAATTGATTTCCAATGTAAAACCGATGTTAAAATTAAAGCCATTGGCCATCGATTTTCCATTGCAAATCAATTGCTTGTTCACCGATAAATCATGGCATTACGGTTTTATATGATAAAAAAACTTTTAACATAACATGTAAAATTGAATGTCTATTAAAGTACCTAAATACCGAATTTTAAATATAAACATCGGCAAACGGTTTAGCCTGTAAAGCTAACTTCTCCTCTTCTTAAGCTTTGTCTTATTAATCCCAACCCCGTGTCTTTAATTTCAAGGCTGGATGACGGGATCACGGGATGTTTTTTATGTTCAAGGATAATTACTCTACGCAATTTTGAAGCTGAGGTCAGATTGCAATTAAAATGTTTCAAAATGTTTTCAGAGGTAGACATCATATTCAGGAGGTGGAAAGCAATGCTTGGCAGCGTCTTGGCGACCAATGAGAACAGTATACGGAACACATTTATCGGAGAAATATTCTTTCTCATTTTTTGTGCATGGAATATTAAAAAAAAACAAAATTTAATTAAACGCCAATTTTTCATATTGTACTGCAGGTACACCATTACCTGGTATGTTAAGCATTTTCCTCATTTACAACATAATTTTTCAGCAAGATTGATTTCCACATGTTGTAATCGGACCGCGTTGTTGATAAAAAGGCCAAAAACATTTCAGATTGGATAAACTTCATGAACCCGATTGACATGCAGTATATTGCGGAATATTATCTATAATTTCTCACTACTTAATATATTGACAAAGGTTTTTCCTGGTTCATAGGCCAATACACGGACACAGTTCGAACATCTCCAAGTCGATTGACTATGCTTTGTATTATATACAAGAAGCAAAAGTTTGCGCTTGCAAAGAGCTGAGCGCAGCATTAACTAAATTCTGATATACTTTATTATCTTCTTTAATTAGATCACATTGTATTATGGACTCATGATAATTTGTAAGAAAATATAAGAATTTATAACA
Organism: Trachythela sp. YZ-2020; assembly: GCA_016169945.1. Lineage (NCBI taxonomy): Eukaryota > Metazoa > Cnidaria > Anthozoa > Malacalcyonacea > Clavulariidae > Trachythela > Trachythela sp. YZ-2020. The sequence goes on from JADLSH010000260.1 coordinate 8,495,078, forward strand.
ACGATTTAGTAAGTTATACATTTCAGTTAGTAATTATGCAAGTAAAGCGAACTGTGTACAGATCACTCGGAAATTGAATTTATTCGCAATTCTATTTTTGATCGCAATTCCGATATTCTATTTAGGTCCTTTTTAAGGAATTTTCACTGGCGGGAGTGGTGGGGTTAAAGCAAACATGTGTCTTCCAAACATGAAAAATGAAGGCCGTGAAGATTTGGCCGAAAGCTAGGGCGAGATAGAAAGGAGACATTATCTGCAACTGTAAGGTCTCATTTTTGCTCTCCATATTCATAATCAGGCTGGTAGACACAATTTTAACATCGGTATGCATGGCTAATCCGTTCGAGGTCACAGACCCAGAATCTCTAGCTCTGACGTTCAATCTGCCGGAAAATTTTGAGAATCTGAAAACCCCATTTCGTGCATTTTGAGACAGCCCTGATCCCGAGAGAATATCTACACATTGAAAATTGAGTATACGCTCGTCTTTGTAAAAAGTTAAAAATGGCCTTGAATTTGTTTGCAATGCGGCACTTCCATTTTGTATTCAATCTTGAAATATTCAGTTGAAATAGTCCTTTTTCAAAACAACAATATGCAATGCGATTCAATATTCTACTTTGTGGACTTTGACTCGTTCTTTCTCACTTTTAACAATTTTCAACTGACTTAAATACTTTATTCTTTATCAAGACCCAATGAATAAAAATATTGAAGACTATTATAAAATATTCAAAACATGAAATAATTAGAACTATTTTTAAATGCTAGAAAACTCTTTCATTCTCCGCCAAATAGAACTGCGCAAAGGATTAAGCAGCGCCTCTGTGAACATATATTCCATTGGTATTAAGTTTAACCACAGCTAGATAGTCTAGTGAATCATAGAAGTTAAAACTGAATGATTGAACGAGACATACTCGATTGATTCTAAGAAACCTAGGTTACCTTAAACAATTTAAAAGTCACTAGCAAAAAGCAAAATACAAACCTCTTTCACTGAAAGAAGACGAGATAATTATAATTGCGGTAGCAAGATTGAAGATGTTCGCAAACAGGATAGCTCTGGCTAAATGATATCAAAGAAACCTTGCAGACCTATTTGACACATTATTTTGTTGCACAACAATAGCGGTCAGAGAATAATACTGAAACGGAAGATATAGCTCCGTAGTTAAGGAGTCATATTCAAACAAGATTATGTATAAATCTATAAACTAGATAAACACACAATGTCAATATTTGCATTTAACAGACCACAAAAATCTCAAAAATATACTTATTTATTACAATAACAATGACTATATTTAAGATAAAGTCCATAAATGAATGTTCAACTTTTGGGAATAATATCTCTCTCATCTGTTTCAAGGTACTTAACGTTCAACAATATCAATTAAGGTCGCCATTTTGCCACAATCTATTGCAGTTACATCTTCCCTATTCTAATTTTAATATACATATCGTCATTTCTTGGCATAATTAGACGGTAGACTTGCACAAGATACAAGGGTTATACATTAAAGCCCCGTACGGACGAGCACTGAGTTTTTCTTGACAAGTTCCTTGACGACTTTATTTGCTCTTGTGTGCAAACAAGCTTTTTGATTAATCAGTTTTCCTTGCCTGGGACGACTAAAGTAGCTCAATTTTTTGGCATACACACGAGCAAATAAAAATTGTCAAGGAAAACTTGCTCGTCTGTGCGGGGCTTAATTCGTACGTAACACGTACATACACTCTTTAGATGGGAATTTCCATGTACCCATTATAGGCAACGACAGTAATCGCTGTACCGTTACTACTGACAAAAGTCTTTCCTTCTCTCATCGGTCAATATAACAGTTCAAAAAATTCCAAATATGCATATCTACTAATAGTTTGTACAGTTATTCAGTAAGTAAAAATCTCTGTTTGTATAATCAGATGTAAGTATGAACCACTATTTCCTAACTGACCCTAAAAGTATATTTGACTAATTATAGGTTGCATAATATTCTACAGATATATCTATTTATTTAGAAAAGGGAAGTATAATTTCATTCACACCAAACAATTAATAAATCCATTATTGCTAAAGGTGAAGCTGGTGAGAGTGTCAAAAGTGCCACTATGCCAAAATTCAATATATAACTTTCAACTTAATAATTATGTAAGTATACAAAAGTGTTTGCGAACAACATGTAGATTCTGTTATTTTTTCTTTAGTTTTGCATTTTTTATTGTAATTCCGATATTCGTTTGAAATAGAACAGCTCCATGTTGTAATTTTGCTTCGTTAAATCAGTGCATTATTAAACGATGTAGTTTGACATTCTAATTTGGGAGCGAAATTGTGTAACGCAATAGAATATTTTGCATCTATGTGCCGTCATAATGCGATGCAATTCGATTTTCTGTTTTGCAAACTCGAATTCTACAAGCTGATATTTACAGTTTGGCATATAAAGGTTTATATAACTGAACGATTGGACCTGCATGGAACAAGACGCAAATGTATTATTGCACAAAGTCCTGCAAATAGAACTGCGCCGAGGGAAAACAGCACTACTGTGAATATATTTTTGAACAGTTATTGAGTATAACGATAGCTAACATATAAATAGACTACTAAATTTAATCTAAAAATTAATTAATAGGCCTATTGCCTAATGGAGCTTTGGCGCAATGCATGCCGGTAGAGTGGTATCAAATTCACCTCTTCGATAAATTTTGTTGTCATGGCGGCAATTTTGTTTCAAAGAACAAATGATTAATTTTCTATCAAATCTACGTCTCGACCATTGTCATTTTTATCGCTGTGTGTAAAGAGAAGCATTGGCTAAATTCTATGCAAATGAAAAGGATTTTTCTGCACGTATTACGGAGAAAGCAGCCTTGAAAGGACGCCATGAGTGAACACAATTCGAACATATTCATCGTTTTAGAATCGATTTGCTCAACGTTTTCAGGTATTGTAATGTTGTAAGAGACCGTCAGTAAACGATTTTGCTCTAGAAATATTCTCATGTTGTCTATCAATGCTGATCATCTATTTTTACCGATTGATCGTACGTTTTATACCCTTATTTTGCGACTTAAAATTGATACTAAAAACTGCCCTAGAATGCTGTAAACAATGGCCTTTGTGACGTACAAGAACAGAGCTTCTCTTGTGTTTTGGCGCGAAAACGTGACTCGCATTTAGGCAAAATTTAATGTATTTTACAAAAGCATTATTTAAATTGCATATCTGCTAGTTTTTGCATGAGTTAAAGCAGTTTTTGTAAATGTTTTTCTACTTGGAGTGCCTTGGTTCTTTCATTCTACAAGTAAACAGTAGGTTTTTTAAATTCTAAGTCATAAAACACACTCTAAATAGGTTTAAAAAGCTGCAGGATTTTAGTTTTAGCATTTATACATCAGATACATTGAAGTTTTAGTGTTACAGTCAGGTATTAAGTCATAGTTACATATATTTCTGTTAAACCTTTTGCACAGTATTAATTCAATATTAAAAGGTAGTCTGTAAATTATTTACTGTTCATATTGTGTATTGAAATCAAATTGTAAATAGTACTTTCTGAATAAGTGTAACTCGAGGTGTAGCTTAGGTTATTGTATAAAATATTATTTCAAAGATTAGAATAGGATTAAATTATTGTAATGGATGATGAACCAAGCACTTCGAAATAATCAAATGAACAGCTGCAACAAGGTGAAACTGCTATTTAAAATAACTTGTTAATTGTAATCCCCACCCTCCAACATCGGGAAAAGGCGGGAAGATAGATGTTAATACCTCCATACCAAACAATGGCCTGACTCCCTGAGGAAGACTGAACTGACTAACCCTGGCTAATCTCCCAACACATGGGGGAAAGATTTAAAGACATTTCAATTGATTTATTGAACAAAGAATATATTTTAAAATTTGTGAATTCTTGTTCAATATTTTCAAACACTGAAACACAATGCTGTACACATGCAGGGCAGAACCACTCTCTTTCAAATTACAGTGGAACCCCGCCTTACGGCCACCCCGTTAATACGGTCACCTCGATAATAGGGTCACTTTTTTTGTCCCAGCAAAATACATTTTATAATAAAGTTACCCCGTTAATACGGCCACCCCGTTAATACGGCCATATTATTTCGGCCCGTTGGTGACCGTATTAACGGGGTTCCACTGTATTGCAAATTGTTTTGCTATTCTGTGAGAAAACAAATCCAAGAACTAATTTCATTGTGCCACTGTGTAGAAAAACAAACATGCAGGAAAACAAACAGATAATATTTGATTTAATTTGCTTAATATTTGAGATCATGTGTTTAGATCAGACTTAACAGGCCAACCTTAGACTGTGACTAGGCTGTATAGCCAAGCCCCCTAAACGTTTCCACATATTTAATATGCCCCACATTCAAGCTAGGGTCGGGAATCCATGATAATGGGAAATTCCCCACCTAGTCAGGCTTTAGTATCAGTCAATAGAGGAAAACACCCCACAATTCCCTGAGGTGGGGGGAGTGGGAGTTACAATTGACAATATATAAGGCTAAGAATACTATTGTATGTAGCAAGGAGCGGGGACGGATTGTGTGTCACACTGTTAGAATTACAGTTGTAGGGACCCAGAGCTGTTATTTGCACTTATTCCACTGAATACTCAATTCCAGTTGCCAATTGTAACCCCACTCCCCCCACCTTGAGGAAGGGTAGGGAAATGTGGGGCGTTTTTCCTGTATTGACTGTTGGTTAGGCATGACTAGGTGGGGGATTTCCCATTAAGGGTCAGTGCCCTACCACTGACTATAGGCATAGGAAGTACCTGTTACTTCAAGGGGGGGCACTTCTTAAGGGCACCTCTTCTTTAGTAAAGGGCACTTTGAATTAGCTGGAGAAAGGGGCACTTTGAAGAAAAGTGGGGCGATCATGTGCCCCCCGGTTCCACTGCGACTGACAAGTAAGATCCTCTGGCACTGAAAAAAAAAAGTAGGGTGCATCTGGCAGATACCCTACCACTGACGAGAAAAATTGTTGTGCGTTAGACAGAATAAAATACTAAAGTAGGGCACATCTGGGCGTATTCCAGCTAATGAGTTAAATTAACTCATTAGCTGGAATATGCCCAGATGTGCCCTACTTTAGTATTTTATTCTGTTTAACGCCCAACAATTTTTCTCGTCAGTGGTAGGGTACTGCCAGTATATGGATTCCCGACCCTTGAACGTGGGACATATTAAATATGTGGAAACGTTTAGGGGGCTTGGCTATACAGCCTAGTCACAGGCTAAGGCTGTTAAGTCTGATCTAAACACATGATCTCAAATATTAGGCAAATTAAATCAAATATTATCTGTTTGTTTTCCTGCATGTTTGTTTTTCTACACAGTGGCACAATGAAATTAGTTCCTGGATTTGTTTTCTCACAGAATAGCAAAATAATTTGCAATAATTTGAAATAGAGTGGTTCTGCCCTGCATGTGTACAGCATTGTGTTTCAGTGTTTGAAAATATTGAACAAGAATTCATAAATTTTAAAAGATATTTTTTGTTCAATAAATCAATTGAAATGTTGTTAAATCTTTCCCCCATGTGTTGGGAGATTAGCCAGGGTTAGTCAGTCCAGTCTTCCTCAGGGAGTCAGGCCATTGTTTAGTATGGAGGTATTAACATCTATCTTCCCACCTTTTCCCAATGTTGGAGGGTGGGGATTACAATTAACTTGTTGCAGCTGTTCGTTTGATTCTTTCGAAGTGCTTGGTTCATCATGCATACAATAATTTAATCCTATTCTAATCTTTGAAATAATATTTTATACAATAACCTAAGCTACACCTCGAATTACACTTATTCAGAAAGTACTATTTACAATTTGATTTCAATACACAATATGTACAGTAAATAATTTACAGACTACCTTTTAATATTGACTAATACTGTGCAAAAGGTTTAATAATTTATAAACAGAAATATATTTAACGGTGACTTAATAGTTATTAGAGACTTTAAGATGACATGACGACAACTGCAACGGCAACGGCAAAACCAAGAAAGGCCTGGGGAGAGGACGCCGTCGCGCGTCGGGATCGTTCGTAATTAAGATTTTACCCACAACGCCAACGACGGCGCCAAATACAAATAACATAACAACGTTTTGTTTATTTCTATCATATACTTGCAATGGCATCCTTTAAATCTGCCCGTGATTTGTTGCTGGTTGGTTTGGATGAAGGTTTGTTAGACGAAGAGGAGTTTTTATTACTTTACGACCTGAATACTTCTTCGAATCCTGAATATCCTTACACAAGCTACCCAATGTTTGACCTGCAGTCAATTAGTGAAGCTGAGTGTAAAAGTGAATTTAGAGTGGAAAAGCGAGATATACCCTTTCTTGCAGACGCCCTTGAGATTCCGAATATTGTAAAGTGCTACCAAGGGACTGTGTGTCAACGAGAAGAAGCCTTGTGCATTCTTTTACAGAGATCTTCCTATCCATGTCGGTATTATGACATGATTTCTTCATTTGGAAGACCAGTACCTGAAATGTCAATGATCACCAATAAAATGGTCGATTTAATTTATAACACTCATGGCCATCATATAACGCAGTGGAATCATCAGATCCTGAACCCAGAAGCACTCGAAACGTATGCAGAGGTAATTTCTGCCAAGGGAGCAGCTCTGACCAACTGCTTTGGTTTCGTTGATGGAACTGTCAGACAAATTTCCAAACCGGGAAAAAACCAAAGGATTGTATACAACGGCCATAAGCGAGTACATGCATTAAAATTTCAATCTGTAGCATTGCCCAATGGACTTATTGCTAACTTGTATGGACCAGTTGGTAGGTAGCTTTCTAAAATGTTTATTTGATTGTCAGGGGTGGACCATTAGATTGATTTTGGGTTGTGAAAATTGTAGTTGCTGGGTGTTTCTCCCCACTATTACTCTTGTATGATTTTTTCCAATCTCCCATTTGTAGCATTCCCAGTAGTTGTGTTTTCATTTCTGTCTACATCAGTTGATTGACTTATATTTTTGAACTAATTTGGATTTGAACCCCCCCCCCACATCAATAATAATATAATGGTCCACCTTATGTGGATATCATAATAATTTATTTGCCACAAAATACTTGATAATTGTACAGATAATAGAGCAGTATAATGTGGCGACTGGCAAGGTAACCCCATAAAACCACTGGGCTCATTTTCTGAGGTGACATAGCATTAAATTATTTTACCTTTTTGACAGAAGGGAAAATGCACGATGCAAGGATGCTTGGTGAATCCGGTTTGTATGAGAACCTTGCCCAGTTTGCATTTTCAAGAAATCAAGATCCGATGTGCATTTATGGGGACCCAGCATACCCATTGAGGATTCACCTCCAAGCTCCATTTCGTCAAGCTGTCATGAATCAGGATATGCTGGATTACAACAAATCAATGAGCCTCGTTCGAGTGTCTGTAGAATGGCTATTTGGAGATATAGTAAATTATTTTAAATTTGTTGATTTTAAAAAAAATCTTAAAATTGGACTTAGTCAGGTGGGGAAAATGTATATAGTTTGTGCCCTTTTAAGGAATGCCTTGACTTGCCTCTATAAAAACAATACCTCAAAGTATTTTGATTTAGACCCACCAACTCTGCATGATTACTTTGCATGATTTGTATCATTATGACACTATAACCATGATATGTATATAAATAGGGTTCTTATTTAATATTTACATTGGTATGTATTTTGTAATACTTTTAATAATACAAGATGGTATTTGAGATGTTATTTTAACAACTCAAGTTCCCTTTGTTTGCAGTTTTATTCTTAAAAATTACAGCTTGTACCTAAACCATAACAAAACATTTAATTAACTTAACAAAACTTTAAATAGTAGAATGGTCATCGTTTATCAATTATGGAAATTTAAATATCAACAGCCCAAAGCTAGGCTCAACTTTAACACTGGCAAATGTAAAATGCATGTCACTTTTGAAGTATAATAAGGGTTTATGTAACACTTTTCAGCAAGTGTTCTTAATTTTTGTTCTTCATGTTTTAAAAAATGTCAGACATTGTTTGTTGCTGTTGCTGTTGGCTTTGCATGAGCATCATCTGGAAGTTTGACATCTGTTGCATTTGTTGCTGAAATTGCTGCTGGTGCTGCTGCTGTTGCTGTTGTTGCTGCTCTAACATTCTTTGCATTATTAAACTTTGTTGGTTGCTAGATTCCTGCTGCTGCTGCAAAGTAGATTCCAACTTTTTTCCTTCCAACTCATGCATTTTCCTCTTCAATTCCATTTCTTCCTCTTTTACTGATCGTTCATTTATGAATTTCTCCTTTAAATACTCAATAGTTTCATTGCCACTTCTCCTTTTCCTTTTCATATTCTTGTTTTCTTTGTCCTCTTCAGCATTTCTCTTCTTTGTTTCCTTCAGTGTTTCCATGGCTGTTCTTCGTATGTCATCAGCTTTCATTTTGTCTTGCTCTGCTTTGTCTTGTTGGACACGACTTGCTTGTTGTTGTTCAGCATCTGCTGTTTCCTCAACATCATTGATTTCTTCCACAATTTCATCCAGCTCTGTCTTTTCTGGGGAAGTACCAGTCTCTCGTTCTTCTTGCCTCATTTTCTTCTGATATTTTTTTTGCAGCACGACCAGATGGTCTCTTACTGATCTTTGGGTCACTGCAAATTTTGGATTTGCTAAAGAGTTCAAATTGGTCGCAATTTGCTTCCACAAGGCACCTCGTTCAATTGACCCCTTTCTGTGCTTGAAGGGATTGACGGTTAATACCTCCCGGCAGAAAATAATGTTATGCTCAGTTGTCCACTCCATTTTCCTACAAAAAGTAAGATAGATAATCCTGTATGTTCTATAGGTTCTACATTATATATATGGATAACTAGATGCACAATGAATGTCCCATAATTCTACTATTAATAAATTATTATTCAACCATAACTCTAACCCTTACTATGGTAAGGGTTAGAGTTATGGTTGAATAATAAGAGTAAGGGTTAAAGTTAAGGTTGAATAATAAGTTATTAATAGTAGAATTATGGGACATTCATTGTGCACCATAAATGTATTTTGTACAAGCTTTCCATACTCATGGTTTATGATCAAGTTTTTAAAGCTTTGTATATATAGACAATTGAGACATGCATAAAAAACAAAGCTGTGACTCTTTAATCACAGTGGTATAGCCAGGACCCTTTTGGGGGGGGGGCGAAGCGAACGCCGAAGGCGTAAGACAGGCCAGAAGGGTCCGGGGGCATGCCCCCCCCCGGAATTCTAGAGTCCCTGAAATGCAAATTTGAATTCTAGAGTCCCTCAAATGCAATTTCAAGGACTTTTGAGGTGAGATTTTGCAGAATTCCAAAGATTATACATCAAAGATTATACATTGTACCCCCTCCCCCACACTTTTCTGCCCGGATTTTAGTTTTTCACGAGGGCACCCCTTGAGGTCATTGTGGGGGCAGAGCCCCCCCTTGTCTACGCCACTGTTGAATCATCAATTACTTACTCAATTCATCACACTTTTTTAGAATATGAATACTATAGCTAACCCTTGGGGTCCGATTAGGACATTAGGTCATTGTTAGCCTCGTTAGTACAGGTCCTTGTAAACACACATGCATCTTATACTCCAAACATTAATAATTCATTCCACTAGTGATTAGGTATATGTAATAGTATGGTTTCGAGTGCAATTTGGATATAACATGCACAAGTGAGTTTTTCAAAGAAACTCAACTTTCACTTATGTAGCTCGGCCGCCATATTTGTTTTGTTTTGGAGCAATCTGTGGCCGTCATTTTCGAACAGAAACTGCTTACGCTGCTTGGTTGATTTTAGGCGTTTTTGCTTTTCCGACCAATCAGATGAGTTTGTTACAGATTTTTGCACTGTTGTTACAGATTTTTGCACTGTTGTTACAGAATTTTGCACTGCTGTTACAGATTTTTGCACTGATATCCCTACTTATCAGTTGTCAGTTCAAACCTAGGTCACAGATTAAGTAATTGTACATTACAGCCTAATAATACAGTTAACATCATCAGTGACTTATGCAGACTTTAGTATTTTACTCTGGCTAACGCCAGAGCATGTAACTTGCCAAGGGGGAAGTCCTCAGACCTCAAGGAGTTTATAATCGAAATGAAAATTCAACTAATAGAAATGTTTTACTCTTTAAAGACGTTTAAACAATAAAACGTCTCACTGGATAAGATGAAAAACCAAACAAAGCTTAGCACCGCAGTTCGTGCAGACATGCACAACAAACAAGAGTCATGTGACTCATGTCTCATGAATTATTTACTTCATTCACCATACCTTTTCAGAATATGAATATGCAATCGTAATAAGTTAAGTTGAATGGCTATAACAGTGAAACATAAATAAATGTTCCAAACGATTATCAAGCGACAAGCAGACCGAAGAATACCCACTTCAAACTGAAATGGTGACCTATAAGGCTATAAGCATATCCCAAATGCAGGCGCTATAAAAAGCACGTAATTTAAGAGAGGAACAACAGTGTTTCATCAATAAAATGATAAATACCTTTATTAATGCTTATCTAACTCTCTCAATCTACTCACCAGTGAAATTCAAGCAGAAAACTCTTCAAAACATATCCAACGTTCTCAAGTCGGAGCCACAACGCCAAACCACGAGTTCCCACGTCTTCGACGTCACGCTGCGACCTCGCAAAACTGCTCAGTCAGCATTTTTGGTGAAATCGATCACTTCCGGTTAGCGTTGGCGTTGCCGTTGTCGTGCAATCTTAAAGTCTCTAATACCTGACTGTAACGCTAAAACTTTAATGTATCTGATGTATAAATGCTAAAACTAAAATCCTGAAGCTTTTTAAACCTATTTAGAGTGTGTATAAAACACACTTAGAATTTAGACTTAGAATTTAAAAAAAACCTACTGTTTACTTGTAGAATGAAAGAACCAAGGCACTCCAAGTAGAAAAACATTTACAAAAACTGCTTGAACTCATGCAAAAACTAGCAGATATGCAGGGGCGTAGCCATAGGGGGGCGCGGGGGTGTGCTGGACCCCCCCAATGATACCTCCGTCGGCAAAATTGCATTCTTGTCAAATTTAAGGTTTAGAATATTAATATGTTATTTCGGAAAAATTGAAAAACGTCGGGAAAATTTTAAGAAAAAGGTGATAAAATGTCGGGAAATGAAAAGGATGATAAAATGCCGGGAAAATGGAAATTAAAAGACGATAGAATGTCGGGAAATGAAAAGGACGATAAAATTGAAAGGTGATAAAATGTCGGGGAAAAGGAAAGGGCGACCTAAATTGTAAACTGTTTAGTTACATCTGTCCATTTTGTGTTGTTCAGAACGATCTTATAACGATCTGTATATGTATAAGTCTCATATTATATAATAAAATTACCTTGATTTATTATGAAACGATATTTATGAACAAATCATTGACCACGACCTTGCCACGCCCATTCTGTCGGCAAATTGTGGCTTGGACCCCCCCAAACACAAAGCCTTCGCTACGCCCCTGCAGATATGCAATTTAAATAATGCTTTTGTAAAATACATTAAATTTTGCCTAAAATGCGAGTCAAATTTTCGCGCCAAAACACAAGAGAAGCTCTGTTCTTGTACGTCACAAAGGCCATTGTTTACAGCATTCTAGGGCAGCTTTTAGTATCAATTTTAAGTCGCAAAATATGGGTATAAAACGTACGATCAATCGGTAAAAATAGATGATCAGCATTGATAGACAACATGAGAATATTTCTAGAGCAAAATCGTTTACTGACGGTCTCCTACAACATTACAATACCTGAAAACGTTGAGGAAATCGATTCTAAAACGATGAATATGTTCGAATTGTGTTCACTCATGGCGTCCTTTCAAGGCTGTTTTCTCCGTAATACGTGCAGCAAATTCCTTTTCATTTGCACATAATGTAGCCAAGGCTTCTCTTTACACACAGCGATAAAAATGACAATGATCGCGACGTAGATTTGATAGAAAAGTAATCATTTGTTCTTTGAAACAAAATTGCCGCCATGACAACAAAATTTATCGAAGAAGTGAATTTGATACCACTCTACCGGCATGCATTGCGCCACAGCTCCATTAGGCAATAGGCCTATTGAAAGATTGAGCCTGATAAAGTCCATGCATCTGTTCTGAGAAACCCAGAGTATTATAAAGCATGTAATATGCAGTAGCATAAAGAGAATGCGAAAGTCTTTCACTACCTTACAAATTGAGATTGCCGTCGCAAGATTGAAAATGTTGGCTGAGAGGGCTGTTTTCGTCGAATGATATTTGCAGCTATTCTTTCGTCGCGCAACAACAGAGATCAGAGTATGACGTGTTGCTGAAACGGAAGATGTAGCATCTTAGTAATGGAATCATATTTAAACAAAAATATGTAAATCTTAAGCATTTGAGCACACAATGTCAATGGCAGCATTTAACAGACCACGTATGTTTACACTGTAGATATTGAAAGGGCAAACAACCAATATTGCTTTGCTAATGAGGTACGGGAACTGCAGTGTATCCCACTCATGTGGTATGGGGTATTAACAAACAACAAAATCTAAGCACCAATTTCCTACATTAGGTACACCATTATAGGGTATTTATGCATATCCCTCGTCAGACTATAATAAACATTTCCTGTATAGTCATGCTGCACCTTCTAAGTCCCACTCTCCCAACTCGTTGTTGAGATTGTGTCATGATAAACTACTAACAATTTTTGCATGTTATTCACAACATTGAACTGGGGGACTGGGGGAGACGGTCACGAAGTTTGTTTTGTCAATGTGCATTTACTTTGCAATATTGCGAGGAATGGTTTCAAGCGTTATGTCCAAGATTGTAGATCGCAAACTTCAGGCCCGTCGTACTACCCATGGTAGAATCAAATATGCCTATTATAGTTCGCAAAATTCAGCGCTGTCATACTTACCCATGATATCGTCAAATTTGATATGAAAAATTATAGTGCATTCGCAAATTCTGCGTTCCTTTCTCCCTTCTGATCAGCAGAAACCTTCCCGGAGGAGCGTATGTACTTTACCTTTTAGAGCCAAATTAGATCCTTGCACCACAAGCTTTCGAGCATGGTTTGGTGTATATATTTAATGGGCTCCACTTGGAGGCAAAGTGGAGCGGCAGAAGGCAAGTGAGAAACTAGTCAGGGTGGTGGGTTTGGTTCAAGATCCATTATGGCATCAGAAGAAGAAGTAGTTACCAGGAGGAGACAGGGAGTAACCAGGAATGGTTTACAACAGCGAACAATTGAGATATTATCATATTCTTCATGACAGCTATTGATTATGTAGCACAAATGAAAAACAATCCGTCGTACACCGGAAATGACATTATTCTAACTAAAATGCTATATGCATTAAGGTGGCTCCCTGCAATTTTTTAAATGTGGTTAATTTATGATTTAGATTAAATATTTTTGAAGAACGGTTACTAATTGGAAAACAGAAGTTGTACCACATATATTGAACAACATTCTAAGAGCTGAAACTTCTTCACAAAAATGAAGTCATTACCGTTGCTATGGTAACAATGACGTTTCAATATGGCCGACATTTTAGTTTTAACGCATTTTACTCGAAATAACACCTAGTTACCACCATTTTTTATTTCATAAAACAATTTCGTCTTGTTACAATAAATCTGTAGAGCAGATTTTTAAAAAATTAACAAAGATGATTTTTCTTTATAAATATTTTTTAGCTCTACAGAAAAACGTTTCCTGCAATAAAAAAAGGGGAGTAACCTAGCGATTTTTAGAATAAAGTGCGTTAAAAGCCAAAATATAGGCATATTAGGTCTTACTGTATCTGTTTCTGTTGCTCAGTACTGTATATGTTATCCATTTTTTGTTTTGTAACAAGTAAAAATTATTCAAAAAGTTTAATCTAATTAGCCTTTCACACGCCATGCGACCAGGCCTTCTGAGCCAATTTTAGAGTACTGAGCACTGATCTGAATATAGGCTGGATAACGCATCTCTTGTCAAAAGTGAAGCCGGAAGTCAAGCGGCCGATCAGTGCCGCCACCCGATTCTGAGGCCCTACTTTATTATAGATAGTATTACAGAATCCTTTTTTTTTTGCTTTTTTTGCCTTTTAAACGTTTCTGGCCGGGCCAGTTTTACTATCACAAAGATAGAAGCACACGAGAAGAAATTTGAGCAAAAATTTTTTGAGTATTATGGTTTTATAACGCCGTGAAACTGGATTTACACGTTCGAAGGAGTGAACAGCCGCATGTTCGCGATGTTTTGTTTATGATATTTCAATTCAAAATCCACTCAAAATATAGAATTACTGCTACTGGACGAAGGCACTCAAGGAATTTGATGAAATGAACGAGCTCAGCTGCAGTATGAACAAAAGCGTGAATGTGGTAAGTTTTTAAAACAGGAATTAAATAGGTTATTAACTTAATATGTGTTCATTTCAGTACGAACTAGCACTGTTCCTAATTCCTGTTTTAAAAGCTTACCACATTCACGCTTTTGTTCATACTGCAGCTGAGCTGGTTCATTTCATCAAATTCCTAGAGTGGCTTCGTCCAGTAGCAGTAATTCTAATATTTTGAGTGGATTTTGAATTGAAATATCATAAACAAAACATCGCTAACATGTGGCTGTTCACTCCTTCGAACTTGTAAATCCAGTTTCACGGCGTTATAAAGCCATAATACTCCAAATTTTTTGCTCAAATTTCTTCTCGTGTGCTTTTATCTTTGTGATAGTAAAACTGGCCCGGCCAGAAACGTTTAAAAGGCAAAAAAGCGAAAAAACTAGGATTCTGTAATACAATCTATAATAAAGTAGGGCCTCAGAATCGGGTGGCGGCACTGATCGCCGCTTGACTTCCGGCTTCACTTTTTTCCATCAAATTATTAAGAGATGCGTTATCCAGCCTATATTCAGATCAGTGGTACTGAGGCGCGCAAGGACAAAGGACGACAACAAACAAAGTGTGAATTACGCAATCTCCGAAGCTGTAGTTTTTGACTAAATTTTCGCTGTTTCTCAGGAAATACGCTCTATTTTTTATTTGTACGACATGTGTACATACTTATCTTGACGGTGTGAGGAATCATAGCTCATAATTTTGGCAGTTTTACAAGAAAATCAACGTTGAAGGTGCCAAGTCCTTCGTGGACGACTTCAGGTGAGAAATTGTTTGTTTACTTTTTGCCGGTCTTTAAATCTAAATTGTATCTATTCCATTGCGTCTAAGCTCGTATTATTTAGTCTAATGTAATCACGTATCATTATTTTCTTGTAATATGGGAATAATACAACCCTAGCACATAATATAAAAGCGTTTTTTATTTTCCAGACCATGCTCGCCACTATATGCTACAATGCCTGGACGAGTTAAATGTTTTGTCACAGGCTGTCGCAATTCGTGGTACAATAATAATAGTAAAATCTTTTAGTGTAGCATAATGTCTATTCCCTGTGATGGCGATGGGTGGACCAAAAAGAAATGTGTTGACTTTTTGAGAACAGTAAAGGGTGCAAAATTGTCAGGCAGCAAGTGCGAATTGATATCTCGTGTAAAAGGTTATAATTATTGAACATCCTGAAATCTTAGATAGCACACAGAAAGCCCCCAAATCAACACTTCCAACAGCACTAGACAAAGAGAGTTTAAATGAATCGCTACCTTGTGTAACTATTGACACTGTCGAGTGCAATATTAAAACAAGAAAGCAAGCTGCTCAAGCAATGCAAGAGAAAGGATATAGAATTTTTGCATCACGTAGGATAGTGTCAGTTCAGACAGCAGAATTATATCAGGATAAGTTGTTACTAAGGGCATTTGTAAGGCCGAGTATGGTAGGCAAACCAGCAAGACCATTGTGGATATCTTTTTCTAATGCCAAATCAAGTCAAGCTTTTTGTAGATGTCCAGCTGGAAAATCTGGATTGTGTCGTCATATTTCTGCTACGCTGTTTCCCCTTTGGTTAACACAACAGGACATGCAACCTTACATTAGTATTACCATGTACATCCCAATTACAAACATGGCACAAGAACAAAAATGTAATATGAACAAAAGGAAATGTAACAAAAATTAAAAACAATAAAGTTAAGTCAGCTACATTGAAATCGAAAAACCCACAAAACAGGGAGTGCAGAACCATCGCAAAGAGGACTGACAACAAATTGAGTGACTCCTCAAACTTACCAAATTCCGAACATGAACAAAGGCTCCTACATTCTATGGACTCCAACAAATCAACCTTCAAATCTTCTATTTGGAATGTTTTGCAGCACAGGTATGAACAAGATGATCATGAAGAAATAAGCACGGTCGAGGACGTTGATCTACCGTCAACATCTGTAGTGGAAGGAAATCATGAGAACATTAAGATGCATATTGAAAATATTACTCGGGTCAAAGAATTAATCCACCATGGCATTAATATCGTCAATACCGAACACATCATCAACTGCGAGAAAAGTACTGCACTCAACAGATGTTGGAAGGCCAGCACATGTTCATAAGAAGATGTTTAAGCAAAAATTGATAATATGTAAGACAAAGTCTACTTGAACACTACAAAAAGTTTTTTAAATATTTTCTACTGAAGTATTGTAATGTTTGTTCAAATGTCAATGACATGTCTACGGCGGTTGACTGTTGTGTAAAACTACCTGAAAAACAATAAGAACTTCGACGTTTCGAGAAAAGGCCAATCGTCCGGAAGTTGGTAGGAAAGAAAAAAGAATTATCTCTGACGAAGGGCCTTCGCTCGAAACGTCGAAGTTCTTGTTGTTTTTCCAGGCAGTTTTACACAACAGTTAACCGCCGTATATTTGCTACGTTTTACCCACACTGGCACCGCACGTTCGAGATAATGACATGTCTGTTGTGCTTAACCAAATGTTGAAAATATCAATTATATTTAACTGGCACACCTCAAGGTAACCTTGATCGGATAGTTCAATCATCACTGTTAAAAATAAAACTGTTTTAAATAAATTTTACGTGGATGGTCGTCGCAGAATTTTAACATTTTTGTGGGCTTATTCGTTCTCTATATTGCAAATTTCTTAAGGTTGGCACTGTGAGGTTTTCTTTTCATTGCAGTGTTCAGTGTACTAGCTACTTCAGGGTTACACTATATTTGTAAAGTAATAGTAATTTGTCAGACTCATTCAATATATTAATTTCCCTTTTACAGATTACATTGAAGTTAAAGTCACTGACCCCTCCCCCCCCCCCCCCTTCTAGTTTTAGTGTTATTATAAAAACAGAGTGACGCACCCTCTTTGAGCAAGTGAAGATTCAATGACCAACACGTTTTCGTTTTTTGAATTTTTTTTGTATGTCACAAGTCGGGGCCTGGAAACTTTATGTAAGCAGAGTATAGTGGACACATAAAATTCAAGATGGCGACCGTAAATAACTATAATAAGCCATAAGGATGCAAGAACGTCTTCCTATGTGAGAAAATGTCCAAATATAACTATACAGTAGAATGTAAGAGAATGTTAGAAAGACAAAATTTTGAATCATTTTTAAAACCAGTCGCGTGTTTTTGTTATATAAAGTTTCTATGTTCAAAATATTCGATTTAATAAATTTTCAGGTAGGTCTTCTAATGATATTGCCACATGGAGAATTTAACGCATATAAATCCATTTGCTCAAAAACTTTATATATAACTCGTGTATTTTCGACATGATAAGGTATAGCACTACAAAACTTGAGTCGTATAATTAACTGAAAATCTAGCTGGATAGCAATCATAGCATGCTACGGAGGCATCGAGTTTTGACTGATTAATAATACTGGTACAGGCATACTGTACAAACATCTGACCACTGACCAGTTCAGAATTGTTGCGAGAGTTTTGAGTCAAGTAATCATACCATTGTAAACGACCTGGTTTTCATTTAAAACAGCCGGCATCTATTTTATTTATTATTGAGTTACTGATTTTGTATGATTACAGGGATATTGTGCAAATTTGTAAAGCCTGACTGTCTGTATGTAATAAAACGCAAAAGTTCTGGACAACATGTGTAGCTTGTTCATGGGAATCGACCTTGCCTGGCAAATATTTCTCTCCCAATCTAACGCTCAATAGAGCGTCTTGTTAGTTTGAATTTGTCCAGTGGAATTTGCCACCCATGGTGACGGAAGTCAAACAATTAGGAGTTGTTACTTCACCTGCACGAGCCGAATAATCAGCTGAAGGTGATAGATTCGTATGCATTTGTAATCGCTATAACTTCCCGCTAAAGTAGGAACTGCAATATATATGGATATGATCATTTTATCCCGAACCTGGGGAAATTGTGGTAAAACGCTCGCTAACAAACTTCAAAAATTGCAAAACCGCGCAGCCCGTGTTCTTGGCTGGAAAAATCTCGAATGTCAACGACAAATTGGTGAAGCTGTTATGGTTTATAAGTCTCTGAATGGACTCGCTCTAGATTATCTAGGTTCGAGACTTGTTGACCGCAGCAGCGTTACTATTCCATTGCCACGCACCAATTTCATGAAAAATAGCATTAGTTATAGAGGTGCCGTCCTTTGGAATAGCCTTCCTATTGGGTTGCGACAGGCTAAAACTCTAAGTGAGTTTCGTTCTGGCTGCA
Organism: Trachythela sp. YZ-2020; assembly: GCA_016169945.1. NCBI lineage: Eukaryota > Metazoa > Cnidaria > Anthozoa > Malacalcyonacea > Clavulariidae > Trachythela > Trachythela sp. YZ-2020. Next base: position 8,513,732 of record JADLSH010000260.1, read on the forward strand.
AAAGTTTTTTATCATAATTTTATGAATTTATTTAATTTTGAAGTCTTTTAAGCCAGAGTATATTATATATATTATAGTCACACGGCACTCGTGGAAAGCAGGTTGTTTTGTTTTGTAAGATTATGTAATTTTGTAATTATTTGATGTCATTTATGTAAATATGTAGATATATGTAACTTCTTTTTGTAAATCCTGATGAGTCTACCGTGTTTAAATAAAGTTCAATACAATACTATACAACCAACGTGCAAACGTCGTCGGTTTATTATAAGGCTAAAATGTTGTTTTAAATTTAAGTATGAATATACACACACATTCAGGTACAAAGGAGAACAAGTTATGGTATCAAGTACGAGAATCGATATAACTGAAAACATGAAAAGCAATAATATATCGTTTCGCACTTCTAAACACAATTTCAAAATTTAAACTAAAATAGCTTGTTTTTACGAAGTTGACTAACACAAATCAGTATTAGGGCCTGTTCATATGATCCCGCTTACCGAGACGTCTCGCCTACCCATGATCTCGCCTCCTAGTACTTTTACTATAAAAACTTACATCGTGTTCATATGAGAAAGCGGGCTGGCCCGCTTGGCGAGATCTCGCCTGTGAGAGCCGAGATCATAGGTAGGCGGGATGAAAAATATTCCATATGAACACGCCAGCCCGCCTACCGGGATGAAATCGAGAAACCAAACTCCGATTTTGCCGCTTAATTTGACGATTTTTACGTAGTTTTATGTTAGTTTTACAATCAAGCATGAAATATATTGCTAAACCAATGCTTTTTATTGCAAAAAAATAAAAAGCAACAACAAAATCGTTAAAATATTTGTGTTGCGTGCATGAAATGTACATGTTTTGCAACGCTAATTATAGAACAACAATGTATTTCATCTCGGCAAGCGGGATGAAAAACTCCATGTGACACACGGAAATATTCGTCCCGCTAGGCGAGACATCTCGGCAAGCGGGATCATATGAACAGGCCCTTACACTTTTGAAAATCTCTCTATTATATGGATGGCTCAAACGAAGCTAAAGCAGGGAAGGATATTGAAGAGAGGAGACGTTGAAATGAAACCGTTGACGAGAAAGAAAACAGTTTTCAAGAATATAGAAGCTATGCACTTTTTCAATTTGTATAATTAGTTGTATATCATCGTATATTGGATTCGGGAGAGGGATCTAATTCCATTTAGTGATGTATGTCATGTTATAACGCCCTGCTTGCAAAATGGTTACCTAGAAACGACAGCGAATCAATTTAGGGATTCAATTTGCTCACACGATATATACATTTTTTCTTTTTGCCAAAAATGGTAAAAATCAGCCCTTCCCTAATTGCCGAAGGAAGGCGCTGCAAAAGCAAAAAGAAGGGTGTAAATTTTATATAGGGATATTTAATTTCAAAATAATCGGCTGATAGCCATTTTTCTGCGGTAATAGTGGGCTGATAAAGGTAATTATAATTAGGCGAACATCAACCGATTAATCTGGCCGCCTTAAATTCATATCGTTTAGTAAGAACGTCCAGTCGCCTGTACGGTAAACAAAGTTTAATTCAAATTTAATTGTTTCTCAGTGTTGACATTTCAAAATGTCAAGCTGCGTTTTACCTGAGACACAACCGGTTAATATCCCTGGTTAACTGTAAAACAATTATAGTGAAAAAGGTTCGCTAGGAAATAATACTATGTAGATGTTTTATACATTTTATATATATTTTATCATTGAAAGACATGTCAAAAATCAATCAAGCAATAAATGCAACAAGCATTTACTGTTAATTTGAGTGTTAAAACCTGCCGATTTCTCTCCTTTTTGGTAAGATCATCGTAATAAAATATACAATTATCAGTGATTGATATTATTTACAGTTTCTTCTTGAGTTATTTTTACTAAACTCAAAATACCTGACTTTCAATCACCATGGGTTCGCGCCAATTTGTGTCCATGTGTCTGATAATCGCTTTCTTCTTTGGAAAGTCTACATTATTTACTCGGGCAGCAGTGGCAAGTTCAAGGACAAATAATGCTAGAAATTCTTCCCCTCGTCGAAACATTGCTTCAGCTTCTTTACCAACTAACGCAGATACAAGATCATTCCCTGGTAAAGTTGGAGGATTTCTTGGCGGGAAAATGTTTGATTATTTTTTGACGAGGTTTGTTTACATTGCTTGTCCATTAATGTCAACAATAAAAACAGCCTATTTATATTATTACCACATTTCTATACTGTATAATGATGTTTTGATAAAAAAAAGGTCTAGAGCATAAACACGACATGCCGTGCGGGTCTTTAGGATCAAACTATTTATATTATTACCACATTCCTATACTTTTTTTGATGTTTTGATAAAAAAAGGCCTAGAGCATAAACACGACATGCTGTGCTGGTCTTTAGGATCAAACTATCTAAAAAAATAACAACAACTTCGACGTTCCGAGCGAAGGCCTTTCGAAAGCCAACTAACTTCCAGACAAGGGGCTTTTGCTTGAAACATCGAAGTTCTCGTTGATTTTTGCAAATTGTTTGATGCTAAAGACCCGCTACCCACACTGGCACCACGAATTCAAGATAGAGCTTCAACAAGATGTGATTTGAAATGATCACATTGTTCTATTGCTGCCATTTTGTTTGAAAATATTCTACTTGCATCGTTATTCGACAAATAAATCTATTTGGTTCATTATTTTGGCTTGTTTGCTATTCCCTAAACCGTACAACAGGTGCCCGATTATAGATAATTCAGTTTTACCTTGTACGAGCGAGTTGTTTGGCACATATTAAAAACTCCAAGCTTTTGTATGAATTCTTCTAAGAAGAAGGTGTCAGCAGATGGAACACTCGAACGGAAATTTATATAAATGTTTTAGACCTAGTCAGGAGCAGTTGCGAAAAATGCAAATTAGGCCGTACGATTCCGGTGCAGCGCTCTAACCAAATGAGCTACAGATTCCAGTTGCTGAGCATTAACCGAAAGTTCGGTATATAAGATGAGAGTGATGCCAGTATATGCATGGTGTAAGGGTAAATATCAAGATTTTTCTCGACATCTCGTTTCGTGTTTTTGTCACAGTTTTGAGGTTTAAAGTTTTCTTTCGCCTCTCATTTTCAACTTCCTGCAAATGATATGTGCTTGGATGCATAAACTATAATGGCCAATCTATGTGGTCTTACCACTGACCTCAAAAATAATATTGGATAGAGCATCATTTTTAATTGAACGAGTCATTTTCGAACCTAAATTATTAATATCTATTATAAAAAGATAATTAGAAAGTCAAATAATTATTTACAACGCAAATCGTTGAGCGTTCAACGGCTCGTCAGTGCAGCTTGTAACGCAGTCTAGATGCGAGTGACGTGACTTCGTGTTTATACACCATACTCTTGCTCTCACCAAGCGCATGTGGTACAATGCTCGGAGACATGCGCATCCAGACCACTCATCTGCATGAGAGTACACTGGATAGAGCAACCTTACCTATCAAAAGTGAAGCCAGTTTTCGACGTGCAAATTTACTTCCGGAGCCCCAAAGCAGCGTGAATCAATATGGCGTTCTATGGGGATATATATTTTCGAAGCTGATATCTCGAAATTGCTACCAATTCACAAAGGCTATACAAGCTTGTTCACACTAATTTTGAAAGAACACAATGTGACTATAGTTTTGCAGCAAGAAATTTCAAGAGTACGCTTATACGTCGCAGTAAAATTGGTTTTAAGAGTGGCATATTCTGTGTCCATTATGGCAACTGTGACTTAAAATTCTGGAACTTTGCCTTGTAAATACGACATCGTGATACGATCTACTACAGAACATTTTAAGCAAACGGTAAGGAATCAATCGCCTGTTGACATTCGCTGTTTATTAAAACTAACGGGAGCTTACTAGTATATAAAATATAGAAGATTCAGTTTTTATCTTACGAAATTTATTTCATGTCATTTTGGTATGTTTTGTTTGTCATGTTGGTATAATGTTGTGTGGCGAAAAGTGTATAAGTAACCGAAAACTATGAGAATTAATGATGTGCATGGCTATTAAAAGGTTGTTTTATTCTTAGATCTTTCTGTGATATCAAAGTCAAAGACTAGAAGAAATTTCATGGATGAATCTATTAATAAACCCTACATTTCTTGTGATATCAAACTCTGTCTAACACCAGAAAATATTAACTTGTCAAAGGGAGAGACACCAGCACTGTAGCATTAGCTGTTCTGTATCAACATTAAAATGTTCTCTACCATCATTATAGTTATGTATTAATTGTACACTTTCATTGTCGATTTCTGACTGAAGTTTTTAAAGTATACTCGTTGTGATAATGTCTCATTGGACTGTCAAAATAAATAGATCATATATATTATACCTCACAATAAGTTTGTCCAATCAGAGAACTAGGCTTGTACCACATGACCGTGGTATTTTTGAGCGAATACCATGCCCCTGGCAACTTGTACCCTGAGTCGTTTCCCCGGGGCATGGTATTCAAGTCGAATACCAAGCTTGAGTGGGGAATTCGTCTTTTGAATACCCTGCTCGTACACAGTTCGTACAAGGTTCGGTATAATGTATAATTTATATATACCTTTCACTCGGGGTATTCCCAAAAAATTACCCTTCAGGGGCCAGTTGTATAAAAAATAGTTAAAGTTAACTATAATTAGTGCGAAAGTTAACCAATCAGAATCACGAATTTTACAGTTAACTATACTATTTAACTACAAAACGGATATTTAAAATGTATTTAAGACTTTTATACAACCGGGCCCAGGATGAAACATCCCTCGGGCTTTGCCCTCAGAATATTTCATGCCTCAGGGTAATTTTTTGTGGAATACCACCCGCTCCAGGTCTATAACTGATAAATATGTGCTTATATTTCCCTAAATATAGGAGCAATAAGCTCCTGTAAAGGAACCTGTCATTTTTGACAAAGCATGTAAATATAATAAATAATACATTACATATATAGCATGCCAAAAATGTGCCTCTTATTAAAAAAAGACTTTTATTACCCATTTTCCAGTTGATCTTGTCACTGTTGAGATAGTCAGTGACAAGCCCATCTGCGGAATGACTAGCAAATGGTTTGAAACATATATATTGAATTTATTTCTTCGTTTGCAAAATGTATATAGGCAAGATTGCTACAATTACAAAAAGTTTTACCAAAATGTTCAACTGTTCCGTCACAAAGATTAAATTAGGAAAACTAAAACTTTAGTTTCCCACAGAAGAGACTAATTCTGCATGTCATTGGTTACTTATTTAGATACAATAATTTTCTTGCAGTAATAAATTTAAATGTTAAGAGGGCACTTAGCATGTTGGTCTAATTACTTAAGGGATGATTATTTTTTATGTGGACCAGGCTAGCACAGTCTGTATGCTAGCATGCCTTCTTGCCAGTTATCTATATACCAGCAATTCACATGACTGTGGAGCACTGATCTATTATAATTAAGGGCAGTGATTAAGGGGCTGTGGAAGAATGTTGCTTATTTAAATCTCTACTTAACTAATATAGTGTATAAATGATGTCACGCTGTAAATTTTACTAAATTGAATAAACAAGTGGAACAAACTGTTTTATTTCATTTAACTTCATGAGGTGTAAGGTTAAGATATTCATTGTATTTTGTTACTAGAAAATCATTGCAGAAATGATTAAACAATAGATTGAGATCAGTTTGTAAAATAGGTGCGAAAGATGCAAAACTGGTGCCTTTTTCAGTTTCACTGCCCCCCAGTAAGCTATTTTGGTCCCCCCAGTGAAGGTCCCTTTTGTCCAAAATATAAGAAAAAAGGGGGGGGAACTGAGTTTAGAAGAAAGTTATGGTATTCTCACAACAAAACCTGGCTCCATTTAGATGGGATATATCAAAATTGTCTCTGAAAATGCAGGAAATCAAGCCACAGAGACTCAAGAATACAAAAATTTTCTGGGGGAGGACCCCCAGACCCCCCTTAAGCTTCCCACACCTGTAATACACCAACTACTTGTTACGTCCCCTTTCGATTATGGCCCCCCACTAACGATTTCTTAAAAAAGGCCCTGAAGTAGGCCTACAGCAATAAATAAGAAAGCTATAGTATAGAAACATGCCATGACAGGCCCGTTTACAGGAGCTTATTGCTCCTATATTTAGGGAAATATTACTACATATATATGATATATTTATTTTGACAGTCCATTGAGACTTTATCACAACAAGTATACTTTAAAAACTTCAGTCCAGGGCCTTTTTTAACTAAGGCACTGGAGCTCAACAATGAAAGAGTACAATTAATACATAACTATTTATTTTATTTATTTATTTATTTAGCTTCGCCTATGCTAACAATATTGCAAATTAGGGAATAAATTAAATACTCCGAAACACATGCAAAAATAAAAATAAAAAGGCGGGGACACCACAACAGTTTAACACCAATTACTGTGGGCCCTTATAAAATATACTAGAAATACATGCATGCAGAATACCCTCGCCCATTCGAACCACACAATTTACTCCACCAAAAGTTATTGTAACATGAAGTACTGAGTCGATTTTTGTAATTGTAACCATGGTAACACGCAACACTGCATGTATATTTCTTTTATTTTGTACAAAATGGTAAAATATTGATAAGATTTGTTAATTTTAACTATAAAATTATCAATTTCCCAACTATATGAAGTAGGTATGTTATTACGTACTCTTTTAGCTTTGATTTACTGTAAAATTCAACCTTAGAAGTCTCAGAAAACATTTCGAAATTTTCTTAAAACTTCAACTGTTTTTTAACAGTATTTTTATACTTCTTTTCGTACTTATTTTTGAGATTTAATATGTTGTTTCTTATTCTATGATGTATTTGAATTAATACTAAAACACCTTTTAAGATTAATCAATGTTGTATTGACCACACAGGATGACCTACGCATTTTCAAATCACAAACTATAATATACTGCATCCAATACGGCAAAAGCAAGTATATAAAATAGACACTTACTCGTTTAAAACGCTTTAAAACTCGAAAATCTTGTATTTCTTCGGTCTTTTGACTGTTTTTTCCCCTTGTTCCTCTGAATAATTTTCATTTATCTCGTTTTAGAGACTTTGTTTGTCTCTTTATGTCAATATATCCCGACTCCAGAGTACAAAGCAGTTTTCTCTCCGCCTGAACTCGCGCATGCGCATAACGTACAAAACCGTCCATTGCATAATGGAGGACAACTTTGCATTCCGCTATGTTGTCACATACCCGGGTGTAAATATCCGAGCGGAATTAGTACCCTCGCACGGCGCTTCGCGCCGGCTCGGGGAAAATATAAAATGGATATATAAAATGGGAAAAACACACTGAACATAGTTACTAACGACAGCAAGTCAAAGACTGTATGAGAGTCCGCGAAGAGTTACATTTCAAACATATTGTTTTTCATGTTCTGGCGTCGTCTACGTTGTAACAATTTTGAAGAGCTTTATGGTAATAATCAAAAAGCATCTTCTTAAATTGGCACATGGGTAAGTCTTTCAGCCTTAGGTGTTGAGGCAGTGAGTTCCATGTTCTCGTTGTTCTATTGAAAAATGAGCGTTGGTATGTAACAGACTTACATTTACGAGGACGGAACGATAATACATTTACATTAACAGTGGATCTAGTAAGCCTCGATGGAATTATAGGCACAGGCAGGACATCTACGGAGACAGTTATGAAGTTGTTAATGGCTTTGAAGAAAAACACGAGATCAAGATACTCATGCCAGTAGGAGATTGGTAGTAGGTCTAAAGATATCAGCCTGTCTTTGTACATTTCAGCACAAAAGAAGGGTAGTTTCAAGATGAGTTTTGTGCCCCGGCGTTGGATTCGCTCTGTCCTCTTGATCAACTCGATTGACTGTGGGGACCAGACTTGTGTGGCGTAGCCTAACACAGATCGTACGATTGTCAGGAACAATGTCCGTATTTTTATATTATTTATTTGTGGAGCAGATCTGCGCAGAAAACCAAGTTGTTGTTTTTTTTCGCACAGCGATCATGGGTGTGATCTGACCAGGTTAAATTGTTATTAATCAAAATTCCTAAGTCTCTTTCCTTCAATGTAACTGTCAGGGTCTTACTCTTGATTGTATAGTCCTGCTTTATAGGGTTTGCTTTTCTAGTTATGTGCTGACCCTTGCAATTGTCTTGGTTAAAGACAAGACCCGAAGAGGTTGACCATACCTCTAAATTACTTAGATCACTTTGTAACAATAACGCGTCCGCACTGGAGTCAATTTGTTTAAACAGTTTTGTGTCGTCAGCAAAAGAGGCGATTTTTGAGTGATTTACTGCATCCGGCAGGTCTTGACATAAAGTAGAAAAAGTATAGGACCTAGAATTGAGCCTTGTGGGACACCGGAAAGGACAGATTTTGGAGATGATGTAGCTCCTAAGACAGTAACACGCTGTTTACGCTTGGACAAGTAAGAGTGAAGCCAGTGAAGGTTACCAGAGATTCCAAAGGAGTTTCTTAGCTTTTTAGTTAGGGCTGTGTGGTTGACTTTGTCAAATGCTTTGGACATGTCCATATAGATTACGTCAGTTTGCTTACCACCATCTAAGAGGGAACCAATATAATCAAGCACTTCTACTAGCTGAGTTTTGCATGATTTTCCCGGAATAAAGCCGTGTTGAGTAGTGCTGATTAATTTAAGTAGATGTTCTCTCATATTCCTAAGTACACAACGTTCTAGCACTTTCGATGTTATGGACAGAAGGGAGATAGGTCGATAGTTCTCCACATGGCTCTTGTCTCCTTTCTTGTGTACTGGAACAATGTTCGCTAATTTCCATTCTTCAGGTAGCTCTCCACAGCTTAAAGATCTATTAAAAAGCTGCGTGAGAGAAGGGGCGATTTGCTGTGCTGTTTCCTTGAGGAAACGAGATGGAATGGCATCAGGTCCCGTAGCCTTGCTTGTGTCTAGGTTTAAAAGTGTTCTTAGAACTTCTTCAGTAGTAAGTTGTACGTCTGACAGCAACAAACAAGATGCTGGTGGCGAGGGAGGAGATGAAAGATCTTCGAGATCGTCAGAGCTACATACTGATGTAAAGTACTGATTAAACATATCTGCGATACCAGCAGGAGTAGAAACTGTGGAAGGTTGTGAGGAGGCAGGCGTTTCCATCGACATCGTGTCTGGAATACTCGATTGTTTATTCTTTAGCTTAAAAATCGACCAAAATCGTTTGGGGTATATAATGTTGGTAGAGAACATTTTTATGTTGATACAGAACAGCTAATGCTACAGTGCTGGTGTCTCTCCCTTTGACAAGTTAATATTGTCTGGTGTTAGACAGAGTAGTTTAACATAGCCTGTTTGATATCAGAAGAAATGTAGGGTTTATTAATAGATTCATCCATGAAATTTCTTCTAGTCTTTGACTTTGATATCACAGAAAGAACTAAGAATAAAACAACCTTTTAATAGCCATGCACATAATTAATTCTCATAGTTTTCGGTTACTTATACACTTTTCGCTACACAACATTATACCAACATGACAAACAAAACATACCAAAATGACATGAAATAAATTTCGTAAGATAAAAACTGTATCTTCTATATTTTATATACTAATAAGCTCAAGTTACAAGGCAAAGTTCCAAAACTTTAAGTCACAGTTGCCATAATGGACACAGAATATGCCACTCTTGAAACCAATTTTACTGAGATGTATAAGCGTACTCTTGACATTTCTTGCTACAAAACTATAGTCACATTGTGTTCTTTCAAAATTAGTGTGAACAAGCTTGTATAGCCTTTGTGAATTGCTAGCAATTGCGAGATATCGGCTTCGAAAATATATTCCCCATAGAACGCCATATTGATTCACGCTGCTTTGGGGCTCCGGGAGTAAATTTGCACGTCGAAAACTGGCTTCACTTTTGATAGGTAAGGTTGCTCTATCCAGTGTACTCTCAGATCAGTGATCCAGACATGCGTGAAGTGTCTTGGGGCCAGAGTGCTCGAACGACCAGTGGACCACAAGGGAAGGGAGCTTTGCATATGAAATGTTGTGATAAGTTCACTCGGTAATATGATAGGAAGAAATGTTCTTCAAATGAATTATTCCACACCGCGTAAGCAGAAAATACTGCTTGCCGTGACTGGGATTCGAACCCGCGACCTTCGAAATGCCAGCTCGATGCTCTACCTATACTGAGCCACACGTTCAACTCCGATAATGGCCTGGAATTTATCAATTATAATGCTTAATTTCGTAAACATACTCGTTTATATCAATCCAGCATCGAACTATGCTCAGATCTACAATGATATGAAATGTTGTGATAAGGTCACTCGGTAATATTATAGAAAGAAATGTTTTTCGAGTGAATTATTCCAAATCACGCGGATCGATCTAAACTAGTTTCAAAATGCAATTTTCAAATAAATAAGTCTTCAGAACGAGTTCACTGACTGAGTGCCCCTAATGTCTCTCGCCAAACTGTTCGACAATTTGCAGCCGCAGCTGTAAAAGCACCGTCGCCTAGTGCAGGTTTTGTCTCAAATTTAGTATCCTCTACCAAAGGCTCTTTATTAGACCGTAAATAATATATTGACATTTCTTTAATAACCTTTAGTGGATCTTGAATATACGCAGTTACGGTGGCCCAGAAGGGACACCACTATCAACAGAGAGAATATCACAAACAATAGCAATTTGTAACAAACTGAACGAGATTTGCTGCAAACATTTAAATAAAGCGCTGCAAATAAAATATAAAACACACTGCAAACAAAAGCCACAAAATGTAGAACGCGATGCAAACAAAATATAGAACACGCTGCAAACAAAATATAGAACGCCTGCAAACAAAATATAGAACGCGCTGCAAACAAAATATAGAACACGCTGCAAACAAAATATAGAACGCGCTGCAAACAAAATATAGAACGCGCTGCAACCAAAATATAGAACGCCTGCAAACAAAATATAGAACACGCTGCAAACAAAATATAGAACGCCTGCAAACAAAATATAGAACGCGCTGCAAACAAAATATAGAACGCGCTGCAAACAAAATATAGAACGACTGCAAACAAAATATAGAACACGCTGCAAACAAAATATAGAACGCCTGCCAACAAAATATAGAACGCGCTGCAAACAAAATATAGAACACGCTGCAAACAAAATATAGAACGCGCTGCAAACAAAATATAGAACGTGCTGCAAACAAAATATAGAACGCGATGCAAACAAAAGCTTTTAAAACCGTGCGCGCGCATACTAATTATATTCACATAATTTCGCGGGGTTTTCTCAAATCAAAGATGGCGTCTGACCAGTCAATCTAACTTTGTAAGAAACGAAATACGAGAGGCCGTTCGCGTCTTCGCGAAAAGGTTTCGCCTTTGCTGTCTAACTCTACTGCGACTGGTAATGAATGGAGTCGTGAAAGCAATAATGAAAGGCCTCCAGTAACCCCTCAAGCTCAATCCAGTTCATTCAGCGACTGCCCGTCGACTATTTCGACTCCAAGAACGCGCACTTTATCATTCGAAGATTTCTATAAAACGCGGGAAAGTCAATGTCACTCAGGCTTCAAGGTTTCAAAGAAAAAGAAAAAAGGCTTATCGACCACTAGCAGCACTCCAAAGAAGTCGACTAATGTCGAAATTAAAGTTGGCATTGCTGCCCAAACAGATGGGGTTGTAAAGGTTAGTCGCGGTAAGACACATGTTATAACAGTAAGTTCATCTGCCACAAAACAAGAGATTATCCAGAAAGCAGTAGAAAAACACAGGAGTTTTGATCAGACTTTTGATGAAACTGTTTTGAGAAATCCAATGGATTCCAGGAACTAGGCAGCCCTTCATATTATCCAATTACAAACAGGCAATTGGTAAGGACTATAAGCGACTTACATTTTATCTGATCCCATTGGACGATGTAATGGAAAATTCAGATGAAAGTGGTAACGAATTTTCAAAATTGAGCTCACTGCCCGATATTTTTAAATATGCCCATAATCGGGTTCCTGCAAATAGCTCAAGCTCCCCGTCGGTCATACATATAGATGATGAAGGTGCTTCAACATCACATGCATTATCAGGTGAGATTATGCTTATTAACCCATTAAAGCGCAAGACTCTCCCCTTGACGAGTAAAATCGTCTGGCAGAGTAAAGGAATCAAGTAGGGCGCATTTGGGTACATTGCTGCTTAGTGGGTTAATATAGAGATATAATAAAGGGCACACAGTTGGGGGAAAGAGGGAATTTCACCTTAAAATTGTATATGTGTGCCAACACAGGAGGTACAGTAAGTAAACTCGTGTATTGGCCACCCCCCTTTCAAGTACAATCTCTTTCAAGGAAGTCTTTCTTTTGCAAACCTCATTTAAATATATTCAGTCTCTATTTATTTTGTGATGGTTTTTTTTTAATTATTTTCAGTCACTGAGATTGGCCAGAGGAGATTGGCAGTATGCTCTGCAATGTGATCATATACAATTTTAAGGTGAAAACCCGAGAGGTTTCCCTCTTTCCCCCAACTGTGTGCCCTTTATTATATCTCTATATTAACCCACTAAGCAGCAATGTATCCAAATGCGCCCTACTTTATTCCTTTACTCTGTCCAACGCCAGACGATTTTACTCGTCAAGGGGAGAGTCTTGCGCTTTAATGGGTTAATAAGCATAATCTCACCTGATAATGCATGTGATGTTGAAGCACCTTCATCATCTATATGTATGACCGACGGGGAGCTTGAGCTATTTGCAGGAACCCGATTATGGGCATATTTACAAATATCGGGCAGTGAGCTCAATTTTGAAAATTCGTTACCACTTTCATCTGAATTTTCCATTACATCGTCCAATGAGATCAGATAAAATGTAAGTCGCTTATAGTCCTTACCAATTGCCTGTTTGTAATTGGATAATATGAAGGGCTGCCTAGTTCCTGGAATCCATTGGATTTCTCAAAACAGTTTCATCAAAACTCTGATCAAAACTCCAGTGGCGCCGGCAAGGGGGGCGGCCGCCCCCCCAATATTTTACAGAATGGGTGACAAAGGGGGGAGGGAGACGGGGTGTATAGAGAATGAACTGTGCTGCGTAAGTTTCTCTCCAAGTGCCTTCAAAACGCAGGAAATGCCATTTTAGACACCCCAAATTCAAAATTTTCCCGGGGGATCATGCCCCCGGATCCCCCTAGAATTTGTTTGCCCCCCAAAAATAAATCCTGGTGGTGCCACTGCAAAACTCCTGTGTTTTTCTACTGCTTTCTGGATAATCTCTTGTTTTGTGGCAGATGAACTTACTGTTATAACATGTGTCTTACCGCGACGAACCTTTACAACCCCATCTGTTTGGACTTCTTTGGAGCGCTGCTGGTGGTCGATAAGCCTTTTTTCTTTTTCTTTGAAACCTTGAAGCCTGACTGACGTTGACTTTCCCGCGTTTTATAGAAATCTGCGAATGATAAAGTGCGCGTTCTTGGTGTCGAAATAGTCGACGGGCAGTCGCTGAACGAACTGGATTGAGCCAATGGATTGAGCTTGAGGGGTTACTGGAGGCTTTTCATTATTGCTTTCACGACTCCATTCATTACCAGTCGCAGTAGTATTTATCACCATCATACGACCTGTTTTAGAATATGCCTGTCAAGTCTGGCATTACAATATTCCCGACTATTTGAGCGATGACATTGAAAAAGTGCAAAGAAGAGCTATGAGAATAATTTTACCATCATTAAGTTACAGTGAAGCTCGGGAACTATTGAATATTCCGCTATTAAAGACACGCCGTGAAATTTTATGTGATCGGTTCTTTCTTAGAAAAGAGAACCTTGATAAATTGGACGAATTTCTGCCAAGCAAATCATCCTTAGTTTATGATACAAGGGGACAATGTAAATATCAAAACTTTTATTGTAGAACAGAGCGATTTAGAAAATCCTTTTTACCACAAACTATTTCTAAATATAATAGTATATAGCATAATTTCTATAGATAATTTATTTAATGTATTTATTTATTCACTGATGTAATTTAACCTTTGGTTACAAGTCAGCTGATATTTTTATTAAAACATTAAAACATTAAAACATTAAAAACATTAGTTAGACGTTGCTGATGTACTGCCAAGCAAACGCGAAACCTCTTCGCGAACGGCCTCTCGTATTTCGTATTGGTCAGACGCCATCTTTGATTTGAGAAAACCCCGCGAAATTATGTGAATATAATTAGTATGCGCGCGCACGGTTTTAAAAGCTTTTGTTTGCAGCGCGTTCTTTATCTTGTTTGCAGCGCGTTCTATATTTTGTTTGCAGCGCGTTCTATATTTTGTTTGCAGCGCGTTCTATATTTTGTTTGCAGCGTGTTCTATATTTTGTTTGCAGCGCGTTCTATATTTTGTTTGCAGCGCGTTCTATATTTTGTTTGCAGCGTGTTCTATATTTTGTTTGCATCGCGTTCTACATTTTGTGGATTTTGTTTGCAGTGTGTTTTATATTTTATTTGCAGCGCTTTATTTATATGTTTGCAGCAAATCTCGTTCAGTTTGTTACAAATTGCTATTGTTTGTGATATTATGCACTCTGTTGATAGTGGTGTCCCTTCTGGGCCACCGTACGCAGTAGCTATACCATGAATAACTTTAGATGTAATAAGTAAAACTTTAAAAGCTAACCCAAATATATTAGCAACAAGTGAAGATCAAATAGTATTGGTGTTATTTGATCAAATGTTACGCTCATTTGTTTTCAATATTTTACTCATCCTGATCCTGACAATCCGCACATATTTTCCAAGATCAGTGGTGTGACCACCCATGTAATCCCATGCGTCATACCCACAAATGCTGGAGTTGTTAACCCGGCCGCCATACCATCCTCTACACGGCTGTAAATAGCCAAGCGGAATTATGACCCTCTCCCTGGTTAATGCAAACGAGTGTTGACACAATGGACGTACATTCGGTTCTCTGATTATAATTTCAACTCGGTCACATGTGAGAAAAGTGCTCCGGAAGTTTGAATCAACCAACGTTATTTTTTCGTGTTTCGTTCTTAATAATACTATACGGACCAAGAGTTGAATTTTATATGCAATGTCCTTTACCACAATAGGTTTGTTCAAGTGAACAAGATGGACGGATTCAGCTGCACCGTTAAGATCACACACAACTTTGTTGATCGTGAATTGGCCAGTCCCAAAGTATACCTAGACAGAGGAACGACACGCACACCGCCACCATACAAGATAGCCGCCGGGTACGAGGATGCGGACAAGAAAATTGGAATTTTTGACGCAGACGATAAAATAACGAAAGCTAGTTTTGTTTCGTCAGGGAGCATGAGTTACGAAATTGGTAATACATTTATTCTTGTTGTTGTCTGGAACGTTGTGAAACATGGAACATTCTTACTTGGAGAGGGACAAAATTCTTTTTATTTCGCTGTTCTTAAGAAAAGCGATATAAAGACCGATTGGAAAACATCCTTGAAAGGATTATACAACGATGCACAAAAGAAAATGATCGAAGCTTCAACCACGGGACGCTATGTAGAACTAGTAAACCCAGCTGCTGATGGGAGTGTTGATTTTACTATACGTACCCATATGACTAATGATAAAAATTCTCAGTTAACTTTGATTATAGATGATCCCCACGCCGCCACTGAAACCACTCCATCAAAACGTGCTATTGTTACAGCCATGGGAATGAGTGCACTGTTTACCGTAATGGGCAGTTTGAGTAAAATGGCGCTAAGGCATTTACCCACAGATACCCAGTCAGTTGTAGTCACGATACAAAATGATTTCACTGATACAAGTTTAGAAGAACCACAATGGAGTGTGAAACAAGCCATTATTTTTGACTCCATGCCGTTTGAAATACCCGCTCAGGAAGAGCGGCAAATGACATTTAAAATACCTCTCGGTTATACCGAAACAAAAAACCCATTTGACAAAACGAAACACTCGGCAATCTTTGTTAGTTATAGGATAAAGGGAAGTGAAAGGCGGCTAACTTTTACAATTTGGTGGGCGAAGAAGCTTAAAATCTCGGAACTTAACCATTATTCAGTTTCCTTAATGGCTGCAAATATTGATCCTAACTTGATGGAGACAATTACCAAAAATCGTGAACGTACCGGGGGTTATGCGGAAAATGTCTTAGCAGCCACGCAGTATTTGAGCTACCAATGCAAAGAAGACGAATATCAGGCAGTCCAAGAAGTAAATGGTGTTCAGACAAAGGTGAAGAAAATCGTTCGTATGGCTGTAACAATGGGCGATAGCACTGCCAGTAATATGGTAGTAAATATTGGGGAAAGAAAAGGAAATAAATTGGATATAGTGGTACCATCTTTTCAGGGCTGCTATGAAAAGAAAGTATTTTAATTAAGACAATATTTTGAAGGTGATACATTATTGGAGTGGTTACAGTTTGTGCATGCACACTAAGACCTAAATTATAGTGCCTCACATAATTGTTGTACATGTCAAAATATATTGGTTATAATTCATATAAGTTAGTGATGTCATCTTTCCAGGTCTGCTATGAAAAAACACACTTTTCTGTCACACTTTCAAAGTACAGTACACATACCCCAAATATGATTTTTAGTTTGTGTAATACTTGTATCATTCTGAGAAGAAATGTAATATATCTTTATAATAAGAAACTTATAAACCTCATCTTGATCAACTTTTTCACTGTCAAAGTTACCGGATATGATCTCATTAGATGAATTGCAAGTTGTTTTCTGATGTTAAAATTCACCTAATGACATCATATCCGGCAACTTTGACAGTGGAAAAGTTTATCAAGATGAGGATTTTTACTATAAAGATATATCACATTTCTTCCCGCGATGATACAAATATAACACATAGCAAAAATCATATTTGGGGTTAGTAGCACTTTAAATTTTGGGCACGCATTGAATTCCTGAGGGTATTGTCTGATCAACACTGTGGTTCATGTGTAAATATATTGTTAGTTAAAATGCAATAAAAATAGGTGTTGTCATTCAATACACTATATTAAAGACTACTGAATATACTCGAATGGGTGTGAAGCCGGAAAAATTGTTTGATATACATGTTGTCATGGAAGAGCTTCATATCGACAAAATGGTTGAAATTTGGCGCACATTTATTGTGTTATCTTGCAAATACAAATTTAAAAACAAAGAGTTGTTACATGGATACATTACATGAAGAGAAAATAGAATAGAAATAGTTCAAAAAGCAGATTTCCAAAAAGGTAAGAAAAATGCACAAACTTCTAAACCTATAAAATAGCTTCAAGCATTCGCGCTCAAATGTGAACAAATATCATCATGAAACCTTCAGTCTTCAGCAGGGTATTGTACAGGAATCACTTCAAGAGATGTAGCGGAATTTGCTCCACGACGTTTCCTGATCAAAACTACGACAGTTACGGACAATAAGAGGACGATAAGAGCGACGCAAACAAGAATGACGATCATAACTGTGTTTGGACCAGATCCTGCACTGTCGTCCTCTACAAGAAAAATTGAAAGGAATTCAAAATCACATTAGACACGAGCCCGCTTACAGCGACGCCTCGGCAAGTGGTTCGAATATTTCTTTGTGTTCATATAGGAAATGAAATTCAAGTGCGGTTACTATATAATTATAGAACTTGCAATCACGTACGTTTGCGCGAAGCAAAACATATCTTAGCAATATGCTAATTTTAGCCTTGTTTGCAGAAAAATGCATTGCTTTAAACAGTATATTTTGATCTTTGTTTGTATAACTTGTCAAATTTAACCGAAAAAGGCTAAATCTCATTTGGCCTGGCCTGTTCGTATGAAATATTTTCATTGTATGTTCCCATGGTCCCGGGTAGTACAGCCGAGATCTTGGCAAATGGACCAGCCCGCTTCCTCATAAGAACGCGATTTCAATTCTAATGGTAACGTTTCTACGAGGTAAGTTGAACAGGCCGATATATAGGGGTAGTTTAACTGTAAGTAATAACTCCCAAAAGAATGCAAAAAACATAATTTCTGTTACATCCCGTAAAGCATGTCTCGTGTCCACCTGTGCGTTGGAATTGCTCGAGGATAAAATGGCAACGATTAACGAAAATATCGAATTAGACATTTATTCACTGACGATTCTATTTTTAGGGTGCCAAAGAAAATCGCGAAGAAATATCCACGTAGTGCAGCGTCGTGTTATACGATGTGACCCGAGCCTTTACAAACAGAGCATGGGGATAATGGGATATTATGGATGTATATATATATATAGGCTATAATTATATATTTCCACTTCAGAAAGCAAAACTGCAGCAATACAGCGATCGGATATATAGAGTTTACATGTTAATGGCACTTTAGCGCTTTGTATATTTAACAAAACTTAATCCTAAAACTCCCCTTAAACTAAGTATATTGAAAATTAAGAAAAATTACCAGGGACATCTTCGTGGTTTGTCTTTTCCCGATACATAATAGGACCAATAGAAAGTTGATAGGTGCTGTCAGTAGCATCAAATGATGGAGCTTCGCGACGTTTTCTCTTTGAACAAGTGGTACTTCGGGCACAAATGGAATCTGGAAAGTTTCTGTTACACAGTCGTATGTCACAATGGATATAAACAAACGTGTGGTTCACTAGGAATCTGAAAACCTGGATACTGAATCTGTGACGATGCTGCAAACCGCTTGTATGGTGTGTGATAGTTGGGTCTTTATCACAACTGGAAATAAATAACTTAAGATTATTATTTTTGTTCTCAAAACACACCAATTACCTCCAATAGATGCCTGTGAAAGGTCAATTTCTTCCATCTGATGGAATCAAGTGTAATTATACGCTGTGGCAACGAAATACGATTCGATTATTTTGGATTGTGGAATTCAAAGTATAACCGGAACGGTTATATTGCGTGTTTTGAATTAAATTGTAATCATTTACCAAATTTAACCATTTTTATTTAGGCCTGCTCTGGGACGGTAACTCGCCTTAACTCGCCGCGAGATAATGCGAGTTAAGGCGATTTAAGGCGATTTAAGGCGATTTAAGGCGATTTAAGGCGATTTAAGGCGATTTAAGGCGATTTAAGGCGATATTGCGAGTTAAGGCGAGTTAAGGCGATTTAAGGCGATTTAAGGAAAATTGGGACTTTTAACCGATGCGATTTAAGGCGCTTTAAGGCGAGTTAAGGCGAGTTAAGGCGAGTTGAGGTCCCAGAGCAGGCCTTTATTTAACGATTACCAAAATCCAGGACATCAAACGCTTCGGCTCGCGCGTACAGCGATGTTGACAACGTATCAGGATTATTAGGATACATTTTGAAACTTATTCAAAACAGGCAGGAGTCAAAGGATACACAAATAGTATTAAAGCAGTGATTTCCTCTTTAAGAAAAAATAAAGAGGGTCTTGTAGGGGTAAAATGAGAGCTGGGAAAATGAGAATTCATGCACTGGGACTGGAATTCAACAACAAAAACAATAGAAAATTAGAATAGGGCAGGGATTTGAGCAAAACATAGGATGGGAATATGGGATTTGGACCTGGTCAAATTTTGGGCTAGGAAACTGGGATTACTACCCCCTTCAGGACCCTCTATAAAAATCCTGACAGAGAAGGCATCTAGCCTTCGATCTAAGCTTACAACCGCCTCTTTCCCATGAAATGCCAAACCAAGTATTGGCTGTGGTTTCAAACATGGCGTCGATTTCATTGTTATGTTGATTATTTATTAACAAACATGGACAGCTTTCTTTTCCAATTTTGGTGATGAAAACTTCAAAAGTCAGCTGATTTAAACCAAATTTTGAAGATCATAGTCAGGGAAAGGTCCTGATGGCCAAAGCCAAAGAAGAATCCTCGACTTTGCCAATCTTCCCACGGCCATCTTGAATGGCTCTATAGTTTGTCAAAATGATCATGTACTTTCGTGCCTTTTGGTCCTTATACTACACGCTTTGGCAGAACAACGGGAAATCAGATCGATTTAAGCGAAGCAAGTCTCTTCGCTTTGTCTGCAGAACAAGCCATTGCTTTAAACGGTGCATTCTAACGCTTGCTTGTAAAACCTGTCAAGCGCATAGCACACGTCAGACAGAAAAATAGAAAGAGCTATCCATCCACATACAATAATCACAAACTATACAAATATCATGACTTACCCTTCAGAGATGAACTCATATTGAGGGGTATCATAAGGCTTGATAGTTGGTGTTGCACGACATGTTTCGGCTCGCACCACAATGATAGGGTTGTTGGTGCTTACACCATACTCGATGTGGATACGCTCATCAAAGCTTTTAAAAGCCGGATAGCGCTCAGAGGTGGATGAAAGGAACGCATCATCTACGTAGGAGCCCATAACGACGGTAAAGTTCCCTAAATTACCTAAAATGATATTTGACAAGACTAGGCGTCAACCAAAATATAAACTATGCAGGTTACAGTAGTGCCATGATAAAGAAAATAGAAAGAAAACTCAAAATCTCCGACAGGTATCCAAGTCAGTAAATTTATAAAACCTGAACAGATATATATTAACTTGTACTAGCTACTGTAATGTATTGATCTGAAGTTTGGTTATCTTGATTAGTTGCTGTCTTATGTAACGCATGGTGAACAGTCACATATAAAATTATTATATATATAGACCCACGTGAAAATTCGATGTTTCTCAAGGTTTCAACTCGATTTGTTTTAATTTGGTCAGCCAATTCCTGAACGCCATATTAGACTCCTTAAGCTGGGATTAATATGACGAATTTACTTACTTTGTTCAATTACTACTTCCGGTTTCGGAGGTTGAAATTTAAATCCACTGACCGTTATCAACCGGCTATAGGTACATCTGAAATTAAATTTGAATGATTGTTTCCTCGTAATGACTGAACGGGATGAGATTGGAGCAGCTGCTGTCAGCGTATTGCTATAATACATTTCTTGTTCTGACTCTGAGTACGCCGTTCCACATTGATTCAGGGCTGTCTTCACAATCACATGTGTTTCATTATAAGTTGCTTTACATATACCGTCTGCAAGATACATGTTATCTATGTCGAAAGAAACTACTTCGTGTCTCCCGAGAACAACTGTAATTTGATCTTTATCGCACATCACAAGGTACGAATTTCCTGGAAAAGGAATAGATTTCTATCGTCAATATAATTATAGGAATGCCATAACTGTGGTATTTTCAAAACAATGAAAAGACAATGCCTAAACCGTGACTAGATGACACAACATGCTAAATAGAATGCAAATTAGAGGGCCATTACGCAGTAAGTATGAACATTGTGTAAACTTCAGGAAGGCATAACTGCTCCGGTGTCCACAAGCGGTAAAAGTAATCTGAATACTTCTATTTCCTAAACTGATTACGATTATAATTTTATTTACTTTAGCGTCTCTACTCGCTTCAATATATAAAGAAGATATTGCATTTTATAATACATTTGGTACTGCCATGACTATATATGCCATTGCCGCGTCTTGATGGTGTCATCTTGTTCGATTGGCTGATGAAAATCGTATGTCATGATAAAAGAGGACGTGTATTTTATTATACAGGTAAGTTAAGAGACTCTTATAAATCTACTCTTTGTAAACGCTAAACAACAACAAAACTGGGACAAAATTGTTCAACGGGAACATATCGTGCAAGCGCGTAATAATGTATTGATGATTTGTTTTGACGTATGTATATATGTGTAGGTCCCTACCGTTGCATACACTTGATACCATTTTCACCGCCAAAGTGGTATAATTATCAAAATGTTTCAACAGAAAAACATGTTCTTCAACTGGAGAAGACGCCATCGTCTCTAGTTCTGCTTTATCAACTCTGGAAGCAACCCCAACAGAAAATATGTTGACACCAAGTTCCTTGAGTCGCTGTGCTGGTTGGTCAACGTTTCCACTGCTTTGGCCATCGGTAAGAATTATTAACACTTTCTTTGCGTCTAGAAAGGTTTTAACTATATTAGCACGTATATAGAGCTGATTAGGAGTGTAGAACGAATGTTATATCAATGAACAAATAAGGTTAAAAGAAAAGAAGATGATAACGTGCTGAGGGCAAACAAAGTTGAATCATTTCGTAAAATACTCGATTTCCGCTTGGAATATGAAGAAACTAAATTTTGGACACGCCATTCCTAACTATTGAAACCAAGCAGCAATATTGAAGGAAAGAAGACAAAAAGTATTTGAAAGAGTCATTAGTGTGATCTTAGGAAAAGCGTATCATGCAAAACATTAATATTTTATGAACATTTCAAACGGTTTTACCAAAGGCCTAAGATTGAATTTTAAATAAAATTGAAGTTTATAGAGTGTCTGATTACAGCCTACATTATATGTTGCGATAATGGAATATTCTATAGTTAGAAGAATCAATTATCTGTAAATTGTTTAAATCATTTTTTACAAAAACATATAAAAGAGCATAGGAGAAAAAACAAAAACATATAAAAGTCCATTGTTACATTTAAAAGAAATCTGATGTCTTAATAATGTTAGATATTTAGAGTACATGCACTATTTTAACCAATATTTTACCTTTTATCTATTTTAATCTTGGACTATCTAGTAATAATTTTTAACTTTTAACTTTTCTAACTTTTATAGCAAATAGTTTATTATTCTTAGTACTTGTAGGTACAGGTCCTTGTAGGATAACAGCATTTATTGTAATAGCTGAACAAGTTAACCTGTAAAAAGATGAATTAATAATAATAATAATAATATGAGGAAAATGTACGAAAGTGTTTCTATCGCTATTACCAATTTGCTACAGCGATATATCTGGCTCAGCGGTCAGCTTAATGACAATACCAATACTTCAAGTTATTGACTGTTAATGGTAACAATGCACCTTGTGATATGATAGTAGCCGTTTTGGTTTTAATATATATTTTCTTCAATTGTCTGCTGGAAATGGATTACGTTAAAAAATGTTTGGGGACTACGGTATATTTGTTCGGTTCGACAGTGCAAGAGGTTGCTGCATGCATGTATTTTTATTATGCTATGACTATTTTTATATGACTGCCGTGAGAAGGGAACAGGATAAGGCCCAATGTATCGAATATCTAATGTGTGCTAACTATTTCTGTATTAATTGTAGCATGAAAATTCAAAACTTATATATTGACGAAGTACAAACCTGAAAGTCGGGCCCCATTGTTGGTATTGAACATTTCTATGTGGGCTCTGAACAGTGCTTCTTCTGTGTTAGGCGAGCCACCTATGATAATGGGTACAATTCCATCTATTTCTGAGTCAAGATCTTGCTGCGTTGCAAATTGGTCAGAGAATTTAATATTTAGATTTATCGACCACGCGTATGACATCAAAGACACTCTAGTGTAATCTTGTGAAATTTTGAAATTTCTTGTAAGATCTTTTATAAAAGATATCATATCTTCAGTATTTGAACTGTCTCCACGGTATAACAAGAATCCAAGATCAATCTTTCGCGTGCATTTGGTGGCAGATTTGCCTAAAAAAGTAGAACCTAAATCTCAACTGTGAATATTACAAGTTTCAGACCTGCTCCATGCGTTTCTTGAAAGCTGATTGGCTTAAAACGTGGTGTTGATGCAAACTAATTATATTTGGGATAAAAGCGCATATGTTAGTTTTCTTCTAGGGGCGAATGGGATTACAGTAGATGTTTAGGAATTGTTTCATGATTTGGCGTGCTCTATCGATTTGTGGATGGATAAAAGTTAGGAGAGGCGAAAATGCGATTTCAAATCATGAAACATTTCTTTTGACATATTCTTTTTGTAAAATACATTTTGGCGGAGCTGCATGTATATCAATCTTGATTTTACTGATTATAACTTTGAATAATTTTGGAAACTCTTAAAGAAATGTTTGCCAAAATATATCCAGTGTATTTTATCTTCCTCATTAAGCACTGCCGCCAATATTGAAATTGGGTTCTTTAAGTTGGAGTATACTTTCGAACGGAGTTTTATCGATATTTTAAACATATTGCATCTAAACGGACTTAGCTTTCAATATAAAGCAAGGTTTTGTTATGAAACTCTGCTTGACTTTTCATGTCCGAGTGCGGCAAGGGTGAAAATGTGAGTTCAGATCGATGAAGGAGAAAAACATTTATGTCAAAGAACATCGACTCTTTTACTATTATAATTACAGGGTACTTACGCAAGAAAATGAAAGTTACAAGGTAAACGCCCCAATATAAATATGTTGAACAGTAGCACCATCACGCTATCCATGCATACCGGTATAAAATGCATTTTATTCGGCTGATTAATTCATTTTAGCATGCAAAATACGCCACATGCAACGCCTGCTAAAATTATTATAATGATTAATCTGAAAGCCGTTAAGTAATATTGTGCCATTGCAGAAGACCAACATTTTGTAGCACATTTTGTTCGATCAACAATAAAAAATATCTTCCGTTCAAAAAGCATCTCATATTCAATATTCTACACTCTAGCGAAAAGTTAAAAACGTGTGAATGTATTATTTACATAACGCGTGGCCACTCCTGCAAGGATTATGTTCGGTTTGGAATAGAACTTTGTTCAAAAACAGTTTTTAAACACGGACTGGGTAAAATGAATTTGTTATTACCTTCAGATTCGCATCTTTCTCCCCAAAAACCAGTGAGACATATGCATTCAAAAGAAGAACCAACGTTTGTACAACTACCTCCATTAAAACATGGAGCACTGGCGCAAGGAGTGTCTGCAAGAAATAAATATATTAAAAAGTGAAAAAATATGTAACGATTTTCACTCAAGTACCATTTCGAATTCGTTCATGCTCATGCTCGCATATCGCAGCTATTGCACTATTTCATCTTTACAACTTATCGCCAATAATCAATTACGTCCCCTGGCGTGGGGTGAGTGTAATTTATTTCATGCACATTTAAAGGGGCGGTAATTGGAGGCGTGAGCTTAATAGAACTATCGACGGGTGGGTGCCGGCGGGGGGTGGAAAGAGTCTTTTTTCGCTAAGACAGGACGTCTTTTAAATGTGGTCATGTTTTTAGGAATGTGAAATGATATACGGCAAAAGAGATTTAACACACAATCAAAGAGTCGTATTTACTCACTGCACACTGCGAATTTGTCCAATCCTTTCCAGTTTATATCAATATGCATGGCAGCGCAATCGTAAGCATAGGCATCGAGTACTTGACAGTAACAAACAACAGGGTCGTCTTCACAAGCACACATATCATATTCACAGTCATCAATATATGCACTTGCAGATATGTAGCTTGCACACTCACTGAAAGGAGACCTTACTAAAGTTGAACAATTCGTCTGTGCTATTGATCTTCTGCCTGGATAGAGATCGCATGAATCTGGCACGTCGCCTGCATCCTCACAGTCAGGATCAACGTTCCACGAATTCCCAAATTCTACTGGATCAGTTACAATTACACCATTAGGTGTGAAATAGTCATCGTCTTGTATTTTATTGTATGTACCACACAAACCAGATGTTTTGTTGAAATAACGACCTCTGACTGTAAGTCGAACGTTATAAACATTGTTCCAAACGACACGAACCCCATACGAACTTGTTACTATCGTATTTCCATTCACAGCAGCGATGGTGACACCTTGTAAAGAACGGCGAGTTGTTAATATGAATACACGTATAGTATACACTCGTATTTATTGATGAATTGCGCCAAGCAATTCTAAAAAGTGAATATCTAATTTAAAAATTCTTAATTTAAAAGGTACCATAATCAACAGTGATGCTGAGTGATAACGAAATTGAAGTTGAAGCCTAATATTTAGCATCGCGTTGCATGTGTTCTGCAACATAGTTTTCGGAAATTGTAATAAAAAGTAAAACATAGAAAGTGTCTCTACTGCTTGGTACAGTACTATCTTCTTGGGACAGTACAGTACAGTACAGTACAGTACAGTACAGGGAGAGATTTAAATATATAACGCAAAAAATAGGAGTGATACAATCCGACAAAATCTCAAAACCTATATCCACTCTGTAAAGGCTGGTTTTCATCAGGCACAGTCGTGAACATACTAAAGTGACAGATTAAATAGGCTTTTTGCAACAATTGGTCACATGATCCCATCTCCCTTAAAAACAAGCAGCTGTGTCAAAATGAACCCTAAAGATTACAATATTTCTCCTGAAATTTAACAAAGAAGAAATGGCACGAACAACAAAGCTTTGTCCACCAGAGCATTTTCCTATACAAATCCGAAGAGGATGTTCAATTTTAAATTGAATTCCATTTCTTCTATGCAGCATATTATCAGCCGAAACTTTGCACTTTTACTAATAGTGATGTACTCTTTTCACTTCGTCGTTTCATTTTGGCACAGCTGCTCGTTTTAAGGGAGATGGGATCACGTGATCAATTGTTACAAAACGAAGGCCTACAGGATGCCAATATTCATAATTATGCATTCATTAAAAACTGGTTTGTATAGTGCACACAAACAACAAGAGAGACCAAGTCTATTTCATGACTTGGTCAAGACAGTTACGACCAAACGAAAACGAGATTATTATGTTCATACCGTCATAATTAACCGGCAAGGTGACTTGGTTGCCATTTACCAGAGTCGTTCCTCTTCGGAGTTCGATAGTCAAATTTGCGATTATAACTGTTAATGACCTCGTACATGAAGCCAAACCACTCCAGCAAGGTTCATTTGTTTGTCGCACTTCGAATTTGCCTTCTGAGTTGTCTTTTGCAAGAACATATTCACATTTTCCCATAAAATTATATTGTTTTCCATCAAATGTTGTGTAATGTGGATCTCCCCGTGCTGTACACGTTGCTTCAACTAAAAAATAAAATTTGGAGCAAAATTAATTGCTGGAAAAGACCATGTTTATTCCCGAGCGAAACCCCGGGACGAGGCAGATGGTGCTAATTCCGCACGGCTATTTACACATTGGTAGATGAGAGCAGAGAGCAGAGAACAGTTTATCAATTATCGCTCTCTCCTGCGCAGAAGCTTTAATATTACGATGATTATTACGCTTACATGACGTATTTCACTATGCCTCTGCATGCGCAGGGGAACGCATGCGGAGAACGGGGGAGAAGGAGGAAGGCGCGAAGTCTCTGCCAGATGCCACCCAAATATGGCGGTAAACCGGTGGGAGGGCACGTTTACGTAGGCAACATTCACTCACTCACTCACTCCAACAAATCCACAAAGAGTCTATTTAATGAAACGAAGTTCGAAATGAAAAAGGGTTATGCCCAGTTTGTGGGAAGACGTCTGCTATCTTTTCACGGCAAGGTCTGCATCAGCGCTATATAACAGTGCAAAAAGCAATGTATTCAGCGACGTATTTGGTGCGTCAATGTATTTGGTGCGTCAATATGCAAGCGAAGAAACGCTATCGAATTTAATGACTATGTCCAATAAAAGAAGACAAGAAATAAGTAAATTTCGCTTGCTTAAATACCTGGTTAAGCAGATAAACCTATAAATACACCTCAATTTTTAACAGGGAACTTTTTCTGAATACAAACTGTTCAAATGCGAATCCTCAGAAAAACGGAATTGTTTTAGTGATGTCGATTGTATCGATATGTATTGCTCGTTTGTAATCGACGCCATCTTGGTTCATTTTCGTGGCAACTAAAACTCTATATTCTTCATTCTTTGTCGTATTGTGCCAGAAATCGTATACTATTCATAATACAGTATGATGTTTTCAAAACAAACCAAAAATATTAAAGTAACTCAACTATTTCGATGTAAACGGCTGAACAAAACTTTAAAATCAACCAAGATGGCGCCTAATGACACGTAGTGACGTCATGTGCAAGCAAATAATACCGATTGTGTTGTAATGCCGATGAATAACCAAAATAACGCCACCAGCTAACTCCTCACATAAAATACATACAATTGGGACTTTTGCACATAATTATTTCGGATGTCCCAGATCGATATTTAAGTATTGTAATGATTGTAACACTTTGTCCCACTTTGTTATAGAAATCTGGCAGAGGCTTCGCGCTCTCCTTCCTTCTTGCACGTTTTGCGCCTGCGTTCCTTTGCCCAGCGGCTTGTACCCCCGAAATACGCCATGTAAAGCGTAGTGAAATGCGCCAAAGCAATAATCGTGATAATAAAGTCTCTGCGGAAGCAAGAGCAATTATCGCGTGTTTGTGGCTTTGTCTCATGGATGCATGACATCGGTGGACCTTCTACGGATCTCAAAAATATGGCGGATTGTCATGCAGGAGTAGAATAAGTGAAGTTTTAAAAACATATGAGAAATTCTGAAGTCGTTTCATGGGAAGACGCGTAAGTTTTTTCCGCTTTTAATTGAAAATGGTAAGCGATATATTGTTGAAACAAAAATATTTATATACAAACAATTTGTTCAATTAAATAAGACATGAATATTGGACATGCGCAGAAATTATTCTAAAGAATTTCGGGTAACTGTGGGAAAAATCAGTGATTCATATAAAAAAATAGAAACTAAATTAGGTAATGGTTCTCGGCAACTGACAATAGCTTTAACACACTTTCCTGAGTAATGGGAACATAGGCCGAACATCAAGAGGTCTTTTTATAATTATAGTATCGGGCATTTCCCATGGTTATTAATATTACATCACGCAAACGCTGAAGTTTTTGAAAGAATATTCAAATTGCACGAGTCCCAAGTGCGATTTCAATAGGCCAATGAAAAAAATCCCAATAATAGATGCTCTTTTGAATTCCGGGTAAATTTTTACACAGCTCTGCCTTTTAGGCGGGATGGTGTCACGTGACTAATTGTTGCAGAAGGCATATTCGATCCCAGGTCTTCAGAAGGGTCACGATTGCGGTAATTTATATTCCATAATAATATAGAAAGGAAATATATTCATAAAACAATCATGATTCATTATAAATTATATGAGTAGATCGCATTAATGAACGATGTACCAAGAAAACCTTCTTCTATTCACTAAATTTTGGCACCAATTTAAAGAAATGAAGAAATTGTACCGAATTACTTCTATCGGTACTGATAAGATTGCACTTTTTTTTCCAATCAGAATTATTTTAAAATTATCCATTATTATTAGTCTATAAACGAAAACAAAACCAACCACTCTCTTCACACTTGTCTCCTTTGTAATCAGGGTGACAGAGGCATTGATAAGTATCCCCCACTGCAACACAAATTTCATTATTTCCACAAGGTAGATCATCGCAACTACCAGCTAAAGAAAGAAACAAAGAAAAAATACATATTAATATTTCCTGGAGAAGGTCATTCTCATCATGCAACAATCTAGATTAAATTGAATTTAACGCGGCAACTAGTGAAATATATTAAAAGCAGCGCTTGCAAATTCATGAAATAAGTTTGTTATTACCTTCATTTTCACATCTATCACCATAATATCCACCTGGACATGAACAACCAAATAAAGAACCAAGGTTTGTACAACTTCCTCCGTTGTAACATGGTGCACTGGCGCATGGGGTGTCTGTAAGAAATGAATAAAATTATTTGATTATTTAAGAAATATGAAATGTTGTACTTAAGTACCATTCCAACAAGTATGTCGCTTTGCAAAATTTTTATGAAGTACAATCCCTTTTCGTTCTCACAATTCCCAGCTATTGTAAACCGTTTATTGTTTACAAATTACCGTAAATAATCTATTAAGCCACAAGGCGTGTGGACGGGGTCGGAGAAGGAAGAGAGTTATCTACTTCATACACGTTTTGAAGAGGCGTTTATTGGAGACGGAAGCTTAACAGAACTATCGTTATCTGGAAATTGACCATTAGAATAAATCTATATTCAATGCGGATATATACTTTGTTATGGAGGAGCAGGGCCTGTTTTAAGAAATCGTTAGTGGAGGGCCATCATCGAAAGGGGACGTAACAAGTAGGTGGTGTATTACAGGTGTGGGAAGCTGAAGGGGAGTCTGGGGGTCTTCCCCAGAAAGTCTCTGTGGCTTGATTTCCTGCATTTTCAGAGACAATTTTTGATATATCCCATCTAAACTGAGCCAGATTTTGTTGTGAGAATACCATAACTTTCCTCTAAACTCATTAATTTCCCCTTTTTTGTTTATATTTTGGACAAAAGGACGTTCACTGGGGGGTGGGTGGGCAAAATTGCTTACTGGGGGCCAACATGGGGCTGGGGCTTTAGCCCTCCAGTGCATTAGTTAAAAAAGGCCCTGGGTGGGAGGGAAGGAGGCTTTCGTCAGAAGCGAGGATTAATTTAAATTAATAAATATGTTTCACCAATAGAGGACGTATTTTTGATGCGGTCTTATTTATAAGTGTAAAATAATATTCTGCAAATTTGAATTGAACCTTCAATGTCAAAGAGAAGTATTTGGTATACTCACTGCATACGGCAAATTGGCCCGATCCTTTCCAATTTATATCAACTTGTGCAGAACAATCCTCAGCATAAGCATCGAGTGCTTCACAGTAACAAACATCAGGGTCGTCTTGACAAGCACACATATCATATTCACAGTCATCAATATATCCTCCTTCTCTTGCATCTATGTACCTTGCACACTCACTGAAAGGAAAGCTTACTAAAGTTGAACAATTGGTCTGTGCTATTGACCTTCTGCCTGGATAGAGATCGCATGGACGTGGTAGTACAGGAGGATCACCACAGGCAGGATCAATTTTCCAAGAATTCCCAAAATCTACCGGATGAGTTACAATAGTACCATAAGATGTCAAATAGTCATCATCTCGTATGCCTATATTATATGTACCACATAAACCTGATGTTCTGTTGAAATAGCGACCCCATACTGTCACCCAAATATTGAAAACATTGTTCCACAACACTTGCACACCATATTCACTTTTAACTATAGTGTTTCTATTCTTAGCGGTTATAGTGACACCTTGAAAAGAATCAAGTTATTAACATTAATATATACATATACTGCAGTATATTATGTAATACACATCATTTTTTATTTTTTCAACGTCGTAGTCACACTAATGCAGTTATAATATTATAATATTATTCACTTTAATAAGAGACTGTCTCTGTAAGAACCGGGCACCCAGTTCTGTAAGGAAAAATTAAATTCTATAAAATTTTCAGAATAATTTTCTTTTAAGGTACTTGCATAAATAAAGGAATCGGTTTGCGTTGATAAGCTTTTTGTGTAAAATTTGGCACATCGTTATTTGACACTTTCACGGGTCCAAAATGGCTTCCTGAAACTGCCGTAAAAAGCAGATTTTCGTACTACTCTCGCGAAGCAAACAAATAAGTGAGAGTCTTATGTATCAAAATATTTTAACAATCAGTGCTTATAGTTTCATACGAGAAAAATCAGGGACATCCATCCAGGATTTGAGAAGAAATAATTTTCTGAAAAAGACACACTTTTACTAGTTACAAAATGACACATTATGTGATGAATTAAATAGCAATTTTCGCAAATCTGGTACCTTATAGCAAGTACAAATTACTACCATTGTAGACCTAGAGCTATCTTTTTCAAGACCAAGACAAACGCCAAAAATTCGGGCACTTGGCGGGCATAGCCATAAATCATCTATAAAGTTTGATAATTTCCTTTATTTTTTTCCGGTATCCTGCTATCCGGACCGTCGCGTGAGCAAAACAAAACAAAACAAGATTTTTAATCTTGTTTCACCGCTCTGCTGTTTTAAACTTTCACACTATTAAATAGTTTTAAGTATTTGAACTTGTTTTGACCACAGTTTTGACATTGTGTAACCGTTAATGAATTCCAAATGTTTGTAACGGAAGTGAGGTGACGTACGCGCGTCATTTGTAAATAATAAAATTATTTTGCTGAATTTGTTAAATTTCTTGCAGTTTCATAGTACAAGTTTGATTTCTTAGACCGCTAAAAATAAAAATGTTATTTAATGACTTAGCTCGGTCCGAATAAGGGAATACTGTGCCCTCAGTCGTGAAAATTAAACGGCCCTCGGCCTTCGGCTTCGGGCCGTTTTCACGACTTCGGGCACAGTATTCCCCTATCCGGACCTCGCAGCCATTAAATAACATATGTGTAATTCGCGACGAATGCCCACGTGGCTACCTTATTTTTTATTGACAACCCTCACCCAGCCACGTTTCTTGAAAAAATAACTTTAAAGTCAATTTTCATTTTGCTTTTGTTTAAACGTTTCGAAATTAATACACAAATTTTTTTTTCTATCCTGCTCGGTCATTTATTATTGTATGTATTAATATTTTTACCGGGGGTTGCATATTCATTACAGGGGCATGCTCAAGATGTACTATAAACATCTTAAATCGATTAGCAAACGGCTTGAAATATCAATCGGCGAATTCAACATTTGTTTATGTAAAATTTGTAACAATCTTTATATCCTTTTAAACCATAAATTACAATTCTGCGATTAAGTTGCTAATATTAAATAAATAGATACATGCTAATTAGGTCGAGATGTCAGAAACCGGAAGATGTCGATTTCTCTGCTGAATGTTTTGACGCGTGATATGTTAATAAACAATTGCTTAAAGGGGATATAAAGTCCCGATGTAAACAAACCGGCAACGTCCGTTTGTTTACATTTTAAACACGCTATATTTAAAAAATATGATGTTTTCTGGTTCGCTATGCTTTAAAAAGATACAGATTCGAGTTTCTGATTTAGAAGATGTCGAATTTTAGTTGAAACAACGCGAAATTTGGGCATTGTTTACATCGTGCGACCCCCCATAGCACATGCGCAGAATGGACTTTACATGGTCCATTCTGCGCGATATAGATACGAGCTGTCATTAATACCACAATAATTCAGATAATATTAAAGTGCGTAATATCCATATTTTATTTACTAATAAATTTAAGGGGTTCATTTTCTTCCAATTAGGTTATCAAAGATGCATGCTGGAAAGCCTATCCGCGATGTGACAGTGGCTGAAACAATGTTCACCCCAATACGCTGCAGACGAATTGAATTTGTACCGGATTGGACTCCAAATAAGCCAGGTACGGAACAAGTTCCCGACAATTTCAATGTATAGACTCAAAACAACTGTCCTTTTGATCTGTACAACGATACCATGAAAAGAATGTCCAGAGAAGTTCGGGAATCATTCACCCCTTTGACATCGCAGCTTAGTAGATCTTGGAATACAACACTCCATGAAACAAAGAAATCGAGTGTTGAAAATGCGCTCGAGGGTTGTCGTATTGTTTGTAACATGGTTGCCCCTATGGAGGGAGACAAACTATTTGACGGTATCAAACAATGGAATGAAAGTGTAAGTGGTGAATTGATCGCCTTGATGACGGCCTACAAACGTGCATTAACTAGAAACATAAAGATACACATTTTAAGCATTTACGCGCTAGATACCCAAGAAAGGAACTTATGCGAATTCGTGAACCCTATGAAAAGCTAACGAAATTGAAAATAGATAGGGCACGATTACATGCGACCAAGAGTGGTCCTGGTACGGCGCCAGAAAAGCACGATAGGCATCGAACAAGGCTGCCAATGGATAAAGTCGATCATTTTCTAGACTTCGTGAACCGACCTTATTTTTACCAATAAAGCTAAACCTTTCAAACGGTGATATAGTCTCCATGCCAAACG
Organism: Trachythela sp. YZ-2020; assembly: GCA_016169945.1. Lineage (NCBI taxonomy): Eukaryota > Metazoa > Cnidaria > Anthozoa > Malacalcyonacea > Clavulariidae > Trachythela > Trachythela sp. YZ-2020. The sequence continues at coordinate 8,547,363 of JADLSH010000260.1, forward strand.
TTATTAAGACAGTTACCCGTTCAACGATGATTTCCCAGTATATGCAATACTGCGAGGAAGATCATTTACCAACCTGTTAGTAGATCCACACTTTTTTATATACACGTATATACACGGCCCTTTTAAAATCAGTGTTGTAAATAGTAGAATGTTAACACTGAATAGGCTACCGTGTTAAAATAATTTTAATAAAGTAGTAAAGTATAAAAGAAGCATCGCAAAGAAAGTCTCTCCGAGGTTTGGACAACACGGCAGCTGATTGCAGTGCAAGCTTTCAGACCTTGAAGCGAATAATTGACGTGATGGAAGACGTGGCAGTTGGAAAAGAGTGGGCTAGCGACATCAAGAAAAAGTTGGACGAGAGCAAAGATTATTTGGACACGGATTACGTAGTGCATTGCAAAGAACAGGACAGTCCTTGTGCCGATCACTGTAGAATGCATGCGTTAAGTTATCCGACTGACGGCAATTTTCAAGTTCCGTGCAAGCATAAACATGACATGGTGTGTGGACGGTGTGAAAGCCTACGATCCGTATTGAAAGACATAGAAGAGATGGTCAAAACTCAATCGAATAAGTTTTATAGTAGTGAACAAATAAATGATATTCTGTTTGATTTAACGAGGGATAATGAGTCAATATTTGAATGGAAAGCCCACATTCTTCGTTCCGTTCACCAAGACGAAGCAAAAAAAATGCGTTTGAAAAACTGGATGGTCAAAGTTGTGTAGTGGTTAAGGTTTTGGCGATGAAATTCTTGCTGATACGATATAGAAAAACATTCCGAATGGTTTGGCAAAAGAGGCCTAAGGTGGCATGTAAGCAGTTTCGTTTTTAGAAATCCTGTGACGAAATTACTTGAAGTGCAATCATATGCTCACCTCTTTGATACATGTATCCAGGGTTGGCACGCCGTTTCTTCCATAGTTGAACACTTGCTTCAAGTCATCAAGACGAAATATCCAGCCATTAAGAAAGTTTCGCTTCGCTCTGACGAAGCAGGCTGTTATCATAAAGCATGCTGAATGCAACGATTAACGATATCGCGTCAAGACTAAACATGACTGTTGCATGTTAGCTATGATTATTCTGAGCCTCAGCATGGCAAGGATATATACGATCGTATTATTTGTCCGATGAGAGATGCTTTGAAGAAGTACTGTAAATTGTAATGAAGGAAACGACATTCTTACCGCGGAGGATATGAGAAACGCATTATTACAAAGACACGTCAAAGGTGCCACTGCGACAAGTTGGTTGGTAGAGGATTCGAATACAACACTACACATAAAAAAATTAAACTGCTCACTAGGTACCATAGACATTGGTTTTGAAAATAATGGCATACGTGTGTGGCAAGCTTACAACATTGGCCCTGGAAAACACATCCCACACAAAAACATATACATTGAGCATCAAAAAGCAACTGGATTAACCATCAAAGGACAGGATTTCTTTGAGGTAAAAAATCAACGGCAGTTCAAACCCACTGACAGACAAAAATCGAACCCTGCTCCTGATACTGTAGATGGCTGTCTTTTCGAGTGCCAAGAGCGCCAGGTTTTAGGAGAAGTTTTTCGACGGTCGATGAACTTGAGATTCATTTAGATGTCAGAAAACATGATAATTTTTGTCACAGGAAATCTTTTACGATGCCGGGCGCAGACATTGCGCGGCGACATATAACTCCCTAATTGAACCCTTGGCCGGAACACAGCTGACGATCTGCAGCATTAATCGAAAAGAGCACGTGGCTGCTGTAAACATGGAATGGGCATTACACAAGCCAAGGACAGGCACCGTTGGATTTTCTACGACTATCCAGCAATCTCTGACAAAAAAGTTTGATTTAGGAGAAAAGACTGGTCACAAAGCTGATCCTGATGATGTGGAGAGCGAAATACGAAATGCACGTTCTGAAAACAACGAAAATATGCTTTCTCGGGAAGACTGGTTAACCAAAACACAGATACGTAATTTCTTCTCCCGTTTAGCTGCATCTCGAAGAAAGCAACAGTGGGCTAACAATGGAACATAAATTGATGACGAAGTCGACGATGACTTGGAATTGATGGGTAGTATTGAAGAACACAACCAAAACGGGGAAATTATCCAGGACGTCGCTGACGAAATAGGCTTGAAGCATCCTATTGTGTATGATGTGTACAACCTTTGTGAATATCACGCTGGCGCGAAGATAGCAAAATTTAACATGCGAATGTTGAAAAAGATTTGTAACCATTTAGACTCGTTGAAAAAATAGTCGAAGTAGTTGAAGAATGTCCGTGCACTAAAGCAACGTAGATATATATTAATTTAACTTTAGTTAACGGCAGACTGCGAAAACTCGCACGATGCAAGTTACCTTGTCCAATCTACATAATAACGTTACTATGCAGTGCAAATTACCAAGCCTATAAAGTAACAATGCTGTCCAATACTGTCCAATGGATATATATCTAAACCGCCGTGTCAACAGGCGAGACAAACTGTGTGACTGTTGTGAAAGCAAGTTGTTTCCAACTGATATAATTATATGTGGTTGAAATTGACCACAGAATTAACAACGGTTTCAGGCTGCTGTCAAATGTTCTCTGAAAAACCTTCAAGGCGCAGAAATTTACGGCGTTTTCATCAACGTATGAAATCTATGATGAGATACTTGCAAAGATTAGCAATCTTTCCATTATATTTGAAAGTCTATAGTACATTCAAGCGGTTTGTTAGTGCCTGAAACAATAGCATGCGATTAATATGAATTTCTCGTCAAAATGTGTTATTCTAAATCAACATATATATTACAATTCGACACTTGTATCTTTTTGTTTTGATTAAAATATTATGGAGTCCCATAATCTGATCATTGACAGTCATTATGTAGTCAACATTTCGTGAAATTGAGCTTTGGAAAAAAGTTTTTGTGGACCATGCATGACCACCATAGACTGAAAATCTTCAAATTTCGCTGTTCATTTACTGCTCAGTTGATTAAATGCCTTGCAATCTTCCTTGTAATTATTTACTCGTAAACTTTGGGTGGATGTCCCTGATTTTTCGTTGTGGTAAACTATAAGCACTGATAGCTGGAATACTTAGAAACATAAGACTCTCCCCTACCTGTTTGCTTCGTGAGAGTGGTATGAAAATCTGGTATTTACGGCAGTTTCAGCCCGCTATTTTGATCCGTCAAGGCGTTGAATAAGAATGTGCCAAAAGGTACCAAAAAATAGGTACCATATTAAAAGTACCTCAAAAGAAAGTAATGCTAAAAAATTCGAAGAATTTCATTTTCCCTTTCAGAACTGGGTGCCCGCGGTTCTTACAGAGACAGCATCTTAACTAATAAACTTTACCCCTTTTCGAATACGATGGTTTCAATTACTTTGTGAATAGAGTTATAGTATATGGTCAACACATGAAATAATCGCAATATTGAAAAATAAATCTTACCAGCATAATAAACCGGCAAGGTGACTTGGTTTCCATTAACCAGAGTCGTTCCTCTTTGGAGTTCGATGGTTAAACCTGCGATGATCACTGTTATTGTTCTCGTACACGTAACAAAACCTCTTCCACAAGGTTCATTTATTTGTCTTACTTCAAATGTGTTGTTAAAACTGTCTTTTGCAAGAACATATTCACATTTTCCCATAAAGTCATAACGTTTTCCATCAAATGTTACGTAATGTGGGTCTCCCCGTGACTTACACGTTGCTTTAACTATAATTGAAACATTTATAAGAGCGAAATTAATTGCTGGAAAATACCACGTTTATCCACTCACGCGATGTTGCTTTTCCACAAAACAAAAGATTATATGTATAACAACCGAAATGTACACGAATTTATAATGCCGTCATATACAAGGATTATGGCCCAAATTCAAAGCCAGTCCAAAGGTCAAGTGAGCACTCATAAAGTCAGATCTTTGTTTTGACCATGTTTAACAATCGTCTGACTTAATGAGTGCTCACTTGACCTTTGGACTTCCATTGAATTTGGGCCGGAGTCTGGAAATTATTGTACTGAATTAATGATTAAAATACATGGAATATACATAGAGGTATAATTAATCAAACAGTGTCTGATAATTGTTTGACAAGGGGACAATTCTTATCGCTTTCAAGTCATTGCACATACTCAACAGACAAGATAAAGGCTGGCGTACATGAAACCGGAATCCATATAATTGTTTAGTTCCCAACAAAATGCATTATGCGAGGCGAAAAAACGAAACAGCGGTTTTATGAGTGTGGAAAGTCAACAAAGCATAAGAAAAACAAGCCAAGGCCAAACCAAGGCTAATAAAATATGTTAGCAGAATTGCACGCATAATTTCTGTAAATTTAAATGAAATTGGGTAAATTATATAACCTATTTCTTTATTCATTATGTCCATGCCAAAGGTTTTCAAACATTGAATGTAAACATTAATTTAAAATTCCGATTAGTAGCCGATTTCAACAAAAAATTAGTTATGATTTTATTATTATTATTATTATTATTATTATTATTATCATTATTATTATTATTATTATTATTATTATTAGTCTCTGTCAATAGGGTATGAACTGGTGGTACTGACAAACTTCTATACAAGCTTGAGTTGCTATATTAGTCGGATAGGGGTCTTTTATAAATACATTTTTGCATTTATCTTCATCAAATTACTTACAAGATATTTGGTAAAGAGAGATGCCACTGAGCAATTAAATTGAAAAAATTATATTATAGCTTAAAGGAATTTTATAGGAAATACAATGCGTTTGCGCAAAAATCAAGCCATTTAAAGATATTAAAATATTAAATACATAAACAAACATCACGTTACCTTCAGATTCACATCTAACACCAGTAAAGTCCTTTGGACATAAACATTCAAATGAAGAACCAACGTTTCTACAAATTCCCCCATTATAACATGGAGCACTGGCGCACGCAGTGTCTGTAATAAATAAATTTATTATATAAACATCAGTGTTATATAGAGTTTTATGCCACTGGGAAAAATCGTATTTAAACACACGTAAAAAATACGATATTTTTACGTGTGAAAATATCATTTTTGCAAGCAAATCAACAAATTTACATATTTGTTTTGAGTTTCTACATGAATTGTCGTTTGTTTATAATTTGTTTATAAAATAAACAGAATAGTACATGGTTGCTTGGAAATATGGAATTTATTTCTCGTGTTGAAGAGAATATTGCTCACTCGTTCGCTGCGCTCACTCGTGAGCAATATTCTCTTCAACACTCGAAATAAATTCCATATTTCCGCGCAACCATGTAATATTCTCTATATATTGAATACTTAAGAAATATAAGTAGAATATTTTTGACTGAACCACGAATTCAACAAAGTATATCCTTTTGCAAATTCTTTCATGAAGTACAACTTCTGTTTGTTCTCGAAATTCGCAGCAATTCTAAACCATTTACTGTATACAAATTAACTTGATTAATCTATTAATCCCTGGCGTGGGGAGAGGTTACAGTATATATTTATCCACGTTTGCAGGGGCGTATATTGGAGGCCGGGCTTGATATAACTCTTAGGAACATGAACCCTATATACGAATGTCGTATTAACTCACTGCATACTGCGAATTGGTCCAATCCTTTCCAGTTTATATCAATATGGGCAGCACATTCTTCAGTATAAGCATCGAGTGCTTCACAGTAACAAACAACAGGGTCGTCTTGACAAGCACACATATCATATTCACAGGCGTCAATATATCCTCCTTCTCTTGCACCTATGTACCTTGCACACTCACTGAAAGGAGAGCTTACTAAAGTTGAACAATTGGTCTGTGCTATTGATCTTCTGCCTGGATTACCATGGCATGGATGCGGTACTATAGGAGGATCACCACAGGCAGGATCAATTTTCCAAGAATTCCCAAAATCTACCGGATGAGTTACAATAGTACCATAAGATGTCAAATAGTCATCATCTCGTATGCCATTATATGTACCACATAAACCTGATGTTCTGTTGAAATAGCGACCCCATACTGTCACCCAAACATTGAAAACATTGTTCCACAACACTTGCACACCATATTCACTTTTAACGATCGTGTTTCTATTCTTAGCGGTTATAGTGACACCTTGAAAAGGATCAAATTAATAACATTTATAGATATATATACTGCGGTATATGTTTTTCACATCATTTTCTATTTTTGGCACGTCGCAGTCATATTAATGCAGTTAACCATAATATTATTCACTTTAACTAATAAACTTTACCCCTTTTCGAATACGATGGTTTCAAATACTTTGTGAATTGAGTTATAGTATGTCGTCCACACATGAAATAATCGCAATATTGAAAAATAAATCTTACCAGCATAATAAACCGGCAAGGTGACTTGGTTTCCATTAACCAGAGTCGTTCCTCTTTGGAGTTCGATAGTTAAACCTGCGATGATCACTGTTATTGTTCTCGTACACGTAACAAAACCTCTTCCACAAGGTTCATTTCTTTGTCTTACTTCAAATGTGTTGTTAAAACTGTCCTTTGCAAGAACATATTCACATTTTCCCATAAAGTCATAACGTTTTCCATCAAATGTTGCGTAATGTGGGTCTCCCTGTGATTTACACGTTGCTTTAACTATAATAGAAACATTTATAGGAGCGAAATTAATTACTGGAAACCACCACGTTTATCCACTCACGACGTTGCTTTTCCACAAAACAATTATAATTTCTGTAAATTAAATTGGGTAAATTAGATAACCTATTTCTTTTTTTATGATTTCCATGCCAAAGGTTTTCAAATATTGAATATAAACATTAATTTAAAACTCCGATTAGTAGCCAATTTCAACAAAAAATTAGTTATGATTTTATTATTATTATTATTATTATTATTATTGTTATTATTATTATTATTATTATTATTGTTATTATTATTATTATTATTATTATTATTATTATTATTATTATTATTATTATTATTATTATTATTATTATTATTATTATTATTATTATTATTATTATTATTATTATTATTAAGCTATTTCAATAGGGTATGAACTGGTGGTACTAACAAACTTTTATGCAAGCTTGAGTTGTTATATTATTCGGCGAGGGGTCTTTACAAAATATTTCGTAAAGAGATGCTACTGAGCAATTTAATTGAAATAATTATTATATTATAGCTTTTTAGGAATTTCAAAGGAAATACGATGCGTTTGCGAAAATCAAGCCATTTAAAAATATTAAAACATTCAATACATAAACAAACATAATGTTACCTGCAGATTCACATCTAACACCAGTAAAGTCCTTTGGACATAAACATTCAAATAAAGAACCAACGTTTTTACAAATTCCCCCATTATAACATGGAGCACTGGCGCAAGCAGTGTCTGTAATAAATAAATATATTGAACTGTTAAGAAATATAAGTATAATAATACTTGAATGAACCACGGATTCAACAAGTATATCCTTTTGCAAATTATTTCATGAAGTACAACTCCTGTTTGTTCTCGTAATTCGCAGCAGTTCTAAACCATTTGCTGTATACAAATTACCTTGATTAGTCTATTTATTATATTCATTTTGAAATCAATGGCATTTCTTGCAATCTGATTGGTCAAAAATAGTGCGATTAATTCCCAAATCGCATCATCTTGCATTGAGTATTAATCGCATCATTTTGAAGCTCTGCACCACAACAACCAATCAGATTGAATGATAGAATTCAACTAGCCAATCAATTTAAAGAAAAATGTGCTCTGGCAAATGACCAAATCTGTTCACCATAAATTGTCAATACTCTAGACTGCATTTGCTTCAGGTTTTTTTTCCATAAAAATCAACATAAAGGCAAGTCAAACTTAATATCAAATAATTTTTCACAAATAATACAGGCCAAATTATCAACAAAATTTTGAATGAAACATTGTCAAAATGTCAACAAAAACAAGTTTCATTTGAGCAAAAGCCAAAACTGAACACAAAGCTGTCAAAGGCACAAGGTATTAAAATATGGAATGATCGATTGTAGTGTCAATGTTTGAATGCACAAAATCACAAGAAACGTGATTTTGTGTCAATTGTAAAAGGACTAATAAAATAGCGCTTCCGGTTTAAAAATATTTAGATATCAAAATGAAGATAATAAAGTGTGTGTGTGGGGGGGGGGGGTTGCAGTATATATTTCTACACGTTTGAAGGGGCGTGTATTGGAGGCCAGTGCTTGATATAGAACTGTTAGGAACATGAACCGTCAGAATAAAACTATACGATTTTTATGGGGGATTATGTCAGAAGATTATGTCAGAAAGAATAATAAGTATATTTCGCCAACAGAGGCCATATTTTCGCGCGGGCCATATTTATGGGAATGTAAAATATTCTGCAAAAGGAATTGACCAAACAATATCAACGAGTCGTATTTACTCACTGCATACTGCGAATTGGTCCAATACTTTCCAGTTTATATCAATATGGGAAGCACAATCTTCAGCGTAAGCATCGAGTGCCTGACAGTAACAAATAACAGGATCTTCTTGACAAGCACACATATCATATTTACAGCCTTGAATATATCCTCCTCGACTTGCATCTATGTAGCTTGCACACTCGCTGAAAGGAGAGCTGAGTAAAGTTGAACAATTGTTCTGTGCTATTAATCTTCTGCCTGGATTACGATCGCATGGATGTGGTACTATTGGTGCATCCTCACAGTCAGGATCAACTTTCCAAGAATTTCCAAATTCTACTGGATCAGCAATAGTTGTACCATAAGATGTCAAATAGTCATCATCTCGTATGCCATTATATGTACCACATAAACCTGATGTTCTGTTGAAAAAGCGACTCCGAACTCTCAGTCGAACATAACCAACATTGTTCCAGATTACACCACCATGAGGAGTTGTTACTATTGTATCTCGATTTACAGCAGTGATAGTGATACCTTGAAAGAAATCAAGATATTAAAATATTACAGAAGTAAAATATTCACCCTATTTATGGATCGTTGTAAGCATTCCCAAATATTATTCCAGAGTTCAAACCAGATATCTCAACTAATAAATCTTTAATACTGGGTTTGGTGGATAATCCAAGTGAGTAGATATATACACAATTTTAAGACCTAACCAGGAACGGTTGCGATAAATGCAACACTAGGTCCTCTGGCAGGAATTGCACCCACGGCCTTGCGATTCCGGTGCAGCGCTCTAACCAACTGAGCTACAGAGCTATATAGGTTATCGCGTGTACGGGTTGTGATAAGGTAAATTGGATTGTCCACCAAACTCAGTATTCTAGTTCAACCAAGTGAAGTGCAAAAAAATCTTTCAATTTACCTTATCACAACCCGCACACCCGATAACCTATATATACAGAACTTACGGTTACCGCTCAGCAACTGGCCTCTGTAGCTCAGCTGGTTAGAGCGCTTCACCGGAATCGCAGGGCGGTGGGTTCAATTCCTGCCAGAGGACCTAGTATTGCATTTTTCGCAACCGTTCCCGGTTAGGTCTTAAAATTGTGTACTTATCTACTCACTTGGATTATCCACCAATCCCAGTATTCTAGTTCAACCAAGTGAAGTGCAAAAAAATATTTTAATAAATCTTTGGTCCTTTTGAGTTTTATCATGTGCAGAAATATTCTGACATTCTCGTATAGAATTTATAAATCCAGTCGCGTTGTAATCTAAAACTGTCAATATATCTTGTTAAAGAAGATTCTCCTGCTCTTGTCATTGGCTATTTCCCCCAGTTACATTGATATGAAAATTTAAAACTACCAAAACATCGTCTTGAAGAAAATCGTTCAACTAAATAGTAGTAAAATTAGAGTTGCGAAAAGCGGCGAAAACATAATACTATTGCGTTGCCTTTGGTCTGCAACAGTTTTTACAATAAATTGTACTACGAAGTACAAAATATGAACTTTTTTGACAGTACGGAAGACTTAAGAAGAGTATAGAACAATTACTACAAACTAAAATTCTGGTCAAATATCCTAGGCACACTTAGAAGAGATATTCTTTAGTTTCTATAGATTAACAAAATTGTAAAATTAAAGCTACAAAGCTACTGTTTTATATGTTCCGTATATTGTCCCTACGTGTGTTCACAACATTTTTTGAGTAGACACAATTAAAAATTAAATGCAAAAATAACAGCGAGCTTTAGCCAGAATGTTCTGGTCAGATTCTTTTTCAGATCATATTTGAAGTCATTTTTAACATTAACCAATATGTGTATCGGTGTGTATTATAACACGGTTTTAAAATGCTTTTGGAAATAATGCTGACGTCCGCAAAAATATTTTCAAAACTCAATAACTCAAGCAAAAATTCCGGTATCGATTCAAATTTTTTTGTCAGCACTCGTAGGGACAATATACAAAACATATAAAACAGGTAGCTTTGTAGCTTTAAGACTGTGTAGGTCACAATTTCATGTTCAACCACCCATTTCTCCCATACAATGTTAGGTAACACCCTCCAAGTCAAACAAACTAAACACAATATTGTATGGGAGAAAGGAGTCGATATTCTTTTCATCGCGGTGGGAGTCATCGGTACTATTCATTTAATTAGAAACTGATTTTTCTAACTGAACTCCTTGGTACAGTGCTATTTTTTGTACACAAGAAGATAAATTTCAACTTGTAACCCTCAAATTCAAACAGAAAAACAAACATATTAATAAAGATTACTTCTTTCTCTTTAAATTTTCTCTCAAATCTCAGAACCTATATTCGTTTTATAAGGCCACCACATCATGATAACGGTCAGCATTATTTAATAATATCCTACCATCATAATAACGCGGCAAAGAAACTGGGCTGCCATTTATCAGAGTCGTTCCTCGTCGGAGTTCGATGGTTACACCTGTGATTACAACTGTTAATGACTTCGTACATGAAACTGATCGCGGACCCTTCCACAACGTGTATTCGTTTGTCGTATTTCAAATGTGTTTTCTAAACTGTCTTTTGCAAGAATATATTCACATTTCCCCATAAAGTCATACTGTGTTCCATCAAATGTCGTGTAATGTGGATCCCCCCATGCTGTACATCTTGCCTCAACTGAAATAGATATTAAAGTATATAATCAAACACTACATATATGTTGTACAAAGATGGAAATGATTCCGGTAACTGCGGAACAAATCAGTGATTCTTATAGTAGCAAATTAGAATTAAAATCAGTAATTGTTATCGGTATTAACTGCATGATAAGGTCTTTAATTAACTTTCGTTAGCGATAGAATATGGAACGTCCAGAATTTCTTTCATAATTTGCATGCCAACAAGGATCTTATTGATATCCAACTGCCACCCACCGCTGAAGTTTTTTAAAATTGCACTAATCCTGCTAAATACGTGTCCAATTCTAGGTCTTTAGGAACGTCAAGTTTATGGTATTTTGTATAATTATTGAAATTGCACAAAAAACCCTCTATTTCTGTTCCAATGATTCTAGCATCAACTCAAAAGAATAAGAAATGACACCGAATTACTACTATTCTAGGTACTGACAAAATTGCACTTGTCTCGGGCAATCAGAATTAATAATTATTCCTGTTTGTTAGAAACAAAAACTAAACCAACCATTTTCTTCACACTTGTCTCCTTTGAAATCAGGATGACAGAGGCATTGATATGTATCCCCTACTGCAACACAAATTGCATTTCTTCCACAAAGTAGATCATCGCAACTGGCAGCTAAAAAAGTAAGAAAGAACACATAAAATTTTCCGCTGGGATACCGGAAAATCATTCTCGTCATGGAACAATATACATTAAGTTTAAGTTAACGAGGCAAAATGGCATTTTGAAGCAACTAGTTAAATATATAACAAACAGCATTATTATTAGCATGACAAAATTACTGGATGCTGATTGGTTGAGAGGAGTACAATTATTTCATTAATTGTACTGCAGTACAATTAATGATTTTCCGATGCGATGTTGCTCGTACAATTAGGGATTAATAGTACTCGTGATGTTTGAAAATTTTGCCAAATTGGAATTTTGTCAAAATTTCCAAACATCACTCGTACTATTAATCCCTAATTGTACTCGCCATCGCATGATAACCTGTACTTATTTTACAAATTTATACAATTAATTTGCTATTACCTTTATTTTCACATCTGTCTCCATAATATCCGCCAGAACATGAACAATCAAATGAGGAACCAACGTTTGTACATCTTCCTCCATTGTAACATGGAGCATTGGCGCAAGGAGTGTCTATATGTTAAAAATATATTTATCATTTACTTGACTGCTTGAGTCATTTTAGCTTGACTGCTTCGTTGAAAACACATGCATACAGGGTTGTGATTTGTTCCTTTGTAAAGAATGGTTTTCGTGGTTCCGTGGTTTTTCTCCCTCGCCTGAAACTAGTCATCATATGAATCGGGTGAACTTGGCAGATACATCCCGTGCAAACTTCATTCGTTTTGTTATATATTGCGGAGTAATTTGTCAATAGCTCAATAAATGAACGACAGCGGTACGTTGTGACACACTAATATTCCAACTTGTCCAAAAGATGGAAATTAAGTAGGCACATGTGAAAATGTTTATAATTTTCTGTAAATTGAGAAATAATATTCATTATTATAATTTTAGCGGGCTTGTGGCGTATTTTGCGGGGTAAAATGAACAAAACAAAGGCTAAAATATATATTAGCTCGCTGAATTTTAATGGGTTAATTGCTGGAAAACACCACGTTTATTCCCGAGCGAAATCCGATGGCGAGGCCCGTGGATATACTAATTCCGCTTGGGCTACTTACACCTGGGTTAAGCAAAGCAGAACAGTTTATCAATTATCGCATGCGCGTGGCTTTGTTTTATGGATTTGGACCTTCTACGGATCTCAAAAATATGGCCGATTGTCAGGAGTGGAATGAGTGAAATTTTATTTTGATGGGAAGGCCGTACCCGTAAATTTTTGTCGCTTTTAATTAAAAAATGGTAGGCAAGCATTTTGATGAAATATGTTTTGAAGGTAAGTTAAAAATTCAAAGACCCGAGAAAGGTTATGCTTTTTTGTCCGCTCTGCATAGATATGAATATTAAGCGAACTGACTGGATATATTCATAATATATCGAAGATGTACTGTTTAAAAAACGAGCAGGAATGTTTTATGAGGTTTAAACCACGAGCGCGGAGCGCGAGTGGTATTAGACCAAATGAAACACATACTGCGAGTTTTTGTTAAACTCTTCAAAAACGTCTCATTAGTGTTCTTTATATAAAGAATACTAATTAGAACGAGCTTTATATACAGAATGCTAATGAAGATGCTAATGAAGTATAAATCCACTTCACGTGACATATTATGGTTGATATGATTTGCCAAAAAGCTTACGAATTATTATAATGAGTTTATGAATTAACACACAACAAAACATAACGTTACCTTCAGTTTCACATCTAACACCAGAATAGCCCTTTGGACATGAGCAATTAAAAGAAGAATTACCAACGTTTGTACAAATTCCTCCATTGCAACATGGAGCACAGGCGCAAGGAGTATCTGCAATAAATACGTAATTACGTTAAATATTTAGCAAAGATGTAATACATTTTGACTGAAGCAGGATTCAACTAATTTGATGATTTAAAGTGCACATCAACCATGATGCAATGATATTAAGAACAGATTCATTATATGGTATATCAACTAATATTTGAATTTAATTTCTTAACTTTGACGACCAATTCGTAACTTGGGGGATTTAACTTCAATATGTTAACGAGATGAAATTATGACTCAATAGTGTATGTGAATAAATAACTATGAATATAGAAGCCATTTTTTTAGTTATAATCCTATATTTTGACGAGGTATGTTTACTTACTGCAGACTGCAAATTGTTCCATTCTTCTCCAATTTATATCCACATGAGTACCACAATCTTTAGCATAAGCATCGAGGGCTTGACAGTAACAAACAACAGGATCATCACAGGCACACATATCATATTCACAGTCTTCAATATATCCTTCATCTGTTGCATCTATATACTTTGCACACTTATCGAATGGAGAGCTCAATAAAGTTGAACACTTGGCTTGTGCTGTTGAGCTTCTGTTTGGATTTACGGCGCATGCATCCGTTACGTTGGTAGCATTCTGACAGTAAGCATCTAATTTCCAAGAATTTCCAAATTCAACTGGATCATTTATGGTTGTACCATAAGATGTCAAATAATCATCATCTCGTAAGTCATTATATGTACCACATAAACCTGAGGTTTTGTTGAAATAGCGATCCCCAACACTCACCCAAACATTATAGACATTGTTCCAAAACACTGTCACACCATAATCACTTGTTACGATTGTATTGCCTGTCACAGCGTTGATGGCGATACCTTGTAATAATACAAATAGTGTATTCGTAATAAGCTAGTATTCTTTTCTGGTACAACGCAATCATAAAATGGTGTTTCCAGTCAAACCAATTCAGCTTAACTCATAAATAGCTATAAATTTGTAAAGATATTTCGTGTTTCGTTATACAAGAATTATATTAGCGCTTTGCCCAGGAGGCTTTGCAAGAAAAGTTGGAAGGTAGTATGTACACCTAAGATTACAGGATGAAGGGCTCCGACCAAGTGTGGTGCGCCATGCACAAGAGAAAATTGAAAATTTGCGAGACTTATAAGACTTAGCAAATGGACATTTGGGTTAGCCAAAGGACGGACTACATGTGTCTGAAATTGAGCAGATCAAGTTACTAAAGGATTAAACTATTATAAAAATATAATAAGAACTTCTACGTTTGGATCGAAGATCTTTCGTCTGGAAGATATGGAAGAATTGGTGAATGAAATCTTGTATTCATGTCGCTTTTACCGATCATTACATGTGAATATATTCTGTATATTAATATATTCGGGGGGAGGGGAGCTGAGACCCCAACCTGGGAGATTCTTTGGGACTTTCTAGTCAGAATTTTATATTTGAAATTAGATCCTTTTTATTCATTTAAAAAACAGTAATATCAGCCAAAAATAAATTTTGGAATTTTTCATTGTTGCCAATCCAATATACATCCATCCACCTTAACAACCCTCCTTTTGAGAGCCCTCTATGTTAACATTCCATGCTACAGCACTTTTCTGGGAACAGTCTAAGATTGGTGGAATATCTAGTTCTTTCATCCTGATTGGCTTTTACGACAAATGTTATATCGGTATCAAATTGTGTTTTTTGTTCAAAGGGAACACTTTCCTGTCAACCTTTAGCGCTCCCAAAATAGCACAGAATTACTAGCCTGACTTGAGAGACATCGAAATAAAATCTTTCATACGCAATCAGATGTTTTTAACTTCTTCCCTTAATCATGTATTTATCGTTTGGTCGACTGCAGCTTTTGCCAGAATCCATTGATCGAAAGTCTACATCTTCATCACTTATACAATGACAGGATGTCTGGAATTGCTTTTCTGCATTAATTTAAATTACTATGAACTAAATTTCGGAACACGATATTGCCTAATACCGGACTTTGGTTCCTTATTCAAAACCACTATCAAAATATAGTTTTAAAAACTCTATTAGCTCTATCTATAAGGCTACAACACAAACAAAGTTGCAATAATAATATCTTACCATTAAAATAGCGCGGCAAGGTCACTTGCTTGCCATTTACGAGAGTCGTTCCTCTTCGGAGTTCGATAGTCAAATTTGCGAAGATCACTGTTAAAAATTTCGTACATGTGCCAAAACCACTTCCACATACTTCATTTGTTTGTCTCACTTCAAATGTGCTGTTAAAACTGTCTTTTGCAAGAACATATTCACATTTTCCCATAAAGTCATAACGTTTTCCATCGAATGTTGTGTAATGTGGATCTCCCCATGATTTACACGTTGCGTTCACTGTAAAAGAAATATTTAGAGCGAAATAAAAAAATTGTTTGTGTGGAGACACCACATTTATCTGTTTAACACTATGTTTTTCCATAAAACAAACAAAGCTAAGTGACACCGAATCATTTAATTTTTTGGTGGCCCGGGACCCCATAGTTTGGAAGCCCTATCCATTTTACATCCTCAAAGATCTTTGTGACCATGTGCTCGTTGCGTGATAAATAGCATTTTTAATTTGTGTTTTTCACTAAAATACTTTAGGCGGTCATGATCTATTCTCCCCCGGAAAATATCAAAATCTAGTGTCTCGGGAATGGCAAATTCCTGCATTCTGAGAGACTATTTGACAGTAATATGAATATTTCACTTCAATTTTCTATTCCGGTGCCCTCTTTAGTTGGGCGTCAGCCTCAAATTGCCCCCATTGCCTTCCGTCTGGGCGGCTCTGTCTTTGGTTGTAGGCTGAGTTTGGTTCCAGACGATTCAAGTGACAAACATGAGAAGAGGGACGCAAGTGAAATTACAGCATCGTAGATTTATGCATCTAGTCATACTGCGAATTATCTTTTAGAAAAGATTCAGAAAGTAATATATTTGAACGTGCATCACAGAAGCCAGAAAGTAGAAAAGATAGGGACGTGAACAAGGGAGATGCAATCTTAACAATTTGATGAGAATTTTAAGAGAGAACTTCGGAAATTAGGTAGGATTGAATCTTTTTTTTTTAGAAATCAGGTTGTCGTTGGAGCGAAAGTGAAAGAGACCATTAATGTTAACACGCCTGTAAATAAAATATATCGTATGGAAGTGTGTGGGAATGAAAATGGATAGTAAAGAGAGAATGCAGAGAAAGAAAGAAAGAGAAAGGAAATGAGAAAGAGACTGAGAAAGTAGGAAATTGTGAGAGGAGACTTCAGATGCGCCGTGGAGGACATCAGTCAGGCTTGACTCTTACAGGTTCAAAGGGGAGAGTGTAGACTAATTTATATCTTTGTAACTTAATTTGTGACTTGATAGGATTTGGAACTTCAAAGGGTAATTCATAACAACAAAAGCTCATGTAGTTAATTTATCTAACTTAGGGATCATGTGTCTTCGTTTCTGATAGTACGCAAAAATTGAAAAGCAAACATACTGCATCTTGTACTTGCAGAACGCAAACGTTATGAAAACAAAAATATCAATTGAAATTAACAGCATGGAAAAGGCAATGTAGTGCTACTATTTATATTTTTGAAAATGGATATGCATTTCAAAATCTGACATATGCGCTTCACAATGTGAGGTATGCTTTTCAAAATCTGACTGACCACTTTCTTTTATGTGAAGATATGTTACTGCGCTGTTATTTGTCTGGTCAATTTTCAAATTTCTGCCCGAAAAAACTATCGACAAATCTCAAGCGACAAACGTACAATACCTTAAAACATTTATTACTATAACCCTTACATGTTTCACTTCCACTTCGATCTCCATATCCACTTCCACTTCCACTTCCACTTCCACTTGCACTGCTAATTAGTGCCAGCCTTTTCACACGAGTTTTCTTTACCGGTTGTTCACGAAGCGAAACTAACTCATCGTTTGATCCATCTTCCAATTGAATTTTACCATTATTTAGCTCTATAATTTAAGAGGCATTCGTATTAGAATAGAAATAATTTTACAAATGAAGAGTGTAGATAACGAGCTAAATAGATATACTTTGAAGATAACTAGCGATATTAACAATCTTACTTATTAGTTTTTGTTTCTCCCATGATTGTTCCAACGAAAATTTTTCTTCCCAGTGATGACCATTTGGTCCTTTTCCGTTAACACCTAAACATAAATAAGTATTTTCACTTAGCATACTTCGAGAAAGATGTTAAAGACTATTTTGCAAATCCAGCTAGAATTGACTACACGGATATACATAAATATTACATTGGATTCTAAATCATGTGAAGTCTTTTCTTGGGATTTATATAGTCGAAGAGATGGGTTGACGAAATATTGCCCGAATTGATGATATGTTACCAAGGGCGAAGCCTCGAGGGAAATATCATCATGCTCTAAGGGTGTTAATCCTCCCGAGCGGGGGGTCTATAAATTATGCAGTACTTCAAATTATACTGAGTATCTAATCTGCGACTTCAGCCCTAGTGTTGCCATCACCATAGCAACGGAGCTAAAAGGTTGAAATGTGGACACTTCGTAAGGTATTTTATTACGGCAATACATAAAGATGTCCTCTTAAAACGCGATATAGTAGAGTAAGACTTTTTTATGACAAGGCGAATTCTATTTATTTATAATCTCCATGGAAAGAGCAATTTCAAGATGGTTGAATCAAGTTTATACATTCAGAATTTAAGTTAATAACGTAATGTCAATGAATTTGTGAAGCAAGCAGCTTGTGATCCACGTATGGGAAACGTTTTACTTTATGAATTGTGCGACGTGTTCTGCGCCAAAATGATACAACTATACATAACAACATATATCAAAATATAGGCGTTTCTGCGTCGATTTTCGCGCAAACAAAGACCGTTGTGTGCCCGGCGCAGAACCTTTTCATTGCATATACTGATTACTGCATGGTGTTCTGTTCACTTTATATATAATTGATAGAAAAAAGATTGGATCGTTACGTTTGAAATATTTGCTAAAGAAACTCCACATAACTACCTGAGGAAACTCAGGAAAGGTACATGCTGGACACAAATTATCATGATTCAAATGGCAATGGCAATGGCAATATACTAGAAAGCTTCTAGAATATATAGTCATACAGAATCAACACCGCTAACGAAATATGACATCGGAATCTTTTTCCGCTTATCAAAAATATAAAACTAGCCTAAAGTATTATATGGTTGAAAAGCCAAAAAGTTTTCCTTTTTAAGTTGAAAGTATGAATTTAATCTAAACGTCTTTATGTTGCTTGTTTGATGAGGATTACAAATAAATATAATTCACCTTGCAATGAGAAAGTTTCACTGTACCATATCGTGCTTTAAATGACATATTTATGTATTGCTGTAATAGAACACCGTATGAAGTGTCAGCATTTCAACATTTTTAGCTCCGTTGCTATCGTGATACGAACATACGAACACGTATTTCTGGGGCTGAAGTCGCAGATTAGAGAGCTAGGTCTCTATGACGTGTGCATAAAATTTATTATCAAATCACCCACAAGTCGGTCGTATTAGATGCAGCGGGAGATTTCGACCATATTACCCCCGGTGATATGATTTGCGAAAGCCACGCGTGGTGATCACGCATGCAATATGGCGGCAATATGAAGAATGATGAGCTTTGAGCGTTAATTTGTCCGCAAAAAATTTCACATTCAATGATCCATAAGAAGTAAAACATATCGTATTCACATAGTAATTTAGCAAGTATATCCTCAAACTAGCGGATTTTTTTAACATTCGGTATATATAAAGATATATTACCATTATAATATCATTATTAGCAATTTTCCTCGTTTCTGATTGGCTAAGAACATCAAAATTTTCTCTTAATTTTTTTTACTATGGGTATTTGGGAGAAAATGCCACATGTGGTATTTTCTCCCAAATACCCCTAGTAAAAATTGAGCAACGTCAATTTGAAAATTGAGTAAAAATTGAGCAATTTAAAATTGTTAATAATAATATTAATACGAAATAGCACTTGTTCTCGAAGTATTAATGAAAAATTGCACTTGTGTATGGCGAAATATTCGTAATACCGCTCGTGCTTCGCACTCGCGGTATTACAAATATTTCGCCAAACACGCGTGCAATTTTTCATTAATACTTCTCGAACCGTGCTATTTCCTATACTAATTATTCAGTAATTCAGATACGATATGAGTTTTGAAATTTTACATTAGAAATCATGATCATGCGAGGTTCATTCAAATATTGCATTAATTTTGTCACACAAAATCATCTAGCTATCATCTTCATTATGTTAAAATTCACATGCATGAGTTAGCGAAAATGATTAACATGTTACATTTCACATGTGAACTGATGTAAAATGATTTCACTTTTACCATTTAAGGTACATAATTGTTTATTATTGGACATTCCATCACATCAAAAAATTTCGAGTCGTTTATATACATATATTTTAATTTGCATATAAAATTATATACGCAAAGTTTCTTAACATGCCGAACTAACATGTTTAGGACATGAGAATATGTTCTTCACGTGTAAAATTTAACATGCGCATGCAATATCCGGAAGTTTTTTTCACACGTGTGAATATGACATTCATTTTAAGATTCTAGATTAACATGTTAAATTTTTACCATAGCGTAGATAGAATTGAATGATTTGTGATAAAAATATTGAATTCAAAGTGGTATTGCTGTATAGGACTATAAATGTTCGTAAGAAACTAAATTTGGGTGTTGGCATTTCAAAACTCTTTACCCTTTCCCTCTTTACCTTCTACTGTTTACCCGGATACCATGCAGTCACCAGAGGTTTGCTCTGCAAATAGAGATAGCCCTGACTGGACCCCTATATATTGCAGAAATGATCGAGCTATGCACAATAAATACAGTTAGTTTAACTACATCAGGTTAGCTATATCAAGATTTTATTACTTACCTAAGATTAATACAAAGAACCAAATCAATCGATTCACCTCCAAAATCATCACTAACTCTAAAATTGACAATTCAGTTTGATTTTTTGTTCATAATAGTCGACATAGTACGTGCATGATGTTCATCTTTATAGCAGCCGCATTGGTTTTAGCAAATCATAAGAAATTCAGGTAGGAATTATTCAGTAATGAGTTTCCTAGTATATATATATATTTCAAATAAATTGAAAAATAACCCAGCTAAAGTATATATATTCAGAATCTTCGTAACCGTGCCCGATTAGCCATATGGCAACAGCGGCATATGCCACGGGCTCCCATGCTGGAAATATGCCGTCGGACCATCGCAACCATAATCTGCTCCTGCTACGTATAAATAGCTATTAGACGAACGGCTTATCGTTGTTACCATGTTGTCATAGCATCAAATAGGGTCATGTAACCAAATTAAAAAAATGCCCGACATTAGCTGAAATGTAGGTAATATATTATCCTGCTATAAGTCTCCAATTCAGTACATGTTATATGAAAAATTCGCTCGATTATTCACTATTATCGTCTATTTAGGAGCAAAACTATATAATTATACCATGTCTATACTAGCTGGTAAAAACGTACACTATAACAACCAAGTAAATTGTAGGCGCCCTTTTTGTGTGAAATAAGGATGCTAAAACTTGCGATGAATGACGAATGAAACTGAGTCTCTCTAGCCAGACAAAACCATACCTACAAATTAGTGGGTTTTCAGGCTAACTTTGTCGCCTTGTCGGAGCCATGACATCCTATTGTTTTTGACGAAGACATTTCCAAACCTGATCACACTGCATTTAATTTAATAGTAATCGCTCACAGTGTGTACTGCAGTGCAAGTAACAGGTTGCCCAAAATAATTCAAAATTTCGGGTCATTAAGGTTAGATTGGTTAAACACTGATTCAGAAAGGATCAGTTTTCCTTTTCTTTCATCTGAGATGGCGTCACATGAAAGCAAATCTTCCAGCATTATGCTTAAGTATCTTTACTGAAACAGGTTTCATCCGTGTTAACAAGCTTGAAAATGTTCAGTCTGGCTGGTCGCTAATATAATTAAGGTACTCGAACTGAACAGTGTAATATTTTTAAACGCAACTAGAAAAGACTTTGCCATGAGAAAGTAACGACAAAAAGCATTTTCGATGTACTTTTTCGTCCAGAAAATTACTCGAGAATAACCTACACAGATGACCGTAAGAAAGCATTAATATATATCCCTTGCGCACGAGTAGCCGTGCTGGCGAGAGAGCCCGAGCGATTGGCGATTCTTCATCCGAAAGAAGCAATATATCATATGAAACAACAATTAACAGAATGATGAAAAACAGCTCAGACAGACCAGCTGGATTTCCTCCATAATTGAAGCATCATGCAGAAAAATCTTGAGTTTCAAATTATTGTTCGACGGTAATGAGCAACTCGGATGAACATGTCTGAACACTTATCGTTAACAGTTTGGTGCAATTAAGCGAGTAAAATGTAAAAAATCATGCTATATATATATACGTGAACATCAAATAGTCAAGAGCGAGTGAACTATATAAAGACTTATAAAGTATTGCTGCAGTCAGACAGCTTATCTTATGGAAATCTAACTGGAATAGGGAAATTACTAATAGCTAGAACAAATGTACTGTAGATTGATATTAAGTATATAAAACGGAACTAAAATCACAGAAATAAGCGCCATGAAGGAAGTCTTTACACCCCGCTGTTCGTATACGTATTTTAATCCTACGTTCTTTTGTTCTGGGTCATCAACACGATAACCCAATTATCTGATTGTCCAATATACTATGGTGACCATTAGTAGGTACAACAATAAACATCAAAGAGGGTCTGTACGCCCTGCTGTTTTACGTGGGTGAATGTCACGAGTATTTGTCTCATTGCAGATTTTGCTAATATAAAGCCTGGTAAATGCTTATACTACGTGCATGTATAAATTTCTACTTGCTACGTGTATGTAGAAATTTCATGAATAATTTTTCAAAACTTCTGCCTAGCTTCCACTTGTATTAGTCCTTGGAGATTCAGTATATCAAGCAGTGTTTTACAAAAACCCTTCACTAGTGAGTTTGTATAAACCAATTAGTAGGGTAGACTGTGGATCCAAACAATTACGCGTTCTGGGTGGGGATAAAATAGCAGTCGAATCGTATATAACATGCAGCTGACACGGAAGAATAGAAATATGCATATCAAACAATTCAACTGTTTAATCATCCATATTTGTTTTACATGCATGTACATATAGAGTGTAGCCAGTGGCGCCTTCCTTCCTTAATATTTTACTGTTTGAATAAATGCGTGATATTTACAGAAGCATGCAATCGCATGGAGTTAAGACTTCATAGAGGGGGGGGGGGGTGCATTAGGCCTACATCAATAACAATACAGAAACATTTCCAAATTTATTACTAGATAGTGTTTTTGAAATCAAACTACTATATTTTTACAAATGCAAAGTCAATTTTATTTGAATATTTAAGTTTGATGCTTTGCTGCATTATTTCTTGACTGAAGTTCACTAAAAATCAGAAAGCATTTCAGTACCAACGTATTATTAATAATTGCTTTGGTTATGATAATAATTATATTCAAGGCCATAACCTGGACGCAATTTCGGACAGGGGGTATATTCGCAGAGAAATTTGCATGAGTACGAATTTCGTTACATTTTCCCGGTATTTTTCTTGCTAAACATTCCCAGAAGGGAACAAGGAAATGAATGAGAATACCTTCTGTTTTTTTGTGCGTTCATTTAAAGTTGCGTTGTAAGTTGCAGCAAGATTTGACCGGTGTAACATACCTTTAGACAGACAAATTATTAAACTTATGTCGGAATTCACGCAACGCGTATTAACCTTTTGCTTATATGTTTCCATTATTGTCCAGTATTCAGTACACAATTTTGCTGAACATCCGACACTATACATGCAGTATTACAACAGACATTCAACAAGAGCAATTCATGCAAAGCGAATAACGTGTGAGCTTTAAGTGGTCTAAATTCTCAGCTGGTGGAAACGCTATAAATGTATATCAGTGTAAATAAGTAAATCCGTTTAATACTGCATGAATCTTGATTGCATATTTCATCAGTTTTTCTTAGCTACATCAAAAGTCGAAAAACGTACACCCAAGCATAACAGGGAATGCAGTTTTGGGAAAATAATTGCAACGTAGGCGAATGGCAGTATAAGTCTGCTTTTAGCGCGAATTATATTGGGATCCAATTAAATATAATTGTACTTGTTTATAATAAGTTCCTCGTAATTGGTTTAATGGCGATAAAACTATTTTTCTTTTATCGAAAATATTTCGTCTATTTATTTAACAAAGCTTTTGAAGATTTCTATGCAGTGCAAATAATATTCATCACTGCAAATAATAAAATTAACTTGTCGTGAAGTTTTCCACAAAAGTTAAACGATTAATATGAATAAAGAAATACTAAGTAAGATATTATGCAGATTTCAAAAACTGATCATATTTTATGTGCATACTGCATACATGAGAAACTAAAACCTCATTGTTCAACTTTGTAAGAAAACATCTGCCTTGTCTAACTGATAGTACCCTATATACAAGATGTCCATACGTTTCAGGAAAATTGTTATATATTTTCACGTTAATTATGTATGTATCCAATAACGCTTACAAAAAATTCATATGCAGTGGAAAGGTTCTTTAAGTGTGAATTTTTTTATATCAAATAACAATTTCACTCAAGAAATTAAACTCAACCTTTAGCCTACCTTCTTCATATGTTACAGAGTATGTGACACTCGAATTTCGCGTGTGAAAATTTCGTGTGTGTACTTAATATTATGTGAAAATGTTCCCATTCCACTCATTTAGATCCTGCGATTTTATCTTGATTTAATTTTGACAAGATGGATTTGTACAATAGCACAATAGGTGTCACAAAGCATATAATAGCATCGACTTTGGTAACACCTGATGAAGAGATGGAAATTTTGTATAATAGGGGACAGGTATCACCTTTGTTATTTAAGGTGTTTTTCACAACATAATTGCT
The DNA here is from genome assembly GCA_016169945.1 of Trachythela sp. YZ-2020. Lineage (NCBI taxonomy): Eukaryota > Metazoa > Cnidaria > Anthozoa > Malacalcyonacea > Clavulariidae > Trachythela > Trachythela sp. YZ-2020. The sequence goes on from JADLSH010000260.1 coordinate 8,571,931, forward strand.
GCTTTGGAGAGAGCCATTCGTCTAACAATCATATATGGATCCAATAATATTTTTGTGTCTATAAAACGTGTGTCCCATCCAACTGATTGGGTCTCCCCCGATTTCAGATGTCCAGGCGCCTATCTTATATCACCTGGTCGACTACATGGCGATGAATTTCGAAATAGATACCCTGCAATTTAAGCCAACCTGTTCATAATAATTATTTTCTTTCATCGACCTGGCTGTCTGATCATGTATATAAACGTATAGAAATTTTACTCGCAAAGCTATTGAAAACTTTACTGCAATAAAAGCATGCCCGATCTTTTTAAGAAATAAGTTCAGACTCTTTCAAAAAAATGATGAGATTTAAGGCACATTAATTTTGACTTGCTAAGTTAACAGTTAGGCGGAGGTGTTCCTTATAAATATTTTACCGCTAGAAATTCATATTAGCTATAGCGTCTGAAAGGATACTTGCATGCGCTGGAATAAAAATATAACAAAATTGGAACCACTAAGATTAGTTTCAGATCCATTCAAAATTTAAGATAAAAGGCTAATCTTTTTTTCTTGCACCTGAGTGCTGAGCTGCGAAGGAGACTGCTGAAACCTGGTCAAATGGAAGTCTTATACAGCTATATAGACATATGTCTGATCACGGAGGACAGCTGAGGTGGAGTAGTTAGTTTTTGTCAGAAAGGAAAACTCTTGAGGCGCAGGAAGAAAAGCCAGAACGTTTTTGTTTTCACGATCAATTACATCAAATCAGTGCAGTTTGGTAACCTGTCTAAGTTATAATATATACCCTACCTTCGACCTGCTGTAGCAGGCTCAGCTAAACTCGGTGACAAGGGGGCTACGTGCTAACTACATTTCTAACCGGTGATTCTCAATATTTCCTACACTCAAATACATGCCATTCCCCCGAACTATATATATGCTTAAAAAGGGAACGCAATTAGTTGTCAAAATTTCCGAGTACAGGAAACTGTAAGCATTAAATATATATATACTTAGCTAATATAAAACCTTTTTGTTAAAATCTATTCACTACTTTCTTTTTTGACCTTTCGGTGGCTGCGCAATGCATGCTGTACAAGAATGTTCATTAAACAACTGCTTACCTTTGCAAAGTACTCGAGCGCATTCAAACTTTGGTAATGCTGTGTCTTCTTAGGCACTCGAAGCGATATGATCAAAAAAACGGGAAAAGTTGCCTGTATAATTATATCTATGCTGAAGACACCCTGCTGAGTAAAATAATTTATTTGCATGTCAGTAAAGTCAATATTCATACCAAACACTAATTATGATCTAAGTTAATGTTTTTCTATTTTGCTTACTCCATGGTGATAAATATCAAATAATTTTTTTGTTTAATACATTGGGGAAATTATTTGGTGCTAACACGTAGATTTAAATTATCCCAATTCTGTGTGCAGTGGGCAGTAAGGTACAGTATGTGAGCAATTTCCGTGTTCTTTGTCTTATGCTCTTTGTTTTGTTAAATATCGATATTTCGTATCTCAAAAATGCCTTGTGCGGGTCAAACTTTCGGCAAACATGGAGCCACACATAAACCACTTATGCAATAGTCTTGGTCAAGACGTTAGGGTAAACTTTATTAGCAAAACGCGCGTTAAGTAAACATTGCTGGTATTATTTGTGTTTGAAGTATCCAGGCAAACCGTAGACTTACTGCAAGCCTTTCATTCACTAATGTCACTTTATTATGCTTAGAATAATATGACGTAACAACGCGTTTGAGGGCGAGAAAGAAGATTGTGTATCGCCCACACAAGTGGCGCTACGTGCGAAGTAATTTTTATCTATGCGCAACAGTGGTTTGATATACAGAACTCGGCGGGTATTCGGTGCAAACGGGAACTAGACGTGTATTTGGTGTAAAGTACAAATACAGAAAATATGGTTGGCTGTTGAACGGGTAATAAGGCTTAGATGAGAACATGACTGATAAACAGGGTGTATACAAATTTAGCGTGCTCTTTTTTATCATTCCAAGCAGAAATGACCAAATACAAGCCTGTTAAAAACTGCCTGTCGAAAATACATATTTCCACCTCTGTGCATAATTTAAGCAGTACGTAGCCAAATAATGCATAATTTAATAATAATGTGCATAATTTAAGCAGACATGCTGAATTTAGATTACCATTTTTTTATACACCCTGTATATGCACTCTAAAACACCAATTCCGTTAACTCCTGAAGGAAATACACATTATAACTCCTGAAGGAAATACAAATAAAAAAGGAACCGGAATAATATCACGCCCCTTTCATACTAGAACAGTGGCGATCTGTTCGCCGGCGTGTTTTGCAAGTTAATTAAACAGTTTCATAAACCACTTTACATAACTTTGAAACGACGAGAAAATTATTGAACCAGAGCGCCTTTAGGGTTTTCATGCTAATAAACTATGAGCAAGCTCAGGAACGTTCAAGTTTACTTTCAGCACATTATTTACATCAATTACCTATGGGTTGTGCACAAATAATTCAAAGACAAAGCAAAAAGGAACACGAATATATTGTTGTGTTGATACCACGGTAACAAACGTCCATAAACAACAGCAATGACGTCCATGATAGAGCAAATTTATTTGCTGTCTGAATTTCATATGTGAAATGTTCATTTTCAGATGTGAAATGTTCCAATTGCATAGAATTTCACATGCATATGAAAATGATATGTGAAATTTTCGTATGGGAGTCTTTAAACTCACTGTCATAAAATGTTTCTCATGCATGATAAAATTCGTCGTGAGAGCGACCGGGCAATACTCCAATAGTTATTTTAATACTTATTGTGACAATGAACTAGAAATTGTGTCCGAAATGTAGTAGGCCAACAGCGCCTTAGGTCTCGTTCTCTGCAAACCGACAGTATAATACTTATAGTGAGATGAACATTCCGTCTGTGCCGATGCGAGGATACAAGAGACTTTGTTACATTCCCAAATAAATATTTAATATATAAAAGCTGTCAACAACTGAATATTTTTCCCGTCTGCCACACTCTGTGGACTGAATAATAACTGTTACTATACATGCAGTTGCTCACAGAGATCATACCGAGAACAAAATAGAATGCTCCAAGTTAAAACTTGGGTTCAATAATATATTTGAAAACATTTGTTCGTATTACCTAGTTAACTGTCACCATATGCATAAAAGTTGATAGTCCTTTTCAAATCCATGGAATAAAAAGGTCTCTCAATATTAACGTATTTACTCGTTTGATCGCCTTCAAATCTTTAGTGTCCTTGATGCGGCGCGTATTTGTGGGCGGTGTTTACTATTATTATCCGCCTTCAAAGAGGAATTGCGTATTTCCAATGTTCTGGAGAGAGAGAGTTAAACGAAAGACCATTGATATATACTGATCTTGAACAATGCAGTAGAGTTATGATAGTAAATGTCCGCGCCTGATCAAAGTTTAAGATGTGCTGTGGTTGTTTACAGCTCAAACAATCCCCTGCGTGAATGAATGCACCCATAGTGACTCTTGATAATGAGTAAAACAAACTCGTACATGTGAGCAAGAATTATACAGAGTTTTACTCAAAAATGTGAGTTGAAATACTCAAATTTGACCAATTTGAAATTACTCACTGAATGAATAAACTTATAAATTACTCAAACTTTGAGTAAACTTACTCAAAATATGAGTTCTAGTTACTCAAATAAAATGCACCAATAGTGACTCCTCGTTTTGGGTAAATGAACGGTGTACTCAAACTTTGAGTAATCTTACTCAAACCTCGGGTAGTATATATACAAAAAAGCATCCCATCGACGAAAAGTCACTCAAACATTGAGGAATAAACATACGCACACGCAAACTTTGAGTAAAGGTACTTCAAATATATTCAAGTATGGACTTGTCAAGTTACAGTTCCCAATGGCAATGCTGACACAAAACCAGTCTTCGGAAACAAAAAATAGTAAATAACTATATAATAGACAATATAAATATGCAAAACTACAACATCATTTGCTAAATTATCAATTATGTAACATTAAATATACCTATTTGAGAAATCTATATCGAAAACTACATCGACACATGCAGGGGAAACTATTTTCAACTTATCACACTATGCAGTATGCACGTAATCATGCAAAAAATAATAAAATGTCGGATGAGTTTCATATACAGTACATGTGTCGTGTAGTTTATATACTAGTATACCACAAAAAGCTTATTGCGAGTTATATACTCCAGGTCGTTATGAAATATAGTAACTATCACCGTTCAGCCGTTCACGAGAAATGTAATATAGATAACCCTGGGCCTATGTCTGGTAAGTAAATGTCACATATTTTTTAGTGTTAATGTTTATAATAGTAATCACTCTTAAGACTTCGTGTCCAGTTTACTTGTAAATGTTATCACTGAGGCCGATAGTTTCTTGCCATCTTGGATGCTCGGTATGCATTTTTGAAAAAAGAGGCAAACATTGTTCAATGTACCTGGATATTCGAACAAGAATACATAATTTGTCGCCATGAAGGCAAACGCTGCCTCAACCAACCGTCCTTCCATTGTAAAGAGCACCATCTTCTATGCAACGATGGAAATCTCGTCCATGTCTTCTTGAGATCCCTTGGCGAGTATCTTCGGCGAGTTCTGTGTCATATCCTTTGCCACATCTTCAAAGCTTCCATCCTCCTAGTACAAGAACAAGAAATGTAAAATAATTACAAATTACATTATTAACTCATTAAGCCGCAATGCACCCTGATGCACCAACGAAATGTCATTTCGCTCTGTCCAATGCCAGACAATTTTACTTTCAAAGGGAAAGTGGTGGGCATTAATGGATAAACCTGACTACCTGCCCATGTCTCTTTTTAACCAATTGAGCTGTAATTATATTAATGCACCCTAATGTGCCCACTTTGTAATTATTAATCCACAATTCAGAAGGTATATATCTATGAATCTTCCCTTTCATGACCGGCTTGTAATACATGCAACTCAAAAGAGGTGCTGGTAAAAGGCGGTGTAACCACCTTACACAACAACAGTAAACTGCATCAACATAAATGTATGCAAGTCTTGAATTCTGTCTCAGTAGTTCTCACTGACAGGCGATTCTTAAAGATCCACCCGAGTGAGCTATTGGTAAAAGGCGGCAAGTGCCACCTTACACAAACGCTGAGAAACAGCACAACTAAGATCAAAATTCAAGACAAACTGTATTTTTATTTCAGTCTCATTGCCAATCAATACTGTTTGCAGTCAAACCTCAGTAAAGTTCATTTTTGTTCAACATAAGTAAAATACATGCATAAAACTGTAAATACCATTGTTTCTCCCTTATACTAAACAATGACCATGCAAAATTACAAATGAACAATACAGAATGTATACATCTATGCATCTCCTCTTTCATGAGAGGCTTATTAATACATGCCACTCAAAAGAGGTGCCGGTACAAAGCGGTGTAACCACCTTACACAACAACAACAGTAAACTGCATCAACATAAATGTATACAAGTCTTGAATTCTGTCTCAGTAGTATGAACGGATTTTTAGTAATCGATTTTTGAGATGTAGAATTGTCTCTTTTGATACACAATTACTCTATGGTAAACGTTAGGGACATATTCATGTATGTAACAACGCTTAAATACTGTCCAGCGCGCGCGCCAGTATTTACAGGCTATTTAATAGATTGCGCGTAAAGGGCAGGATTTATAAATAGGCATTTTACACACAAATATACCATAATTAAGCTACATATTCAGATAAAAGATTGTATACAAATAAATCTTAAAGATTATGTGTTGCAGTCTAGATGTATGCGTTTTGCGCAGTTCAATTTCGACTCTATAGGCCTATACTAAGGACCTAAAATATGCGCCAAATGCCTAGTTCAGAACATACCTTAAAAATAAAAGTGTATCAGTAGTCACCAAAGCCAAGTTTAGTCAGTCATGATTAAATGTCTTCCATTACTGACGTTGACCTCTTTATTTTAACTCCGGGAAAAACAGATAATTCCGCAGTTGTGCTCTAGATAAATTTGAAGAATCCCACCACACATGACAATTGATATGACAACACAAAATAGGATGCAATTTGAATATGCCGCGTCACAGTTCGCGTAGATTTCGCGATCGATGATTGGTTAATGGCCATACGGCTTTCTTCTTTGACATGGCTTATTACGCAAGCAACAGCTAGCATGAAGAATAACAACGGAAACGTTTTGATAGACACATATTCTCATATAAAGGACAACTGATATATTCCAGTGCAAGAATTCGCAAGTCCTTGAAGATTCTGAACGTCTGAATGCATAAAGTACCTTCTTGTTATCCATTTTATCAAGCAATACGATTTGCAAGATTTCATGCACTTCCTTGGCACCCACCCGGGATTTGGCTGCAAGCCGGAAACAGACTGTTCGTTTTCTTGCGCTAAGTTGCGCTATATTCGTAAATATTGCTCGCAGTAAACTGGAAATTTTACTTATATTTGTTACCTGTATCTAATTTTAAAATATATGAAATTTTTGTAAATCAAAATGTGTTTGTTGGCTTATTACAAAATTAAAGTAGCATTGAATTTAATGCAAATTAATAAACTGTTCACTGTTTCGCGCTATCCTATATAATTCTGCTTTGCGCTACATAGTACAAGGTAGTAGATTACAGAAAGTCGACGTTTTAAGGTTTAAAATATGTCCAGCGACTATAAACGGCGGCAGTTACGAAATTTACTAACAAAATGAGCACAGATTCTGGAACATTTTACTCAGATTTGAGTAAATTCATCATTCACTCAAAACATGAGTAACAATATGCTTTTATTCAAAATATTGAGTTCGTATAAACTTACTCAAACTTTGAGTATAGCTATATATTCTGTAATTTACTCATGGTTTGAGTAAGTTTTACAATACTCAAGATTTGAGTAAATTCATCATTTACACAAATATGAGTAAAAATGTGGTTTTACTCAAAATATTGAGTACGCGAAACAGAAATTTGTGGTTTACTCAACATCTGAGTAAATTGTACTCTTGCATTATTAGAGTTTAAAATACTCAAAGAACTTTACTCAGAAATCGGAGTTTTTGTTACTCAAAATCAGGAGTAAAATTATTTTAGCGGGAAAGAAGAGTAAAATTTACTCAAAATATTGAGTAATCTGTGCAATTACTCAATAAATGAGTAACATTTACTCAGACATGCATTTTTTGTAGTGTGGAACGGTTCTTCAATTATGCTTTGCGTTGCTGTGAATAAACGCGGCGCGTGTTCGAGGGCGGCGTTTTTTAATACTTTTGCTCTGGAGTAAATACGACAATCCTAAGACCCGACTCATTTTGCTTCATGTAAATGTTTCTTGAAAAATGTAAAAATCTTTGTATTCCTCAAACCTCACATTTTCATTTGTTGAATGGTTATCAAAAATACGTCAATATATATATATATATGTGTGTGTGTGTGTGTGTGTGTGTGCGTGTGTGTGTGAAATATATACCTTTCAAAATAATGAAATAAAATAGAATAGTTTCGTATTCCCCGCTTTGAGGCTTCTCTATTTTACATATTAAAACTATATTTACCCACGCTAACCCCTTCAGCTATAATGCTCTCTTCCAAGGGAGCGGGTAAACAGAATAATTAAACTATCTCTTTCTCGCTCGCCACCCGTCTCTACGTCATGTTATTTACACTACCTAGGATCGATACAGACTGCCAATGAGAGAGAGGCTTGGAGCAAGTCTAAAAGACCCGAAGTTTACTGTATAGACGTTACCTACAGTGGCACCACACGTTCAAGATATTTTCTCTCATTGACTTATTTAAACATGATTAGTCCACATCAACCAGATAATGCAGTAATATCAGACGCGTTTTCGCTCTTTAATCTGCTTCCATGCACTTAGCTCTTTAGGCTATCGTTTAGCTCCCTAGGCCATCAACTACACTTCACCGTCGTATTCTGCTTGAGCGTGTTTTCTTTATTTAACTCTATTATCTATTTTACTTATTTTCTTTATTTAGCTCTACGTGGTTCCTGCCAGGTACTAGATATATTGACAACGAGACAATGCTAGTGCAACATATACTGCTCTGCAAATTGTACATATACCGTCCTGCTAACCCAAGTTATACTTCGTCTTAACTGCAAGATGGCAATAATTTATAACAAACACGAAAGGGCACGCTTTGTCTACTCTACAGTAGAACATCCTGCAAATTTTCGTCGTTTCCGAGATGTTTTCATAAAGTCCAACGCCGTTCGCCAACACAAAATGAAGTGTCGCCAGCTAGGATGGCAATTATAAGCTGTTTTCTTGCCAAAGTAAGATATTTGCCATTTCTTCGAGTGTGTAGGCTTTGCCCATAACTTTGGTGCTTTACTTTTAGTAATCTACTTCTACGTACTTAGCACGCGTTGGGTGAAAGTACTTTACTATCTTCATTCCTTCACGACGAAGGATCATATTTTTCCAGAAGAAGATCAGACAGTTAAATGTGGAATTTGTAGACAGTAATGTGACGGTCCAATGACTAAATGGTAATATCTCTTGATCGAACAACGACGTTTTCCAAGCGATACATAAACCGCCCAACACAATATTAGGACAAGTGCATATAAACAAACAAAGAACTGTCAAAGAACATGTTGAAGCCTTTTTGAAGTCGAACGCAAGTTTCTGCGTAGCTCTATTCCGCCGTATCGACCTCACGATCACAAGCATTTGGTAGTTTAAGTAAAAGAACGCAAGAAACCACAATGATAGAGCAACCATTGGAATAAAATGCGCTATCATTAGTTCGTTCCAATATAATGTTGACATGACAGCAGCTGAAAACAACAGAAATGCTAAAATGGATAAAAGGCGTCTCTTTGTTATTGATGTTCGATGGAAATTGGGTGAAGTATACCAAAGAACCGTTCGATGTTCAAGGTCAAAAGCGCAGACAGTGCAAAGCTATGCAAAAGCATGCAAATGTACGCCACTATTAACGTGAACTCTTTACTGTAGTTTCCCACTGATGAAATTATAACAGAAACTATCAAGATCGGATGAGTAATGATGACTACTGCTATATCAAAATAGGATAAAACGAGAATCATAAAGTAGCATAATTTCTTTCGAAGTTGTGACGACCTCCACAAACTGATTATCACCACACAATTCAGGAATATACCAGTTATCATGAAGAAAAGATTCACTAGACATAGGAACGCCATGTTGAAGAGAGTGCTGAGCTGCATATTGAATTGGCGACGGCTGAAAAATCATCAGCAATGTTTAAGAGCTCCTTAACTGCTTCTTTGATAAAATACTGTTACTTTTTCCGCTGAGGAATATTTCAAGGATGACCTGATCTGCTTTCGAAAAATTCGTTGAAAATTTGTCAAAGTCCAAATTTTCTCTTATTGCTATGAACTTCCAGCATTTTGTAGATATGATTCATTTTATTTTGTTGACATTACGAAATTGTTTAGTTAAACATAATTAAATCGGCTCTCTTTTTGTCTTTGAAGATAAAAAAAGCATTAAGACAATTAATTCTTCAAGATATTGAGAAAAATGCAAGCGCCAAATTTTCAGTGCGCTTTCAATAATGCGTATTATGTGTAATTTAGAATTATATGAATATATATGTAAGCAGGGCCGCCGAGAGGGGGGTGCAGGGGGGCAAATTGCCCGAACCTCCGAACTAATAGGGGCCCCGAACTTGAATGAGAGCCTAACTTTAAGCAAGCCCCCTCAAAATGTAGGGATCGGTGTAAGGACCCACATACAGATTGAAAGCATGTTTTTAAATTGGGGGGCGAGCAAATAGCATGGACTCGCAAATCATGAAATAATTAATGAAAGGGCCTAACGAAGCCCCTTATATGCCATAGCACAGCTGCTGCTTGAAAATAATGACGTCATGGGGGCCGCAGGTAAAATATTGCTTCGGGCCCTGCGAATTCTCTCGGCGGCCCTGTATGTAAGTCATATTCAAAACTATTAATTTGGGAATATAGGTTGAGTGGGTAATAATCATTTGGAAAAGAGGTGCTTAATACTATCCAATTAAATTAGACAGACATCTCTTATATTCGTCTTTAAACCTACTTGGTTTGCAATTAGTTTAGCAAAGAATTAGTTTAAAAAATTGCATGCATGTGCTTTTACTTGAAAACAAATTAATTTTCTCATGAAAGCCCATTTAATCAATTACTGCGCGTTTGGCGCAATTTAAAATGCGAATCTTCTGTTTTAGGCGTTGCTGTTGTCGTCGTCATCATTGTCGTGTTTCACCAATGTAAAGTCTACCTCCTTTCATCTAAATCGTGAAATCACAGTGTTTCAGATATGAAAATTCGAGCTCTGTTCCCCTTTTCTGGCATCGATGATAGCCGTAAAAGGCAAGAAATGCGGCTCATTTCCAAACTTGACACCATTCATCTTCACGGCATTAATGAGCTCTTCTCTCACATTTAACTCCTATCTGTTTATGCCTGCCATCAGCTGATATTCCACATCTCACTTCATCTCATACATAGTTCTGTAATTTCTCCTATTCTTGTAGATTGATCCTACTCAACCACCGAATCTTCGTCTACGATAGACTCTACCTATAGACTCAAGTCGAAATAATGACTTTAAAAACTTTCCAACAAGCGAAAATATTGTGCGAGATAAGAATTTCTGATTTTTTCATGCTCGCGCTCTTTGTCTCTTTTAGTTCAATATACTAGAAATACATGCTTGCAGTAACCCCTCGCGCAAGCTGAACATTGCCAGACACTACATTCCAAAACATTACTGTTACTAATCTTTTTCATCGCAAAATCTGCCATGCAAAGGTTGTAGACGAGTCGGATATCTGCGTTCAAAACAAATTTTTGGCTTAGAAAACAGAATTGCATGGATCCTTGGCTAACACCCGTCTTCACGACTCAACCAAAGGCTATCGCCATATGAAATGTTTTACTTGACGTAATCGCTGTGTATTTCCTTCATTTTAGATGTGCCATTAAAATTTTGATCATTACTCTAATAGTTTGGAAAGAAGAGTGGTTTCAATTTATTTTGAAAGAATTTTATCTCAAGAAGAGGAAGCACCGTAAATTTGGTAATGCTGTGTCTTCTTTGGCACTCGAAACGATATGATAAAAAAACGGGAAAAGTTGCCTGTATAATTATATCTATGCTGTAGACACCCTGCTGATTAAAATAATTTATCATGTCAGTAAAGTCAATATTCATACCAAACATTAATTATGATCTAAGTTATTATTTTTCTATTTTGCTTACTCCATGGTGATATTGGCGCTAACACGTAGATTTAAATTATCCAAAATTTAGTGTGCACATTATTTATGCTTCCAGAAACTACATAATGTGGTCAATAATGACGTAAGGTACAGTATGTGATCAGTTTCCTTGTTCTTTGTCGTATATGGTTTTTGTTTTTTTAAATATCGATATTTCGTATCTCAAAAATGCCTTGTGCGGCTCAAACTTTCGGCAAACATGGAACCACACCTAAACCACTGATGCAGTAGTCTTGGTGAAGACGTTAGGGTAAACTTGATTAGCAAAACGCGCGTTAAGTAAGCAATGCTGGTATTATTTGTGATTGAAGTATCCAGGCAAACCGTAGACTTTGTCTTTCAAGTCTTTCATTCACTAATGTCGCTTTATTATGCTGAGAATAATATGACGTAACAACACGTTGGACGATGAGAAAGAAGATTTTGTATCGCCCACACATGTGGCGCAGCGTGCCAAGCAATTTTGATCTATGCGTAACAGTGGTTTGACATACAGAACTCAGAGATTTGAGAAAGTCAGTGCAAACGGGAACTAGACGGGTATTTGGTGTAAAGCACAAATACAGAAGATATGGTTGGCTGTTGAACGGGTGATCAGGCTTAGATGAGAACATGACTGATATACAGGGTGTATACAAATTTAGCGTGCTCTTTTATGTATCATTCCAAGCAGAAATGACCAAATACAAGCCTGTTTTAAAACTGCCTGTCGAAAATACATATTTCCACCTCATGCATAATTTAATAATTATGTACATAATGTAAGCAGACATGCTGAATTTGGATTACCATTTTTTTATACACCCTGTATATGCACTCTAAAACACCAATTCGGTTACGTTAACTTTCCTGGTCGAATTAATTTTGTTTAGTTGTTTGTTTATCTCTTGCTGTTACTAGGAATTTTGGTTGATTAAACATAGAGTTCCTGGTGAATCAACCAGACTACATAATTGTCTTGTTTTGTGAGAAACGCCACGTATACACATCTGCGCAGCCATAGGCTATAGCGTTCTATCGTCAAGGCGCTGTTACGAAACAGGTTCCACGCAAATTGCAAGCGCTAACATGCCTCACTATCATGAGGTAGTAACGAAGTGGAATCACGTTCTACTTTACTCAACAATTCCGGGAACGCTACAACGCATTTTTGTATTGCACTATTGTAACATACCTTCGTGCAACTTGTCTCGAAATGTTTACTCACTGAATGGGTTCCTGTTGGATCTTGGCTGACAATTTTGCGCCAAACAGTAGAACTTGCGGTCTTTATGCTATTTTTAATCATGATCATGGCAAGTTGCATGAAATATATTGATCAGTGTAAGACAGCTTGCAATGCAACGCTGAAATCATTTTTCCTAACATTGCGCGACAAGTTGCATAGTGCATGTAGAACAACGCCTTTAAACCCTTCGTAGTAGAATAGTGGTGATCGGTTAGCCCAAGTGATCTTAGAGTTAATTTAACGGTCTCATAATACACTTTATTTACTTTCAAATGACGAGAAAAATAACATTAAGCCCAGGGCGCTTTTAGGGAAGCCGCCATAAAGGAATTATCTGGGGAACATATAAAGGAACACATCTGTTCATATGTTTCCGACTTAGGAGGGTGTTGTTTCGTTGCATCATTACAATTCATTTGCATCACTACAATTCATTATGTCAATGATTGCAGTTCATTTGAGAAGCTATAACACGTATTCTAAGTCATTATATATTATATATGTCACAATACTAAGCTATATAGCGCTTTGTTTTCAAAATACTTTTTCGTGTTTATCGAGCATGATATCCTCGCTGAATTTCTTCATTTGGTTGTTTTATATATTTTTGAACTTTGTTACTAGGAATTTGGGTTGAATAGAGAGGGATTTCCGGGTTGAATTAACCGCATAACCTGGTTGAATTAATTACATATTGCTTTCTCTTGTGGAAAACACCACGATTATATATTTGGGAAATCATTCGATTCCCAAGCCCTGGATCTTCTTCTTTTGAAGTAATATGAGACTAGATTTCATGCAATTAGCACGCTAATTTTGTACTAGAACAGTCGTTATCTGTTAGTTCACTCGATTTAAAGGTTAATTTAACAGCCTCACAAATCACTAGTTTACTTATTTCACCTCTGAGATCGTATGTTCGATTCTCGCTGGGGACTCATGACACTTATGTGAAAAGAGTCAGTCAACGCTCTACCGAAAGTCGGGGGTTTTTTCAGGGTACTACAGTTTCATCCAATAGAGAATGTTGACAGGGTGAGCTTGGATAAGTGCCAAACTAACCCTTCGATCGTAGCCGTGCTTCCTTATCAGGCATGAGTGATACGGTAGCAGCCAGAGGCGCCTTTAACACTGAGCCTTCGACTCGATAAAGTCGAGCTGCGTCCTTCGTATTTCACATCAGCTCTCAGCTGCAAGCTCACACCCCCAATTACCACACACTTATTTTAAAAGGACTGCATGGAAAATAAAACCAGCTAGAGCGCTTTTAGGGACAATCTTGGACTTTTTATAGCTGAAAAGTTACACAGAAGTTCATGCTGATAAAGTATGAGAAACTCCAGAAACTGCTGATTATGCCTTTAGCATCTGCATGCCCAAAATTGCCAATATTTCCTTTGATTCCTTTTAATAGGGATAATATAGCATTGGTAAAAATACCAAACATAGGAAACTTGCAAGCTTGTCATTCTTCACATTATAACTCCTGAACGAAATACAAACAAAAAAGGAACACGGAATCATATCACGCTCCTTTCATACTAGAACGGTGGCAATCTGTTCGCCGACGTGTTTTGCAAGTTCATTAAACAGTTTCATAAACCACTTTACATAACTTTGAAACGACGAGAAAATTATTGAACCAGAGCGCCTTTAGGGTTTTCATGCTAATAAACTATGAGCAAGCTCAGGAATGTTCAAGTTTACTTTCAGAACATTAATTACATTAATTACCTATGGGTTGTGCACAAATAATTCAAAGACAAAGCAAAAAGGAACACGAATTATATTGTTGTGTTGATACCACGGTAACAAACGTCCATAAATAACACCAATGGCGTCCATGATAGAGCAAATTTATTTGCTGTCTGATTTTCAGGTGTAAAATGTTCATTTTCAGATATGAAATATTACAATTACATAGAATTTCACATGCATGTGAAAATGATATGTGAAATTTTCGTATGGGAGTGTTTAAAATCACTGTCATAAAATGTTTCTGATGCATGATAAAATTCGTCGTGGGAGCGACCGAGCAATACTCCAATAGCAATTTTAATAATTATTGTGACAAAATAATGAACTAGAAATTGCGTCTGAAATGTAGAAGACCGACAGCGCCAAATATCATCAGGAAATTTATATACACTTTATGGTTCTTAGGTCTCGTTCTCTGGAAAACGACAGTATAATACCTATAGTGAGATGAACATTCCGCCTGTGCCGATGCGAGGATACAAGAGACTTTGTTACATTCCCAAATAAATATTTAATATATAAAAGCTGTCAACAACTGATTATTTTTCACGTCTGCAACACTCTGTGGACTAAATAATAACTGTTACTATACATGCAGTTGCTCACAGAGATCATACCGAGTACAAAATAGAATGTTCCAAGTTAAAACGTGGGTTCAATAATATATTAGAAAATATTTGTTCGTATTACCTAGCTAACAGTCACTATATACATGCATAAAAGTTGATAGTCCTTTTCAAATCGATCGCAAGGACCCTATATGTATAATGCGCGCTTGTGGCAATCCTACCTATAAGATATTTATCCACGGAATAAAGAGGTCTCTCAATATTAACGTATTTACTCGTTTGATCGCATTCAAATCTTTAGTGTCCTTGATGCGGCGCTTCCTTCACAGAGGAATTGCGTATTTCCAATGTTCTGGAGAGAGAGAGAGAGTTAAACGAAAGACCATTGATATATACTGACCTTGAACAATGCAGTAGAGTTAGGATAGTAAATGTCCGAAGAAACAGCCTGTTGCAGACAAGTTTTGAGGTGAGCGAAAATCTATAATTTGCTCTAACTATATGTTGTCGAGCACTCTTTGCGTTTCGTAGACCTAAACCTACACGTTTATATATATATATATATATATATGTATGAAATAGATACATTTCAAAAGTATGAAATAAAATAGAATAGTTTCGTATTCCCCGGTTTGAGGCTTCTCTATTTTACATATTAAAACTATATTTACCCACGCTAAACCCTTCAGCTAATGCTCACTTCCAAGGGTGCGGGTAAACAGAATAATTAAACTATCTCTTTCTCGCTCCGCCATCCGTCGCTACGTCATGTTATTTACACTGTAGTGGATCGATACAGACTGCCAATAAGAGAGAGGCTTGGAGCAGGTCTAAAAGACCCGAAGTTTACTGTATAGACGTTACCTACAGTGGCACCACACGTTCAAAATATTTTCTCTCATTGACCTATTTAAAGATGGTTAGTCCACGTCAACCAGATAATGCAGTAATATCAGACGCGTTTTCGCTCTTTAATCTGCTTACACTTTGCTCTTTAGGTTATCGTTTAGCTCCCTAGGCCGTCAACTACACTTCACCGTCGTATTCTGCTTAGAGCGTGTTTTCTTTATTTAGCTCTGCGGAACAAGAATATATTAATACTAATAAGAAACACGAAAGGGCACGCTTTGTCTACTCTACCGTAGAAAATCCTGCAAATTTTTGTCGTTTCCGAGATGTTTTCATAAAGTCCAACGCCGTTCGCCAACACAAAATGAAGTGTCGCCAGCTAGGATGGCAATTATATGCTGTTTTATTCCTAAAGTAAGACATTTGCCATTTCTTCGAGTGTGTAGGCTTTGCCCATAACTTTGGTGCTTTACTTTTAGTAATCTACTTCTACGTACTTAGCACGCGTTGGGTGAAAGTGCTTTACTATCTTCATTCCTTCACGACGAAGGATCGTATTTTTCCAGAAGAAGATCAGACAGTTAAATGTGGAATTTGTAGACAGTAATGTGACGGTCCAATGACTAAATGGCAATATCTCTTGATCGAACAACGAAGTTTTCCAAGCGATACATAACCCGCCCAACACAATATTAGGACAAGTGCAGATAAACAAACAAAGAACTGTCAAAGAACATGTTGAAGTCTTTTTGAAGTCGAACGCAAGTTTCTGTGTAGGTCTAATCCGCCGTTTCGACCTCACGATCACAAGCATTTTGTAGTTTAAGTAAAAGAACACAAGAAACAAAAATGATAGAGCGACCATTGGAAAATAATCGTGCGCTATCATCAGTTCGTGCCAATATAATGTTGACATAACAGCAGCTGAAAACAACAGAAATGTTAAAAGGGATAGAAGGCGTCTCTTTGTTATTGATGTTCGATGGAAAATTGGGTGAAGTATACCAAAGAACCGTTCGATGTTCAAGGTCAAAAGCGCAAACAGTGCAAAGCTATGCAAAAGCATGCAAATGTACGCCACTATTAACGTGAACTCTTTACTGTAGTTTCCCACGGATGAAATGATAACAGAAACTATCAAGGTCGGATGAGTAATGATGACTACTGCTAAATCAAAATAGGATAAAACAAGAATCATAAAGTAGCATAATTTCTTTCGAAGTTGTGACGACCTCCACAAACTGATTATCACCACACAATTCAGGAATATACCAGTTATCATGAAGAAAAGATTCACTAGACATAGGAACGCCATGTTGAGGAGAGTGCTGAGCTGCATATTGAATTGGCGACGGCTGGAAAAGCATCAGCAATGCTTAAGAGCTCCTTAACTGCTTCTTTGATAAAATTACTGTTACTTTTTCCGCTGAGGAATATTTCAAGGATGACCTGATCTGCTTTCGAAAAAGTCGTTGAAAATTTGTCAATATAGAATATCTTGACAGCCAGGGAGTCCAAATTTTCTATTATTGCTATGAACTTCCAGCATTGTTGACATTACGAAATTGTTTAGTTAAACATAATTAAATCGGCTCTCTTTTTGTCTTTGAAGATATAAAAAGCATTAAGACAATTAATTATTCAAGATATTGAGAAAAATGCAAGCGCCAAATTTTCAGTGCGCTTTCAATAATGTGTATTATGTGTAATTTAGAATTATATGAATATATATGTAAGCAGGGCCGCCGAGAGGGGATGCAGGGGGGAAACTTGCCCGGGCCTCCGAACTAATAGGGGCACCCAACTTGAGTGAGAGTCTAAATTTAAGCAGGCCCCCTCAAAATGTATGGATCGGTGTAAGCGCCCACTTACAGATTGAAGGCAGTTTTTTAAACCGGGGGCGAGAAAATAGCATAGACTCACAAATCATGAAATAATTAATGAAAGGGCCCAACAAAGGAGGTGCAGAAGACTCTGAAAATGCAATTCCCGATGATCTAGAGACTCCAAATTCGAGGAGTCCTTATATGCCGTAGGAGCCCTTATATGCCTTAGCACAGCTGCTGCTTGAAAATAATGACGTCATAGGGGCCCCAGATAAAATATTGCTCCGGGTCCTGCGAAATCTCTCGGCGGCGATGTATGTAACTCATATTCAAAACTATTCATTTGGGAATATAGGTTGAGTGGGTAATTATCATTTGGAAGAGAGGTGCTTAATACTATCCAATTAAAGTAGACAGACATCTCTTATATTCGTCTTTAAACCTACATGGTTTGCAATTAGTTTAGCAAACAATTAGTTAAAAAAAAGGCATACATGTACTTTTACTGGAAAATAAATGAATTTTCTCATGAAAGCCCATTTAATCAATTACTGCGCGTTCGGCGCAGTTTAAAATGCTAATCTTCTACATCTCTTTTAGGCGTCGTTGTTGCGTCGTCATCATTGTCGTGTTTCACCAATGTAGAGCATGTTACATTTACTGCATGAAATACACTGCGTGAAATTACAATGTTTAAGACATGAAAATTCGAGCTCTGTGTCCCATTTCTGGCATCGACGATAGCCGTAAAAGGCAAGATATGCATCTCATTTCCCAACTTGACACCATTCATCTTCACGGCATTAATGAGAGCTTCTCTCACGTTTAACTTCTCGATCTCTGTTTATGCCTGCCATTTAGCAATTAGACAACGAGTCCGAGTTGTCTATGAGCGAATAGTCAACGAAGGCGAAGCATGAGTTGACTATTCGCTCATAGACAACGAGGACGAGTTGTCTAATTGTTTTAGTATACACCTTGTATAGATATATTAATTTCGAGAAAATAATCCATACACCGTGTAATTTTTAAAATAATTTAATTCAGTTGTGTTATTTAACCACTCGTGAGCGGCAAATAAAAGCAGATTTATTAATAAAATACGGTTTCTATTTCGTCTTCATGCCATATTTTGTGGCCTTTTTAGTTTTCTCAGGGATAGAATTTTCTATCAAACTCTCCAAAAATTCCTCCGAAACGTCTGCAAAACGAGAGTTTACTGCCATATTTTTTCAGGTTTGTTTTCATTTTTCCCAAACGTTGTCCATCACGAATGGTCAACGGTTGAGTAGCCAATCAGAATGTAGGATTTGTAATGGACAATGGTTGGGTGTATACTAATTAGCAGTTATTCTACGAACTCGAGTCGTATATGAGCTGATACCGACGAGGCGCGATAGCGCCGAGTCGGCTATCAGTAATATACGACGAGAGTGAGTAGAATAACTGTTTTATTATATTCACAAGCTCTGGATATGAATAGAACAGTTTTCTATAAATAGACAGAAGATTGAAATAAATTGATTTAATTTAATTTTCTCGCACAACATCCGCCATGCGTACTGAAGCGAAAAGCTGAATAAATTAGGTCACATGAGTACGGCGAAGGCATGCAAACTTTGCTTTGGAATTATTGAATGAACACTCAACAGTACGCGTTCTTTACCGATCTAAAAAATAATCGGAAAGTACGTAAGGATTAAAAAAAATCAGTGGTAAATGTTCACATTGCAATTGTGAAAGTTAAACACAAGACTCGTGAAGCTGCTCGGCTGGTTGAAACGGATCGACTGATTGTTGACAACCGTCATCGACTGTTCGTCGTGTTTTGCGAAGGAATCTGAAGGAACAGCGGCTGAACTACTGGATTCTTGTCCATAACTCTGGTTCTCTTTATCTTGATTTGTTTGGCCAACGATTGTAGAAGTTGTCGAGTCGCTTGGGCTGATGTAGGTGCTCAAAATCGAGGACATGACTTGCTGTTGACGTGCGGATGGCCGGTTGCTGTAAGATTCGATTGATGTATCGGATTTGTGGCCGTTTACCGACTTGATTAGACGGGTCTCAACGTTGGCATTGGCCAAAACCGTTACTGAAGTTGCCCTGATCGAGTGATTCGTCAAAGGAGGCTCGATACCTGCTCTTTTGGTCATGACATGAAGCAAATTTCCCGGTTTTTTTCACCTACTGGTGCGTTTGTATACCAGACCACGTCGCTGGCATCAAACTTATTGGCTTTTGCATCTTTCGGGCGCTGAAACAGGCTTTCACAGGCTGGATTAAGATGCTTCAAGTAATTTTTTATTGTCTCGACAGGACAGATGCTAGATCCAGGGAGACTAAAGATTTTGCCATCGGACTCGTCTTCGGGATCATCGAGACCACCTTGATGATTTTTTGTGGCCAAAACAGAGCCAGCAACTTCGCGGTTAAGCTCAAAAAATTCTTTGCCATCTGGTGTTGACCTTAGAATGAGCATGTTTGGCTTTAGATTCCGTTGGTTATCTCTGCCTCTTTTGCCGAAGTAGAAACTTAGGTAGAACCAAACGGTGCGAAAGAGTTGTGCGGGGTCTACGCTGTGAACTGGTCCCAATTCACCGGAACGGAAAAGGAATTGGATTTGCTCTTTTGAGATGGGTTTCTTGTGTACAACTCCAGCTATCTTCCCTGACTTTCTCAAGTCTTTGACAAAAGCATCAAGAACTACGTTGGCCTCGGCAAAGGTAGGGTCACCAACTATGCTAAACCCTTTGTTTGACGTTTTCTTTAACAACCTTGTATCTTACGTGTATCTACCAGTCTATTCATTATGAACTTTTGAAAACGCGAATGTGTACTACGCCCACTCAGGAAAACGTTTGGCTATGTCTTTAATGAGTTGCTTTCATAATATACAGTAAGTTGGCGAGTGACCTTGCATACATAAATATCTAGTAAAACATAATAAATATGGAAGAAAGGACGAAATGTATGACAACATTATTTTATTGCATTACACTTCTCATTACAGTCATAACCCATCTAAAATTAATGGATCTATTTTTACTAATAATTCCTGAAATTTTCGTAACCTTTTCAAGATGCATGTTTTGCCCATTTTCTTATTTCTAAAAAAAATAAGTAAAAGATCATAAAATAGAATTAGCTTTCTTAGCAGTCTTTCGCTGAAGCTGTTCTGCAGGAATCCTCGAACTCAATTCCTGCCCCTCAATTTAGAAATCTACATACTGTATATAGAGTAATACAAATCAAATAAAAAATTCATATTAATGTCTTCATTCTACAACTTTCCATACGATTAGCCATAACTGTGTTCTATCATGGCTGCAACAGGTTTATATTCTCGAATTTATACAACCAGCCGACTCTCGTCTAAGGCTCGCCTTACGTAAAACTACCGGCCTTGCAATGAACTTTTTAACTTTCTGTTCTGTTTAACCCTTACCTGATTGGAAAATACTGGCTGTAGAAACAAACGATCTGGTCCTGGCCATGGTGCAAGTTTTGCTCGAATAACAAATGGAGATGGCCTTAAGAACATTCTTGTGTTATCAGTAATAAAGCCTCCATAAAACTTTAAGCCTTCAACGAGACGAAAACCCTTTTTGGGAACGCATTCCGTTTCGAGGGAAACCGCTTGTACTGGCCCTGGGTGAGTCAACGTTGCAACAAGACATGATCCATTTACTGGCACCAGAGAACCCTTATCATCGTAATGAAAAACTATATTTTGAGGGATGAAGTCTTTGGGCCAAAAAACTGCACGTCCCCCACCAGTTGGAGCTGAAAGATAACTTGCTTTCGTGGATGAGATTCTACCAATCCAAAAATGTATCTTCACATCTGAAAATAAGGGTGTATAATAAGAACATTTCCCAAAACCAAATATCGACGAGCACATCTAACTGGTGAATATTAAGATTTTTGAGCATTTCGTTCGATAGAACCAACAGTAGAAGGTGTTCTGTAGACGGAATACTCGAAATAAAATTTATATACATTTTTAGACCTAACCAGGAGCAGTTGCGGAAAATGCGACTTTAGGCCCTCTGGCTGGAAACGAACCTGCGACCCTGCGATTCATAATGGTAACTGAACTGAGTGGAGTGCAATTTGGTCTGAAATCAAACGCGTGATTACAAAATCGCACGACCGCGAAGCAGGAGTGCGATTTGTAATCACAAGTTTGATTTCCGACCAAAATTGCACGACACGAAGTTCAATTTCCACTTTATTATATTCATTTTGAAATCTAAATAACTTTTTAAATAACCGGAAGCGGTATTTTATTAGCCCGCGTGCAGGCCCACTGAGGGAGGGGAATAGTGGGCCTGCACGGAAGACCGGGTATTTTATGTTTTCCGCGTTCGTACACGAACGCAGCATTCTGATTGGCTGTCTCTTATTGAACTCTATAATTAGATCAGTGAAAGCTCCAAAGCTACAATTTTCAAGATGGCGTCAAACGAAGTGTTTATAACCGAAGCTCTCGATAAGCTTAAAATCGAATCCAGTCATATTTTTCAATTAAAAACGGAACAAGAGCAGACTGTGGATTGGTTACTTCACAGAAGAGATGTTTTTGCAGTTATGCCAACGGGATATGGTAAAAGTTTTGTATTTCAAATGTTTGTCTTGGCAATGAATTGTAAGAAGATAGCGCAAGCGAGAGAAGCAAACACTATCGTTTTGGTGATCTGCCCATTGACCAGCATTATCGAAGATCAAGTAAAGGAGGGAGAATCGTTGGGCTTGAAGTGTGTTACTCTTGATGAATTTATGGAGGCTAGTGATCGTGATACACACTAGATTGTATTTGCATCAGCTGAACATATGCTGGACATGAAGCTTACCGAAATACTCAAAGACCGGTCATCTAGGTTACACAACCTTTCGATGGCGGCTCTAATAGCTTTCATTGTTGTTTTTTTGTAGTACGAGCCGTCCTTTCGCCTAGCCGACGTGTAAAACGGCTTTAAGCAGGAATTTAGCTCTGGTTTGGACATTTCTGTTATGTACTTGTCAAATTTTTTTGAACTTGTGAACCAGTCTGGAAATAGAACCAAAGAAACGCTAAAAGTTCATTTTTAAATAAAAAGACAAAATTGTATCTATTGGCGAAATTTTACATCGCTGTTTTGTAGTAAATATTAAATTTAAAGCGTCAGTTTTTAAAACTCAGTCTTTAACCTACCGCCAAATACTTTCATACCAAACTGTGGCGCTTTTTTAGTGCATTTTGGCGTACTTTTCTCAAGTAAACCTGAATTTCGTCTTCATCCAATTGTCCAAATCTGCCAGCCATTTTTCTACTTTTCTCTACTAGCAGGATATGTAAGAAATATCCTGCTAGTAGAGAACCAATCAGATTGCAGAATACCTCATATCCAGAGCTTGTGTATATAATAACAGCTGATATTCTACATCTCACTTCATCTCATACAGTAGTTCTGTAATTTCCCCTATTCTTGTATTTTTCAGGTAGATTGATTCCAACTCAACCGCCGAATGTTCGTTAGACTCTACCTACACTGGCACCACGCGTTCTGTATTCCAAGTCCAAATAATGACTTTAAAGACTTTCTAACAAGCGAAAATATTGTGCGAGATAAGAATTTCCGATTTTTTCATGCTCGCAACTCTTTGTCTCTTTTAGTTCAATATACTAAGTTGATACTGCCTTTAATGAAGTTGATAGATTTTGGTACTTTTGCTAAGTAGAACAAATTGCATTTGTTACCTGTTTCATAAAAGGAACCATCCAGCATCGTTCCATCTATATGTAACTGTTATTATATACAACTTTTCACTGTAAATCACTCGTTGTATCCATTTTTACTGTTCAGTCATTAAGAATTAAGAATATATTAAATGCAGCTCCTCACCCGATATAATAACTGACTAACATATTATTCGGGAGATTGATATTTAGATAGAAATACTCAATTATAATCCTCATGATTTCAGCCTGATAACCTGACACTATCGGGAATGTAAAAATGAAGGGGCAATGGGGATTTCTGGCAACTTGCTATGGCCAGTCCGGTAAGGTCGGAATTTCTGTCATGGTTATTCGAATATCTGGCCAAAATGGGCCTCTTTTAGATTTGATCAAAATTTTCCTCTCACGACGTTCGGCACCGGCTGGAGACAGTCGCTGGCCTCAGTGTAGCGGTGATACCGGCAGCAAAGAGACGAAAAATCACGCGAATGCTCTTACATAACACTATACATTATCGCGTTCTATGTGCCCTCCCGCAATCCCATTATTTTGGGTTTTTTAGAATTTGAATTTGGGCGAAATTGCAAAATTAGGTGAATTGCACGATTATATCATGCAAAATCGTAACTTCTTGTTCACACACCCCAAACAGATTTGTATAATAAACACTGATGTATATTTTTGGTTGGTCAGATAAATATTCAGGATATAAAGCCGGTTTTCCACTTGCGAATTTTTTCGCGCGAAGCGGGTTATTTCGTGCGAATAATTTCGCACGAAAAGTTGTTGCATTTCCACGAGCGATCGAAAAATCATAGCGCCAAATATAAAATTCAAAACAAAATGGCGGCATTGAATCGTAGAGTTTACGCTGTTTATCAATTGTTATCGCTGTTTACGTCCCAGAGACATCTATATTTTCTTAATTATTCTATGAAGACTTCCTTATCAAAGTTAACCAACGACTTTTGACGATTTAATTCATCATTTGTACATGTCTCGGACCTCTCGATGTCTTGTTGAATATCCGCCATTTTGAAATATGATGAAAGGCGAGATGAAAATTCTGAAATCTTATTGGCTAGCGACTTCTTTCGCCGCGAAAAAGTAGAAATCATTCGAACTCCTATTTTCGTCGCCGCGAACAGTTTGCGAATTTTATCGCCAAATGACAATTACGTAATTGACAAAACACGCACGCGTAAAGGCGAAAAAACCCTCTTTGCGCGAAAAAATTCGCAAGTGGAAAACCGGCTTTAGGTTCACAATGCTATTTCAATATGTGAAATAATCAACTAGTTCCATATTGCTGTTTACCTGCAACTGCTATGCATTAGCCATTAATGAATAATTATGAGATTGAGTATAGTAAGAATTACCAAGGCCGAAGTTTGTGATATCTTTTGAAGCTGAAAGCTGAAGCGGATAACACAAGCAGAGGTCTTGATAATTTTTCACATCATGCGAAAACCTAATTCAATAATTGTTTTATCGACATCTTTTGGAAGATATAAAAATTAAACTTCCACACCTGTGGGGTAATTCTTCAAAACAATTAAGTTCCTTTTGCTATTTACAGGAGAGTGTCGTCTTTTTATTAAAATGATACTAAAATATTTCAGAGCCTTTCGTCACCGTTTTGGCTTTAGTATTGTCTTTTCGTGTTGATCATACCGATCAAACAGCATATTTAGCCTATCATAAATCATGAATGTTTATAAAATATAGATAATAATTTTAATGACATAGAATAGTTGGCGATCCACTCACGTGATAACGCTATGCACAAAATATGCTGTTTTTGTATAGGCTAGACTTTTTGCACTGTTAATTAACAGAAAGTTCTGCATGCATTTCTATAGCCATGTGGTTAAAAAAATCTTATTTTCGTTGGTGTATTAGGTATTTCTTATTTTAAGAATATTGCAAAAACAACTGCCTTTTCAAGAAACATCGCAAAAATCAAGAAAAATGTTAGTATAATAAAATTGGTCTATTAAAAATTAACAAAGGTGTTGTTGTAATGAGAATTCCATATATTTTTGAGCTTTTAAAAATTTTCTTGTTTCAAGAACAATTAAGAATTTTTTTTCTTATGGCTAAGTATTTCTTATTTTGAGAAACAACTTATTAATTTGAAGAAAACATTTTCTTAAATTAAGAAAATAACTTTTCTTAAGAAATAACGTTCTCATTTTAAGAAAATATTTTCTTAAATTAAGATGTTTTTCTTAAGAAATAATTTTCTTATTTTCAGAAAATATTTTCTTAAATTGAGAAATTTTTTTTTCTTAAGAAATGGATTTTTTGCTTATAGAAATGAGAAGGAGAAAAAGTCTGAGACGCGTCGCGTCTAAACCCAGGGACACCGGCATGGGCAAATATACATCATAGAAAAGTCCTTGCGTTACTACTGATCTTGGTTCCGTTTATTCTAAGACCAAGACTCATGAGAAGTAATTATTTGAATTGCTTTTTGGATATACTGGAAGAAAATGTCTCCACAACACGATTATTGCATTTTATCAGAAGGGAGCTTTAGCAGTGACTACGGGTACTACTACGAGTACAAAATTCATCATTTTCGCGCCATACGCCGTGTTGTTTATATACGTCATATTGCAAAAGTCATAGACGTAGTCGTGGGGGTTTTGAATCTTAATCGGGCTTAAATAAATCTCGTACTCAAAAGCAGGACGACTACAATTTTTGCGAGACGGCGTATGCAAACAGCAAGGCGTATGGCGAGAAAATGAGGAATCTCGTGTTCGTAGTCGTACTTGTAATCACTAGCTAACTAGAATCTGACCATTCCTTCTCAGCTTTTTCTCACACCGAAATTTAACCGCTGGATAGCGCTAAAGCGGCTTCGTACAACACGATCTCTCAAGTTTTTAAATTTTATCAGGCGGTAAACTGCCTCTGGTTCTTAGAGCAGTTCTTTTCCACAAGACTGAGCCTTCTTTTTAAAAGTGTTTAAGCTTTATACCTTTCCCTATTTCAGTCAAGTTTTACCTGATTACCTTGCTACAAAGAGGATAAAATTAGTTATTCTGCTAGGCAACGAACTGTCCTTGTCCGCAACGAATAGGGTAAATGCAGTGGACTAATCTTACAATAACAGGAATCTTGTACAATTTGCGGAAGAGCAACCAATATAGCAACACATGCACGGACAGGGGGGAGTTGAAGTATATATCGAAATACTTAGTACTTTCCCTCGATACAAGTAGGCAAAAATACAGAATTGAAAAGCCTGAATTTATAACTACCTCAACTTTAATCTGGCCAGCCATATTCTTTCAACTTGATATATAAGGCTGTCAACATTTGGTTATTATATATGTTGTTATATTTTTCATTTAATGTCCAATACTGCAATCATCAAGAGTGTTTATTTTACAAAAATTTTATTAGTACGTTTAATATTTTCGTTTGCGAGATAAAGGGCATACTAAATAGGATTTTTTGCAGCAAATGTCGCAAACAGGAAAGGGTCTGGCCCGACGCTTGGGCCACATTGCCACGTAGCTTAAGGAAAATGGAAGCTTCACGTTTACTGTGTTTCAACTTGACATATATTATTACCTGATTTGGCAACAGAATATAACATGCTAATAGTTAAAGAGAGGATTGATTTAACATTCTAAGGCCAAGTCTACACTAATCCGTTTTTGTTGGAAAACGCATTCTTTTGCATGCGTTATCACCGATGGTCCTCACTGATATATAAGACGGAAAACGGATACCTTCACTGATGAAAACGGAGCATATATTTCGAAAGTGGCTTTGAAAGTCGAGACGCTTGAAAACGGAGGCGTTTTGTGCAAATGTTGACGGGCAAAAACAGAGGTTTTCAAAACCATTGACGTCATGAGCACAACTATATTTGAGACAAACATGCTTGAATTTATTTTATTTCTGTTCTGTGAGACATTTTCCTGGTCAGTCTTCTTGTATAGTTTTTTCTCCATTAAATAAGAAATATATATTTGAATAAGTTGCACGCAATAAATATGACAATATATAGCAATTTGAGCTAGTAAGTATTATTAAGCTAGAACTGATTGATAAAGGCACCATATTACGCTGTTTATAAGCTTAAAACCTATTTACTTCTATAACAGTCTTCGGGAAGTTATCGAGCTCACCACCCAAAAACACATGGCGAGAAATGGAGGACAGTCAGTGCACCGCATCGCGGGCGTCGAATTTAGGCAAATTTGTGCTGGCAAAGGAAAGATAAATGTTAAAATTGTCTTAAATTCTTCTAATATCAATTTAAATTTAAATTAAACACCCCCACACAATCTACCGAAGATCACTTATCCTTGGCATATGTACTGTATACACAAATTATATGCTTTACCAAGGCAAAGTATCTTAAATTTTCGTGCTGTAGCTTTTGAATTTTCGCGCTAGTTCGAGCCCTCGTCTACCTCCTCTTGTCTGCCAGCGACTATTAGCATTAATGTTCACAAAATGGAGAGAAAGAACACGGTTGTACAGTCGAAAGTTGGGAGGTTTTCGGAGGGGTTTTTTCACTTCATGGTAACCTAACTTCAAGTTTGCTAAAAAAACAGACAATTTTAAAACTATTTGGCCGTACGAAAACAAGTTAAGGTTCTTTTAAATCAACACAAAATGACAGTTCGAACATCTATATCGTACAATAAACAAGGACGTGGGTATTTTGTCTGATTGCTCATCGAACAACACTACACTGAGCTGAACATTGCAACCAGACTTACCAGAGGGATTTTCGCCAGTTTTAAAGGAGTTTACATTACCAGAAAAATCGTTAAATGGACTTATTCGGGCCGGCTAATGGCAAATATAATCGTGAGACGTCAAAAGTATACAAGACAACATTATTAAGGTAATTTATAGATTTGTAGACGTGGGCACTTTCAAAATTCGACTCTCGATTGGTATGCGCATCGAGTTTATATTTCTTTACTAATAAATTTAAGTATTTCCGCCATTTTGAATTCGTCAAATTAGTTAATTGTACGCATAATCTAGCGAGCAGCCACCACACTGTCCTACATTTCTGGCCATGCGACTGTTTCACATCGCGGAGAACATGACTTGATTGCGACCGCCGGTGAAAACCATCCTATCGTGGCAATATCTGAGTATTTTAGAAATTTTAGGTAAACATTTGGAATTTGAGAGTTTTCAAAAAATTTGGTCTATCGTATTGGAGGAAAAACGGTATGTATTTCGGCACCATTCTACTCCCCCCTGTCCGAATATGAATAACAAATGTATTGTTGTATTGCTTGCTTTTCCGCAAATTGTGCAAGTTTCCTGTTATATGATCGTATTCGTTCCCTGTATATAATTATCTAATTTCGTCATGCATCAGAATGGCCTTTAGTTAGCAGAATAACTAATTTTTCCCCCTTTGTAGCAAAGTAATCTTGAAAAACTTGAGAACGGGAAGAATATAAGTAGATGTTCGAAAATGAGCAGACACCAGTTGCAAGCTCTGAAGACTCGTGAAAGGAACTCCTTGAAGAACAAGCAATCTAGAAATTTTCGAAGTCATAAGTATAATTCTACTGTTAAGTAAGGTAAGTGTAAATCATGTAAATAAATATTATTGAAAACGCCAAGGCATTTAACATTTTCGAAGCGGCAGTAATTTTAATTCGGAGAAACGCGCTAATCATACAGCGATTGAATTGCAGTAACTTCATAATCGCAGCTGGCAGCTTCCTATATTCATATTGTAGTTAGACACCATATATAATTATAGGTTCTTGCTAATATTATTAAATTATTTTGCTCCGATACCGTGTATCATTTATTCAATAATATTCCTATGGATATATAAATATATATTACACTTAATGAATATATATTTTATTACGTGTTCCCGATCTATTAATTAATGTGACATACAGAGTATATTTTAGCTCACAATACATTTTACATTACTTTTAGGATTGTCCGATACCAGCCAGTAGAACTTGTTGAAGATCACAAGTCTATTGTATATTGAAATCATGTACATGACCATCCATCTTGCCTTTGTTTTGGCAATTCTTGCTCCTTATGCATTCGCAGGTATCATATAAATAATGTACTTAGCTAAAGTGGTAATATATAATCCAAGTATAATAAGTAAAAACCCTAGCTAGTGGGAATTTTGGCAATTGCACGTATTATATTTTCTAGCCTGTACAGGGTAATGACAAGGGTTTTCGGATAGGCATTCCTCGCGCAAATACAAGCGTATCTTACTTATCGAAAGCAAATATTAGCATTGTATGTACATACCATTTGAAATGTGTGAACAGTATAGATGTGCTTGTTCATGTCGAATCAATTAAGGTAATTTCCCTTGATTTTTCTGATCGCCTGTGAAATATCTCAAAATCTATGGGTCACACAAATCGCATGTTCGAAAAGAGACACAATATAAACCTCGCAGAATATGTAAATGCTTTACCGATAACAACAAAAAAAACAAATTTAATTAAAACACGAAAACCTGTCTTACATTATATAAAATCGAAAACGAAACAATTCTACCGCCAAGTTTGGAGAAGCAACACATGAACCTGCGGTGTAACATTAATATTTGTAGCCCTCTGCCTTCCTTAAAAATAACGGAACCTATTTGGCTAGCTAGCGGTCGGTTTTTCTATCCGGACGCAGACACCCAACACGGTATTTGCGCCAAAACCATGAAAGAACTGAAAAAAGTTTTTGAACTAAAAAGATGCTCAATAAACGTATAAAAAACCTAGCCTAAACGGTATAGTGCGTGAGAATGGGAAAATGAATTGCACTCACCGCTATGCACTTCCAGATACTGCAGTTCATTGGCTTTGACATAAAACTATAGATAGTATTTTGTTTTAAATGCTTGCGTATATTCATCACTTAATCCAAGTTTAAACAGAAATTATAGAATAACAACTTTTCCTCATGCATGAAATCTTTAAAAATGCGCTGAACCAAGCCTCAACCTGCATGCAGGTTAGGTATTTTTTTCCTTCTCTCATATTCCTGTTCGTTTTCGCTTATATTTAAAAGACTTTTCAGATGACTGTTCTATGAAACAACATTCAAGAAGCATAGCGCAAAGACTGAAACATTAAATTACAGATAGATTGTGAGCGCAATGACTTCCTGAAGTATGTCCGGTATAGTCAAGTGATTTGTTATAATATGGGGCAGACATTCTGGGTTTTTATCAGTCCCGACCAGCGCCGACAAGAAGGGTGAAACGATCGACCCTTTGTCCATACAAATTATTTGCTAAAAATTTGTGATTATCAGGTGACTAATGATCAATGATCACGTGTAAATGGAGTGATCCTTGTGCAATTTATATAGCCCGCAGTACTTTTATTGAGCACACGTGATTTGTTAGCCCAAACGACTGGATCAACATTATATAAATACACAGTAAAGACAAATTTACTGAAAACTATAACTCTTGCCTAAATTGTAGAAATCAACGGTTCAGGGATTATTCTAAGATGGATTTGCTACCACTTCTTGGAGTTACAAAAATATTTCTGAAGTTGTAAATGGAGATATTACTATATGTCAGTTTATATTTTTATCTCCAATTTGAACAAAAGATCAAAACTGTATATACTATTATTTATACCATAGTTTTATCCAACACAATAATATTAAGTAACTCACAAGGAATAGCACATATAAACATTGACATAGTACTGATTGTAGTACAGCTACTTTCAGCGTATCGATAGCTTACTAACATTTCTGCCTAAGTCAGTTTTGAAGAATTTTAGTTGTTTGACTTAGCCAGGCTTCCAAAGTGTAATACAGCTCCTAAACACGTGTGTATGTCGATTTTCCAATTATGCATGTGCTCACAGATCTCAGTCATCATGTGACATAGGCACTTTTACTTCTAATTTCTTATGCTTACTTAAATTATTACGAAATGAGTTAGTAAGGTGTCGGTATATGAAGCTGAACACGAACACCATACTCGTGTAAACATTAGTTTAAAGCTCATATAAAGCTCATATATTTGCATACATGGAAAATTTGGTCAGACTCGATCCGTGATGATAAAGATGGGATATGTTTTCTGTTATGTACTTTCTCATGTACTGAACTTGGAAATGGCCGCCGGACCTCTCCAAACTTTAATAGGAGCGCGGGTCAAAATGCTGTAAATATACGATACTATTTCAGTGAGTGTGCCCCAACAACCCTAAAAACTTATCCAAATGAAGATTTCTTAATTTACTGGAGCTGTAAAATTTACTTTAGAATAATCACTGCACTGGCTAATGTATATTCTTTATATAAAGTTTTCATGAGAAACTATAAGGCATGAACATAACGCTAGAAGGACTATATGCAGTAGCCTACCATATAATATTATCATACTAGCTATACACAAATAGGTCGGCAATTTTTATATTGTTCCTCAAAAGCGTAATTGGTTCAGTTTCCATATTACCAACCTTAATTTAAATACATGTACAATGCAACGTTAACCCTGATATTTTAATCCTTACTCTAACCATTGCGATGCGATTTCAGGATAGCAATATGAAATACCCGAGATGTTTATTAATAATAACTCTCTCAGTCATTATAGGCACGAATTAGATGTAGAAGGTGTTTTGGAATACTCGAACGAAAATTTATGTTCATTCTTTAGACCTATAACCAGGGGCAGTTTTAATCTTCAGACCCTGGGAAATTTGCACCTTTATTATACTCATTTTCAAATCAATGGCATTTCTTGCAATCTGATTGGTCAAAAATAGTGCGATTAATTCCCAAATCGCATCATCTTGACTATTAATCGCATCATTTTTAAACCAATCAGATTGAAGCTCTGCACCACAACAACCAATGAGATTGCCAATCAATTTAAAGAGAAATTTGCTCTGGCAAATGACCAAAACTGTTCATCATAAATTGTCAATACTCTAGACTGCATTACTGCAGTTTTTTCCATAAGAATCAACATAGAGGCGAGTCAAAATTAAAAGAATATCAAATAATTTTTCACAAATAATACTGGCCAAATTAACAAACAAAATTTTGAATGAAACATTGTCAAAATGTTAACAAAAACAAGTAGTTTCATTTGAGCAACAGCCAAAACTGAACACAAAGCCACAAGGTATTAAAATATGGAATGATCGATCGTAGTGTCTACGATATTTTTAAACTTACTTTTGCGGTCTTTATTTCTAAAAATCCACTCACATTGTGCTTGTTTATACCGAGTCTTTTTAAATTTTTGTCAATTTGTCAAATTACAATTCATGTTGTTGCTATGCTACGGCGGGTCAGGGAGTATCGTGGGTCTGTCAATTGTAAACAAAGACTAATAAAATACTAGCCTGCGTGCAGGCCCACTGATGGAGGGAAATATTGGGCCTGCACGGAAGACATGGTAAAATCTAAAACACCCCTTTTCTAAACACGCCCCCTTCGCGCGTCAAGTGTCAAAAAATAACCAATGACAGCAAAGCAAAAAATAAACAAACTAGCATGAAAATATTGCGGGATTTTCTCTGAGTATCCAAAATAAAAATAACGTATGAATGGATATATCAACTCCAAAAAAGCAAGCAAACAAGTCTGATTTAAATAATTTTTGCCGAATTTGCAAGTGCTCATTCTCAACTAAATTCGGAACAGGCAAGTTGGGACGAATTTCGACAGAAAATATATTTAAAACGTCAGTGGATTAGCATTAATGTGCGCTTCCATCGGCATTGTTATAAATAAATCGTCACGTTTATCAGATCGTGTGTGCAATGCTTGTGGGCGGAAAGTACGAAATTTGTATCAATTATTCAATTTGGTAAAGAACACGACAAACGAAGAGAATGTTGAGAGTCCCGCTCGTTTCAAACGGCAATTACCATCTTCTGTTTCGCCATCTCAGAGAAGCCCTGTAAATCGAAAAGTGTCACGAACAGGCTTACAAAACCCTAGATCTTCATCGCGAAAGGCGCTGTTTCCTTCCTTGCAAGAACAGAGTCAAGAGCAACCAAAAGACAACTTTCTTGCGGAACATATAAACGTAGCAAATCTGTTTGAGAGTAACGAAACTCAAGTAAAGGTTAGTATTGTTTACCCCAGTGGAAATGTTGCCATTCCAACACTTTACGACAAACAGTACCAAATGATGATAAAAAATATTTCTCTAAAAAACTGGAAGGCAGCCGCAAATGGATTTTTTGCGCACAAATCACTTAAAGAATAATTGCCTGCAGCATTACAACGTTCCGTGTCATCAGAGTTTGTAGAGTACAGTCGATCCGACTCCATCCTAAAAGGAACGAAGCCAGACGAGCTCGCTGGGTTTTCGTCTAAGCATCTTGTTGAAGAAATAAGAATTTTCTGTCCTCTTTGGAATGCCAGTGTCTATGGAGCATGTGGATCTCGATCAACGATTAATGCTATGGCTCTTTGCAGCTCGGTTGCTGCACGTGCGAGAAATTCTACAATGTCAGGCTATGATGACATGAAACGTTTAAACCGAATGGGTGTTAGCATGTCTCCAGATATGATGATAAACCTTCAACGCCAAATGGGAGAGCATTATAACTCAAAGATTCAAGTGTGGAAGAATACCATTGAGACAAACAGGTCGACGTTGGAATTTCTCCGAGAAGTTAAAGTAAAGCAGGTCAAAGATTGCAACTCAGACGATATGGACATCGACACACAGATAGACTTGACGGATAATAATGTCAAGACCTACATTTCGTATACACCCGAAGTATTACAGCAGGCTACTAAGCTGAGTTCGACAATTCAAGTTTCAAGGAATGAAACAAATATAACAGACGAAACCATAAAGAATGCAATCGAGCACCTGGAAACTGAACGACTCCCTATGTACAAGTAAGGCAAATTTAATTGAATTTAACTCTATGTCTCATGTGTCATCACCCAAAATATGTTACATATAAAATTGCATACATCATTAAGTAGGACAAGTAAAATATATCTAAACGTCTAATGAAACTGAATGTGCCAAATATGCAAAAACACCTCAAAGATAAAGCGTTTGAGTCTTGTCCTTGAGGTGTGTTTTCTTATTATGATTAACAATCACCTCAAAAACAAAGACTAGAGAGTAGAGTTTTTCAACACACTTTTCAAAGCATGTTATTAATAAACATGACTTCTTCTTCTCGTGTATGACATATTGCATATAAATAAGTTTTCTCAAAACGTTTTTTATCATAGGATTGTTGGTGACAATGTCGATCTAGAAGTTCATGCTAGAATTCAAACCAAAGATCATGGGAACAAATCTCTTCACTGGACGCACCAATTTGAAGAACGGGCTCGCGTTGTCTCGTCGATTCCTACAAAGCAATTTCATCAAAAAAGATTAAAAGATCTCCAGCTCATTCAATTACTGCCATCTGCCGAGGTGCTAAATTCGCTGAAGGAAACTTGGGGAATCCTGATCAGCAGAGTGCTATGCAAATATGTGAAAACGTTGAGAGGTTTTAAAGATGTAGTGATCCATCATATTCCTCACAAATATTCTGAGGAAATGGCAAAGAAATCTACATCGGTAAATATTGTACAATATTATGTTAGCTAAATATCTATAAATATTTGTTAAATACATGCACAATCTGCTCACCATGTAAAGTTATTCCCCCCCTCATATTCTTCCCTCCCCTCCCATTCTTCCCTCCCCTCCCATTCTTCCCTCCCTCAAACTCCTCTCTATTATAATAATAAACCCTATTTAATAGATAAATTAACATATAATTTTTTTATACTCCATAAACCATTGCTGAATTCATTAGCCTTAACTGATTTTATATTCCTTGGTTGTTTGTATTTTAGTGTTGCTTGGATTGGTACTTCTCCAATCCAAACATTGCTGGGGAGATGGCACAGATCCTGAAAAGTAACCAAGACAAGTATGTCCCAACGTCAACAGTCAATGGTAAAACTCGCGTGTTAGTTTGTGTTGCACAGCGTGGTGACCAGTTGTTTGAAGAAAGGGAGCGCAATGTTCAATGGGCTTTTGGTGATGGTGCAAACCAGTGTGACAGACTAGAAGGATTCAGGACAGAATTTGGCATGCAAAGTTCACACTTTACAAGGTGAGTAGATCGTGCGTATATTCGATAAATTCATATTGACATAGTTACTCACATAGAGCCCACCCTCGTACTTGTTGACAAGCTGATTTGAAACCTGCTTATACCATCCTGAAAGTTTCAGGATGCACTTTTACCGCTTGTCAACCTGTTCAGGGGTAGGCAGGATGGGGCTCCCTGTGAGATAGAGTCATTTTTAACATTGACCACTGTCTACTTTTTTTACAGTCTGAGTTTGATATATTCTTTAACGCACAATCGGCTGCTGAAGTAGGAACAAGTGCAGCAAGCATAAACAGAACCGGAAAGACAAATGCTCGAAAAGGAATCCAGTACAACTACAATGATTACAAGGATTTCCATGAAAGGGAAATGGAGGCACACATATGCGCAGCATTTATGCAGATGCTATCAATGAACACACTTGAAGGTATGACCATCCATTATCTATACGACTTTGGGGCCGACCTATCCTCATCATGTGTTTGCAACAAATGTTCACTATAGAATTTCATTATTTATAATAAAACTCAAGTCAATGGTTTATAATTTAATGTTGATTTAACCATTAATCAAAACTGTCTTGCATTAGACAAAGTAAAATAACAAAGTTGAAGGCGAGCTAATGTACATGGTGTCTTAATGGATTAACATGTCAAGTTACATTATGTATGTTATCAAAATATCAATCTCACATGCATAATTTATTGTATCTTAATATGTAGATTATCTACCCAGCATGCCGAATAAAGATGCACCAAAAACTATTAAACAGAAATGGTTTTTGGATATTTGCAAAGGAGTTGTGGAAAAGTATGTATTTGGAGCATCGGATGTGAATGCGCTTTTTCAAACAGACTCAAGACTTGCAAGATGCCAGAGCAGCCGAGTTTGTGTGCAGAGCACCAACATGTGATGCAAAGTACATGCATCACTCGAGAAGAGTAAGGTACAGTACATAGTTTAAAGACAATGAAGGAGATATATCCTATTTAATAACTGTTTTAGTATAAACCAAAAAGTTGGACCAACTATTATTTTGACTAAAATGACCTAGTGTACTGTACGTCACATGTTGATACGATAATCCATCAAGGCGCAATGCATCCTCATTCTGGGGCACCCTATTTTGTTGTTTTATTTTGTCTCAGCCAGATGATTTTACTTGTTGATGGAGACTCTTATACTTAATGGTATAAAGATGACTTAACAGGCTATCTAACACCAGACAATTTTACTTGCCAATGGTAGGCTAAATATTGAGCTATAATGGTTAATTACAAATTTTAAAGTATTCTACTGTATTTATGTTTTCAGGCACGAGATAGAGAATCATGGTCACCACTTTAACAACACTGAAGGTGAAAGAGATGAGTATGGATATCACCACTGCCAACATGGTTGTGGCAATGTTTTCTCAACAAAAGCTACCAGAAAAAGGTGATAATTTTAGAAATGTTGGTATGCCTCTACAGATAATAATTTAAATTTTAAATTTAATGATTTGTCACAATACAGTACAATAGGTATACATACAATAATATAATACTATTAACACACAAACAGACAACTTACATGCAAAACGACATAGGTGTGACTGGGGAAAGGAACAGGACTTGCGTCCCAATTGACACCTGACCCCTTATATAGACTTTACTGTTTATTGCACTCCAACCCCAATGGCCTCCCTTCCATGTGTTCATGGCAAATGCACATAATGGTTATAACACATAATAATTTCACACCATAAAAATTTAATTTGTACAGAGCACAAAAATATGATTGTAAAAATACATCTGTTATATAATAACAATCAGACAGCTTTGAAGTTTCACATAACATGGAAAGATGCAATGAATAGGTGCATTCAACTATATTGACAAAATCGATAAGTGGTGAATCCATGTGAATAAACAACTTATAAAGTCTTATATATATATTTATATATATATTTAATGTTTACAGGCATGAAAAACGTACTCATGGTAGTGTTGCTACACCTGTAAGTGATACTGAAAGTGTTGAGGAGGATTGCAGTGACTGTGACCAAGACTACCTCTACAACTACCATGCTGCCAAACTAACATATGGTTTGCTTCTCTTGGAATTCAATGATGCTGTAAAAGAGGGAGATGGAGAACGCTTATTCAAAGTATATAGATTAGCAATGCTTTTCTATAAAAAGTATGGTCATGTTAAGTATGCCTATGTAGTTATTTTATATTTGTGCTAGATAAAAGCTATATTATCAGAGTCAGAGGCATGTGATTTGAAGTGGAACAGATTTCACAACAAATTTGGAGGAAAGGGTAGAAATATCCCTCTCGACTTTAAAAAGGAACAACAAAACAAAGTGTTGAAAACAATGTGGAAAGGTCTTGGGTCAAACTTTTCAGAACAGAGTGCATCTCGAGTAGCTAAAGCATTAGACTCAATCGAGGATCTGATGAGCTCCATTGACATGGACTGTAAGTTAGAAAAAAGGCAAGGACGTCATTCCAAGAAATGTCCTGAAGAAAGCATCAAACAAATTCTTGGAGACTTGGATGCAAAAACAAGTTTTTCTGCTGACACCCGGACGTGAAGGTCACGAATCGTTTTCAAAATTTGAAGCAAACCTCTTAGAAGGACTGGACTACAGAGACCTGCACAAATGGATGACTGATCATGTTTCATTGTTGGGGGTCAATATATGAGGACCGTGCACTGTAATATTGCATGATAATATTTCATATTATATTAATATATCCTACATAATGAGGATTTGCTGTTTTTACATTATCTATATCTGAAACAAGTTTCTTAACAGTTTATATTTATTCATTTCTAAGTATTTATATAATTGTTTCTGGTTTGTTACATGTTTTGGTTGAAAACAAATTAGTTCTAACAGTAAAGTGAACAATGAATCTATTACAATATGTGTACATACTGGATAGCATTGCTATAATGCATTATTTAAGTGTCCTGTCTATTTAACCCATTGATCCCAATTGACAAGTAAACTCGTTTGATGTTAGATAGAGTAAAATAAAACAACGTATGGTGCATTGCATCTTTATGTGTTTAATGAGTTAAGGCCATGTTACACGAGGCAATTTTCGCTGCAACTTGTCTCGCAACGGCGTTGCATTGCAGGTCGCAAGGGAAATTTCCTCGTGTAACACCCCTATTTTGCAACTAGTGTCGCAACGAAAAATTGCGTTGCAAGTTGCAGAGAAAGTTGAAGCAGCTTCTACTTTTCGCAACGCTACGAGACAAGTTGCAGCGTGTGACATCACCACTGCAACTTGTCTCGTAATGTTTGGAAAAATAACCAATCACAAAACCGAGTGACCCGCAAGCAGGAGCACAAATTGGTGAAGTCTGCTGTAAAATTGTACATACGCATTGCAGGAACATTGCAGGTCGCCAAACAAGTTGCGTACGTCTGACATGTCACTGCAACCTGCAATGTTTTTTTTTCCAGCAAACATTGCGAGACAAGTTGCAGCGAAAATTGCCTCGTGTAACATGGCCTTTACAGAATGCATGTATTTGCAGTCTACTATGAGAACAAAACTAAATGTAACTTACTAAGTCATAATTTAATAAACTGTTACAGAGTACTCACTGTTACTGTCCTTCCAGATCAATTTCATCACTATCAGAATCTGAATTGTCAAAGTAACCACACTAATTAACTAGCTGGTCTGTAATGTCTGTGTTGAATGTAGACAGCTGCATATCATCGTAGCTTGGAATATCATCAAATATTTCTTGGAAAACCTCCAGGATACTTATAGCATGTGACAAGGCAAACACGGGAAATGAACTGATAATATCCTCAACAGTGAATATTTCGTTACATCTCTCGACTAGATCGTGGATTAGTTGAACTGAGAATCCACGAGACACAGTTTTGTCAAATGGTAAACAATTTACATTTTGCAATTCCTTTAACTCCAAAAGTGCAGAATATAACACAGCTTTGTCATCTTCTTTTACAGGTCTTGTAATTCTTTGCTGTTTAGGAATCTCTGTCGATGCACTTTCAAATGGAAGAGGCTCAGCAACGCACATATCCATATTGCATTTGCATGAGGGCAAACAATTACTGCAGCAATCATGACCTGGTTCAATTGGTTCAATATTTGGCTCAAAGGCACTGTAGCTTGCCACCCTAAGACAGCATGTGGACTTAACAAATGACTTTACTTCATCCTCACAGTGAGTTAGCTGTTGTCCATGGTAAATAACAACTATGTCTGATTGCTTTCCATCACGACCAGCTCTTCCTGCTTCTTGATGGTGGTCTAGCAGATTGCGTGCTGGACCCCAATCGATAATGTACCGAATGTCTGGGAAATTTACACCCATACTCAATGCTGTGGTGGCTACAACTAATCGTTTATTCCCATTGCTTCTGAGTTGAGAAACTAACCTCTCTTTGTAATTGTCCCAAGACATGGAATGATAAATACCTATTAGACAATCCTGGATGTTGGCGTGCTGTAAGCAGACGACCCCAGCTTCAACATGAGATAATTAACCACGGTTGCAACATCTTTCATAGTGTTGCAAAACAAGATAGTCTTTGGTGTCTCAGATTGGGTTTTTTTACACAATTCAACCAACCAATCTAACTTGGAAAGTCCATCCCTTTTTGTAGTTTTGATTACCCTGATCCGCAAATTGGTTCTGTTTGGGCTTAAAAATATTTCTAGAGCATCCGACTTAATTGCAAGACCAGACATGATAACTTCTCGTGTATGCTTGTCTGCTGTACCAGTCAAGGCTAAGACAGGTGTTCCTGATTTATAAAAAACAATGTGTCACTACATTATAATTTAATCATTTTTAAACATACCAATATTACTAAATTTAAATATTTATAGTACCAGTAAACTTACCTTCCTTGCATAAAGATCGCAAAATTGAGAGATC
Source organism: Trachythela sp. YZ-2020 (assembly GCA_016169945.1). Classification (NCBI taxonomy): domain Eukaryota; kingdom Metazoa; phylum Cnidaria; class Anthozoa; order Malacalcyonacea; family Clavulariidae; genus Trachythela; species Trachythela sp. YZ-2020. The sequence goes on from JADLSH010000260.1 coordinate 8,612,231, forward strand.
ACCACAAGCAGATCGAAAGCTTTTAGCATTCTTGTACCTGAAATACATACAAATAAAAGTCTCATGTTAAAAATCTCATTGTCATAATAGTCTCATTGTCATTTGTTGCATCAGTCACATTCTCAGTCACAGTCACTTCATCAGTCACAGTCTTGTATTAAAGCAAAAATGAACAGGTACTATACCTTTTCCCTGTCCACATCTCGATGGTGTGAGACTCATCCACAACAATCAAATCGAGCGCATTGTGTAACCTAGATGACCGGTCTTTGAGTATTTCGGTAAGCTTCATGTCCAGCATATGTTCAGCTGATGCAAATACAATCTGGTGTGTATCACGATCACTAGCCTCCATAAATTCATCAAGAGTAACACACTTCAAGCCCAACGATTCTCCCTCCTTTACTTGATCTTCGATAATGCTGGTCAATGGGCAGATCACCAAAACGATAGTGTTTGCTTCTCTCGCTTGCGCTATCTTCTTACAATTCATTGCCAAGACAAACATTTGAAATACAAAACTTTTACCATATCCCGTTGGCATAACTGCAAAAACATCTCTTCTGTGAAGTAACCATTCCACAGTCTGCTCTTGTTCCGTTTTTAATTGAAAAATATGACTGGATTCGATTTTAAGCTTATCGAGAGCTTCGGTTATAAACACTTCGTTTGACGCCATCTTGAAAATTGTAGCTTTGGAGCTTTCACTGATCTAATTATAGAGTTCAATAAGAGACAGCCAATCAGAATGCTGCGTTCGTGTACGAACGCGGAAAACATAGAATACCCGGTCTTCCGTGCAGGCCCACTATTCCCCTCCCTCAGTGGGCCTGCACGCGGGCTAATAAAATACCGCTTCCGGTTATTTAAAAAGTTATTTAGATTTCAAAATGAATATAATAAAGTGGAAATTGAACTTCGTGTCGTGCAATTTTGGTCGGAAATCAAACTTGTGATTACAAATCGCACTCCTGCTTCGCGGTCGTGCGATTTTGTAATCACGCGTTTGATTTCAGACCAAATTGCACTCCACTCAGTTCAGTTACCATTATGAATCGCAGGGCCGCAGGTTCGTTTCCAGCCAGAGGGCTTAAAGCCGCATTTTCCGCAACTGCTCCTGATTAGGTCTAAAAAATGTATATAAATTTTATTTCGAGTATTCCGTCTACAGAACACCTTCTACTGTTGGTTCTATCGAACGAAATGCTCAAAAATCTTAATATTCACGAGTTACATGTGCTCGTCGATATTTGGTTTTGGGAAATGTTCTTATTATACACCCTTATTTTCAGATGTGAAGATACATTTTTGGATTGGTAGAATCTCATCCACGAAAGCAAGTTATCTTTCAGCTCCAACTGGTGGGGGACGTGCAGTTTTTTGGCCCAAAGACTTCATCCTCAAAATATAGTTTTTCATTACGATGATAAGGGTTCTCTGGTGCCAGTAAATGGATCATGTCTTGTTGCAACGCTGACTAACCCAGGGCCAGTACAAGCGGTTTCCCTCGAAACGGAATGCGTTCCCAAAAAGGGTTTTCGTCTCGTTGAAGGCTTAAAGTTTTATGGAGGCTTTATTACTGATAACACAAGAATGTTCTTAAGGCCATCTCCATTTGTTATTCGAGCAAAACGTGCACCATGGCCAGGACCAGATCGTTTGTTTCTACAGCCAGTATTTTCCAATCAGGTAAGGGTTAAACAGAACAGAAAGTTAAAAAGTTCATTGCAAGGCCGGTAATTTTACGTAAGGCGAGCCTTAGAAGAGAGTCGGCTGGTTGTATAAATTCGAGAATATAAACCTGTTGCAGCCATGATAGAACACAGTTATGGCTAATCGTATGGAAAGTTGTAGAATGAAGACATTAATATGAATTTTTTATTTGATTTGTATTACTCTATATACAGTATGTAGATTTCTAAATTGAGGAGCAGGAATTGAGTTCGAGGATTCCTGCAGAACAGCTTCAGCGAAAGACTGCTTAGAAAGCTAATTCTATTTTATGATCTTTTACTTATTTTTTTTAGAAATAAGAAAATGGGCAAAACATGCATCTTGAAAAGGTTACGAAAATTTCAGGAATTATTAGTAAAAATAGATCCATTAATTTTAGATGGGTTATGACTGTAATGAGAAGTGTAATGCAATAAAATAATGTTGTCATACAATTCGTCCTTTCTTCCATATTTATTATGTTTTACTAGATATTTATGTATGCAAGGTCACTCGCCAACTTACTGTATATTATGAAAGCAACTCATTAAAGACATAGCCAAACGTTTTCCTGAGTGGGCGTAGTACACATTCGCGTTTTCAAAAGTTCATAATGAATAGACTGGTAGATACACGTAAGATACACGTAGATGCACACGTAGATGTTTTCCGGAGTGGTATATTTTCTAGTTCTTACTGTAACTCTTAGAATAATTAATGGGTAGAGTAGTGTAGGTCCTTACTCGATTGCATCATCTTAAGTGCATCAAGATGCTGCTCGACCTCTCCCTAGCCCTTACCAGTCAATGTTGCAAGTTGCAACATTGTCGAATGACGAGTGTCCTCCTATCTTTAAGGCGGTTACTTCTAATGTAATTGTTCCAAGATTTTAGGTGTATACACGTACTCTGACGGCTACGCCTTGCTGATCTATAATAATATACACTTTCGAAAAGCATACGTCACGAAACTCGAAAACGAGGCGTGATAGCCAAACTTAAAAACAGATGAGTGAAATTTAAATGCCCGAAATGCCCAAATGTTTTGTAACACTAGAATAAAAGTTTTATTTTTAAGATTATTTTTCAGTCTTATTTTGAGAAATGATTTCTTGTCAAGAAAAATTACAAGAAAAATTATTCGTGTTTTAAGAAAACATTTCTTAAAATAAGATAATCCGGGGGATTTTTTTCTTATTTCCATAATGATATTCTTGCGTCATAGAATAATATTCTGACTCTTCTTGAAACAACAAAATTATTCTTGTTGAGAAGTGAACTAAAAATCTATAAATTCGGTAGACAATGATATTTTCTCGTTGCTTTTTCTTAGTTTCAAGAATACTTGTAACGTTATTGACACTCGTCAATTAATTCGATCGATTAGGTCAATTCGATCGATCGCAAACGTTGCATTTTTAATTATGCTTTGCGTCGTATCAAAGAACATGCATTTTTAAGATTTTCCTGTATACTTTCAATTGCCAAGAGAGCCTTTTCACCCGTAGCCATATTAAACAAATTAAAAGTAAAAATCTATCCGGTTTCGACATAAGTATGATCGAGTTGAAATAACTTTGTTTCAGTTGAGTTGTGGCCTCATGCGCGCGAAAGATTCAAATACAATGGTGAAAAACACATGGAACTCTGTACTGCCATACAAATAAAGATTAATGAATTTTTGGGGGGATATAATGACGAGTTTTCGTCAGAAAGACAGAGATATTTGAGATCAGTGCCTTCAGTGGTAACCAGACGCGTGCCATATATGGGCACCCAGAAGCCTTAGCGAGCGTGCTCTCACAGCGCGTCCTCTCAAAAATTCTGTTGAATCCACCTTTCCGACACTCAAAAACACGTGGCATTGCACGTGATCAAATTACAAGGAATTCGGACAAACACTTCGACAAAGTATCTGTTTTACTATTAGCACGAGCGACATACGCGTTGTAAAAAACTGTTTTTTTTGTAAAAAGAAAAGAGCTGGGGTGAAGATAAAAGAGTTATTTTATCACCGACATGTCTTCGACAGGATCGAGCTCAAAAATCTTTCAAAATATGACCGTAGTTGAGCTGAAAGAGTATCTTCGTGCTCGAGGCGTGAGCGTCAATGGCTATTTAAAACCTGCTTTGGTAGAAATTTCAATCGTTGTTGAAAAGATGATGTTGCCTATTGTTCCGAATTTTGAAAAAGAACAAAACAATCAGGACAGTCGGGTATTAATTATTCATGGTATGGAAATCAGTGACCCCGTTAATTCTCCTCGTAAACTCGTGAATAACTTCGCCGATTCACCACCGTTTGGACTATATGATATTTTTAACTATTTGATCAATCATTTGACCGATTACGACAAGCAAGGTTTGGCAGCGTATAAATCATTCGACGAATATCGGTTATTTTAACGAATATCGGTTTATTAATTATGCTTTCATTAGATACCTTCAACATGTCTACACCAAGTATCACTTGGCAGATAAACTTCCTGTGCTATCGTACAAGATGTTAAAGGTAATATTGTTTGATGCAGATCATAGTACAGTTTAATATGTAGGCAGTATAGTAAGTTTTGCCATTAACAAACTTTTAACCAATAATTTTAAATGTGTTACCTTCATTACAGGTGCCACAACAGCCGGCTCAAAGCAACAACTGTGGAATTTACATATCCTTCTTTCTTAAACATTTCTTGCAGGTATAAGAAAATAGAATTTTGTATGCATATTTAATTATGGTAGGTAATCTATCTTTCTAAATATGTTTTGCTAGGATCTGGATACGTATGAATCAAGTCCAGATGATTATTGTGGTCTTGTGCACAACTGGGTTAGTCCAGAAGAGGCTGAACAAAAGCGAACAAGTTTACGACAACACTTACAAGCACTGTTAATGATGGAAAAATATAGAAATTAGTTCAGATATAGTATGTGGGTCCCAAAAGTGAAAACCATTAAAATAATTCAATATACAGTAATATTTATTAAAATAGTTCTGCTCTTTGGAATACATTGTATAGTGCAATTTTATGCAGGTACATGCTTTGTTTACATTTCATCTTCATCATCTTTTATCACACATGGCTGCAAGTTTACTAACGCTGCACACACTTTTACAATAGAGCTGACATACGGCTTTAATGTCAATGGTATGACACCTCTTAAAATACCAAAACATTTTAATTTTCGAATTATTCGTTCAATGTGAATGCGGACTCGGGCAATTCTCCTGGTAATAGTTGACGCCTTCGAGGACACTACACCTTTCCTCATGATCGGTGGTGCAAGTAACTTTGTTTGACGAAGAGCAAGCAAATCTTGTATATTGAATCCCTTGTCTGCCATTATCACATCATCAGGCTGCAATGCATCCAATAGGCCGTAGGATGAGCATAAAAAAGATGCTTAGAAAACGGATTCCGTTGCACCCCTCGTGGAACTACATAATTTTCACATGAATCAATAGATAAAAACTTACTTTATCAGAATCCGTTGCTCCCCAAGCAAAACAGGTGCACAATTGGGAAAAACATCCCTCCAAAGTTTGCTATTTTCGCGCTTCGAAATATTCGAACCGCCATTGTTTTGGTAGCAAATACGCATGCGCAGTCAGCAAAACTCGTACTGCGCACGCGCACAAACACGCACATGCTTCGAAGTGGAAACACGCTTAGTTATGCAAAACAATCATGGCTGAAGATATTTCTAAAACTCGAATATCCTCATGTTTTATGCATTTTTATGGCGTTACGGAGCAACTTTGCAAAGTTACACGCCAAAAGCCTTAAGAGATTTCTTGAGTGTAGGTCTAAATAGGCCAAACTTAAATGTCAACAAGCTGAAATAGCTAAGAAATCGTACGAGAACATCGATGACGGATCTGTCAATTCATAGAATGGTACAATCATGAAATGCTCGAAGAGATTTTGTGATGAAGAGAAGATCCGTAGACAACAGAGAAAAGAAGAAAAAGGAGAAGGAACTAGCTCTAAAACTGTAACTTCTACCGAAGAACCACATGTGGAAGAGGAGCCAAATAGCCAATAGAACCAAGGCGAAAAATTACACGTCAATCAGTCGTAGAGCCTAATAAGACCCTGCCTAAAAGAAACGAGCACGTACTCCCAGAGATATGTATTATTTGTGGAAGAGACGCCTCTTGGTTCTCACTAGACAAGGTATGGTCATTTTGACAGGTATATACTAGCACATTCTCGGGTTTGGTTTTAAAATATCTTGAATTGTGATCAATTAAGTTTATTTAGGGTAAAGTAGTTTCTAATGCTACAAACATCCAACCTTGTTATTAGCAGATATTTAGTTTAATAATTTTGTTTTACACCAGGTAACTAAGAAGAGAAGAAGACCCCACTCATGTTGGCAGAAACAATTGATGCTGGCCTTCTACGTACAGCTGCCGAGAGAAAGAATGATGAACGGATACTTGTGCAAATCCAGGGGAAAGACTGTGTCACTGTGCGCTATCACAAAGTTTGCTACTGCAATTATACAAAATTTCTCACCAGAGAGACGAAGAAGCAATCGGAGACTGAAAGATCTACATCAGTGTACGAGAAGTCTTATGATGTCTTCTGTAATGCATCAGTCAAATCCAAGCGTGCCCAACCCCCCCCCGGGCCACCGTGGGGCATTTGACACTTTGGCTCCTCCCTGGGGTGGGGGATTTGAAAGCTAATGTTAGCCGGGGGTAGGGCATTAGAATATTTTCTATTTTGAACCTAATAAAACCATTTGGCCAAATAGAAAGACTTCGGCTTTGTGGTGCCAGTGTAGGTAAGTTTCGAACCGGGGGCCCTTCGTCTGGAAGCGTAGGCCCTTTGTCTGGAGCGGACGAAGGGTCTCCCGCTCGAAACGTCGTAGTTCTCGTTGCTCAAAGCTTAGACTTAATTTGGCTGCAATGTTCCACACTATTTTGCTCCTAACGAAGCATGGTTTGTTCATACGGACACAATGCCAATTTGATATAGCTTTTTAACATACAGTACATGTGTAAAAAATTATTAATATTTGCTATGTAGTTGTTTTGCCTTGTACCAACATTAACGTGCTTATATTTTGTAATAATATCTGCTTTCAAAAGTGGAATAAGGTTCCCCGGGGTGGGGAATTTGCCACTGACTTGTGGCCCCACCATGGGGCATTTTCACTTGTTTGTCACCCCACCAGGGGGCATTAGCACCATTTTTACAAAATTTGTCAAATTCCCGGGGGGGGGATGGGCACGCTTGGATTTGACTGATGCATAAGAAAGTAATCGAGACGGAGGTCATCGGAAATAAGCAAATAAAGTATATGAAAGATTTGCTGGAGAAATTTGTTATCATTGCTAAGGACACTGAGAATGTGGATGCATCTAAATATAGAGCTTTTAAACTCAAGCAACGACTGATGAAAAGTTATCCCCAACTTGTGTTCTGTGTATCGAAAATGAGAAATGTTAGTGAGATTGTATAATTATGTGGAAAATTTGGATTCTTCTGAATTGGTTGAGGAACATATGTCAAATAAGTCTGAAAACAACGATGAAGAGAGCTGTACCATTGATGATGATGATCTGAATTCCAACACAGAAACTGAGGGAAATTCTAAATCGTTCCTTGCTATTCTAGATAGTGGCTAAATACCAACTTATGTCACAATATAATATATGTAATAGTTCAAATACGAGAAGTAGAACTTTACCAGACAAAAGCCAGGACAGCTTATTGTAGAATACATGCAATCTCGTTTTGAGCGTAGGCCCTTGGCCAGGATCCAATAAGTGGGATTTTATTGCACTGTTGAAAATCTGGGCTCAAGGATGAAAACATTTCTTTCAATTATAGATAGTTATGATGAAATTATGGATTTTATATTTCCTCCCAATTGATCTTTTTTTATGATGAATTTCGAGTTGGTGCCTGGGACATGTTTCTTTCAATTAGAAGTTTTCCTAGGAGTTTATATAAATATCCCTTAAAGCCCGGGACCAGCTGGGAAACATTGTTGCGCAAAGATATTTGTCATATTATTTGTCTTACCAATGTTTCGGTTTGTCATATTGTCCTACCAGCGTCAGCAAACGGAGAAAGGGTGTTTCATCAAATGCTTTCTGGGAAGCAAATTTTGTTTCTGCAATAAAAGCCAATGTTTCCATATGTGGGAGACAGGGAAACATTTGAGCAAACATTGAAAATCACAAATATTTCCGCGACAATGTTTCTTACGTTTGGCCAAGACTTTAGTTTAGTGAAATATTTAATTTGTTCCTTGATCGTGTGAATTGTATGTATATTTATATATTCTCCGTCCTATTTGATACAGGTGGGTTTTTTACCTCACACAAATTTGTATTGAATTAGGATGTTGATAAGTAGAATTAAACGTTAAAACGGTATTTTGAAACAACAGCCAATGAATTGAAGTGATTTACATGTAGCATATGGGCAAGCAAAATGTACAATGTGTTTCAAACAATATTTAATGTGTGTGTTTTATTCGTTAATATTACAAGGTTTGATCTCTATTCCGTGATTTTATTTTGTTGTTTTTACGGGGGAAATCGGGGAAAACCCAAAGGGAAAATCCATTTTTCTGTCTGCGCGTGCGCAGTGCGAGTTTGGCTGACAAGCGCATGCGTATTTGCTACCAAAACAATGGCGGTTCGAATATTTCGAAGCGCGAAAATAGCAAACTTTGGAGGGATTTTTTTCCCAATTGTGCACCTGTTTCGCTTGGGGAGCAACGGATTCTGATAAAGTAAGTTTTTATCTATTGATTCATGTGAAAATTACGTAGTTCCACGAGGGGTGCAACGGAATTGCATCTTTTGGATGCTCATCCTACGGCCTACAAGAAACCACTTTGTCTGATAATTTCTTTGTCACTTATACTGCCACTGAAGAGGTTTGACACAAAATTTAGGTGTCCTATTGGAGAAATTGACACCAGCAACTTGAAAGTGTTCCTGGATTTATAATTGCTATAAGTAGACCTTTGGCTTGGTAACCGGTTTGGTGTTTCAATGTAAAATTCTGTGCAATCAATGATTCCTCTTAATTCCTCTTGGTTTTGGAAAACGTAAACCATCTAATTCAGACACAGTTGTAAAATGAAGCAGAAACGAAAGTTCTTTTTCTAAAAACAGTACCCATGTCATAATAACCCGGCTTGCTGTTCCTGTTGAAATGCCAAAAACATATGCAAGAACAGTTACTGTTAGCTTCCGACGTAATCTCACTAGAGTAAGAATTAGCTGCTCCCATGTAGATAAAACAGAAAGGCCATATTTTTGCTAAAAAAACATTAACACAATAATTAGTCTAAGCTATATGCAAATTTTACCCTGTGATCATGTACACTATTTGCACATTTACCCTGTCAACACTTATTTCTAAACCTGCAATAAAATGTAACAATTAAAAAAACAATATCAGGTGCTGGTTAATGAAATAATTTTACAACTACAGTATTGGTGGTACATGTATATGATTAAACTTACCAGTGTAGTGTGAAGTGTTCTTAGGATTTTCAACATTTTGTAGAAATAATGACCTTGACATTACTTTCTTGCTCTGCAATTGGCCATCAGAGTAGAGCTTTAAATCTTCCACTGAAATATTTGTCTAAAACAGATATTATAAACACTATATATATTAAATATTTTATGCACAGTCAACAATACAACAGGTACAGCAGAGCAGGGCCTCAGACTTGTATTTTTGTTGCAGGTGTTACAGCACTATATTAATTGTAATCAAGCTTACTTGAGTAGGGATTGTACAATAACTTGTTGTATCTGTGAGGTGTCCATCGTCCACCAATGCTTTGTTTGCATCAACCACGTCTTCTGTTTCCATTTTAACATTACCCAAATCTTCTGCCACTGTAGACTCTTTAACACTTTTACCCACTGCAGGCGTACCAAATGAAAGCAACAATAGCGATTCAGCTGCCGACTTATCATTGCATGTACGAAAGTGTTTAACATATCCCATTCTTAAGGTTGGTGGCTTTCTCTTTTTGCTTAACCACTCAATCTACAAATTATTAAACATGATATATTAAGCCATAGCCATGGATAAGACCATTTGAAATGGGCATAAATATTTAAATTTAAAACTACTTCACATCTTTAATAATGACAATATATTTATAGTAAACCAGTTACCTTGACCCTAAGAGCCAGACTAACCATAGTTAATATATCTACCATACCTTTCAACAGAGCAACAACAGAGTATGCAAATGATTGAAATGAACATGCATATATTTAAGATACAGGTCATTTAAGATTCGCTCATTCGCATAAAATTCAAATCATTACAAAATACATAAGTCACATACCTTTTCTCTGCCAGCTGTAGCTGCAATGGGATCAGGATGCTCTTCAGATGGGCCTTTCTCGCCAATAAAATGGAGACTGCATATGTAGCTGTCCTTTCTGCAAACAAAGCCATCGCCTCGACAACAAGCACGTATCCAAGACTCTCTACGCGCTTTGTTCTTTCTCTCAGATGGAAAACAGTAAAATGTGACGGGTCTTCCTTCTTTTTTTAACCGTTCCGGATATCTTGAGTCAGTTTTACAAGTACCCCAGGCACATCTTTTAACCATTTTTAAAAGCAGACATTTAATACGCAAAATCTCTAAATGTTCGTATTTGCTTCAACTACGTTCATATTTTTTAAGATTTCTGAGCTCGATCCTGTCGAAGACATGTCGGTGATAAAATAACTCTTTTATCTTCACCCCAGCTCTTTTCTTTTTACAAAAAAAACAGTTTTTTACAATGCGTATGTCGCTCGTGCTAATAGTAAAACAAATACTTTGTCGAAGTGTTTGTCCATAGTTCGGTTTGTCCGAATTCCTTGTAATTTGATCACGTGCAATGTCACGTGTTTTTGAGTGTCGGAAAGGTGGATTAAAGCTTTATATATCCAAATATTCTACAAATTTTAAACGAAATACGAAGAAATATTCCAACATTTGAAGATTCAAACAATAATTTGGAAAGTAAGTGTTAAACTATGTAAATATTTTTAGATTTTGCGTGTACATATAGAGTATATAATTGATTGTTTTCACGTATAATTTTAGCCAGTCGATCGTTGTCCCTTTGGCTTCAAGAATATATCATTAATAGAGATTAAAAACTTTATATGCTTTTGTATTTACAGATTATCATTTCAAGCAATAAATACTGAAATAATATGTGGTCGAAGCGAGTCGAACTGTCTAAAACAATACAACCGACTACAAACTACACTTGTCTGCCGCAAGGTATGGGAATATATTGTTGATGATTCATGAATTGATACTTTTAATAGTATATGAAATAATGACGCATTTAGCTTTGATGTTAATACAATCACCAAAGCAAAATATTTAGCTTTCTATGAGAGGGGAACAATCCTTACAGTATATTGTGCTATAACAATAATCATTCTATTCAGAACCTGATATGGCATTACTGACTGTTTATGTTGGTGGTGGGTAGTGAAGTATTTATATGGAACCTAGCCAGCATGGCTACCAGGGCTAGCCTAGCTCGCTTGCCCAAGAGAAATTTCATTCGTAGCACTTTTCAGGCCTTTCAGGAGCACAAATACCTGTGTTTAGCACAATATATAATATATCAGATGAAATATATTTGGTATTTGCACACAGATAAAATGACATCCCTATCTAGATTTATGCTTGCTTATTGCTTGGACTTCCTATATACAAGAGCCAAACACAGATAAATTTGGTGCGGGCACTGTTTCTATTTATGTTGTACCAAACCTGAAATCACATACAATTTTCATTAGCAGTGACAATTAATATTTCACAGTTATAGCCCATAGAAATGATAAGTCACTTACAGTATTGTTAACTAATCCATACTAATTTTTTTAGCTACTAATTTTTTTGGGGGGGATCAATAATAGGGGCTAACCTTTAGATCCTCCTGCAAGGGCCTATTATGTACTGTATTTATTAATTTTAAGGGCCCTGAATAAATATTTTGATGAATGAATGATAATAATATTTTAACAGGGGGTTCATGTCACTCGAAGGTGTTTTTCGATGAAGCCCTGATTGATATTAATTTAAATACAGCATTAATACTCTTCCCAGATCTTGGCAGGGATATTCCATAGGCTGGGCAGCTTAGTTCCCAAATAAACAAAAATGAAAATTATTAGGAAATTTATTGTGTGTATTTAATGAATTTACCTTGCAGCCATGAAGGCTGAATTACGTAATTATTACAATTAATACTAAGCTAAAACCAATTATTTACATACATGATATCATAATTATGCTAATTACTTATAAGACAACACTACTTAGATAAAAATTAGTAAAAATATTTTAAATCTTAACTATTCTAAAATTCAAGAAAGGATGCTAACTATTATTAACCTTTTTACACATTGCATATATAAAAGAGTTTTCCACCCTATTTGTATGAGTCATAGGAATATTAAACGTTCTTTCATGTCTTAAATTGTAACTAAGTTCATTCCTATCTGGTAATAAATTATGAATTTTATTGTTTGAGTCAGACACAGCAGATTGAAATAACTTATCACAAAGATGTTCGTGGTGGTCTTTCAAAGATGGAATACCAAGTAAATTAAGTGTATCAGAATAATTTTCTTCAGGCATGATAATGGCCATAGCTCTTTTCTCCAACCGTTTCAAATCATTTTGCAAGTATTGAGGCAGTGCATAATAAAATACCGGGATGGCATAGTCCATGACAGATCTAACACATGATGTGTAAAAGGTGGCCAAGTCTTTAAATGGAACATTTGCACGTTTAAGTTGTTTAAGAAAATAAAGTCTCTTGTTGACCTTTTTGACCACTTCGTCTATGTGAGGTTTCCATGATAGTTTATTGTTAATAGTAAGACCCAAGAGTTTAATATTCGTAACAACTTCTAACTCTTTTCCATTAATTACAATTGGATCAAAGGGCCTCGACTCAGCGTTAAAAGAGATCCGTAGCTCCTTACATTTATCTGGATTAAGTTGCATTCTGTTTTCATTAGACCACATAATCACATCATCTGTAATATTTTGGGCATTACTAATAGAGTCTTTCGGAACAATTTCTGATACTGTTGAATCATCAATATACTTCCAGAAGTCTACTTGAGTTACTTTTAGATCGTTTATCAGTAAAATAAATAACTAAGGACCTAACTTAGTTCCTTGGGGGACACCAGATGGAATTGGGCCCCATTCTGAATAACAGGTATCAGCTAATTTAACACGTTGGTATCTATTTGTCAGGAAATCTGATATCCAGTTGATGACGCTATAAGGTATTTCTAATTCTGATAACTTTTGAATCAAGATTGAATGATCGATGAAATCGAACGCTTTGCGATAATCGAAAAGGATCGATCTTGTGACAGCACCATTACCGTCAGTGGCAGTGGACCAGCGATGGATCATGCTGATTAATGCAATGGTAGTAGAACTTTTAGGAATAGCGCCGTACTGGTTCGGGTCGATGACTTTCAAAACCGCTGGTTTCACATAATCAGCGATAATAAATTCCTCAGCAACTTTAGAAATACTAGCTGTAAGTGAAATAGGTCTTAAATCTTTCTTCGGATTTTTTACAATTTTTATCTTTGGCAAAGGTGTGATATCAGCCATTTTCCAGGTGGTAGGTACACGTTGCTCTCGATACGAAGTGTTGAGAATAAGTGAGATTGGAAGGGCCAGAACATACGAGTATTCCTTTAATACCCAATTAGGTAATTTATCGGGACCACTTGCCTGTTCGTTGGAAGTTTTGATAAAACTTTTTGCACCCTTATTTCGGATACATTTGGAAAGATTGACATTTCTTCCAACGGAAAATTTGGCAACGGAGATTGTAGCCTGTATTCCTCGAGAGGTTCTAAAAATGCTGTTTTAATTTCATTTGCTCGTTCTTTCTGTGTAAGGTTAGAAAACGCTTCAACATTGGTTAAACTTATCGGTTCCCGTTTGGTGTTAAAATTAGAAATACGTTTAACTTCACTCCACCATTTCTTCGGGTTTTTTTCTTTCAACTTATGAATATTTAATTTATAGTATTTCGCTCTGCAAGATTTTCGCTCCCTATTGACCAAGTTCCTATACTGTTTAAATATCTTCGATTTAGTTCCTTCAGTAACAAAAGCCTGCTGTCTTTTCTTGATGAGCGATTTCAGTTTGTTATTTATCCATGGTGCATCTGTCGTGGAAACTTTAATTTCTTTGCTTGGCATCAAAAGCTCAAAGCCGGTAAAAACTACATCGTAAAAGGTATTCCACATTTCTTCGCAGTTGTTCTGATCGGAAATAATTGAATACCAGTCTATTGAACTTAGGTATCTACCAAATTCGGCTCTGCGAGATTGACGATGGTCTCGTTTCATTATAACAGTCTTCTTATTGGGTTTATGAATTTTATCTAGTGGACGGACAATTACGGTATTGTGGTCGGAGAGGCCAAAAGGGGGTAGGATTTCGGTAAAAGTAATATTCGTGCAAATTGGTTAACACTAAGTCCAAAATAGCATCGTTTCTCGTCGGAGCTTTAACTAATTGTTTAAGTTGAAAATGCTTCAGTAACCTGTTAATATTTAGGCGGTTAAAATCTCCAGCCAATAAAATGCCACTATTGGGATACTTTGATTCAATCAAGGTAAGCGTTTGGAACAAGTGATCACAAATTGTTTTACTATCTCTCCTGGCGGATGGTACAAAACACCGACAACTATACTTGAGATTCCTCGAGGAGTCTGTTTGGTCTAATGCGGAGCCACAAAAGTTCGTGATGTTCACAGCAATTAAGATCTTCAAGAAGTTTAAAATTATTTAATTGTTCAATATTTACATAAATGCACACGCCCCCGTGGTCATCTGTCTTCCTGTCTCTACGAAAAACAGTATATCCAGGAATGCTAATGACGCTGTCATCTACTGATTCCTTCAGCCAGGTCTCGGTAATAAATGCTAAATCAATCTGATGGCGTGGTATAAACTCAGACACCTCATCTATTTTAGGCGCTAAGGATCTCACGTTTGATACACATATTCTTGGTACTCTAGGTTTTACTTTCCATTGGTTATTGGACGTTGTTTGATCTAAGGATATTGTAGATGATCTATTATAACTAATATGATCTTCTAATAATAGTAACTGAACCACTTCATTTTGTCTCTCCTCTTGGACTCTCCTGGTAAACCCTCGGTTGATTATTGTTGGGGTTCGTTGATGAACAAACCGTGAAGGGACTCCTTGTTTTGTACCATGTCATTTTACGACCTCTCCTTTGTTTCCCTTGTTGGCCGACTTGCTCTCCCACGCGCTTTCGTCCGTGGGAGAGCAAGTCGGCGTAAACAGAGATGTAAAATGACACATGGTAATTTTTCAGGGGCGGCTCATCAACGAACTAACAATAATCAACTGAGGGTTTTCACCAGGAGTCAAGAGGAGAGACAAAATGAAGTGGTTCAGTTACTATTATTAGAAGATCATATTAGTTATAACAGATGCCTATCTACAATATCCTTAGATCAAATAACGTCCAATAACCGTTTCTGTAATACCAAATGCTGATCAATCTAACTTTGGCTTGTGGGGCGCCCGGCCTTTATTGAAAATAACCAACAGGCCCTAGGTGCATTGGGTGTAAAGTCCTCCTTAAGTCAAACTTTGGCTCAGTTTCCCCCAGGGGCTCTTTCGAACAAGGTCCCATGGGTTGGTCAGCCTCGTTACCAAATAAATAGACAAAAGTTGAAAATCACTAGTTGAAAAGCAAAAAATAAGCCGACTTTCCCCTTGATCTCCCTTTAACAGGGTAAAAGTACACTTGAGTGAGAGTACATTTTAATTTTCTGAGTAACTTTTAACCCTTTAATTACAATGTGCCCTGTTTACTTTATTATCCTAACCTTGTTATGATGCAAGGCATGCTTTATAAAACCTAAAATTCAATCTCTGGAATTCAACAGAACTAAAGCTCATGTGTTGTTGCTGTTGACACAAATAATTCATTATATTGTATGTAATCCCAATTTTCATTTTCCAGCAAATTATTGTACCACAGCAAATGACAAATTGGCAGAGCTGGGCGGGTTACTCTGGTCTGAGTAACTGAAGCAAGCATATTGTAAACAGCCACTAAGTTCTATAACAAGAAGTTCCAGTGAGTACTTTTCAGGAAAATGTAAATTTAAAATATTACTTTACATTGCACTTCCTTGCAGCTTTAGGGTTGTTTGTTTAATTTTACCAAGGATTTAATATACCCTTGTGCATAATATTTTAACTCGGCAAGTGGCAATGCACCCTATTTTGCAGACAATACTATTTATCAACGGCTAAGGGAAAAGTGTTGCACTTAGGGGCCGATTACATGGAGCATTTTCAACCCCGGGGTTGAACTCAGCCCTGTTTACCGGGTTGAAATTTCAGCCCTGCCTGTAATACAAAACTCTATCAAAATTAAACGCGCGATTACATAGCAAAATTTTCAACCCAGGACTGAGTTCAACCCCGGGGTTGAAATTTCAACCCTGCTAGCTGAAACAGGGTTGAGATTTCAACCCTGCAAATTTTGCCATGTAATCGTTTCAATCCAGGGCTGAAATTATTCATGAGTTATTGGAGCATGCGTGACTATTTATTACTATTTAGTGACTATTTATTACAAGAAAACAAGACTGAGCATTTCAACCCCGGGGTTGAAATCGTCCATGTAATCGCAAAAAATTTCAACCCGGTAAACAGGGCTGAGTTCAACCCAGGGGTTGAGAATGCTCCATGTAATCGGCTCCTTAGCCTACTAACCATATTAGCACTGCTGTGAAATCAGCAAGAATGATGATACAGAACTGCACAGATTTGATATTTTGGCTGTTCAAAGTTAAAGTTAGGACAAAGCAGTTATGATGAGAATGTCCAATTATATATGTTAGAGTTTACCGGCAATGACTAAACATGGTACAAAAGTATACATAATTTGAATATCACTCAATATGTCCCTTCATGCATTTGTGTTACTATTAGACTTCTATTCACTCCTAGCTAACTTTGTAAGATTGCAGAATTTCCTTAATCTGAACTTTTGAAATGTTTTGTTTTCTTTTGCAAAAGAGATGTATTTGCCAAAAGAGATTTGTCATTTCGAATCTAGTATGTACAAAAATTGGTAGTATGACCTGAACAAACTTATGGCTGATATCTGATGTGTAGATATCATAAGTGTATAACATAGGTAATGTTATAGAAAAACTTTTTTTGCTTTCTTACTTAAATTAACAGATCATCGAGGAAGCAAGGAGAGTCTTGGGAATTGGAGGTTGGGAAGGTAGGGATGAATTTAAAGAAAGATTGTCTTCAATGGTTGACTGAAGAAACGAGACATTGATATGTTATGGGATTAGTAAAGGAATGAGCCCGCCAAAAAGCCCTTGATACATTGTTTGAAGATACTGATTAATTCAGCACTAAGTATTGCTGTGATAGATCTATAGAATGTATATTTCATAAGCATTCATGATAGATAGAACTTGAACTTTACAAATATAAACTACCATGCAGGAAGTGCATGGATTCCTTAAACAGGCAGTCAAGTCCGTTTAGTCATGCATGTGGGATACAAAATGTAATAAAAGTCTTCTCACAGTATCCCTTGTATAATTGCATGTGAGATTATGAGTGAAAGATTACTTCAGGACGGATCTGTTTTTGTTTCTGTTATATCACCTCAATGTAGAGTGCATCATGAACTATGTATTCTTGTGAGGGTCTTCACAGAGCGCATATGCTGAATGGACTTGACCGCTTCTTCAAGGTCTTAATCTACATATACTGTATATAGCCACCGGGTCTAACCAGAAATTGGCCTGACAAATATACTGTATATAGATAGTTTCTAATTTGTAAATGCATGCTATATATTCTCATTATAGGAATTTTTACAAACTTTCTCAGTAATAAAATAGCACATTTTCTTAAGAAATTGTTTCTCACAAATTTCTTATATGAGAAAAAAATCGTATGATTTTCTTAAGAAAATTGTTCTTAAGAAAATGAGTAAGAAAATTTTCTTATTATTCTCCCAAGAAAATTTTCCTATTTTAAGAAAAAAATCGTAAGATTTTCTTAAGAAAAATATTCTTAAGATAATCAGTAAGAAAATTTTCTTATTATTCTCCCAAGAAAATTTTCTTATTTTAAGAAAAAAATCGTATGATTTTCTTAAGAAAAGTATTCTTAAGAAAATGAGTAAGAAAATTTTCTTATTATTCTCCCAAGAAAATTTGGACTTATTTTAAGAAATATTTCTTAAAATAAGATTTTTTTTTCTTAAAATAAGAAAGTTATTTTTTGCTGTGTACTATTTGGCTTGAAAACAAGCAGTACTTAAAATTCCAACTTTTAGTTAAGGGAAGACGCTGAGAGTCGAAAATATTGTGTTTTGAGGGGGTGGGTGTAATGATGTCTATTGTCGATAAGTAAGGAAATTCCCATGAAATAAAGATGCGATATGGAAGCTCCGTCTGAAAAGATGCGATCTGTCTGTCCAAAAAGGAAGTTTCTTTTTGACAAAATCTAAAATGTGGCATTTATCTTTAAATGAATCATTAATATACCGCCTGTTATTCCTCGTTGCCCGAGAAAATCCTCGTCACCGTAAATACGTGTAACTGGGGTGTCAAATTGAAATTACCCCACCCAGATACCACGTTTATTTGTCGGAAAATATGATACTCACATCACCCGAGAGAGATGTTCTTAAAACTATAGTGCTAGGTCTAGGTACAAAATAGTTGGTCACAGTTGTCGTGCAGCGTATAAAACTGCATGATGAACTAAAACAAGACAGCACAACTCACAGTATTTGCAAATATTTAGAAAGTATATATATATAAATTACAAGTACAAAAGTCAAAATAGATAAGCCAATAAAATTGCAGAGTAGCATATATGAACCATTATTTACAAGAATGATGCGATTTTAAAGGTGATGAGTAGCAATTTTTCTTTCAAAGCTTGCTAGGATTTTAGTTTGTCGTATGTGTTCAGGTGTGGAGTTCCATATGGAGGCTCCATCATACGTAAAATATAAGCTCTTCTTCATACTATTCGTACGTGGTTTTGGTCAGGTATTGTACTTGAGCTGTCACGAAGACTGCAGTTTATTAATTCATTTTTGAACGTAAAGAATTCGTTTAGACAATGTCAATGTTATTTAATATTTTAAACATCATTTTCGCTTTGGCTTTCACTCTTTGTGCTTTGAGTGGCTCCCAGCCTAATAAATTCAACCCAGTTTCTTGATCTGTGTCATTAGGTATACACTTGCTATAATGCGAGCAGCTCTGTTGTGAAATTAATTTCATCAAATCTCTTTGGCAAACTAACAATATTTAAAAAGGCCATTTTGAATCCGCGCTGCCTTGGAAGACAATTTAAATTAGCAGAAAAATCGCCACTTATATGCTAGTTTTATTTCTTGACAAATTATTAATCACTATCTCATCATTTATCACATCATTTATAGGTGTGACTCGTGCCGGAATTGATTTATTATACGAGTCACAATAATTTGTGTATGTCTTACATTTGGCATTGCTTCCAAATTTGTTATCAATAAAACTGCCTTGTTGCTGATTAAAAGCAGAGCAATACATGGCGTACATACTTGGGGCACATGTTCCTGTTCTTGACGCCTCGTTTGGCATCTGTTGCCCGAGATGGGATGTGATTCGTGAATACGGTGCGAAAATTTGCTTTGGTCTGTTTTGGGAGGGTTCGATATGATTTACTTTAGGTCGAGCTGACTTAATTGTAAGATATTGGAATAAATTTCTGCCCAAAACTCTATCGCCATTCTTATTCAAATGTAGTCTGGACCAATTAAGGTACGACTTTTGAATGTTGTTGTTATCTATATAATCAATATTTAATTTCGCACTTAGTGTTTTTATGAATGTGTTGTACGATGAAATTTTCCTTTCAGAAACTTTACCATCATTACCAGCAGAATAGAACGTTTCTAAATATTGATAATCTAGTATTCCCACTGACAGATTATTTAAATTCATTGTGTACAAAAGCAATATGTTCCTATTCAATCTCATTCCCAGAGTATGCCCGTTCGCAGATCAGGTAGTGGGCATGACTCTGGGGAAATCGAATGAAGTTTCGTATGATGTCATACGAATAGGTGATATGCGCATGCTCGTGTTTGGAATTTCCGTCAAAAATTTGTTCTTTTTACATTGAAATCATCGAAAATTTTATATATTTTTGCGCTAAAAGTTCCGGAGTAAATATATATACGATTTATAGTTAAACTACGAATCTTTCTTATGGATTAATTGTCAAGAAAATAATATTGAAAGTGTCGCTCAGACTGTCAGAGACTCAGGGAGCCGATTAGAGAGGTTTAGAGGAAGACTTTATTATAGTCTTATACTATATTTTTATAAATTTAAAACATAGTTTGTAATACAACTAGCAGTCGAAACCAGACATGGTGTTTATGATAATTATGATATACATAATATCATCTGGAATGTCTGCCGTGGACCACTGGTTTATACAAACATTTTTATGATAATGTCCTTTTCATTAGAGTTAATATGCCAGTATGATTGTATTAAATTGATGATTAAAAATCTTCTAAATTAAATTGAATTGAATTATCATGCAGTGTTTCTGCTAAAAATATGCCATGTCTGTTGGATCGGTACGTACTTATATGAACAGGCTTTGTGATTGGCTGGTTATGACAATTAAAGAAAAGAGACTATAGAAATCGTTTTTCTAAAGAGCGGGTCATAAACACTGATCATGTTTTTTTCAGAAGACCAATCACAAAACATCTTCATATTAGGTAGGTACTTGCCGTGTCTGTTTGGTTACATGGAGTAGAACCTCTGACATTGTACAAAATAATTTTCAAATGTTGGTATATGCTGGCAGCAGCCATGTAGAGTCATTCTGGACGTACAGTAGCTCTCCACTACGTGAAGGAGATATGAATGATAAGCACTGTGGCAGACGATAAGGGTGGGGGGGGGGGCAATCGGCTATATTATAATTTATATATTATATTTTATAATGAACTTGTATAAATATTTATGCCGATAGAAACACTGAAACATTTCTCCATAAAAACTGATTCTGCACTTGTTTGTACCGAAGAACTGTAGATATTTTGTTAAAAGCAATGATGTCAACATATGTACATTTATTTTTTATCTATGAAAATAAAGCAATCTGATTGGCTAGCGAGCATTTCAGAGCGGTCCGGATTTTTGCATCCGGCCCGCTCTCAAACGCATCCGGCCCGCTCTGGATTACGCGACAAAACACAGGAGTGAAACAATTTTTAGCTTAAAAAGTCTACCCAAAAAGTTCAAAAAGCTAGTCTAACGATAGTTAGAGTACAAAAATGAATTGCATCAACTCTAAAGGCTTCATACTAAGCACGATGCGCCGAGAAAACTAATACATTTGTTTTAAATGCTCATGTATTTCAGTATTTGGGCACATTAAAGTTAAAAAAGGACAGTTTAAACAGATATATATAGAAGAAATAACTTTTCTCCAAACATAAAACTTAAAAACATGGACCAACTGTAGTGAAAACATGATTTTTCTGCCCATTTGTTCAAGTACTTTTCGTATACATATTGCAAACAAAAAAAAATTTAAGCCTTGACCCTTGGCAAACAAAGTTGAGGCTATATGTTTTTATCGTGAAACGTCGAGAAAAAGATTACAGCATACCTTGTTCATTGTCCAGTTTTAGTAGAAAGAGTTGATCGAAATCAAAACACGTGCATTCACTGCATGATTCACTTTATGAGTTTTGTTATGGGCAAAGCAAGTAAACACAAAGATATCCTTGTCGAAGCAAAACTGAACACCAGAAAACCAGGCCGGCAAAACCTTTCATTCCTATGCTTTCCAGCTGCCATATTTAAAAAATATCGTGTACATTTTTACAGAAACTATGTTTTTTTGTGAGTTTCTTGCTAGTTTTCGTCTTCGTGTTTTCTTTCAACGTTCAAGTATTGTCAGCCTCGCTTTGATTTGACAATTGCACTGATCTCAAATTATTTCGGTACACTGGAATTTTCAATTTTAATAAATTCTTAAATTTTACATATGATAAAAAATTAAATAAACACGTTATTTACCGGCAGCGTCGGTCCGGATGAGAAAAACTGTGCCCTCGGTCTTGAAAACGTCCTCGCCCTCCGGGCTCGGGCCGTTTTCAAGACCTCGGGCACAGTTTTTCTCATCCGGACCTCGCAACCGGTAAATAACATATTTGTATTTCAATATATAAAATTTGTTATGATATTTATAAATTGTTACTTTCAACAATGAAATAATTCACACTCTACACAATCAGTATGGCCACTTCATGGCTTATTGTTTTCTTATAACCGATCCATGCCATGGGTCATAAGCCTTCTTCAAACCAGTAAATTTTCTGATATTATGTTAAAAAAAGAAATAATCGTCGAAGATTTTAGAGATGAAGAGATCAAAATTAAAAACATTGCTTTTCGAATCTTCGTGTACAGTATACCCACGCAAAAATCTCGAACATAACCCGAATTTTGTGTTAACCATTTCTCCAGAGTCATGTCCACTACCTAACCTGCGAACGGACAAACTCTGGGAACGAGATTGGTTCTTGTTGAGACGTATTAGTCACCAGTTTCCCGTCTTTGCGTTATAAAAATAACTATTGTTGTGAAAATTTGAATTTTTATTGCCCTATAACTTGGTAGAAATAAGCCCAAAGTTGAATCTGATTCTATTTTCATTACTAAGTCTCACGTGAACCAACCTCGTACCCACGCTTTTTCTCTTGGGGAGAAAAAACCCTGGAGAACGCTGGTCACGTGGCTTCCAGATTTTGGGAGCTAAATTGAAATTGTACTGTGGGAGGGGTGGTTGAGGAGCTTGTTGTCTTCCGTGATATTGTTGCGTTTGGAAAATAGTATCTTGGGGCGATAAATTGAAAATTTGCAGCAAGAATTGCGACGAAATTTTTTTATATCTATTGGTATTTATCATGACATCACTTGCTACAATATCATCGAGTGTTGAGTTACATTTCAAATGAGAAGTTGGATCAGATCCAGATTTCGAAACAAAACAAGGCGTGTCAAACGAAAGCAGGCGTCGGCGCTATAAACACTATCAATAAAACATAGGACATATCTTCTATAAACTGATATGATTGTTAACTTTTGAACCTTTGTCCTTATCCTGTGTGGTACTCTAACCTGAAACAAAATGGATATATTTAAGAGGAGATTTTTTACAAACTCGCGTATTGGTTGCTCAAAACCAATCAGATTGCGCGAAGCCCGGATTGCGAAATGCGCATTGAGGAACAAAATGGCGGTCTGTTTCGGTGTTTTCCTTCTTCGAAGATCTGTTTATAGCGCTTCTTACAACGGCAAATGGAAAAAAATAGTCAAATTTTTCCAAACAAAGAAAAGTACTTGATCTTTAGGAAACATTCGGCACCTCGGCGGGCTGAATCGATAGAAATTAATGCCTTATAAGCGTGATTATGTCATCCTATATTGATGCGACAAAGTGTCAACTAATATCAGTAATATGGAACTTGCCAACTTGTAAGGTAAGATTGTGTGTATATTTAATGTTTTTGTTTGGGTAACTATTTCATATCAAACTAAAGTATTATTTTATAATCTTTAATTCAAAGTTTGTTGGCAACGATTCTATATTTTGTGCAATTTAATAATTAAATTTGCATGCCATTGATGTCAATATTTCCTTCTAGAATCGAATCAATCGATCTAAATTCTCTTTGTATTTTCACACAAAAATATGATTTTTTGCACTATATATTGATACTATAGATAAATTTCATGTTTAAATACTTTGGACATGTCCTATTAAAATCCGAACTTGATCAAATGAGCTTGAAATGACGTTCTGTTTGTTTTGTGAAATTTGCTTATTAAAAATATCCAATAAACCAATAGCCTACTACATGACTTAAAGTTCAACGGCTGAAAATCACCGCAGAACTGTTCCCGAACAAGCTAAATTGACTTTCATAGTAAGCCTGGGGTATGTTAGTTTACAAAAAACCTAATTTGCTCAAAATTTGAGTGGGCGGTCCTAGGTCGTTTTTCAGCATTTTTAAAACCCACCAGAATTTGTGTCAACATTAACATTGTAAAGCTCACTGACCAAACCATCATTTATGTATTATGCTCCATTCAAATTTTATACTTCAACTATGTAAACACAATTTTTAGTCATCTTTCTCAGTACCAAGCCTATCAATAGTTTGGTTTAGAATGCTTTCAAAGAATATAGAGGTTTTATATTTTTGCCATATTTGCTCAAAATGCAGTTTACTACTCTACAGCTCAATCCAAAGTTCAACGGCTGAAAATGACACCAGAACTGTTTCCGAACAAGCTAAATTGACTTTCATAGTTAGCCTGGGATATGTTAGTTTACAAAAAACCTAATTTGCTCAAAATTTGAGTGGGCGGTCCTAGGTCGTTTTTCAGCATTTTTAAAACCCACCAGAATTTGTGTCAACATTAACATTGTAAAGCTCACTGACCAAACCATCATTTATGTATTATGCTCCATTCAAATTTTATACTTCAACTATGTAAACACAATTTTTAGTCATCTTTCTCAGTACCAAGCCTATCAATAGTTTGGTTTAGAATGCTTTCAAAGAATATAGAGGTTTTATATTTTTGCCATATTTGCTCAAAATGCAGTTTACTACTCTACAGCTCAATCCAAAGTTCAACGGCTGAAAATGACACCAGAACTGTTTCCGAACAAGCTAAATTGACTTTCATAGTAAGCCTGGGGTATGTTAGTTTACAAGAAACATAATTTGCTCAAAATTTGAGTGGGCGGTCCTAGGTCATTTTTTAGCATTTTTAAAGCCCACCAGAATTTGTGTCAACATTTACAGTCAGAATGTACTATTTACTAAGTTGGCCCAACCCCATCTACCTTTTTGAGGTTACATGACTTATGCAAGAAGGGAGATGGACACGTTAGATTATTGAAGTAAATTTTTTGTGAAAAATATTGGTGATATAATGTTTTGCTCAATACTAAAATGTTTCCTATGTTATTTTAGCATGCTGTACAATGCGGGATGTGCATATTAAAGCCTGACAGATCCCTTCATGAAGCTTTTAAGGAAAACCTTTAATTGCCAGGACACTGTTCATTCAAATTTTGGGACAAGTAATTTTGCTAATTACAATAAGTCTAATGACTCAGACTATTATATCAGAACTCAGGTAAATTACACTAGAGGATGCTACTTTGAGTGGTTCCACCCTTGGTATGCTGAACGTTTGCATGAAACAGGTCGTATTTCTAGGGATGAGCCGATAATCAGTTTTTTAACGGTGGAAACTGATAATCGGCCGATAAGCCCACATATTGTATTGTATCGGTAAATTAATGGATTTTTCCTTATCCGCTCATTGTTTCTTTTCACTGCAATCAAGTAATTTTTCAGCTCACCCAGTTTGTGTGGAGCCACCAGAGTTTCATCTCTTGTAATAACAATATATTTTAGTTCTCTGGCATAATTAGATTGTACTGTACTAGACTGTAAAGAATGTTACTGAATGTCATATTTAAAACTTCCTGGTGGAGTTAAAATATTGTATGTGTTTTTCCTTATTAATTCTCTCACCTAATGTTGACTAAGTACCAAAACCATGGATCCATCTGGTACGAAATAACATTGTCATGTTTTCATATAGGGATGTAACTACATTCCAATGTTGTTTACCATTTTAATGGTAATATTAAACTATCAGATATTATCCAAAATTATTATTACGAAATCACTCAACACTGAATATAATCCATTTTATTGATAGGCTCTTCAAAAACATAAACTGTTCCTGCGGCTATGCCTATAGCCTATAGCCTATAATTTTTGCTTTTTGGTTTTTCTAGCTTTATAATTATGCACTCCAGTAACTTTCTATTTGAGTCTCTGTCAAAGCCATTTTGTAACCCATGTGTATTGCAGGCTAGAACATTAATATTTCATGACAGAGTAGTGGCTGAAAATTTAAGTCAATATTTTCTAAAGGAAAGACAAAAGTATTTTTAGCATCTGAAACTTTTCATGTCAAGTGTATATTAAAGCAAGCCTATACCTATAGCCCTATATAGCGTTTTTGCTCACAAAAATATAGTATGTAAAACATACTAAAAATAAAACTTTTGTACTCACCTTCTGCATGAACGTACTGAAATTTAAAGTTTTAAAATATTTTCTATGTTATCTCTTGTTTCACGTTGATTTTGCTGTTAATATTCCGCCTGAATTGCGGGCAATTCTGACCGCCCAAATATTGGGCTGATATTGCCTGGTTACTAAGTTTTGAGCACTTTTTGAAAAAAATACGCGAGTTTGTAAAAAATCTCCTCTTAATGCTGTGATATGGAATTGCTATAAAATATCGGGAGCCGATCGAAACCCTTTGACTTGATTGAATTTATATCGCCTTCGCCTACAGTCTGCGTGTAAACAATGCTATCTCGATGGTTAAAACTCGTGAAAGACTGTAAAATATTCCGTCTTGGCATCGCTGAATCTCAACGATTACAAAGTATGTCGAAGTATAACTCTCTGAGTCTCTGTTAGCAAACGTACGGTAAAATTATCCGATAAAGGCAAAGTCAGCGACTCTTTCGTGCGGTACAACTGGAATATTTACGATAAAATATGTGTATACACTGTTATTTTCAGGGAGTTATTTTAACTCCCCTATTCGAGTTAAAATAACTAATTTAACTCCGAAATGAGAGTTAAATTGTAACCCCAGAAATGGAGTTATTTGTATTAACTCCGAAATGAGAGTTATTGTAACTCCAAAAGTGGAGTTAAATTATAACCCCAGAAATGGAGTTATTTGTATTAACTCCGAAATGAGAGTTATTGTAAGTCCAAAAGAGGAGTTAAATTTTAACCCCAGAAATGGAGTTATTTGTAACTCCAAAAAACGGATTATTTTGAACCTTTTTTGCTAACCCCCGTTTTTGGGGTTAAAATAACTCCCTGAAAATAACAGTGTAATACTTCATATTTTTAGTATACGCCTGGTTTTAAATCCTAAATAGTTTTCATTGGTTTTGTAGATTGATCTACTATAATATACAATAGCTAGGGCCGGGAATAACAGTTGCTAGTATTTTCTAAAATTACTCATATTACATGCTGCTGTGTCACTGCGACAATGCAAATGGTCTGAGACATCAATGTCCAATGAACAATTTTACAATATTTTGTGTATAACTATGTCACAGACTGTTTTTATTTTGCTGTACTACAGGTGCATGATTAAACGAGAACTCTAGCTCTGAAAGACTAAATGCCATCTCATATAATTATATATATTTGTGCGAATGCTTTTTAGTTTTATGAATTTTGTACCGAAATAAAACGTGCAGACATAATAAAAAAGAAATGTATTTTGTAAACCTGACCGTTCTATCACTGCTTTGCATGCGTCTTGGGGGCAAGATAAAGGTTTATATTAAATAAAGGCGATATTTACTACAGTACTATATACTGTATCGTAATTTGAATTTTCGGAAGCGGCGGAGGAAGCTTTCGGAAGCCTTCAAGCTTCAGACTTGTACATGTTAATTTATATAGAAGTGCTCAAATAACATAATTTAGTAATTCTTGGGTCTTTAATGCTAACTCTTAATGTTAAATGCTTCAACAGATTTTAGATTGGAGATCAATCTCTGCATGATAGGTAGAGTTTGTTAGAAGGCGCTGTGTCTATCGGCTATGATGCTTTAAGAAATATGGTCACTCGTGAAAACTCTATTTATATTCAATATTAACTTATAGCGTTTAGAAATAGCAACAATTCTAATGGTATATTTCAAAAATATTATAAATATAGCTTTATATATTTTAATATAATGACGATTGTAAATAAGAGGCGTCTGATATAAAACCGTGCTTGAGTCCTGAGAGAACATTAAACAACAGCGAAAAAGTATACGATTTTGGTTGGTTTCTTGACTTGTCTTTTAATAAGACTGTATACAACGTTTTTAAAACTTAAAAGCAAAGTACAAAAACCAAAATTATCAGGTAGTTTGAACTATATAGTTTGAACTATATAGTAACCAAAATTATAAGGTAGTGTGAACTATATCGTTTGAACTCGCCTTCGGCTCGAGATTTCGCGCGCTTTTCTTAACTCTCGCAACATTCCCGCGTGTTTGGATCAGGCCATCCAAACACGGAAACCATAAAGTAATTGTATATTATAAAATAACATGTATATAACGCGTGCTCTGATTGGTCGAAACCCGTGTTTGGATCAGGCCATCCAAACACGTAAACCATAAAGTAATTGTATAGTGCAAAACAGTTATGAATTCAAGCAAAGGTTATCTCATCTGTTTCGTTGCAACATATCTATTACTTCTGGTTACATGTCTACCACAGCAATGGCTGTGGGGCTCATATACGGTCCAATGATATTTAGCGATGTTTCTGATATTTTATACTTTCTATCCGATGCATGACCAGAAATTCGCGTCGCGCACGCACTTTTGCAACAACTAGAAACTGTAACAAGTACATTTTTTCTATGAAGAACATAGGGGTTTATATAATAAAGACATGTTCAATAGAAAAAGTAATTCATTTTTGCAAAATATGTGCTTCAATTTCAAATCTTTCGATGCTATATTAGTGGATGTCATAAAAAGTCTAAAAAAGTCTAAAACATCTAGCCTCAAAAAAAATCCTTCCCGCTTATTTCTTCATTTCCTGTATAGAATTCCAAACAAAGTGGTTATTTTAATCATATTTATCG
Source organism: Trachythela sp. YZ-2020 (assembly GCA_016169945.1). Lineage (NCBI taxonomy): Eukaryota > Metazoa > Cnidaria > Anthozoa > Malacalcyonacea > Clavulariidae > Trachythela > Trachythela sp. YZ-2020. The sequence goes on from JADLSH010000260.1 coordinate 8,640,844, forward strand.
TCATGTGTACCTTGCCAACTATATTTGGTTAATTAGCATTCAAATTTAACAGAAAAGTCACTTTCACAACTTCTCTAAACCAGGCGCCACATTTGTATGTGAGAGCGTCAAAACAACATGACGAAGACAGAAAATATTAGCCAATCAAAACGGTGAGAGGATAATTCTTCACATGTTAGAAATATCGTCCGACCAATCAAAACGCTGAGACGATAATTTTTACATTAGAAATATATCGTCCGTTAGGGGGGTACGATCTATATTTCAACCATCTACGCACGGAAATTTCCACTATAATATTTATTACTAATAGATATATATCGAGCGTGCGGTGCCAGTGTGGGTATATAGAGTGTAATAAATATATAGTGAAATGTGACAACACTATCTTTGTTAAGAGAGACATTTGGCATAAGGCGTTAGTAGTATTATATGTACCGATCAACCCCTGTGGGCCGCAGGGGGCCACACTAATTAGTATGCAAGGCGGCCGCAAACATTAACATATAGGGGGCCGCAGGGGGCCGCGAACGCAACTCATCATTAACATAAACATTAATTATGTATTGACGTCATAATGATATGCAAGGCGAGTTTGGGCAAAACAGTCATTAAGCTGAGCTCAGCATTTTCGTCACAAAAAGAGTTAATCCTGATTGTCGTTTTGGCATTAGAAACATAAATGTTTTGATGCATTTGTTGCTAATATAAACTATAGACACAATAGCTTAACTCATTAAGGGATTAAGTCAAAAGGCTTGTTTGGGCGAAACAATCATTAAGCTGAACCATCACAATAGCTATATAGTTTGCCAAGCGTCTTGTTCCAAACACAGTCCATTTCGACATATTCTCGTATCTAATATCACCTTATACGAAACGGCTTAGACAACTAATATAGCGACGCTTAACCTACTAAAATATTATTGCCTTATGCGAAGTAACAACAAGAAGAAATATAGCTCTCTAAAACGAGAAGATCTTAATGTTTGTCGGCATAGTAAGCGTTGTTTAGGTCCTATAGAGCAATACAAATATATGTTTGCCAAGCGATTGTATAAATATAGTTCTTAGAGGGATTTAAACCTTACAAAGTTTCAAGCGTTTTAGATGTAGCGGAGTGGGAAAAGCAGTGATTTTTAAGCGAGATTTACAAGCATATACAAGCATTGTATATAAACATTTAGCGCTTGTTAGGTAATTACGGGCAATTAAGATTTTCTAGCTTAAAAATTTGAATAAATTTGAATATATAGGACGGGGAAATATTGTACAATGTACATACAACACACACAGAATTAATTTTTAAAACACATTTATTGATTATAATTTCTTTTACAGCGTTAGTAAGGTCTACTTCTAAGAGCGTATCGTTTTAGGTGTCTCTAAACCACGGGCCATTGTGGCCAAGTTTAATTACTTTCAAGACAAAGAGCGGGTTTTGGCCAACGCTAAGAAGTTGAAAGGCACTGGATTGGCTATTTCAGCGCAGTTCCCAGAGGAGATTGTTAAAATAAGAAAGCGTTTTTACCCCGAACTAAAGAAGGCGAGTGCAGAAGATAAAAGAGCAAAGATGGCGAGGGACAAACTTTATATTGATGGCCAGTTATTCAGGCTATCAAGCGAGTAATGGGATTCTCCGGGTCTATTAATTATAAGTTTGCCTCACTATAAATTTCTATATCTATTTTAATCATTTCAAGGGACATGGTGATGGCAACGAATGCAAATTCGAGGAAGAATGCGAATATGATTCGGATTGCTCTTGCATAACGATGCCTTTGAGGTGCGCAGAAGGTTCTCCAGGAAAATGTGTTGTGTATTTCTCTGGCGTCGCCGGACCTCCTACGGAACCATCTAAAACCGAAAAGCCCACGGCAGCAACAAAGAAACCAAGGGAAAATAAGGAAAAAACAAGGAAAAATAAGAAAAATCCAAGGAAAAATAAGAGAAAACTTTGGAACTTATGGAGAAACCCATGAGAACGACAGTAAAACAAAATCTGCGTTAACGAAAATAATTAATAAATGTTACAGTTATCTTTGTTATATACACTAAAATGGTCTTCGCATTAGTAAATTGAGATTATAGTCAAAATATTGTTCACTAAATATGTAAGAATTATATCATTCAGCAATAAATAATAAATAAACTATTCACCAGTAAATACAGAGTAGAACGTTTTGATTTTCTGTTGTTCATGGAATATCATAGAGTCATAGAGAAAGCTGATTGCGGCAATATTGCATACTCCTTGTGCATGGGATATACAATCATGGCAATTCTAATATCTGCTTAACTTACTTTGTTCTTCCCAAATACGGACAACTCCCGGCAACCCATGTGCATCTTAATGATTATGGAGTCACATTGTAAAATGGAAGGCTCTACTGGGGGAATTGGAGATATAAATACGAAATATAGGTCATGTATATTGGATAAGTTATAGCATTGTTTCGGGTGCAATTTGGATAAAACATGCGCGATTGAGATTTTTAAATATGATCATAACTGCAAGAGTCTGAAAGTCTAGAGCTATTTTAGGTCTTGCAAAAACTCACGAGTGCATATTTTATCGAAATTTCACGGGAAACCACGCAATTACTTATTAATATATATAATATTATTCGAGACGACTTTACATGTACTTTGAACTTATCAGCATTAGTGAACCGTCCACTGATGAAGCTTTCGCTCTCTTAAAATATCATTTGCACGTGATTGTATAAATGAACCATGTAAGTTCCTTAAATCTTATTGAGCGGACAGCATTGAGAAGTAGGTAGTTATACTGGGAAGTAGGTATACTTCATGCAATATGCGTCACAGTACATTAAGGTCAGGGGTGAGTTGAGTAAAAGAGCGTATCCGTACATTGCCAGGACATTTTCAGCCAATCCCGGTAGTTCTTATTTTGAAAAATACTGCAAATATCAGCTTATAAGGTTTAAGCCATGTGAAGGTAAACCATCAGATGCTTGGGATATTCAGACGATAGTGATGACATGTTTATTTACATGCACTTATTATTTGTTTCTTCAGACTGAGCTAGCTGAAGAGAATGCATTTAGGTGTTCTGTTGAACAGAAATAGTTCACGCTGCACATTATGGTCAAAGCTATGAAAATGATCAGAGTGATGATGAAAGTGATGATGAAAGTGAAGTTGATGCTAATGACGAAGAGGAAGTTGATTATTGGATGTTGTTGTGCAGAATAAACCAACATTATGAGGAAGTGGGGAATGGGATATCAAACAGTGAAGCAATGGATTGGTTTGAAGCGGTAAGGGTTGTACTTATAGATTTGTTAAAGGAATCTCCAGGATGGATTTATAAACAGAGAAAGGATGCCGAGGACTTGGTCACTATGGATACCGACAAGATAGCCGACAACTTGTAGTTGATCCAGTTACCTTGAATGAAAAGTAACGACTGGCTTTTGACATTGTCACATCTCAGAATGGTGATAATCCTGAGCCTGTTCACATGACGGTATGTGGAACTGCTGGTACAGGTAAGACGTACTTAACTAGAAATACATGCATGCAGAATCCCCTCGCCCATTCGAACCACACAATTTACGCCCCCAAAAGTTAATGTAACCATGGTAACACGCAACACTGTATATTTCTATTATTTTGTACAAAATATTGATAAGATTTGTTTATGTTAACTATAAAATTATCAATTGCCCAACTATATAAAGTAGGTATGTTATTACGTACTCTTTTAGCTTTGATTTACTGTAAAATTCAACCTTAGAAGTCTCACAAAACATTTTCACTAAACAGTATTTTTATACTTCTTTTCGCACTTGTTTTTGAGATTTAATATGTTGTTTCTTATAACGTATTTGAATTAATACTAAAATACCTTTTAAGATTAATCAATGTTGTGTTGACCACACAGGATGACATACGCATTTTCAAATCCACAAAACTATAATATACTGCATGCCAATACGGCAAAAGCAAGTATACAAATAGACACTTACGCGTTTAAAACTCTTCAAAACTTGAAAATCTTGTCTGTCTTCGGTCTTTTGACTGTTTTTTCCTCCTGTTCCTCTAAATAATTTTCATTTATCTCGGTTTAGAGACTTTGTTTGTCTGTTTATGCCCCGACTCTCGAGTACAAAACAGTTTTCTCTCGGCCTGAACTCGCGCATGCGCATGACGTAGAAAACCGTCCATTGCATAATGGCGGACAACTTTGCATTCCGCTATGTTGTCACATACCCGGGTGTAAATATCCGAGCGGAATTAGTACCCTCGCACGGCGCTTGGCGCCGGCTCGGGGATTAATGCTGTTAAACAAGTATTAGGTGATCAGTGTATTGTTACAGCAACCACTGGGATTGTAGCCTTTAGTATTAATAGTCAAAAACTACACTCTGCTGCTCAACTTCCTATTCGTGAATATAGGGATTTACAGGGTGATTCTTTGCAGCGGCTACAACTGAGACTTCAGTGAACGTTTCTACTAGGGGGGTGCTCATGGCAAAATTTACCGACGACGTAGGGCAAAAAAAGGCGATGTTAGTTGCTAAGATTCAAGTACAGCACAGCGTTATTAGTCTGCCTCGCAGCAAATGGCTATTGGAGGGAGAGACATAGGTGGTCTGGGGGCATACTCCAGGAAAATCTCAGAAGTTCGTTTTCCGTGTTTTCTGAGAGGAGTTTTAATAATTTTTTTTAGAAATTTACCGACAAAGTTACTTCCAAATTCTACGTTTTAACCGACGAAGATCAATTTACCGACAGTTTTCGTAAATACTGGGGGGGGGTGTCGCACCCTCCACACCCCTCCGCTCGGTACGTCTGCTGAGACTAGAAGGTAAGAGATTTCTTATTATTGATGAAACATAATTGGACATAAAATGCTATCATGGCTGGACAATAAATACGTGCCGGAACTGGAAAGGAGGATTTCCCTTTTGGTGGTATGTCAATAATTTTTATGGGTGATTTTTGTCAATTTACCATCTGTAGGTGATAGGTCAATGTATATTACTGGTAATGGAACAGTAATTAGTTACCATGGCCATAGTATTTGACATTTGATTCGCTAATTATTTTAGATCATGCAGGTTATGCGTCAGGCTGGTGAAGACCTATAGCTATAGGAAATCACATTTAGAGCTTGATTGATGAGAAAGAGAAATGGAAACGTTATCGAAGATGACTGAAAAACCAAAGACTACAGAAAACTGAAATAAATGAGCTTGCCAAAATGGCGTCGGCGCTAAAGGCAGCGAACTGCATTTTCTAAAATTCAATTCGCTTGGTGTACCCTTTCCCCGGAACGCACATCTGTGAACATTTACGTAAGGTTAGTATATATTAAATAAATGAAGCATATCGCCCTCGTGCAGGCTTAATCGCAGGTCAAAAGATGGTCGAAGGCAATGTGGAACAATAAAAGTGCCTTTGGCCTTACAACTGCACATGTGCCGAATTGTATTAAGGAGACTGGGGGACATAACCAATTAACATTGTTAGAGCAGTTTTTAGTAAAAGCTTCGGTTTCTGGACAACAAAACGTGAATTGAATCATGGCAATTGCTTATTGTAGCTACAAGCAAACCTGTCGATAGTGAAAGGATCCCATTTAGCGTGAAGCATATTGAATAACTGCGGTTGTAGCAGCCAAATAACTGCGGTTGTAGTAGCCGGCAATTTTAACAAGTTCTCTATACGAAAAGAACTTTGAGGACAAAATATACTCTATGTTTTTCTTAGCTTCTCTATTTTTCGAGACGAAATTTCAAAATGAAAATTAATGGTTTTAATAATAAGGCCTAGCCACTCTCCTACTTGCATTGATTTCCGGTGCTATTTCTTGCCGTTAAATATAAAACCTGATTGTTGGTACTGTATAAAAGGTGATACTGTATCATTTTTTAATTATACTGCCGGCGACGGCATCTAAACGCAGTTTATGTCACAAGATCCCTTCATCCAAATAAATAAAGTCAGCATGAGACATTGTACTAATGGCCGCAATAAATTCGTAAAACAATGGCATTCTGAACCAAGCCCAAATGGTAACACAGAGAATATAAAATATCGTAATATCCAGATTTTAGGTCCCAAGTGAAAGACCAGAATATTTCTTTTCAAAGAGCTGAGCTTGCGATCTGATATCTTTATAGCGAAAATGTTTGTGACATATGTTTGCTCACATTTTGAAGATCTATAACTAATCTTTCCTTTTACAACCGACAATGGATTTACACAATATGGAGGTTCGCTATGCCCTCCAATATAACCACCCTCCAATAATTTAGAAATTGCTTCAGATACAAAATTTCCGGGATTGACTGAAACGGAATTTTATAATCCTCGTAAACTATGCTTTGAACCAATTGCGAGGCATTGTACGTATTTTTCCAATACATAGAACACCGAGAAAGGCCATCGCGAACACTAACTAAACCATGTCATGATTTATGCACATCATTCTATTTAAGGTGGCTTCCTACAATTTTTTGAAATGTGGAAATCATGTGGATTTAGATCAAACTTTTTGAATAATTTTTAGTTGTTACAAAACAAAAATTGTTTGACTTATATTGAGCAACATTCTAAGAGCTGAAAATTATTCACAAAAATGACGTAATTGCCGTTGCTATGGTAACAATGACGTTTCAATATGGCCCACATTTTGGCTTTTAACGCACTTTACTCTATAAAACACCTGGATACCCCCATTTTTTATTTCAGGAAACGTTTTCCCGTAGAAAAATAGATGATATGAACGAGTTTAAAAAATTCTGTAGAGCCAAAAAATATTTATAACGAAAAATCGTGTTTATTAATTTTTTAAAAATTTGGCTCTACAAAATTTTTTTAAACGTCTAATGTACTAGACGAAAATGTTTTATGAAATTAATAAAAAATTGGGGTAACCAGGGGTGTTTTCGAGTAAAGTGCGTTCAAAACTAAAATGCCGGCAATATTTAAACGTCATCGTTACCATAGCAACGGTAATAACGTCATTTCTGCAAATAATTTCCGACTCCTAGAATGCTGCTCAATATATATGGTACAATTTTTGCTTTCTAACAAGTAACAGTTCTTCGAGAAATTTCAATCTAAATCATAAATTTACCCTATTTCAAAAATTGTAGGGAGCCACCATAAATAAACAAAGAAAGGTCCAACCAGGTCATTGTGTACACTCGTCACGCTCATCTAGTCAAATAAAGAGGGCTTTGGAACTGCTGCTGGCATTTGAACGTAACAATTTTTTTGAAGATGTCCGTATTGCAAACACTGTTGGAGAAAAAATTTATATAATTATCAATCATAGATTAAATAATCAATAATCAATATGAAGGTAAGTTTGTCTGAGGAACATGAAAGCAGCGAGAGTTTACTAAGGTCTGGTAGCTACTTATCTACGGTTTGTATAACAAAGGAATGCTAATTGTATTCCAGCAGAACAGTTATTCAGTATGTCAAACAATTACATAGCAATTATCTGCTAAACTGCGTAACGCAGATAGTTACAACTCTACAGGGTGTATATAAAAACGGAGTCCTCGCTTCAAATGTTAATTTTGAAAAGACTACTAGAGTAAAATGTTAATGTTTATATTCATTTTAAAGCGTAGTCATTCAGCTTTCTAACGGTGGGTCTTGTTTCAAATTTGAACGATTGGTTTGCGAATAATTATATTTTAAGTTACTCTGATTGGGAATCTAAAATTTGAGATGCGATAATAATTGATACTAATATATTTTTATCAACAAATCGATAAAATTGAACATTTTTGTCACGAATCGTCAAAACCAAACAACTACGACTTTCCATGCACTGCTTTGGGTTCATTTACAAACTTTACATGCCTTAAAGGTGGTTTAAGTCGTGGTTTAAGCATGAATGCGGTAATTTGTGGATTGGATTTCGGATATCAATAAATAGAACTATCGAATATCTTGTAAAAAGTTATTAAATTGTTTTTATTTCTTTTTCTCGCATGGCAAGGACAATATTGAAGTTTAAACAACAAAATTCAAGGATTTGACACGCGACTTTGGATAACATTAGTAAAATTGCATAATTATGCGGCATAAATAACTGATAGGTTTTACAAATTTTTTTCTTGTTCAAAATTGTTATTAATTGTACTAAGGACACCAATGACGATTTGTTCGAAAGAGAAAAGAACAGGCTTTAAAATAAAACCTAAATCACGTTATATGGTCCAGTATTCCGAATATTATTAAGTCTAAAATTGTTTTTCAGACACCCTGTATATGTAAAACTTCGTTGACCTGAGGCATTACGACAAAGAGGAATCCGTATCATATCTTTATTCCTGGTGTTACGAATATGCACCTCATATCCAGGGGCGAAACTACCACCTTTTCGTTGGAGAGTGTCTAGTAGAATTGCCCTGTCAAAACGAATGATGCCCTACACCGCTATGAGGGACCACGGAGCATTTTTGGTTTGAGGGGGCTAAAGATAACACTAGTATCGAGTGCTGAAGGAGAAAGACCTTTAGGGGGTATGGGGGCATGCTTCCCATAGCTTCTGAGCATAGCTTCTGAAATGCCAATTTGGTTCACTTCCTGGTGTATCTACAACCCATGCCCTCCTGCACTTTGTTCACCATCTGTACAGTGTGACGGACTAACCTAACCAATGTGTATGAATCCCCCTCCTTGATATTAGTAAAGCTTTCGATAAGATAGACCACCATATTCTTTTAATGAAAATTGAACAAATGTGTGTTGACTCCATATGTATTTTCTGGTAAGAAACAGCGGGTAAAGATTGGAAATAATACTTCTTGCTTTTAACTAGTAAATGGTAGTATTCCCCAAGGCACAATCCTTAGCCCAATCCTGTTTTTAATAATGATCAATGATCTGTTGAAGGACTGGGAAGGTAAATGGAAATATGTTGATGATTCGTCTCTTTCAGAAACTATTACAAAAGATCAAGAGACAACATTGCAGTTTTTTACATACCAACTTTGGCCACAAGACGCAAATCCTTATGTTCGAAATTATTCAGGAGAAACCTTGTTCGACAGCTCAGTCCTCTGTCCGAACTTATTCAAATTGCAACCACACCCGACTACAACCTACGGGCCTCTAAAAAACTAATCGCATTTAAATGTAGAACTGGTCGTTATGGAAACTCTTTTATTCCGTCATTTTTTTAATCACTATAATGAACATTGATAATATTTTACTGCCTTCTTAGATGTTTTGTAAATATTATATTATCTTAATAGTATTAGTAGAAATACCATTTAATCTATAATCAATTTTTTATACGTAAGCACACATGTAATTACATAGTTTTATATCTTAACATTTATCAAGATAGACGTATTTCAACCTTTATGATTTGCAAGATCTATATTCAATAAATTAATTATATTCAACTAAATTTAATAAGAATTATTCAAACCTTCTTAACTCGCGAGGGAATAATTGTATCCACTTGAAATTTGTTCTGAATACTTGTTATAATGACATACTTAATGACGTTTAATATGTTGAAATATATCGTAAGTACTTTGGACAATTGGCAAATTCAGCACTCAACACGCACAACAGACGCATTTTGTGGCATATATTTTGGGCAAGGAAGTACTCGAACAGTCTAGAGGCTCTATTGAACCTACGTTTTTACCTAAAGGAGACGGAGGTCCTCTAGATGGCAGAGGGTTGAGCCAGCTCTGGCATGTAGTTCAGCGAGTTGAGCCATGATTGTCTAGAGACCACCATTAGTTATACTGAGAGAGTAAGGGCATTCAAGACCTGACAGAACATGCAAAAACTGTAGGTTATTCTAGAGAAGAGGGTGGGCCTCTAGATAACGGGGGTGGAGGGGGACGGCGGCCCCCCAGTTCAGGTCAGTCTGCTCGTTGAAATTGAGTCCTAGTTGGAATTGGTGACCAACCATTGGTGCACGGTACTCAAATATGTATGACTGACCCGTCGAGTCTCTAGGTCAGGTCATTAGGTCGCATTTACGACCTGAATGACCTGTAAAATGCGCTTCACGTGGCGAAGTGAGCCATTATTTATTTAATTCAATTATTTGAACAATTTAGTTGCACATTTACAAGTTACGTATAGATAATCTTGGAATATATTTTAGCATGTAAATTTAATTCATAGATCAGTACTCGGCTCTGTCTATGGGGAGGTGGGTGGTTTTTTTTGTGGTACAAGGTTTGATACCTTGAAACAAGCATTGTTTACACACTGAAGGAAATCTTGCCGCGGACGTATAAACTGTACCCAAATGCCTTTGGGCGAACTCTTTGATTGGTTAGACCCAAGTTTGCATCAGTTGTTCACATGCTAAGATTCTCTGAAATGCCATTTCATGGACTTTGGGGGAAGATTTTACAGAATTCTGACGGTCAGAAAACGATCGCGCAGAAGGCACGAGCATTCTAGGAGGATCCGGAGGCATGCCACCCACCTCCTGAAAATTATTAAATATAGAGTCTCTGACCTTCCATTTCCTGGACTTTGGGGGAAGGTTTTACAGCTAGAATTCTGACGGTCAGAAAACGACATTTTAATATATCAAGAAGGATATATTTTGTTGTTGCGTTCATGCATTTTTCGTTTCTCAGAGTCTTCCCTGTCAATTTGTTTTTGCTCTACAGTCTGAGCTTTGCTACCTAGGGGCGCCCCTTTGGGCCATTTGGGTTGGGAGCCCCCGGGTTCGCCCGGTCTTAACCCATAGTAGTTACGCCACGGCTTCTGATCCTTGAAATATGATTCTACCACTGGTTTTAACAGCTGCGTTTGTATTACTTTCCATCACGTCCTCGACTGTTCTTGGGTTGGATATTTTATGAAGTTCTTAACCATATGACGACTCACGCGTGCTCTCGTTTAAAATTTATCTCAATGTATATACCTAAAATTGCCTAATATTCAATTAATTCTGAATAATACACTGCCGAGACCATGCATTTAATTAGCGCTATAATACATGAAACTTTGTACTTCTCAGACTCACCTGCACAAAACCGCTCCACTGTAACCGCTCCACTTGTTCTAAAATGCTATTATATAGGCAGTTGAATAATTATATACTTAACTTGACTAAATTGTTTACGGCGTGTCCGTGCCGGTTAATTAATTTTTAAGCAAAACTGCGAGAAACAATGGAGGCGTACACGATAAATCTGTAATGTTGACAATGATGTTAATAGAATAGCAACTGGGAATTGAACATGTCGAATAAGAAATATATAAATAACAACACAGACCAGGCAAATTCGTAAACTGCAATGTTAGTTAACGCATGTTCAAGAACTCCATAGCTTATTCAATATGATTAAAGCATTGCGTAATATTATTAATAACTTGCTGAGGTACACCGAGCGTACATGTATCTGCTCATGCGTATTTGCATAATTGTAAATATTAATAAAGCAATTAAGTTTTCCCCATGGGCCAATTAATGCATGAGGCCTATGAGTGTTTGAGCTTCTACAGGGTGTCCCAAAAAAAAGTGACACTTAGAAATTATCCTATTGTTATAATTTGAATGCCTGAGCACTATGCTAAACCCACAAGTGCATAAACGTCTGCTTCTGGAATTTAAAATAACTCCTATTACCATAAAAATCAAATTACATGTAAATCATACGACCAGTTGGAGTAACAATAATGGTTCAATTGACTACAGAGCAACGAGTATTTGTTGTAACACATTTTACCCTAATATCGAATGTAACGGCAGTGCAATAATCGAGGAATTAAACGCTTTACGGCTGCAGCCTGAAGTGATTCGAAATGTGATGCGCGGAACGCACTTAATCACGCGCGTTTAAGAGCGGTTTAAGAACAATGAGATAATTTCTATAGTGTCCCTTTTTTTAGGGGACACCCTGTATATTGCTTCAAAAAAACTGTGTATAAAGCGATAAGAGCCTAAAGCCCATGGGAGCAACTTTTAAAATGATTGTAAAACCTTCAGGTTCCAGTCTTTTGTACTTGGGAACAAAATTTGTAACTCGTAAGCTCTATGGTTGTAGATAACAGCACTATTTACACACCACATATAAATATTACATACCCCCTAATCACAACAGTTTAGAAAATAAAAGCAATATTGTGCTTATATCTTTATACCAATCAAATATAAAAAGAAAACATAGTATGAGGTATGCTGACTATGGAAATATTTGACCCAAAGGCAGTGTTTTCAATAATCATTGTCAAATAGCAGGCTGGATTTGCAAAATAGGCGTCTGTGTTCAAAATTTCCAGATGAAAGACAAATATAGATTTTGCAAATTAAAACAAATAAATAGGCGTTGGTGAAAGTCCTAATGGGCGACGGTAAACAGCCGGTAACAGCCTTTTATTGAAAACACTGCAAATGGTATTGAGAATACAAACGGTAATAGTATTTAATACTTTTATGAGTGAATTTTATCGAAATAAAAGCTCCAGTAATGCAGGATATTCGTACAATATTTAAAAAGGCTTACCTTGTTTTCGGATTCAATTGACATTGATATATAGCAGGTCAAGTCAAGCCAATACTTTTTGAATTTTGTATTGTAAAATGGTGAATCATTTCCACAGAGTAATAATGTTCTCAAAACACTTCCAATACTTAGTAAAAATACGCCCTCAACTTTAGCCATGTTCAAAATATTACAGAAAAAAAGGATGTTCTAAAACTTAAATTAACTAACTAAAACTTAAAATTGCTCATGTTTACAATGCTCGCGCTTCAGTAGTCCGCCATATTGAAATAATCAATATCAATCCAGTTGTACGTAGAGATCAGAGAGTAAAATTATAATTACGTCATTTTAAGCTAAGCTGTCGCTGATTGGCTACAAGCTAACACTAACATTAACATTAGCAGGCTCTTGGGATAAATAAGAGCCTGCATCAATCTCAAGGAAATTTGATATCCGCTCACTTAATTAGAATGATAATTGATGTCAAACCAACCAATCATATTCGAAATTCGTATTCGTAAGTCATTACTTTAGTTCAAAATCAAAACACAAGAGTTCAAATAAGTTATTAGTTTTGCAATATAATATCGTTAAGAAACAAAAACGTATACTACACAAAATTTTGTACACAGCCAACCTCGCTTTAGTACGTACATAAATATAGCCGCCACAACAAACATTTTGACTTCATAAACAGTTAATACCGATACTCACGCTACCGACTCAAAAATACAATAATTACGAAATATAAACGAACGGCAACTTTAAGGAAGAAATACCATCCTACGTTCAAATAATTATAATGATAAACTTGAAAAAAATAAATAGAATATGACCAGTTGTAAGTGAACATAATATGTTGCAATCTGCTCTAAAACTCTAAATATAAATACCAAACCGCCACAGACATGATTACGTGAACAAAGTTTGTTAATCGAGGTAAATTTCATAAATACAAGATGACTGCTTGTATTTGTAACATGTTAAGATATTCAACGGGCAAAACGATAAAGCAATCTAAATACAGCGACAGATATTCCAAACTTGTCTTTAGCTATAATATGATACAAAATATTTGCCATAATTTCAAGTTGATGTCTGATGATACGTATTTATAATAGTTTATAGTTTATATGCAGGTTCTTCTACTTCTTGAAACATAGTTTTAAGGTCAATAAGGAAATTTACTTATTTACCAGCAATATATAACTTTTTATTAAAATTTAAAACAAACAATCAGTTAATTCAACAACAGAATACGTACTTGTTCAACATTCTAAAGGAAAGTAAATCACAAGTGAGCTTGTTCTGTTTATACTCTAGTCGGTTTTTCCGCGCACTGCATGCTGGTACTAGGGGCGCTTTAAATTAACACGATCAGACCGGTAAGATCGATCAAATTGTTAAATGGAAATCAAAACGTCTGGCTTAGGACCGGTCTGACCGGAAAATTTGAATCAAATCAAAATGAGGTCCATTTTAGTCATATTTTCATGACTAATACTCCCCTAACTCCCCATACTCCCCTAAAGGTCTCGCGCCATATCATTCGATACTAGTATCACTGTCCACTTGGAAAATTTTAGCCTCTCCCCAATCCAAAAAATGCACCGTGGTCTCTGAAGAAACAGTTCCTTTAAAATTTTGACAGGTTTCCAATCTGTCAAAATATTCAAAGTAGCATTGACGTGTTAGCAAATGCGTGTTATGGTTAACCAATCGCGTAGGGTTATAACTACATGCTGGGCGCGTGTGCCGTACGTGTTGTACAACTACAGTAATAAGAGACAATTATTAGCATTTCCAATGGTATCCGGTTTGGATGTCGCCCGAGACCCTCGATGCGCTCCGTTGACCTCCCGTAATAGGGGTTCATGGTAAGGGAATATAATGTCATAAGACGTGTTTTGGGGAACCCGTCCATAGGTGCACATGTAATTTTCTATGGCAAAACTGAATGTGTAAGTCAAAAAACTAATCCTAAACTTACTAAATAACCTTCTATGCTTAATATTTTTACCATTAAAGACCCATTTTAGGTTTATAAGAACTTTAAATAAAGGATAACCTAAAAATTTCGTTCCCTTGTCTAACCTTATTGGTGGAGTAAAATCTTTCATATTCTTGAACAAACTTTGCATCCTCAAATTCTTCTGATATTTAAACCTAGATAAGCTCTCTCAGAACTAAATTGAACATGAACATCACAGTAAGTAAAGTCTTAAGTACAGTCTTCATGGTTTCTGGTAGAAACCTAGGTCAACACATTGTAAATATTGCAATTCTTCAAATTTATCTTTGTACTGTTTATTATTGGACTAAGCCAAATAGCATAGAAAATAGCCACCCTCTGCCACGCCTGGCAAAAAGTTAGTCAAAATCGCCACAGGAAAATGTGCACAACGTTTGCCGGAAGTGTCAACAAATTTTGGGGGACTGATGACGAATTTCGTGAGGAGAAAATTGGGTATTTTTAGTGCACTGCAATAATTTGGAGAATTATTATCATTTGAGAAACAAGATGAAACCCTCTTCTAAGATCCTATCATTTTAGATTTTTTAATTTGGATCTGAAATGTGGTAAATTTTAACACAAACTAGGAGTGACTGATGGCTGTTCAACATAATGTTGGAAAAGTCGCGTCCAACAAGAGTACAGCTCGAAGTAGCTAAAATATTGTCGATTTCAACTATAGTGGGACAAAATTTAAATATATTAATAGAAAACTTGGCAGCAGTTCAATTTTTATTAAGAAGAAGCTATTTCTAAACTGTGGTAAATTTGCAGCTTTTCTTAACGTTTTTCCTTCTGACACGACTGAATGGCGACCTTTGGCGATTTTGATTAACTTTTTGCCAGGCGTGTGCTGGCCTAAACTCCCATGGAACTCCTTACATCAAACGCAAGCCTGACATATGACAAACTGTACGCCCGCATGGCCCGGATGTACTAAAATGTATCCATTCTTCGGGTGCTATATTTCCCGGTAAAGTACCCCTGTCAATATAATGAATGCAGCGTAAATTATTATTATCTCCGACCCAACGTGTCCGGGCGATAGTCCGGGGCGAGTGTACTAATTACGCTCAGCTATTTACTACACCCGGAAAAAGGAAAGTTATAGGAGTTAAAGTTCATCAAGTACGGTGCACGCGTCACTATGGTTCATTGTTGCATGGGTGGACCTCCCACGGATCTCAATAATACGGCGAACTGTCTTGGCTTGCATTCAAGAGTAAAAACAAAATACATCGCAAAAAAGACAAATATTCAACAAACTTTTCAGAGGATTTTCAATTGTTAAATTCAGAATCTGAACCGACAGTAAAGCAAATGCAAAAATAGATACGCAAAGCGTACATGTATCTGCACCAAGTGTTGATCTACTGTTATAGCACTGCTGTTACTGATGTTGTGGTTGTTGAAATTGTTATTGGAGTGGTTGTGGCATAGTTGGTAGCTTCAATGAATAAGAAGGAAGACGTTCCCCACCTTTTGAACAAATAGTTGGAAAGACAAAGCTTAGTTTATAAAAGGATATTTAAGAACTTGATCTGTGAACCGACAAAAATGCCGAAAATTTAAGATGTATTTACTTCTGAAACGTTTACAGATTATATCCTGCCTACAATCTTAGATAACATAATTTGCGAGGATTTAACTATGTTTTCAAAAATATCATACAGCCATATGAAATTGAACAACACCCACTAATTTTAATTGTATTTAGGTTCATCACAATGAAATTTAACAACTGAGTCTAAGGGGTTTTGACACGATGTGGAATACAAAATATTCGCTGCAGTAGGAAGACAAATTATATGGAGTCAGAATCTTTAGACGATAAAATTAAATAGACATACAGACTGTCAAACACCATTTTTCAAACTAATATTTCATGCCTCACCGGTTTAATAATCATCGTGAAGTAAGAAAATATAATTACTAAATCCTTTGTAAGCTTTCAAATAATATTCGCATTCGCTTCTATGAATATACCTTGACTTTTCGTTGTATGGCGATCTTAAATTTATATAATTTATCTAAGATTGAGCTAGAATTGAGCAAGTTTAATTTAAAAATTCTATATCTGGATTTGTGATAACAATTTGCGTGCACTAACCTGCGGTCGGAAGGCGACACGAAGTCAAATTTTACTTGTTAATTGAACATATTCGCTATAACAAGCCAAGTTACATACAGTCAGAATCGATTAGACGATAAGAAAGCTGAAAGCCAAATAAAATTTGAATATTTTCGGTAGAACAAATATTTCAAGTGTACAGTATTTATCCTGCTTGAAAATCGGAATATATTCTTTTGTATTTCACGTATATTTCTTTGAAATTTGGCCAAATTTCATCAATGTTTTTGATATCGAACCACTGGCATTGATCGAAATATTCACCCTTCGAGATACGTCATCTTGTTTTAAAGCTGTTCTAGCCTGCGAACAGGTCAAAACAAAGTAATTACGTAATTTCACAAGAAAATGTGGTTAACTTACAGACGCGATAGCAATATATCTGCGGTAGCGCAGATACAAAAATACAATAACTTTGTTATCGGAATTTTGTAAAACGCTGCGAAGAATGGCGGATAATTTTCAGAACAGCCAGACGAGTAAGTGTATTTTTTTGTGTTTGGACCTTGTTGTTGGCATCTAGCATTTGTTGTGGGTTTGTAACGACTCGAGTTACGTCGCTCAATGTGATAATACATTTAAATTAAGCTTATACCAAAGTATTTTGACAATTTATTTTGAATTTTGCGGAAGAAAAATTCAAAAGCATCGCTGTAATTAAACGTCAAGGCAAAATGGCAAATTTGTATAAAGGTACTGCTTTGCTTTTTTGCCATAATCTTATTATATATCTGCTATTATACTATATCTATTATTTCTCTGATTCTTCCACACTATATTCAGGTTCAAAAACGTTATAGAATAAGAAACTACATGATTTCAAAGTCAAGGACGACGTTTATCGACAAAAAACAGTTTAAGTTTTATGAACACGCTTTGCGAAACGTCTAAGGTTGAATTATATATCAAACCCGAGCTTAATGAGTGTATAATAACATACCAACATTATCCAGTTGGACAATTGGTAAATGATGATTCTATTGTTATAGCTAAAAACAGTTTAATTATTTTACCATTTTGCACGAAAATAGAAAAAAAATATGTAGCAGTGTTACAATACTTACAATAATGTTTGGGAACTTTTATTGTTTGGTTTGAACGGTTGAGGGGGTTGTGCATGCATGTATTTCTAGTAGTACCCAGAATTCAGAAGGAGATATTGCATGATTGGAGAATGTGCTGCTGCACATTCATTGATATTATGCAAATCGCTAAAGGAAAATTTTAAAATGTGATCTATTATTTGAAATTTTAATACTTTTCACTTTTCCCACGCGTCTCAGAAAAATTTGGATAGTGAAGTACTAAATAGGTAATAAAAATGATTCCATAATGTAGGCATTTTTGTAACATATAAATAGAAAAATATTAAGTAAATCAGCACCGCGAATATATTGTCTGGACTAGAAATACATTCATGCAGAATCCTCTCGCCAATCTCCATTAGAACCAAACAATTATTCTCCCGAACACCCCAAAAGTTATTGTAACACGAAGTACTAAATCGATTACTGCAACCATGGTAACACGCAAGCGAACAGCCGAACACTGTAATACTGTATATTTCCTTTCTGTTTTGTACAAACTGGTAAAATAGTGATAAGATTTTTACTTTTAACTATAAAATTACCAACTGCCCAACTATATAAAGTAGGTATGTTATTTGGTACCCTTTTAGCTTTGATTTACTGTAAAATTCAATCTTAGACATCTCACAAAACGCTTCGAAATTGTCATAAGACTTAAACTGTTTTTAACAGCATTTTTATACTACGAACTTTTTGAGATAAAATATGTTATTTCTTATTCTATATAACGCATTTGAATTAATACTAAAACAATTTTTAAGATTAGTCAACGTTGTTATTGACCACAGGATGAACTACGCATTTTCAAAATCACAAACTGTAGTGCATGCCAATTGACGGCAAAACTGCAAAAGCAAGTATGCAAAATAAACACTTATCCGTTTAAAACGCTTTAAAACTCGAAAATCCTCTCCTTTCTCGTCCTTTCGACTGATTTTTTTACTATTGACTTTAGTAAGTGAAAATCCTCTAAAAATTTTTTCATTTATCTTGTTTGGAGACTTCATTACACGACTATTCGCTTCATTGTCACACCTGCACATTACACACGCGTAAACAACCTTCCCTCCAGATATCTCGCTTTATGGATGCGTAAAATATAATATAATGCATTACTCTAATTTGGTATAAGAAGATCATTTACTTTTGAAGGGACAAATTACGAAGACCTACTTTACGAACTGTTATATTGCTTTTAAAAACAATACATCAGCTAATTAAATCAGAAAAGATGTTACATGGTTATCTAAACAAAAAGAATGCAGTTAAGACCTTGTTAGGTAAGATCATCAATTATATCAAAACTTTGATTTACTGATCCAGCATTAAATTGGACGGGCAACACAAATAATGTTCTAAGATAGACGTTTTATCTCAACAAAACCATGTCCACTAGCATAATATCCTTCTTTACCGAACTTATTCTTTCCTCTGTTGAAAGATCCACCTCCTCCTCCACATGAGTTATCGTAACTATTACCTGGCGCTCCTCCAGAATACCCTCCCCCTCCTCCTGCACCTCCTCCAGTCCCGTATGCACCTCCGCCACCACCAAATCCTCCGACGGCATTATTGTGCCGCGCACGACCACCTGCTCCTCCCTGAATAAATCCTCTTCCACCTTCCCCACCATTCCCATAAGCTCCACCACACTGTTTACTACTGCGTCCATTGCTGTAGAATCCGCCACCTCCCCCGCCTTAAAGAAGACACAAACAGAATTTTTAACTGATACACCCTTTCGATAATTACGTCACGAATCTCTCCTTCCCCGAGAGCCTCGGTCTCATGAATCGTGATCGAATTGCCTTTCGTCTTGGATCACGAGAGCGAAGCTCCCAGGTCAAGGAAGTATTTGTGACGTAAATAGGGAAAGGGTGAATTTCAATGAAATTTTGGAGACAAAATTAAATGCATTATTATTAAAAAGATAACACAACCATAAACAAAGAGTCCTGAGATTTTAAATGCATTATCCCTTCTTTTCGATACAATAAAGGTGAATACTGTATTGGTACACCTATCGCAAACGCTCACGTTAAACGTGCCTTCATTCAACTTCTTGTGTTTTAATTCAGCCAGTCTGAACTTTTGCACCATAAAAGACATCCGTAATCTTACAAATCCTATATTTTTTGTTTTTCGATTTTTTTCGTTTTCCGCGGGGAAATGACGTCACATGTTTGGCGCGAAAATTTTATTTTAAAATTTGGCATATCTAATCACTGTATCAAAAAGGGCATTGTTTGTGAACTCTAAAATCGAAAAGAGAATTGAAATTCCCTAATTTAATAAAATGTTACAGCGCTTTAAAATTTGAATAGAAACAAATTGGCGAAAATTCACTTTTCAAAACAATGTAAAATTTTATTAAGTAGGGATATTTCAATTTTCTTTTTGGTTTTGTGGTCCACAAACAATGTCCTTTTTGACACGGTCATTAGATATGGAAATTGCGCCAAACATGTTACGTCATTTTCCCGCGAAAATGAAAAAAATCGAAAAACAAAAAACATAAGATTTGTAAGATTACGGATGTCTGTTTACGGTGCAAAAGTTCAGACTAGCCAGTTGAAAACACAAGAAGTTGAATGAAGGCACGTTTAACGTGAGCGTTTTCGACATCATTTATGCCCGCCGTGACTGAATAATTCATTCGTCAATTTAAGAAATCATCTCCATGTTAAACATTAAGGACCGAAATTGACAGTATTGAATTTCTTCGTGCCGTAATTATTTTATAATTTGCATGCAATGCACATCATACTTAATGATTATGATGATATGTACTGTATTAGTTGTAAATATGCTTCCTGTATCCATGGGATTTTTAGAATCGAATTCGGTCTCTAGTCAACACGATTACTTTATAAAATTATGGCACTGATTAGTCTTGTTTCAAGTCCGTATCTCGAAGTTGTTGATAGTAGCGGTGGACACATGCGCCGTACAAAGGCGCGAGAGACGGATTTGAAACAAGAAGTAGGGAGAGACGGATTTGGATATTTTGCAAGTGCACCAAATTTTTCCGTCTAATTTTTGCGACGAAGGCGTGGCTTGTCAGTTGAAAATAACAGGGAGTAGGTATATCGCAGCCGACAATTTGGGAGAAATATAGAGATATGTTATACAAAACCTATTCCAAAGAACATCACCTTGTTAAAGTCAAGATTCGAGTCAAATAAAATAAGCTTTGAAAACAATAGGAATAGTTAAATCGGAAATAACGAAGTTTTAACTACTTAAAACGTGATGTGGAACTCCTTCCGTGTTCGCAATAGAACCGGAAATTGGAGAAAACCAGATTACATATTTTCGCTTGAAATTTGCAAGTAAGATTTGAAATGCTGTAAAGTATCCACATCCGCCTCTCCCCTCATTTCTATCTTCTCCGCCGTGGTGCACTACTACTTTCAACCCTTGGGAAGCGCACTTAAACCAAGTCGATATACTGCCTTAAATTTCAAAAAATATGGAAAAAACTATTTTGTGTCTCGCTGAATTGGATATAGTCGCATTAGGGAGCTTTGGGTAAGCGATCCTCTTTCATAGCAGTCGGCAAAACAGTGGGAAGCGCTATATAGTCGAATATATATTATTGTAATAGAACGTAAACTTTTCGTATTTAGACGTCACAATGAGAAATTGTATTCTGATCTTTTTTATATGGAACATCAATTATAACAAAAATTGAAGAATTAACTTTGCTGATTGGCTAATTCAACTACGATGTTCTTGAATGTAAATTTTTTTGTAGTAGCAGGAGGTTGCAATTGTTTAGGGCTAACTTTCAACTCATTGTTGGCATGAACAGAATAATATGATATTTTAAAGTCATGGCAAGAAAAAACTTACCTAAGCTGCCAGTGTCTGCCACCAAAGCACCCTTTCCATTAACACCACCCGACCAAACAGCACAGTTTGCTACACACTTATTTTTCCTTCCTGACGTCCCTGTACCGGCATCGCAATTTGCCAACCTAATGTTGAGCCTTTCGATCCCACCCCCACCACCAGCAACAATAAGCGGAGTGTTCGATGACGTAGCTACAAATGTTCCACCACCTCCTCCAGATGACTGGCTGCGAGTATTTTTAACACCTTTTTGTCCCACCAAGATTTTCAAAATCTCTCCTTTGTTAAGGTTAAATTTTCCTCTGACATAAGCACCTCGACCCCGTGCACATAATCCGTATATATCGTATCCTCCTGCGGCACCAACTGCAGTGATTTTATATTTACCAGTGGAGGGAACTGTCCAGAACTGTATACCATTCTTCACAGTCACCATATTGAAATGATCTTTACCCGCATAGTGCGAACCAAGTGATGTAGGACCAAGACGGCCAGTAGCTCCAAGATTTGTGAATTTCGCGTGAAACTGAATGCCTTGTAAAATGTGAAAAATCAATATAAGGAATACAGAAAAATAGAAACCATTGAAGCCATAAAAATAGAAATTCTTATTAAAACACTTTCATCATTACATTTTCGAAGCACTTCCTAGAAAAAGAAGACATATATTTTCAGTATACGAATGTAAACACTGTTTCAAGATAATGGCGGATTTAAAGCTAACAATGAAACGTTTCGGCTTGCGGTTACCGTTCATTGCCACTTCCTCTGCCGATCAAAATCACTGTCTAAATGTAAGATATTTTGCGACTATTAATCTGCTGGAGACAAGAGGATTTAACACAAAACATATTCAAATCGGTGTTCATGTCAAAGAAATAATATTTCTTTTTCTTTTTGGTCTAAATGAAATCAAATCCTGTGTACGATGCGTAAATACGAAATCCATAGAATTCATAAAGAATTTAATTTAGTTAATGTTGCTACAGAATTCTCACAGTCGTTAGGGTCAGTTTTTAACTTTTTTGGGTAGATATTTTTTATTAGAGATTGTTCTTATTCCCTGTTTGTTCTGATACGAAATTCAGAGATATCCATACTGGTGTGATACGAACCATGTAACCAACCAATCAGAAGGCGTTACAGTGTATTTTGGTTATGGATCTGGAGTTACGAATATAAAAAATAAAAACATATACTGCATTGTATTATGTTTTGCTTTGACATATTGTAAACACTGTACTGTTTTTTGAACTTTGTAATTTTTTACAATTGCGCTAGACTATAATTCCTATAATCCCTTCCGCTTTTGCCTGACTGTTCTACTGTGGAATTTGACAGAGCTGTCTTGATTTAAGCGATTTTTGTCCCGTGCGTGTTCCTGGAATCACGGGTTCTAGTACCACAATTTTTACTTTTACATATTCCTGATCTGGCTAGTTTTTATCTCAAGACAGAAGGATGCAATAAGCATTTCGAGTAAAAATTGCAGTTGTTGTAATCTCATATAATTCTGGTCACCAATGATTTGCATATTCAAAGTAGTGAACATCAACTGTCTTGTCGCGTGTTGTGATATATTTCATTGCAAAGTAAAATTGATATAGTGCCTCTTTCTGCTGCTTAAGACTTAAAATACACCTGATTTAAATTATACCAGGCGCCGAAGATAAATGAAAGGCTTTAAACTATAAACATATTATTCAATATGTGATTGTTATAACAGTTTCTTTGCCGGAGTATGTTGCTGTTTATGAGACTGTAGATAGCTATTATAGAGAATGAAATATTATAGCTCCGATAATTTGCGTAGCTATATTGACTATGCTATAATATGTTTATAGAGCATTCACATCTATACAGCTATTTTAATTAAGGTTGTCACGTGCAATAGTCAATTGTATACAATCCAAACGCGAACAGCAAGATGGGTATATCTAATTGTGATATTTTTAGCCTATAACTTTAGCTAGCTCCTGTTGTGCTCCGTGCTTTTCTGGGTTTGCATTTAATTAGTCGGCGACAACGTCGCGTACAGAAATTTACAACTTAGCGACAAACCGTTGAAATAGGCAAGTAAAAAGCTGCTTCATACACTTCTAGTCCCATTATTCTGTCGTCCGGGAAACCCTAGTGCACAGCTCACTGCGACAGGACTCTGTGTCACCAGCTGGCACTGTTTCCTGCGGTCGTGCTAAGTGCTACACTTGTAAGCATTTAAACCTCGCCACCTGTATTTCGGATCCAAAATCTCAGTTTGTCATCAAGCACAGTTTCATGTGCATCTCCTCCAACCTCGTTTACTGCATCTCTTGCAGCAAATGTGGCTTGCTCTACATCGGAGAGACTGGAAGACGTTTAGGCGATAGGTTTGCTGAGCACTTGCGTGATGTTAAGAACAATGTGCACAACAAACCTGTTGCTAGGCACTTCAACAGTGCCAACCACTCCTTTTCTGATATGAAAATATGCGCCATTCATCCCATTATTGGTGGCAATGATACCCGTCGGAAGCAAGAAAAGCGTCTTATTTTTAAACTTGGCACCATTCCGCCTGATGGTATCAATGAGCGCCTGTCCTTCATCTAGCTCATTTTTTTCTCTTAAATACTTCTTATATACTTTCCTCTATATCCCCTCTTCCCTTCCCATGTACGACATTTATAGCGCTTTGATAAGTGTAACGCCTGTGCGCAGGCCTTCGACCCTATAATCGGGCCGAAGCCAGCACGCAGGCTATATCTTTACATATTAATTCTATTTTGTTATGATTGTTATGACTACTTTATTTTCATTGGTTAATATTTTGTTCACGATGTAATGTGTTTATCTGTCTACTAATTTCTCCTGACGAAGGGCTTTAGCTCGAAATGTCGAGATTTTGTTTATATCTTTTAGGCACACGCGAAGCAACCCTCAATTTGTTCTAAACGTCCGTGGCCGACGCTCGGTATGTTCGTGGCCGACGGCCTGCCCTCTTTCTCTGTTAGTCTTTTCGCCCCAACGAGGGCCGCTTATGAATAGGCTAACAATACGTGTAACACTTTAGACGGAATTTTGTGACTTTTCGACTGAATTTAAATTTAAATGTTGCAAACCATGCATGTGTGCAAGTTCATATAATTATAATAATCCCAAAATTACACTGCACCAAGAGTGACCCAATTTGGTATTTTGAAAACTATAAGCCCGTTTACACGCATTTAGCACTAACTTTGCATAGTATCCAGCGAACTAGATTTATCGCAGCCAGCCTTTTGAATTTTTTTCCAATAACCATCCGTTGCAGGATTTTTGTAGCCATTCGGTCCCCCGTTGTGGATCCTTGCATAATCTTCACAAGTCGGATTGCGCCCAAGCCTTTTAAATGTTGCATAGCGACACATATATGCTAAATTGAAACAAAAACACTACATTTATACAAATATTGTTTTTGTAGATTCGTTTGGATCAAAGCCGTCAGAGGCGGTGTGGAGGGGTCCTGGGAGGCCTTGCCCAATAATATACAGTATATATATATATATATAGATTTATAGATTTTCGCTTACCTCAACACTGGTCTGCAACAGGCTGTTTCATATGTAAAAGAATCATGAGATGAAACAGCCTGTTCTTTTACAGATGAAACATCTTGTTGCAGCCCAGTTTTGAGGTAGGCGAAAATCTATAATTTCCTCTAACTATATGTTGTCGAGCACTCTTTGCGTTTCGTAGACCTAAACCTACACGTATATATATATATATATATATTTTATACTATATATATATATATATATATATATATATATATGGCTATAAGCTATAATGCAAAAAGCTCACTTCCCTTGTGGTCGTTTGAGCACTCTGGCCCCAAGACACTTCACGTATGTCTGGATGCGCATGTGTCTGAGTATTGTACCACATGCGCTTGGTGAGGGCAAGAGTATGGTGTATAAATACGAAGTCACTCGCATCTCGACTGCGTTACAGGCTGCACTGACGAGCCGTTGAATGGCGAAACATGCATGTCTGCAGATTTTACTATATATATATATATATATGTAATATATACAAACCGAGCGAGAGGTCTTTATCTGTTTTAAAACATCGAGGCGAAGCCGAGTGTTTTCGATCTGATAAAGACCTCTCGCGCGGTTTGTATATGACTTCTAAAATGATTCGTTTTGTACACTCACTGGCGTTGTAATTTTGAAGATTGATGCTATCTACGCTGTAAAAATTGAAGGAGAAAATTTGAGCAAGTCTATATCAAATATATAGATCCGCTACGGGTCATGAGTTTCCTTTGTATTTTGCTTATGAATAATTAATGAATTTTAGAAATATATAATATATATACATATATATATATATATATATTCATTTAAACTTTATTCACTACAAATTTTGTAGTGAATAAAGTTTAAATGAAGTGACTCAAGTTTGTCCTTTGTGTTATATCCGCCCTACCTCGGTATTGAGCACTCTACTCAAATGATTCTAAACTCGATACTTGTCTATATATATATATATATATTGTGTGAAACAGGTTGTCGTGGATACCTTGAGGTAAGCGAAAACTATATTTGCTCTATCTATATGATATCGAGCACTCTGGCATTTCGTGAGCTAAAACACGCTCATATATAGATATATAGATATATAGCTATATATATACACGGAAATATACACGGAAAATGAACTTCTGAGTCTTTGAAAATGCAAAATATTACTTTGGAGAGCACGCCCCTAGACCCCCTTAAGTTGGGTCTCCAAATAAGAATTTGCGTCTGACCGCTATGCAACCATGCAAATTTTTATTAAAATAGTTCACCAAATATTTTAAAAGTAAAATTAACTGAGCTTTCGCACTAAGCGTCCATCGTCGCAGTAAAATGTGACCAAATCATTCTTACCGACCAGCAGTTGCAATTAAATCAGAAATTTGAGGAAACTTTGTGAGGCAATTTTAGCGTGTGAATCTTTATTTCGATCAACAAATGATTTAACATTCCTTTGATGGCATGCATTGGTTGCTAGTGCTTAAGGACCGTATGTTTCAGAACACGTACTTTTAGCTGAATTTTGAAACAATTATGCTGTTCATTTGTTCTTTTGATCACATTAAAACTGTTTATTAAAGTTTAACGTACCAAATAGGATATGGTAGGTCGTTTTATGCCTATTTTGGAATTTTCAAGGATGCTTATTCAATTTCAAACGTGAATGGGACACTCAGTGGATATTGCATAAATGTTTCGTAATATTGTAATATTATAATATTAATTGCAATATTGTAATATTGTACATAGAAACTTAATTCAGCCCTTTTTAAAGATGCTAAAGAATCCTATGAGCCGAATAGCTGTTCTAGGTTTTAAGTTAGAAATAAATCAAACAAGTTTAATCCTTTTGGGGCAGCGATTAGTATTTAAGAGAGATCTAACCCACATTCCTACAATATAGGTACTTCGGACGCTCCACTTTCCCCCTCTCTTTTCCTTCCCACTCCCCCCACCCATTTTCCAACGATGAATATCGATCTCAAAGGTTATTAGCTCTCGTTCTAACGACTTTCAATGGAGGGTTGAAATCTCACTAGTAAGTACGGAATATGTTTCAGCAAAATTTTCCGTATTCTTAGCCAAATTGGGATTGCCAACTGTCAGCGACGCCTTTCTACTTCCTACATGTATGTCATCAATTATTGATTTTGTCGACCTCACTCTGCTAAATCATATTCAAAACTAGAAATACACTCACGCAGAATCCCCTTGCCTGTTCGAACTCAGGAATTATACTTCCCAAAATTTATTGTAACATGAAGTATTTAGTCAATCACTGTAAGTCTGTAACCATAGCAACACGCAACATTTTGTACAGAATGGAAAAAAGTGATACAAATATTTGTACTTTTAACTATAAAATTGTGAATCGCCACACTATATAAGGTAGATGTGTTATTACCTGCTCTTTTAGCTTTGGTTGGCTGTAAAATTAAACCTTAGACATTTCACAAAAACGTCAAAATATTCAGAAAACTTCAATTGTTTTTTTGACGGTATAATTTTTAAATTTATCTTTAAAATCAAGTTTTCGACATTACGTTGTTCCTTCAAAATTAAAATTTAAACTTGCTAAAATACCTTTTAGGTTTAATCGATATTGTAATAACCTCACAGAGTGAAATACGTTTTGCAAATCCGCAAACTAAAATATGCAAAATAGACACTTACCCGCTTAAAACACTTAAAAACTTCAAAATCGTGTCCCTTTTTCAGCCATTCGACTGTTTCTTCTTTTGTTGACTTTAAATTTTCATTTATCTTGTTTTGAAGACTCTATTTATCGGCATGTTTTCCCAATAGCCCGAGTATTTAAAATCATTTTTGGAAAAGGTTTTCAAAATGTCAGTTTAGCATAAATTACAAAACAGAATCTCGGCCTAAACTCGCGCATGCGTAAAACGTAGAAAACCATGTTTGTCCATGACATAATGGCGACCAATTTTGGAATCCGCTATGTTCTCACATACCCTGGTGTAAATATTCGAGCGGAATTAGTACCTTCGCGTCGGCTCCGGGATTAATGATTAGCAACAGTGATTCATTGTCAACATCAAGAAGATACGAAAACAAGGTTTTACAAGTATATCTAACGTATTATATGTCATATACCTCGTACGGTTTTCTCAGCACAAGCAAACTTGTCCACACAATCTCGCCAGCCGGTTCCAGGTTTTTTGGCGTCATTCCAATAACCACGTTGGATTTGATAGGGACGACACGATTTACCATTATCACCGCAAGGAATGTTTTCTTTACACCCAGACTCAACAAGACAGATGCAACGAAGGCACGCTTTGGAAATTTATTAAATTAAGTGTAGTGAATTAGTATGTCATTCCAAAGTCGTGCCTTAATTAATATAATATATTTTCTATGTATGCCGGCTCAAAAGCTTTCTTAATCTTATCGTTCGGGGAAATAGAGACATCGAGTAAGTCCACAGCATGTTAATCTCGAAGTGGGAAGTACACCTAACATACTTCTGTCAGTTTTTATGCGGCATCGTTAGGTTTGAATGGCGTCACACTAATAATACCACTGGTATAATTGTGCTGTAAAACCAACCTCGTTCTACGGCTTTCTTAAGACCCAGAGGAGATAAACTGTACTTTATGAGCTCGATAATATTTTTATGTGACAACAAGTAAGGGATTTTCTGCTCAATCGATCACATGATATGACTATACTCCATGTTATATATCATCAAAGCATAACTCATAAGCGAATCTAAAGTTTCTATTTTTGGGTGATATTTTTTTTGAGGTTTACAATTATTAAATATGTAATGATGTCACTCATTAGTATACAAGTAATTAATATATGCGAGACATGCTGTAGCCAATTCGGACAAGTCTAGGCGAACAAACAACAATTTTGCTGAGTTTAGCATATTTTGTGGTTACGTCATTAGTTTCCCAAACCTATAATGTGCTGATAAACACATAACTTATACGACTAAATATCTAAATATTTATTGCCTTAGTATACGCGATAGTTAATGCGAAATAATAACAAGCGGCTTTCCGAAACGAGAAGATTTTAAAGTCTATAGTCATAGAATATACACAAGCCTTAATTCTCTTATAGGAATAAAAATATATTTTTGCCAATCTATTGCATAAACATAGCTCTTATAGCCTATAGGTATTAAATTCAAAGCCTTTATTCAATTACCAATATAGCGAATGCGACGCTTAACCATTGGCATTGCCAACAATAATACATTTAACATTACATACTATGTAAAAACAGCGAGATGAATATACGAAAATTTAAGACAATTATTTTCAAAAGTTTTTTGAGTATAGCCAAGTATCATTGCAAAGTATCATAAAAGCTCGCATCACCCTTCCCTTTAAAAGATCAGCAAATATGACATGCAAAAACTGAGCCCGGCATAAAATACCTATTATCAGGCAGATAGAGGGAAAAACTCACCAACTTGTGGGGCAATTTCTTTTCATAGCGATAATTTTTTAAATAAAAACTCCTGTTTCAGTACAATCTATTTACCTTGAAGTGTCGTAGTTGGCGCTAGAGAGAAATACCGAGGGCTTACTTCCTCCCGCGAAATTTCTTAAACAACATGGCGTTTTATAGATTTCTTTCGAAGATGATGGAAAGGGTATTGGACAGCTTTTTCAAGAAAATTCAAGTTGGCCAGAATCCGAAAATCGACTGAGCAGTTTAGAAGTACATTTTTATCATGAAAATAATTGCCCCGCGAGTTGGTGAATTGCAGTATATTTTCGTAAAATATCGTAGAATTCCGAAAATAACGACACTCGTTACTTTCGAAGGACTCAAGTATAGAACATCGGACACTTAAAATAGGATCAAGTAGCATAGTCAGGAAATCGTCTTGTTGACTCAAGGTACAGTAATTTGGTTCTTGGTAAGGTGTTTATTAATAATTATCCGGGGGCGTTGCTTTGAGATTGGAATTCTGGACTAAATTGACTCTGGCTTTTACATTTTACGCTGCTTGACCTCATGCCCAAACTAAATCGCAAGATTATTTAAGCGAAGTATACCTTGACACAAACGTGAGGAGTTTGTTATGGAAGATGATGGACTGGGCAAAGCTTCAACACTGCTTGGTGTGATTAAATATGATGAATAAACAGATTGAATTTCAATGCTTGTTTCTATCACTGAAAATGATGGAGTGGATTGAACACCAAGGTTAGTGGACGTAAATGTAAATGAAGGAGATGTGACTTGAAGACTTGACTTTATCATTGAAACTGGCGAGCTCCTCCATACTGATTGACTGGAATGAATGTCGCCACTGGACTGTGACGAACTGGCAAAAACTGTAGAATAAAGAAAACACATTGTTGATAAATTGGCGAACCCGATAATCGATAATACATGCACTGCCGCGCATGGAGTGGCTTATATTGCAAGTGGGGGAAATTTTTTACAGTAGTCTTGGCTAGGTGCTTATGTAATATAATATGGTGAATATACATGTATTTGAAACATTGATTATTACTTATAAATAGTTCATGCGCAAAGTATCATAAAAGCTCGCTCGAGGCCCATTCTCCCTTTCAATATATGATGAGCAAATATGACATGCATAAGTGAGCCTGGCTTAAAATATCTACACCTGCGCAGCT
Organism: Trachythela sp. YZ-2020; assembly: GCA_016169945.1. Taxonomy (NCBI): domain Eukaryota; kingdom Metazoa; phylum Cnidaria; class Anthozoa; order Malacalcyonacea; family Clavulariidae; genus Trachythela; species Trachythela sp. YZ-2020. The sequence goes on from JADLSH010000260.1 coordinate 8,671,577, forward strand.
GTATATTCGTAAACTACCGTACGAGTTGACGTTTCGTTCATTTTTCGAAAAGTGCACAAGATTTCGTCCATTTTATTTTATTCTTCTGATCGCTAAGCTATTCTTGATATGTCTTCGAAATTTCAATGGAATCAAATGCCAGGAAGTAAGGAAACGCGGTGAGTTTTTTGACACATTTTACGGGCCATTTTACGTCTCATCTTACCTAGATCTATATAAGCTATATAAGCTATATATAGAATAGGCTAACAATACGTGTAACACTTTAGACGGAATTTTGTGACTTTTCGACTGAATTTAAATTTAAATGTTGCAAACCATGCATGTGTGCAAGTTCATATAATTATAATAATCCCAAAATTACACTGCACCAAGAGTGACCCAATTTGGTATTTTGAAAACTATAAGCCCGTTTACACGCATTTAGCACTAACTTTGCATAGTATCCAGCGAACTAGATTTATCGCAGCCAGCCTTTTGAATTTTTTTCCAATAACCATCCGTTGCAGGATTTTTGTAGCCATTCGGTCCCCCGTTGTGGATCCTTGCATAATCTTCACAAGTCGGATTGCGCCCAAGCCTTTCTAATGTTGCATAGCGACACATATATGCTAAATTGAAACAAAAACACTACATTTATACAAATATTGTTTTTGTAGATTCGTTTGGATCAAAGCCGTCAGAGGCGGTGTGGAGGGGTCCTGGGAGGCCTTGTCCAATAATATACAGTATATATATATATATATTTATAGATTTTCGCTTACCTCAACACTGGTCTGCAACAGGTTTGAGCACTCTGGCCCCAAGACACTTCACGTATGTCTGGATGCGCATGTGTCTGAGTATTGTACCACATGCGCTTGGTGAGGGCAAGAGTATGGTGTATAAATACGAAGTCACTCGCATCTCGACTGCGTTACAGGCTGCACTGACGAGCCGTTGAACGGCGAAACATGAATGTCTACAGATTTGACTATATATATATATATATATATATATATGTAATATATACAAACCGCGCGAGAGGTCTTTATCTGTTTTAAAACATCGAGGCGCAGCCGAGTGTTTTAGATCTGATAAAGACCTCTCGCGCGGTTTGTATATGACTTCTAAAATGATTCGTTTTGTACACTCACTGGCGTTGTAATTTTGAAGATTGATGCTATTTACAGCGGGCTCAACTAGCGCGCCTATAAACATGATCAGCAGGAATAAATTACCACCACTTTGATCGAGTCAGCGCTGCAAGCACAATGTCTGATCACGAAGGTACAGAAGCAACTCCAGCAGAGCAAGTTCCTCGTTTTGCCGGCTCTACATCTGCTGCACCACCAACGTCAAACGATCCAGCTGTTGAACCACGTTTAGAGGTATAATATGGGATCGTATATGTTTTATTTAAGTAGAAACTTTTATTGCTCTGCATGCATGGTCGCCCAAACTAGTAAAGTCGCCCGTCTTAATCCTGCGCTAGCATCACGTAAGTTTAGCTAAAAATCGTAAGTTCCTTCCCCTTGCCTTACATTCTTGGCTTTATACCGTTATCTATATTATTTCGCATGCTGCTTCCTGGACAAAATCCATATTCGCAGCACTATACCGCCTTATTATATCAATATTTTGCATATCCGTTTCGGGCCATTAGTCTGTTTCCGTTTGCGTTACCTTTGTTGCTGCATGTAGTTTGTTTGCCGCCTAACTTTCCGTTCCTCTACCCCATTCTCGGTTTGTTTTATCTCGCGGGAGGCGAAGGGTACTCCTCGGCGCTTGGCTCCGTCTACAAATCACAACTTTGCTCTGTCTACTACATTTTATAATATTTGTAATCTGCCATGCATGCCTATGTTGATCGTTGTTGCTGTAAATTTTCTTCACCTATTAAATTTATGTACTCGCCCACGCTCGCCATGCACTCATGCCTTAGGCTTGCATGTACACTTCATTATCCTGTTAATAGCTTTTGATTGCACAATCGGACATTTACTTTGTTTTGCGATACTCCTGATAATTTCGTTTTAGGTTTTGCCGCACATAGTTCTCATGCGTGGCGTATGAGCCGTTGTATTTGACATCAGATAATTTCAACCTGCGGTGTATAAACTAATTCTCCCTTGCGATAGGTTTAACGTTGTAGCGCACAAACATATGTTTGCCATGAGATCATTTCAACATGTGGCGTATATACACCTTACCTTGGGGTAATTTTAACATTAGGTATCTCCCCTTGTGATAGCGTTAATGTTGTGGCGTATATCAATACTTGCCATAACATAATTTTAATATGTGGCATAGGAAGTATTTGGCCACGCGCTCAGTTCAACATGTGACGTTTGAGTTTTGCTATGAGACAATTTCAATATGTGGCGTAGATAGTATTTTGCCATGAGATAATATCAACATGTGGCGTTTCAGTTTGCCATGAGATAATTTCAATATGTGCCATACATAGTATTTTGCCATGAGATAATATCACCATTTGGCGTTTCAGTTTTGCCATGAGATAATTTCAATTTGTGGCATAGATAGTATTTTGCCATGAGATAATATCAACATGTGGCGTTTGAGTTTTGCCATGAGATAATGTCAATATGTGGCGTAGAAAGTATTTTGCCATGAGATCATTTCAACATGTGGCGTTAGAGTTTTGCCATGAGATAATTTCAATATGTGGCGTAGAATATATTTTGCCATGAGATCATATCAACATGTGGCGTTTGAGTTTTGGCATGTGATAACTTTAATATGTAGCGTAGAGAGTATTTTGCCATGAGATCATCTCAACATGTGACCTTTCAGTTTTGTCATGAGATAATTTCAATATGTGGCGTCGAATGTATTTTGCCATGAGATCATATCAACATGTGGCGTATAACAATTTTCCTTTCCGATACTTTTAACATTGTGGAATATATAAATGTGCGGTATGAGATCATTTCAGTATGTGCTCTAGGAAGTATTTGTGTAGACATATATGTATAGATATGTGTGTGTATATGTCTGTATATACCTATAAATAAATTAATAAATAAGTAAATAAATAAATAAATAGATAAGTAAATAAATAAACTTTTCCCTTGAGATAATTTCCAATGGGGTACATCCATGCTTGCCTTGATCATTTCAACAGGTGGCGTAGGAAGTATTTTGTCATGGATAGTTTCAACACGCGGCGTATAAGATATTTTCAATGAGATACTTTCAATGAGATATTTTCAATGAGATATATAATTTCCTCTGTGGCGTTATAGACATTTTGCCATGCGATATTCAATAGGTAACATATTTTGGCATATACGATTTTGTCTTCAATATCTATAGTGTCGTGATTTTGCCATGGAAGAATTTTACCTGTGATGTATGTGCTCGTGGATATCCCAACAGGATATCCCAACATATCCCAACATATAATATTATATAATATGGTTGAGTAGCTAATTTTACTTGTTCCCTATAACGTTGGTGTTTCTTCACTTTTCCAATTCTTCTTTTCGTATAATTTCTACTCAATCTTTTAACGGGGTGTTAGCTTTGAAAAGGGAGTCTAATTCCCTAGTCGGATTACTGACGCTTCATTGCTTTCATTCCCGGGGCTTCCATTTCTTCCTCTTTCGTTATTTGCATTCCTGCTGTGCTTATTCAATCTATGAGTTTGGAGGCTTCGGGAATGTAAGCTTTCATGAATTCCCATTTCTCGGTTAGTCTGCCCATCCCAGATGTTATCGTCTGTGATTATAAATGTCAACTGTATATATCGATATCTTTCGTGTATAGAAAAAATCGTTTGATCAGTTGGCTATGAGAATTAGCCTTTTGGAGAGTCAACAGAAACCGGATATTTCTGCCCGAATAAAATCATTGACTTCGTATGGAATTAGGAAATTGGTGGATTTTGATCAATACACCGCCATCTCTATGGCTGAAATCCTAGCTAACGAAGCCAAACAAGAAAATCATGAAAAGGCAGCTTTCTTTAAAGTTGCTCTCCTCGCGTTGAGAGATAGAATCGATGCTCCTAAGACGCAGTTTCACGCGTATTTTATGGCGCTGTTCTCTGATGATGATTATACCTGTTCTGGACTGTATCTCCAAAGTCGATAAGTCCTTTAAAGCACCCAAATCATTCATGGTCAACAACTCTAGGAATTCCACACCGCCTACTCCCCGCCGTCCTCCCAATCCCCTGCAACCTGTTTTTCTGTGGTCTACCTGGTCATATTGCCGCTCGCTGCTTCAGAAGACTTAACCGCACTCGACCTCACCCATACCCTACTACCAAACCGCCTCGCCGTGATGATTCTCCAAAACAATGACAGAACGAACGTATAATTACTAGATATTGTCTTAATAAATATAGTAAATTGTAACATTGTGTCACAGAAATACATATTTTCACATCTCCTTAAATAACGTTGTTCTGTCTTGTCTCCTTTTGCTCACATGTTTCATTCATTATGTTTTAGCCTCTCCCAAAACGTCATAAATTGGAATACATTGTCCCTCCTTGGGAGGTCACTCCTGGTTTCGATCCCATGCGATCCGCGCCCATTAAACATCACGGTTGGGTTGCTCATGACTTCACTGCTCCAGAGCCTTCGACCTCGAACGCTAACGAACACATATCTGACACTTTTCTCCACGACGTTCTCTCCGGCCAACGATTAGCCGATGCCACAATGCTGGTCTTTCGCAATCCCGACAACTTCATTGCTGGACAGTTGCATGCCCATCTTGACATGTGGGAGAAGACCGCTTCAATTGCTCCATACGAACTTTCTCCCGTTGTCCTGGATTGGATTAAAAACAAGGTGAACATAGACCATTTTTTCCGACCGTTTAAAGGACAATTTAAAGGGGAGACCTTCGATTCTGATCTACCCCTTCGCGGACCTTCTACAACCATCTGTCGTAAAGTTTTCGCACAGTATATTTCTGATACTATCCTCAAAAGGTTGGCTTCGAGCGCGATTTCCGTCTGGGGCAAGGTTGCCGAAGTCCCTCCTCATCTAATTATGCCCCTCACAGTGGAACCCTCCAAACCTCGCTTATGCAATGACAATCGCTTTCTAAACCTCTGGATTAAGGACACCCTTTCAAGCTTGACACCCTTCCTCCCTGGTGCACTATGTTTCCAAGTCGTGTTATCAAACTATTTGCGACGACAAATCAGGGTATGACCATATCCTTGTTTCGCCAGATAGCAGAAAGTATTTTGGCTTCCAGTGGTGAGGGTGGTATTTCACATCCAATACCATCCCATTTGGTTGGAAATCGTCCGCCTATATATATCACTCCACGGGGCTCCTGGTCGCCAATTATTTCCGCTCCCTATCAATTCCATGCTCCCTCTACATCGATGATCGCCATACGGCCGAGCTTCTAGTATCCTCCCGGACTCCCGCTTACAAGGATCTTCAATCACCGGACAGACAATCTTTTGTAAAGCCTCGTCTGCCATTTTTGTTGTATTATATATACTAGTCTCTTTGGGGTATTTTATCGGGCTTAGCAAGTCCATCCTCGTTCCCCAACAAGTCGTTCCGTTCCTGGTCTTGGTGTTGACTCCGTCAAGCAAGCCTTCATCCTTCTCGAGGATAAAAAGACTAAGTTTCTTTCCCTCGTCCGCCATATTCTGTCCTTGAAATCTGTCGCTGTTAAGACATTGCAGCGGTTAGCTGGCAAATGCGTGTCTATGTCGCTTGCTATCCCGGGTGCGCGTATGTTCACTAATGAAATGAATATCGCAGTCCGTAAAGGTTTGACCTCATCGCGACCCATCCCGGTCTTAGGCCCTTACGTGTAGAAATAGAACACTGGTTATTCTTGGAGTCCTGGCATCGTCCGCTTCCTGGCGTAGTTCGCATCACTTTCAGGTGAAGCTCTATTCTGATTCCTCAGCTTTTGCGTGGGTGGATTTTTAACCCGCATGAGAAACGTGTCATGTGCCGTGATTACTGGGACTCTTCCGAAGCAACTCTCCACATTAATGTGAAAGAGACTCTTGCTCTGAATAACGTGCTCTTAGCCTTTTCTCCTACGATCCATGACGCCTGGGTAGATGTATTCACTGACAGCCAGGTCCTCATCCGCGTATGGCAACGTCAAGGAAGTAAATCTGCTCATCTTGTTGCCGCTTTAAAAAAACTTTTCGTGACTGTCACGCGTTTGAATCTTCACCTTAATCTGCATTTCATTCCTTCTTCACTTAACTTTGCCGACAATCCTTCACGTGTTTTAAAGCTACAGGATTCAAAACTCTCACAAGCTGCTTGGTTAAATCTCCAATCTCGCTTTGGTGACCATTCTGTTGATTTAATGGCGCTTCCTTCGAATGCTCAATGTAGTTCAGATGGGAAACTTCTTCCTTCTTTCTCCCTATACCTACCCCGGCATGGCAGGCGTCAATCTTTTTGCGCAATCTCCCTCCGCTGCTGTCCCATTGTTTTCAAATTCCTATGCCTTCCCACCAATTGCCCTCATCCCAACTGTGCTACGCTTTATCTGCGAAAACAAGTTAACTTGTACTCTCGTTATTCCTGACATCAGACCCAGGAAGTTTTGGTGGCCGGGCCTTCAATACTCTTGCTCCTCCTGCTTCTTGATATCACGGAAGAACTCAAGTGGTGTTGTCCTTCCACCCTCTAAGTCCGGCTTCTCTGAGAATTGGGCCTTCCTGGGATCTGTGGGCTTTTCGATTCATAAATTAGTTGCTAGTCTGCATGGGTTCTAACCACATTTGCTCTCCAACGCTGTAATTTGTGTGTCAATAAATCAATTTATACATCATATAGTTTTGTTTTATTTGTAGACATTTCCGACTGTTGCTCGTTTATTTGTACCTGCGGTTGCTTGTCCTGCCTGTGCGTATCCCAATGATCATTCATTTCGGTTCTGCCAAAATTGTGGATACGTGCGAGCATACGATCGGCATCTCCCTCCTAGCCGCGTGCCTTCAATTGATTTAGCGGCTATTGATCGCCGCCTACAATATTTGTTCAATACCTCCCTCAACAGCGTTTTCTAAACAAAAACTATCCCTACAGAATGAGCTCGAGAGTTGTCTGTATGCTCTCCCTGGTCATCCGACTATTTTTACTACTACCCCTCTCGATGTCCGTCGTTTTCTGGCCTTCAAAGATGCCAATGGTACGACTCAAGTGCCTTCAAATGGTTGTCCATTTTAGGACTACAATCTAGTACCCAATGTCAGTGCTCAACACACCTCGCCTACAATACTGTAGACTCCTATATTGGAAAATTGCGGTCGATTTTTAATACCCACGGACGTCAGGGCGAATGGAATAAAACTCTTCTCCTTGGCAACCCAGCAACAGATTCCACGGTGAAAGACTATCTTAAAGCCGTCACCGCAGAACAACTGCAAGCTCGGGTGGTACCAAAACAAGCAATACCTATATTTTCCGACAAAGTTTTATTGCTTGCACGTTATCTGGATAGGAAGCTATCTGACTCATCCTTATTGCCAACTGATGTGTTGTTATTGGCCAGGGATCAAGCGTATTTCAAAACGCTCTTTTTTAGTGGGGACCGTGGTGGAGACTTAGGACAACTCAAAACACCTGAAATTGCTCGTTTCCCCGACGATCAAGGCCTGCTTTTTAATCACATCTGGGGGAAAACGTTACGCGATGGCGGTTCAAATTTGTTTGGCATTCGGCGACATCCGAACCCTACTTTGTGCCCTATCAAGGCTCTTGAAACGTACATTGCTACCTCACGGGAACTTGGCGTCGATCTGTCTTCAGGTTACTTATTCCGTCCAGTTAATCCAAAAGGAAACATCGTCGATAAACCTTTTCAAGCTCCGCCGCAGCAGCCAGACTTAAATTGCACCTTAACGCGGCTAACCTTGATGCAGGCGAGACTCTACATAGTTTCCGTGCGGGCTGTGCTTTAACATTGATGTTTTCCGGCTCTACCTTAGGAGATGTGATATCACATATTGGCTGGAAAGACCCCCGTACGGCCAATTATTACTTAAAACTCGCTGACGTTCTTCGCGCGGGCGCTCCAGCGGATTTGCTTTGTAGACAAGACCAACAACTTCACGAAGCTTCTAAAACTTACTCTGACTATAATGCTTTAACCCAGTTTGTTTGTGCCTTCCCATCGAAGGACGCATTCAAGCGCATTTAGACGGTATAATGCAGGTAAGGAGGAAGGGGATTTTATTGGTTTTCTTTTGAGTTTTGGAGAGTCCTTTTGCGACTGGTAACAAAAGGAAGATTAAGTATCAGCGGTGGGGCGGCCTTGTATAATGGTGTTTGACATATAAGGCGGCGACCACATTTCTCCATAACTCATAGGTGTGCAGTTGAGACAGGTGTGAATAGAATACTATTTACAGCGGGCTCAACTAGCGCGCCTATAAACATGATCAGCAGGAATAAATTACCACCACTTTGATCGAGTTGTGATGTGATGCATAGGGTTTGAGAAGGACTGTTCCCATCTGTTTCTTCTGTACACCAAAATCTTGTGGCCTTTCCTCCCTCCCATGTCCCTCCCTTCAAAATTTGAGTTTTCCTCAAAGCGACCACATTTCTCCATAACTCATAGGTGTGCAGTTGAGACAGGTGTGAATAGAATACTATCTACGCTGTAAAAATTGAAGGAGAAATTTTGAGCAAGTCTATATCAAATATATAGATCCGCTACGGGTCATGAGTTTCCTTTGTATTTTGCTTATGAATAATTAATGAATTTTAGAAATATATAATATATATATATATATATATATATATATATTCATTTAAACTTTATTCACTACAAATTTTGTAGTGAATAAAGTTTAAATGAAGTGACTCAAGTTTGTCCTTTGTGTTATATCCGCCCTACCTCGGTATTGAGCACTCTACTCAAATGATTCTAAACTCGATACTTGTCTATATATATATATATATATTGTGTGAAACAGGTTGTCGTGGATACCTTGAGGTAAGCGAAAACTATATTTGCTCTATCTATATGATATCGAGCACTCTGGCATTTCGTGAGCTAAAACACGCTCATATATAGATATATAGATATATAGCTATATATATACACGGAAATATACACGGAAAATGAACTTCTGAGTCTTTGAAAATGCAAAATATTACTTTGGAGAGCACGCCCCTAGACCCCCTTAAGTTGGGTCTCCAAATAAGAATTTGCGTCTGACCGCTATGCAACCATGCAAATTTTTATTAAAATAGTTCACCAAATATTTTAAAAGTAAAATTAACTGAGCTTTCGCACTAAGCGTCCATCGTCGCAGTAAAATGTGACCAAATCATTCTTACCGACCAGCAGTTGCAATTAAATCAGAAATTTGAGGAAACTTTGTGAGGCAATTTTAGCGTGTGAATCTTTATTTCGATCAACAAATGATTTAACATTCCTTTGATGGCATGCATTGGTTGCTAGTGCTTAAGGACCGTATGTTTCAGAACACGTACTTTTAGCTGAATTTTGAAACAATTATGCTGTTCATTTGTTCTTTTGATCACATTAAAACTGTTTATTAAAGTTTAACGTACCAAATAGGATATGGTAGGTCGTTTTATGCCTATTTTGGAATTTTCAAGGATGCTTATTCAATTTCAAACGTGAATGGGACACTCAGTGGATATTGCATAAATGTTTCGTAATATTGTAATATTATAATATTAATTGCAATATTGTAATATTGTACATAGAAACTTAATTCAGCCCTTTTTAAAGATGCTAAAGAATCCTATGAGCCGAATAGCTGTTCTAGGTTTTAAGTTAGAAATAAATCAAACAAGTTTAATCCTTTTGGGGCAGCGATTAGTATTTAAGAGAGATCTAACCCACATTCCTACAATATAGGTACTAATCGTAGTTTTCGCTTACCTCAAGGTATCCACGACAACCTGTTTCACACAATAAGAGATCATCAAGTGGCGAGCCACTATATATATATATACGAAAACTATATATATATATATATATATATAGCGAGGTAGAGCGGATATAACACAAAGGACAAACTTGAGTCACTTCATTTAAACTTTATTCACTACAAAATTTGTAGTGAATAAAGTTTAAATGAAGTGACTCAAGTTTGTCCTTTGTGTTATATATATATATATATATATATATATATATACTGTCATTCCCAAAAAGGTTGTCCAGATGAAATATATACTTACATATAAATATCGATCACGTGACAACAATTAATATATGCGTCAACTCGAGTGTGATTTTACCATGCGTGTAAGTTGCGCGTTCGATTAGGGTGGCGAGCTTTCCAACAATGCCAAGACCCTACTCGGACGATTTACGATGGAGAATGGTATATCAACGATTATTTTACCAGAGAAGCTATGATGAAATCGCATCACAGTTATTTGTTTGCCCAAAAACTGTTTACCGGACGATTAGAACGTTTTTGAACACGGGTGACGTGAAGCATTGCCGTCTTGGCCGGCCATCTGGAAGCGTGACTTTATTTGAGCATGAAGAATATATTTTAATGGAGTGTATACTTCAAACACCTGAAATACAGCTACATGAAATAGCTAACCACATCTCCAACGCTACTGGTTCAGCATTTAGCCCGCAGACATTATGCCGAATTGTCTACCGGCTTGGAATAACGCGCAAGAAGGTCAGTCGTTCTCAATATTGCATGTTTTTATTTATTTATTTAAAAACTTCGCCTTTTACATTACTTTTACATTACATTTACAAATACTTAACAAAAAGAAACTCCAAAGACACAACAGGCAGGGTATCCGCAACAGCAAAAGCCAATTACAGCGGGCCCGAATATAAATTCTACATTATTTACAACATACAATAAAACAGAGTATCTACTCAGATTCGTGAGTTCAATTAAAAACAGCAAGTTATTCTGTTATTAAGCCTGCGAGCAGTATTACACTTACTGCAGATAGTTTTAAAAGTTCTTGGATCGTCTATATTAAAACTTGTATTCAGGGCGTTAAAGTAATATTTCAAAAGAAAATATTTAAAAACCGCTAAGCTGTCCATATAAGGATTCAGTTCATCTGCTAGGACATTCCAAGTCCGAGCAACTCTTACAATATAAGAGCGTTGATATGTCGTTGTTTTGCATCTTGGTATATCATACTTTATGGACTTAACATCCGCAGATGAACGAGTGCATCTGGTACTGCGCACACGAGGAATAATTAATGAGTTTAAGTCAATCAGACCATGAGTTGATTTGAAGAAGAATACCAGATCTAAATATTCATGCCAGTAGCATATCGGTAGAAGTGATAACGACTGCAGTCTTGACGTATAGCAAACAGAACTACTGAACGGTAGGTTTAAGATATATCTTGTGGCTCTCCTCTGAATCCTCTCAAGCTTTAACATTAAATCGATTGATTGAGGTGCCCAAACCTGTGTGGCATAACCTATATGTGGACGAACCATTGTAAGATACATTGATCTTCTTATTGATTCACTCTTGATACGACGTGTATTCCTTCGGACATATCCGAGTAGCTTGTTCGCACATGCAGCTTTTTCCAGCACTTGTTCTTTCCACACGAGATCCGAACATATACGAACGCCAAGGTCACGCTCACAACACGTTGATTGAAGTGGCATATAATTAATCTTATATGTAGTGCCAATCGGATATTTCTTGCGTGTAATTGACTGGGCATGACACTTGCTCTCGTTAAACCCAAGTCCTGAGACCATTGACCAAGTATGTAGATAGGTCAAATCTACTTGTAGAGCAGAGGCGTCTTCCGGTGATTGAATAGTCTTGAACACCTTGGTATCGTCAGCATACATAGCTATCCAACTCGATTTAACTGATTCTGGCAGATCATTCACAAATAATAAGAATAATGCTGGCCCCAGTAACGACCCCTGAGGCACCCCAGATGTTACTGGCATCGTATCTGATGTTGCACCTAGCACCGTGACCCGTTGATGACGATTAGTCAGATAATTTCTCAACCATTTCAAAAACGTACCACCAAATCCCATCCCCCGTAGTTTCGTTATAAGCATGTGGTTTTATCGTAACCTTAAATATGTTATCCAGCATGTGATAGCCTAAATCGCATAACTATGAATTTAAAGATTGTTGTTGTTTTCTATTTGCATCTATATACGTATATTTGCTTTTGCAGATAAAACGAATTGCCCTTCAACGAAACGATAATCTCAGGCAACAATTCAAAGCCGAAATTAGTGTATTTAATCCAAACCAGCTCGTTTTCCTTGACGAAACAGGCATTGTACGTATTAAGCTATACTCTAGCTGTATTGTCACCTTTTGCTAGGCAAGAGTTTTGACTAATTCAGTTGTACTTTTTGTTAAAGGATAAAAGAATTGCTCGTCAGTATGGATACAGCGCTCGCGGAACACCGCCAGTTGTGAGCGATTATAGTTATTCACGGTGGGCACCTCATTATTCGGTAATTTCGGCTATATCGAGTGAAGGACTCCTTGCCAGTTGTATATTAAAGAATCCACACGAGAGATTGAACGGGCACTCGTTTAGTCAGTTTCTCGTCGAACAGCTTTTACCAGCCATGAATCCATTTAATGGGGAAAACCCGCGATCTGTTCTTGTTATGGGTGAGCATTGCATAATTTAACTAAATACTGACCTGTGCCCCAAAGGACTTTTGATTTGTATTTTTAATGTATGACTACAGGGTGTCTCAAAAAAACTGCAACCCTTTGAAATCAGATATTTTTAGAATTTGCATGATTCAGCACTAATTGATCCCAAGGGTGCGTAAACACAATATACTGTATAGCTACAGTATAACGTGGACAATTAGAACGTATTTTCAAATCCCAGGAGCATGATAAGTTGCACAGGCATTGAAATGCGAATTAGCAGTGGCTGTTATGAAAATTATAGGGTTGCAGTTTTTTTGAGACACCCTGTATTAACCGAGAATAAAATGTAGCCGCCAGCCCATGCATGCAGTTTACGTATCTATATACTAATTAACGCAATATCTTTTTTCAATAGATAACCACCCAGTACATCATGTCCAGCACGTTATAGAACGTGTTTATGACTCTGGAGGCATTATCCGTTTCTTGCCACCTTATAGTCCTGACTTAAATCCCATTGAAGAAGCTTTTGCGAATGTCAAACACTACTTGCGACAAAATGATGTGGTTTTACATTCAGTGCAAGATTCTAGTCCACTAATATGGAATGCATTTGGACAAATATCACGGGAAGACTGTTTGGGATATATGCATCATGCTGGCTATATTTGAATTACAGTATAGTAATAAACAATCTAAAGAGTCGCAACAAAATAAAATTTATTATAAAGACTAACGACGTATATGCCTTTAATATTTGTTAGCCAAGGTTCAAATATTTACAAATATTCTAACAAAAGTTTCTTTTTTTCTTTATATTCTCCCTCGGTTATCGCCCTCATTTCTTTTAAATCAAACAAGTCTTTCACTTGTTTGATCGCTTCAGACCGTAACTTCAACTTTTCAGCTGCTGTAGTGGTAGAGTTTCCGACCTACGAAGCATAATATGCATTTATTTATCAGGTATATTTACAACTGCATTGTTTGTTAATGACAGTGTATATTTGAGAGTTATGGTTTATACTTCTTGAATACCTGATCAACAGGATCTGCAGCGTCTTTTGAATTCCCCTCTCCCGGTGCCAAGGCAGTGACAATTGTCCGTCCTACTGCGCTTATCGTTTCTGCTAGACTTTCTCGTCTCGGACGTTTCGCAGGACTTGCACTAAACATTGGGACGTCTGGAATCCTTTCCCTTGTTGCAGTTCCAACAATCTGCAGGAAAATACACGTTACAATTAAGACTTAGATTTAGATGAATATATTTATTTATATTCTATCTTTTCCTTGCGCTTTAGCTCAAAATATACTGCGCTGAATAATCAATTAAATTAATGAGTAGCTAACATGCATGCCATAACATAAAGCACAATTATTATATGTGTTAAGTGAAGTCCTACTATCATTTCTGCCCATAATCGATATTTGTAAGGCGGAAGCCCATCCCCATGAAGGTTTTTCAATTCCTCCATTTCGGCAAGAACTTTATCTTCTTTCCGAAGTACCGCATGCCCGGGATTCGACGCGTTCGCTATACAATGGAAAAACAAGGTAGAATTATACAGTATCTGCATTTATAGTGGAGTGCACCATTTTGAACAAAGTAAGAAACCGAAAATCGAATCATTCCACTTTATAAAATCAAACTAAGCTTTCGAAACTGCTATAGGTCGCTTAAACGCCATGACTAAGGACACAAAAATATTTCTTACATTCAACGTTCGTGCCACCGCGATTCTTTGACGCTGCTGGTTTTACTGGCGATGGGTCTAGCCACATTTGAAACCCTTTTTTAAATTCTTGACACGCATCTTGCAGCTCACCATTTGTCGCTATGGTATATTTCTTGTTTCTTTCTAATATATATCCTATTTCCCAATTCTCAACGTGCTCAATGTCTGGCATAAATATTTGCAATGCGGATTTCATTTCAGCCACTGTCTCTGCAAGTGGAAAATTTGTCAGCCGTCTGACTCGAAATTTGCTTTTCTTTGTCGCATCTAAAACCCGAACATCCAGAACTGGAAGCATGTCTTGCTCGTCAATATCATGGAGAGTTTCGTCCATTTCAGCGGTGAATTATGTATATCTCAGGTCAGAACAACTGTCACTGTGCTTATGCTCGCATTATTCACCGGTTAAGTTATCGATACGAGACGTCCCTTGGGATGCGTATTGCCGGATCAAGTGCTAAAACATGCATTGGGAATCCGGTGATACCATAATGAATGGAACAATGTGGATCTACTGTACAGTATAATGAACAACTATCAATACGCATCCCAAGGGACGTCTCGTATCGATAACTTAACCGGTGAATAATGCGAGCATAAGCACAGTGACAGTTGTTCTGACCTGAGATATACATAATTCACCGCTGAAATGGACGAAACTCTCCATGATATTGACGAGCAAGACATGCTTCCAGTTCTGGATGTTCGGGTTTTAGATGCGACAAAGAAAAGCAAATTTCGAGTCAGACGGCTGACAAATTTTCCACTTGCAGAGACAGTGGCTGAAATGAAATCCGCATTGCAAATATTTATGCCAGACATTGAGCACGTTGAGAATTGGGAAATAGGATATATATTAGAAAGAAACAAGAAATATACCATAGCGACAAATGGTGAGCTGCAAGATGCGTGTCAAGAATTTAAAAAAGGGTTTCAAATGTGGCTAGACCCATCGCCAGTAAAACCAGCAGCGTCAAAGAATCGCGGTGGCACGAACGTTGAATGTAAGAAATATTTTTGATTCCTTATTAATGGCGTTTAAGCGACCTATAGCAGTTTCGAAAGCTTAGTTTGATTTTATAAAGTGGAATGATTCGATTTTCAGTTTCTTACTTTGTTCAAAATGGTGCACTCCACTATAAATGCAGATACTGTATAATTCTACCTTGTTTTTCCATTGTATAGCGAACGCGTCGAATCCCGGGCATGCGGTACTTCGGAAAGAAGATAAAGTTCTTGCCGAAATGGAGGAATTGAAAAACCTTCATGGGGATGGGCTTCCGCCTTACAAATATCGATTATGGGCAGAAATGATAGTAGGACTTCACTTAACACATATAATAATTGTGCTTTATGTTATGGCATGCATGTTAGCTACTCATTAATTTAATTGATTATTCAGCGCAGTATATTTTGAGCTAAAGCGCAAGGAAAAGATAGAATATAAATAAATATATTCATCTAAATCTAAGTCTTAATTGTAACGTGTATTTTCCTGCAGATTGTTGGAACTGCAACAAGGGAAAGGATTCCAGACGTCCCAATGTTTAGTGCAAGTCCTGCGAAACGTCCGAGACGAAAACTCTACCACTACAGCAGCTGAAAAGTTGAAGTTACGGTCTGAAGCGATCAAACAAGTGAAATACTTGTTTGATTTAAAAGAAATGGGGGCGATAACCGAGGAAGAATATAAAGAAAAAAAGAAACTTTTGTTAGAATATTTGTAAATATTTGAACCTTGGCTAACAAATATTAAAGGCATATACGTCGTTAGACTTTATAATAAATTTTATTTTGTTGCGACTCTTTAGATTGTTTATTACTATACTGTAATTCAAATATAGCCAGCATGATGCATATATCCCAAACAGTCTTCCCGTGGTATTTGTCCAAATGCATTCCATATTAGTGGACTAGAATCTTGCACTGAATGTAAAACCACATCATTTTGTCGCAAGTAGTGTTTGATATTCGCAAAAGCTTCTTCAATGGGATTTAAGTCAGGACTATAAGGTGGCAAGAGACGGATAATGCCTCCAGAGTCATAAACACGTTCTATAACGTGCTGGACATGATGTACTGGGTGGTTATCTATTGAAAAAAAATATTGCGTTAATTAGTATATAGATACGTAAACTGCATGCATGGGCTGGCGGCTACATTTTATTCTCGGTTAATACAGGGTGTCTCAAAAAAACTGCAACCCTATAATTTTCATAACAGCCACTGCTAATTCGCATTTCAATGCCTGTGCAACTTATCATGCTCCTGGGATTTGAAAATACGTTCTAATTGTCCACGTTATACTGTAGCTATACAGTATATTGTGTTTACGCACCCTTGGGATCAATTAGTGCTGAATCATGCAAATTCTAAAAATATCTGATTTCAAAGGGTTGCAGTTTTTTGAGACACCCTGTAGTCATAAATGAAAAATACAACTCAAAAGTCCTTTGGGGCACAGGTCAGTATTTAGTTAAATTATGCAATGCTCACCCATAACAAGAACAGATCGCGGGTTTTCCCCATTAAATGGATTCATGGCTGGTAAAAGCTGTTCGACGAGAAACTGACTAAACGAGTGCCCGTTCAATCTCTCGTGTGGATTCTTTAATATACAACTGGCAAGGAGTCCTTCACTCGATATAGCCGAAATTACCGAATAATGAGGTGCCCACCGTGAATAACTATAATCGCTCACAACTGGCGGTATTCCGCGAGCGCTGTATCCATACTGACGAGCAATTCTTTTATCCTTTAACAAAAAGTACAACTGAATTAGTCAAAACTCTTGCCTAGCAAAAGGTGACAATACAGCTAGAGTATAGCTTAATACGTACAATGCCTGTTTCGTCAAGGAAAACGAGCTGGTTTGGATTAAATACACTAATTTCGGCTTTGAATTGTTGCCTGAGATTATCGTTTCGTTGAAGGGCAATTCGTTTTATCTGCAAAAGCTAATATACGTATATAGATGCAAATAGAAAACAACAACAATCTTTAAATTCATAGTTATGCGATTTAGGCTATCACATGCCGGATAACATATTTAAGGTTACGATAAAACCACATGCAATATTGAGTAAATTTTAGCTTCTATAAAACGTTTAAAAATGAGAACGACTGACCTTCTTGCGCGTTATTCCAAGCCTGTAGACAGTTCGGCATAATGTCTGCGGGCTAAATGCTGAACCAGTAGCGTTGGAGATGTGGTTAGCTATTTCATGTAGCTGTATTTCAGGTGTTTGAAGTATACACTCCATTAAAATATATTCTTCATGCTCAAATAAAGTCACGCTTCCAGATGGCCGGCCAAGACGGCAATGCTTCACGTCACCCGTGTTCAAAAACGTTCTAATCGTCCGGTAAACAGTTTTTGGGCAAACAAATAACTGTGATGCGATTTCATCATAGCTTCTCTAGTAAAATAATCGTTGATATACCATTCTCCATCGTAAATCGTCCGAGTAGGGTCTTGGCATTGTTGGAAAGCTCGCCACCCTAATCGAACGCGCAACTTACACGCATGGTAAAATCACACTCGAGTTAACGCATATATTAATTGTTGTCACGTGATCGATATTTATATGTAAGTATATATTTCATCTGGACAACCTTTTTGGGAATGACAGTATATATATATATATATATATATATATATAACACAAAGGACAAACTTGAGTCACTTCATTTAAACTTTATTCACTACAAATTTTGTAGTGAATAAAGTTTAAATGAAGTGACTCAAGTTTGTCCTTTGTGTTATATCCGCTCTACCTCGCTATATATATATATATATATATATAGTTTTCGTATATATATATATAGTGGCTCGCCACTTGATGATCTCTTATTGTGTGAAACAGGTTGTCGTGGATACCTTGAGGTAAGCGAAAACTATATTTGCTCTATCTATATGATATCGAGCACTCTGGCATTTCGTGAGCTAAAACACGCTCATATATATAGATATATAGATATATAGCTATATATATACACGGAAATATACACGGAAAATGCACTTCTGAGTCTTTGAAAATGCAAAATATTACTTTGGAGAGCACGCCCCTAGACCCGCTTAAGTTGGGTCCCCCAATAAGAATTTGCGTCTGACCGCAATGCAACCATGCAAATTTTTATTAAAATAGTTCACCAAATATTTTAAAACTAAAATTAACTGAGCTATCGCACTAAGCGTCCATCGTCACAGTAAAATGTGACCAAATCATTCTTACCGACCAGCAGTTGCAATTAAATCAGAAATTTGAGGAAACTTTGTGAGGCAATTTTAGCGTGTGAATCTTTATTTCGATCAACAAATGATTTAACATTCCTTTGATGGCATGCATTGGTTGCTAGTGCTTAAGGACCGTATGTTTCAGAACACGTACTTTTAGCTGAATTTTGAAACAATTATGCTGTTCATTTGTTCTTTTGATCACATTAAAACTGTTTATTAAAGTTTAACGTACCAAATAGGATATGGTAGGTCGTTTTATGCCTATTTTGGAATTTTCAAGGATGCTTATTCAATTTCAAACGTGAATGGGACACTCAGTGGATATTGCATAAAAGTTTCGTAATATTGTAATATTATAATATTGCAATATTGTAATACTGTACATTGAAACTTAATTCAGCCCTTTTTAAATATGCTAAAGAATCCTATGAGACCAATAGCTGTTTAGGTTTTAAGTTAGAAATAAATCAAACAAGTTTAATCCTTTTGGGGCAGCGAGTAGTATTTAAGAGAGATCTAACCCACATTCCTACAATATAGGTACTTCGGACGCTCCACTTTCCCCCTCTCTTTTCCTTCCCACTCCCCCCCCACCCATTTTCCACCGACGAATATCGATCTCAAAGGTTCTTAGCTCTCGTTCTAACGACTTTCAATGGAGGGTTGAAATCTCACTAGTATACGGAAAATGTTTCAGCAAAATTTTCCGTATTCTTAGCCAAATTGGGATTGCCAACTGTCAGCGACGCCTTTCTACTTCCTACATGTATGTCATCAATTATTGATTTTCTCTACATCACTCTGCTAAATCATATTCAATACTAGAAATACACTCATGCAGAATCCCCTCGCCTGTTCGAACTCAGGAATTATACTTCCCAAAATCTATTGTAACATGAAGTATTTAGTCAATCACTGTAACCAGAGCAACACGCAACTTTTTGTACAGAATGGTAAAAAAGTGATACAAATATTGGTACTTTTAACTATAAAATTATGAATCGCCACACTATATAAGGTAGATATGTTATTACCTGCTCTTTTAGCTTTGGTTGGCTGTAAAATTAAACCTTAGACAATTCACAAAAACGTCAAAATATTCAGAAAACTTCAATTGTTTTTTTGACGGTATAATTTTTAAATTTATCTTTAAAATCAAGTTTTCGACATTACGTTGTTCCTTCAAAATTAAAATTTAAACTTGCTAAAATACCTTTTAGGTTTAATCGATATTGTAATAACCTCACAGAGTGAAATACGTATTGCAAATCCGCAAACTAAAATATGCAAAATAGACACTTACCCGCTTAAAACACTTCAAAACTTCAAAATCGTGTCCCTTTTTCAGCCATTCGACTGTTTCTTCTTTTGTTGACTTTAAATTTTCATTTATCTTGTTTTGAAGACTCTATTTATCGGCATGTTTTCCCAATAGCCCGAGTATTTAAAATCATTTTTGGAAAAGGTTTTCAAAATGGCAGTTTAGCATAAATTACAAAACAGAATCTCGACCTAAACTCGCGCATGCGTAAAACGTAGAAAACCATGTTTGTCCATGACATAATGGCGGCCAACTTAGGAATCCGCTATGTTCTCACATACCCGGGTGTAAATATTCGAGCGGAATTAGTACCTTCGCGTCGGCTCCGGGATTAATGATTAGCAACAGTGATTCATTGTCAACATCAAGAAGATACGAAAACAAGGTTTTACAAGTATATCTAACTTATTATATGTCATATACCTCGTACGGTTTCCTCAGCACAAGCAAACTTGTCCACGCAATCTCGCCAGCCGGTTCCAGGTTTTTTGACGTCAGTCCAATAACCACGTTGGATTTGATAGGGACCACACGAGTTACCATTATCACCGCATCGAATGTTTTCTTTACACCCAGACTCAACAAGACATATGCAACGAAGGCACGCTTTGGAAATTTCTTAAATTAAGTGTAGTGAATTAGTATGTCATTCCAAAGTCGTGCCTTAATTAATATAATATATTTTCTAATGTATGCCGGCTCAAAAGCTCTCTTAATCTTATCGTTCGGGGAAATAGAGACATCGAGTAAGTCCACAGCATGTTAATCTCGAAGTGGGAAGTACACCTAACATACTTCTGTCAGTTTTTATGCGGCATCGTTAGGTTTGAATGGCGTCACACTAATAATACCACTGGTATAATTGTGCTGTAAAACCAACCTCGTTCTACGGCTTTCTTAAGACCCAGAGGAGATAAACTGTACTTTATGAGCTCGATAATATTTTTATGTGACAACAAGTAAGGGATTTTCTGCTCAATCGATCACATGATATGACTATACTCCATGTTATATATCATCAAAGCATAACTCATAAGCGAATCTAAAGTTTCTATTTTTGGGTGATATTTTTTTTGAGGTTTACAATTATTAAATATGTAATGATGTCACTCATTAGTATACAAGTAATTAATATATGCGAGACATGCTGTAGCCAATTCGGACAAGTCTAGGCGAACAAACAACAATTTTGCTGAGTTTAGCATATTTTGTGGTTACGTCATTAGTTTCCCAAACCTATAATGTGCTGATAAACACATAACTTATACGACTAAATATCTAAATATTTATTGCCTTAGTATACGCGATAGTTAATGCGAAATAATAACAAGCGGCTTTCCGAAACGAGAAGATTTTAAAGTCTATAGTCATAGAATATACACAAGCCTTAATTCTCTTATAGGAATAAAAATATATTTTGCCAATCTATTGCATAAACATAGCTCTTATAGCCTATAGGTATTAAATTCAAAGCCTTTATTCAATTACCAATATAGCGAATGCGACGCTTAACCATTGGCATTGCCAACAATAATACATTTAACATTACATACTATGTAAAAACAGCGAGATGAATATACGAAAATTTAAGACAATTATTTTCAAAAGTTTTTTGAGTATAGCCAAGTATCATTGCAAAGTATCATAAAAGCTCGCATCACCCTTCCCTTTAAAAGATCAGCAAATATGACATGCAAAAACTGAGCCCGGCATAAAATACCTATTATCAGGCAGATAGAGGGAAAAACTCACCAACTTGTGGGGCAATTTCTTTTCATAGCGATAATTTTTTAAATAAAAACTCCTGTTTCGCAGTACAATCTATTTACCTTGAAGTGTCGTAGTTGGCGCTAGAGAGAAATACCGAGGGCTTACTTCCTCCCGCGAAATTTCTTAAACAACATGGCGTTTTATAGATTTCTTTCGAAGATGATGGAAAGGGTATTGGACAGCTTTTTCAAGAAAATTCAAGTTGGCCAGAATCCGAAAATCGACTGAGCAGTTTAGAAGTACATTTTTATCATGAAAATAATTGCCCCGCGAGTTGGTGAATTGCAGTATATTTTCGTAAAATATCGTAGAATTCCGAAAATAACGACACTCGTTACTTTCGAAGGGACTCCAAGTATAGAACATCGGATACTTAAAGTAGAAACAAGTAGCATAGTCAGGAAAACGTCTTGTTGACTCAAGGTACAGTAATTTGGTTCTTGGTAAGGTGTTTATTAATAATTATCCGGGGGCGTTGCTTTGAGATTGGAATTCTGGACTAAATTGACTCTGGCTTTTACATTTTACGCTGCTTGACCTCATGCCCAAACTAAATCGCAAGATTATTTAAGCGAAGTATACCTTGACACAAACGTGAGGAGTTTGTTATGGAAGATGATGGACTGGGCAAAGCTTCAACACTGCTTGGTGTGATTAAATATGATGAATAAACAGATTGAATTTCAATGCTTGTTTCTATCACTGAAAATGATGGAGTGGATTGAACACCAAGGTTAGTGGACGTAAATGTAAATGAAGGAGATGTGACTTGAAGACTTGACTTTATCATTGAAACTGGCGAGCTCCTCCATACTGATTGACTGGAATGAATGTCGCCACTGGACTGTGACGAACTGGCAAAAACTGTAGAATAAAGAAAACACATTGTTGATAAATTGGCGAACCCGATAATCAATAATACATGCACTGCCGCGCATGGAGTGGCTTATATTGCAAGTGGGGGAAATTTTTTACAGTAGTCTTGGCTAGGTGCTTATGTAATGTAATATGGTGAATATACATGTATTTGAAACATTGATTATTACTTATAAATAGTTCATGCGCAAAGTATCATAAAAGCTCGCTCGAGGCCCATTCTCCCTTTCAATATATGATGAGCAAATATGACATGCATAAGTGAGCCTGGCTTAAAATATCTACACCTGCGCAGCTGTATATTCGTAAACTACCGTACGAGTTGACGTTTCGTTCATTTTTCGAAAAGTGCACAAGATTTCGTCCATTTTATTTTATTCTTCAGATCGCTTAGCTATTCTTGATATGTCTTCGAAATTTCAATGGAATCAAATGCCAGGAAGTAAGGAAACGCGGTGAGTTTTTTGACACATTTTACGGGCCATTTTACGTCTCATCTTACCTAGATCTATATAAGCTATATAAGCTATATATAGAATAGGCTAACAATACGTGTAACACTTCCCTTACGAAAAAACCACATGTAGAAACCACATGTGAAACCACATGTGGTTCACATGTGAAATTGGAACATGTGTTTTTCATGTGGTAATGTCACATGTGGTTCACATGTGGTAACATGTGATTCACATGTGGTAATATCACATTCCCATGTGTTTTATATGTGATATTACCACATGAAAACCACATGTTCCAATCACATGTGAATCACATGTGATTCACATGTGTCTTCAAAACAGATGAATTTGGAACAACCACATGTGATTCACATGTGGTTCACATGTGACCAAATAAGTAATACTTCATATTATACCGAAGTAATACTTCATACTACCAGTCACACATACATAATAATGGATGCACACATAAAACACTTGTACGTCAGTAAAATGATATCTGCAAATATATTACTCATGATAAAATGGAAAATCATACATTAACTGGAAACCCATATACAGCTAATTCAAAAGATTATCCTTTGCAAACCTTAAACACTAATACCTAAACTCGGTTGTCATAAGCGCGCAAAAAATAATGGGAGCATCGTTTCATCTGTTTAGAAATCACATATGGGCACCATTTCTTAGAGACATATGGTAGTAATAATTAAAATATCTCCTCACGGGCAATTCATTCAAATAGCTGCAATATTCAACTTCCAAGCCTGAATCTGGTTCTCCCATTAAGCTTTGCACGCTTAGAGTTTAAATTTCTCAAAGGGCAACCTTTTTTTAATAAGCTGTTAATATACATGAGAGCAAATATATGATATATGAGAGAAAATTCTTAAATATCCTTCAATTTCTCTTAATTATTAATTGCCTGCATCTCCCTGTCTCTTTCTACTACCATCCATTGAATTTCTTAAGTCTTTACATTTCTGTGCCATCATTGATTTGACGATGGCATCAGTGACCTCTGAAACCTTTTTATGACAAAAGCTAGAACAATAAAACACTATTGTTAATACGGTATGACCAATTTGGTTGGTAAATTCAATGTAAATGAAGGACCAAAGTAAAGGGGTTTATTTAGGAACAAAATTTATTCTCAAATTGATTACAATTTTTTTCACATTGATTTCAAATAATAGATACCACATTGATCAAGTTTCAGTTACCAGTCCCAACAGTGCTAATGACACCCTTATCAACAACCAGGAATTACCATTACCAACTTGCACTCAACATGATTTGTAAGCTTTGCAACTGCCGCCAATTATTGAATTGTTGCAAGTAAAACAAAATGACCATTTGTAAATGATATTTTTTAGCATTGTTATTTGAAATAATCAGACAACCAAATTTTCAAGATAGCCATTGCAATGTACAATGACAATTTTGTAAGTTAAGACACAATCAGAAACTCTAGCCTCCACTTAAGAGTTGTTTCAGAACATTTGTTTCATAGACTACATTTCAAGTCTTTTAAGATATGGAAGAAAATCCTACAGTATACTGTTGCTAATGCCAGACAATTTATCTTCTCAGTGTTATCATTCTTTGAGAGCACTTGTAAAATTTGGTTGCATTGAAAGGAGACTACTAGCATTATTGTGCTACATACTAAAACAACTTTGGAAACATGCCAAGCTAACAAGCTGTATCAAAGTTACAAAGGTAGCATGTGTATATACATACCATCAATTGGTAAAAGAAGAAAACACAATTACTAACCTATAATCAGTTCAACCTTGGTGCGATCTAATGCAGGCCGTCCCTCTTTGCTTTTTCCTGTCACAGAGGATTCTGCTAAAACCTTTCTTTCAAAAACAGCAGTCATGAGGTTTACCGTCATTTTTGAAATTAGGTGACCTTATAACCTCACCCATTTGGACTGAGTCAATATAATCCTAGGAAGTAAAATTAAATATAAGAGAAACACAATTATTATTGAAAGGCAAGCAATCTATGAATCACATCTAGTCAGCTTAAATTTTGGGAGGACATTAATTCCCAGCCGGTAGGGCTAATTTAAATTATTACAGTTTTACAGATTAGGTTACATGGCATTTGGTTATCAGAACAAAATGTTAACCACTTAACCCAATGCAATGACAACAGCAGTGTTAGCCACTTTATATATTTTACTCTGTCTAAAGCCAGATTATTTTATTACTCGCACCGAAAATGAAAACAAGGTTTTACAAGTATATCTAACTTATTATATGTCATATACCTCGTACGGTTTTCTCAGCACAAACAAACTTGTCCACACAATCTCGCCAGCCGGTTCCAGGTTTTTTGGCGTCAGTCCAATAACCACGTTGGATTTGATAGGGACCACACGATTTACCATTATCACCGCAAGGAATGTTTTCTTTACACCCAGACTCAACAAGACAGATGCAACGAAGGCACGCTTTGGAAATTTCTTAAATTAAGTGTAGTGAATTAGTATGTCATTCCAAAGTCGTGCCTTAATTAATATAATATATTTTCTAATGTATGCAGGCTCAAAAGCTTTCTTAATCTTATCGTTCGGGGAAATAGAGACATCGAGTAAGTCCACAGCATATTAATCTCGAAGTAGGAAGTACACCTAACATACTTATGTCAGTTTTTATGCGGCACCGTTGTTGGTAGTGCATGTCAATATATGTTAATATATAGTTGTTTATCTCATATGCTAATATGATTATGTTAATAAGACTATGTTATTTAAGTACGAACTATTGTATAATAAAGTTAATTGATTTATACATACGAGAGATGTAACATGGTGTCAGGTGTGGGATCTCTCGTAAAACAAAACGAATCGAACCCAGCATCATGGCGTCATCCAGCTTGCCTTTTCCCGTATTCAAAAGCACAGGCGATGAGAAGAACGACGTCGAAGTGTTTGTCGAAGACTTAACAGACTATTGTATCAGGAACAATTGGTACGATGCTTCGAAGGAGACGGCTGAGGAAAAGTGGACAAAGACAGACAAGGCGATGGCTTGTCTTAGAGCTTCGTTGCCTCCTGCCGTAAGAACAGTATACAAATACAGTTTAGGATTAAGTGAAACGGATCTAAAGAAACAACATCGTGTAATTCAAGCGCTCAAAGAATATTACGGAGCAAGCGTTGGGGTCTCTGGGGAAAGACAGAAATTCCTAAGTTTAATGCAGCAAGAAAATGAATCAGTTAGTGCTTGGGAATCTCGTGTGCGAAATCATGGAGCACAATGTGAATACGGAAATTTCGCCGACGAATTAATGCGAGACCAGTTTATCGCTGGCGTTGTGTCTGAACCGTTGCGAGTGAAATTAATCGGAAAAGGTCATAGACACCGAGAGGGTTCTCAAGCGAAAGTAACTCTTAGAGAAGTCGTTGAATTAGCAAAAGCTTTTGAAACAACAACCATTACAAATGAATTAATGAAGACTGCCAGAGGGTCGGCACAAGAACACGTAAACTACAACAACAAAGTCCGAAGTTATCAACCAGATCGTAGAGCTGCCAAAGGGTTGCCACAAGAAAACTACAATAACAAAGGCCGAAGTTATCAAGCAGACCGTAACGACGAACAAACAATGTCAACGCTACTTTGTTTTTGGTGCAAGGGCAATCACGGACAGCCTCGTCAACAATTCTGCCCAGCATACAAGAAGAAATGTAACAAATGTGATACGATTGGCCATTTCGCCCGTGCATGTAGGAAGGGAATGATGAATAAAGGAAGACAACAACAAGTGCATGAAGTTCAAGACGAATTGGAAGAGGATTTATTTGCAACCGAAAGTAAAGACAAAGTTGGCGAATCAGAAAGTGGACAAGTCGGACGGCAACATGGAAGGAAATTTTTCGCACATTTGAAACTAATAGAGAAAGACAAAGATACAATAATGAGAACACAAATTGACTCAGCGTCGACTTGTAACACTATCCCAGAAAGTATGTTGAAGAAATTGTTCCCAAAAATTACAGTCTCGAAAAGTAAAGCTATAGTACACACTTATGGAAGTCAAACCATTCAACCAAAAGGCCAAATAACACTTTGTTGTGAAAAAAATGGAAAGATACAGCTAATTGATTTCTTGGTTGTCGACGTACCACCAACAAAGCCGCCTCTACTTTGTGGACGAGATGCACAAGCTTTGGGTTACTTGAAGATTTATGCCGACGAAGTACATACCCTAGAGAAAAGGAATGTCCAAGTAAAATCACCATCACTCGGTCAATTAACAAAGAAGATGTCTTGACACAGTATAGCCATGTATTTAAACCTGGAAGAGACAAGTCACTTGGAGAACCTTTACATATCGAGATGGACTCCAATGTTAGACCTGTACATGCTCCTACTCGTCGAGTTCCCATCGCCAAATTAGACAAAGTAAACGAAGAGTTAAGAAGGCTGTGTGACGAAGGAACAATAGTGCCAGTCTCTCAGCCAACGGACTGGCTTTCAAATATGTTAGTGAAAGAGAAACCAGGAGGGAAAATTAGAATCTGTATTGACCCCAGTCAGACCATTAATAAAGCAATTAAAAGACCAGTATACACAATACCAACCATAGAAGAAAAACTTCCACTATTAGCAAACGCGAAAGTATTTTCAATAGTTGACGTAACAGAAGCTTTCCATACCATCGAGCTAGACGAACCTTCTTCGTTACTCACGACTTTTCAAGGTCCAAATGGTCGGTATCGCTACACACGTATGCCTTTTGGTATTTCTTCAGGACCAGAGGAATATCAACGCCGACAACATGAGTTTTTGGAAGACCTCAAGGGCGTGATCAACATCGCGGATGATATATGCATAATTGGCTGTGGAGAAACTAAAGAGAAAGCTGATGAAGATCATGACAAAAACCTGGTAGCTTTATTAGAGAAATGCAGCGAGTTTGGTTTGCGATTGTCAGCAAAGAAGATTCAATTCAAGTCTAAGTCAGTTACATTCATGGGACATAACCTAACAGACAAAGGAGTAGCACCAGATCCAGCTAAAGTAACGGCGATAAAAGAAATGCCAAGGCCAACAAACAAAGCTGGAGTGCAGCGGTTTCTCGGAATGTGTCAGTACCTTTCCAAATTCACCCCACATCTTAGCGAAAAGTTCTTCCTCTCAGAGAACTAACTAAGCAAGATGCAGAATTCATTGGTCAAACACCCAAGAAAATGCTTTTCAAACAGCCAAAGAACTTATCGCCACCACCACTGTCCTGCGATATTACGACGTACCTAAACCGGTGACTTTGCAAGTTGACGCCTCTGAAGAAGCGATTGGAGGAGCTTTATTACAAGAAGGTCAGCCTGTATGTTTTACCTCACACCTAGATTCCACCGAAAGAAACTACGCCCAAATCGAAAAGGAGTGTTTGGCAATAGTGACGGGTATGAACAAATGGCATCAATATCTATTTGGAAAAAAGGACATCATTATCCATACAGATCATCAGCCGTTGGAGACGATCTTCAAGAAACCGTTATGTAAAGCGCCAAGACGACTGCAGAGGATGATGTTGAAATTACAACAGTATAACTTTACAGTCCAATACAAGAAGGGTAAAGAAATGCACATAGCCGACACATTGTCTCGCATCCTTACCTAGACCAACCGAAGCTGGAACACAAGAATGGGACGTTTTCCGCATTGAGCTGGCGACAATGGAGTTTAAACCATCAACATTAACGAACGATACGTTTTTCAGATTGAAGCAAGAAACAAAGAAAGATGTAACGCTACAGGCCCTACACAAGATGGTTATGACTGGATGGCCCAGTGGCAAGTCTAACGTGTCTGCAGATCTCACGCCATATTGGAGTTATAGAGACGAAATATCGACGTATGATGGAGTTATTGTTAAAGCACATCAAGTGATTATTCCTCCGTCGTTAAGGCCAGAAATGTTACAGAAGATACACCGGGCACACCAAGGAACAGAGAGTAGCATTCGGCGAGCGAGAGAGACTATGTTCTGGCCTGGAATGCAAGCAGCCATTCGTGAAACATGTCAAGCATGTGGTACTTGTGCACAATATATAACTCAAAGACCTACAGAGCCAATGTTGTCACACGATATTCCCATATTGCCCTGGAGTAAAGTAAGTTTTGATCTTTTCAGTCTTGATGGAAAAGATTATCTGGTCACCGTGGATCATTACAGCGACTTTTTCGGGTTAGACTCATTAACGAGTACGAATGCAAGCACGGTGATTCGGACGATGAAAAAGAATTTTGCAAGATTTGGTATTCCAAAGGAATGTGTCAGTGACAACGGACCACAATTTGAGAGTCACAAATACGCTCAATTTGCTAAGGAGTATGGATTCTCAATGGTAAAATCGTCACCTTATCACAGTCAAGGAAATGGAAAAGCAGAATCCGCTGTGAAAGTGGCAAAGACCATTCTGAAGAAATCTCGACATGAGGATCCTTATTTAGCACTATTGGCATATAGAAACACTCCGCAACAGAGTTATACATACTCTCCAGCACAGAGACTAATGTCAAGAAAACTGCGCGACATTCTTCCAATAATGTCATCAGAGCTGCGCCCGAGTGAGGTGCCGTACAAAGTTGTAGTGAACGACATTGCAAGAAGACGAGCAAGGTCCAAATCATACTATGATCGAAATGTAGCACCACCGCTGAAAACATTTTCACGAGGCGAGAAAGTATTTGTGAAACCAAACCCAACTAACAAACATAAACCTTGGATGTGTGGTGAAGTAATTGAAAAACCAGCTCCACGATCATGTGTCGTACAGACGACGATGGGACGTGTTCGTCGAAACCATAGACAAATTCGAAAGGCTATAGTGGAACCTACAAATCCACCGGTCAGAACAGTCTATGATGAAATTATGATTGAGCCAGTAACCTTCAAAGATATTAATTTGGAAAGTCAACCTCCGGTTATTATGGACGCACCAAATCCTGAAAAGCAATTTCCATTAATGGCAGAACCGTTCAACTCAGAAGACTTTTCACCAGAACAGGCAGAGACAGATAAACCTCTGCGTCGGTCGACAAGAGTTCGAAAAAACCCAATAAGATTCAACGACTGCAGTACATAAGTTGGCTGTAGGTTATAAATTGAGAAACACTTTAGGATTTATAATTAGGACACATATTTAATTGAATTTTTGATATTTATTTGTTCGTGATATTATTTTAGAAAAAAAAAAGGGAAAGGTGTTGGTAGTGCATGTCAATATATGTTAATATATAGTTGTTTATCTCATATGCTAATATGATTATGTTAATAAGACTATGTTATTTAAGTACGAACTATTGTATAATAAAGTTAATTGATTTATACATACGAGAGATGTAACACCGTTAGGTTTGAATGGCGTCACACTAATAACACCACTGGTATAATTGTGCTGTAAAACCAACCTCGTTCTACGGCTTTCTTAAGACCCAGAGGAGATAAACTGTACTTTATGAGCTCGATAATATTTTTATGTGACAACAAGTAAGGGATTTTCTGCTCAATCGATCACATGATATGACTATACTCCATGTTATATATCATCAAAGCATCACTCATAAGCGAATCTAAAGTTTCTATTTTTGGGTGGTATTTTTTTTGAGGTTTACAATTACTAAATATGCAATGACGTCACTCGCTAGTATACAAGTAATTAATATATGCGAGACATGCTGTGGCCAATTCGGACAAGTCTAGGCGAACAAACAACAATTTTGCTGAGTTTAGCATATTTTGTGGTTACGTCATTAGTTTCCCAAACCTATAATGTGCTGATAAACACATAACTTATACGACTAAATATCTAAATATTTATTGCCTTAGTATACGCGATAGTTAATGCGAAATAATAACAAGCGGCTTTCCGAAACGAGAAGATTTTAAAGTCTATAGTCATAGAATATACACAAGCCTTAATTCTCTTATAGGAATAAAAATATATTTTTGCCAATCTATTGCATAAACATAGCTCTTATAGCCTATAGGTATTAAATTCAAAGCCTTTATTCAATTACCAATATAGCGAATGCGACGCTTAACCATTGGCATTGCCAACAATAATACATTTAACATTACATACTATGTAAAAACAGCGAGATGAATATACGAAAATTTAAGACAGAAAGCTCCCAAATTCAACGCGTTGCTATGTGTTGTTACGAAAAAATTATTGAGGATTAAGTTTAACTTTGCATAGTAATTTTGTACTATAATTCATTAAACCGGTCATAATGGAGCTAAACAATCAACCCCCTGGCATTCCTAAACGAACACGAACCAGACAAATATGATCAAACAAATTTTAATTAGTTTTGGTTATATTGGACAGATTTTAGTTGTAGCTATCGTTAATGGGTATTCTGAGTTACTCCAGCGAGGTAAATCGAACGTTTGTTTTCTTTTGTGTGTATTAGAAAATATTCTGCAAAATATATGTAAAGCATAATCATTAAGAGTCGTAAAGTTTAAACAGGGATATTTTATAACGATGGAAATTGCCTTAAGAATGACACAAGAATCTGGTCTTAACACACGTTTGGTTGGTTGCATCAGCGGGCGGAATTTTACGATATTTTTACCGCGGTCCGGAATCTTAGACAAAATTGAAAGTTTGTTTACTTTCCCTACTTTTTCAAAGTTTTATTCACGAAATATTATTAGCAATGTCTTCAGACGACAGTTACCATTCGCAGAGCGAGTTCTACTATCCAGAAGAACAGGAAGAAAGTCTTGATAACGTTCAAAATGAGGCGGAAAACGTAAACATTGACGACGGGCAAGAAACGGAAAATGATGAAAACAATTTTATGGACGATGTTCAGGATTATATTTTTGCTCAACGGCCTGAAAGCACATTAAAAAAACAGAGTACGACATGAACATGTAGAGACGTTTCCTAGACTCAGAAAGAGAAACAAGACAAGTAGAGAACATACCTCCTGACGAACTAAACATTCTGATATGTCGATTTTTTATGCAAATAAAGAAGAAGAACGGCACGGAGTACGAGCCCGTTTCTTTGACATCGTTTCACCGAAGCTTGCAGCGTTACCACAACGATAAAAGCTCTCCTGTAAATCTGTTGAAAGACGAGGCATTCAAAAAGTCCAGAGAAGTGTTGTCAGCTAGAAAAAAGGAGCTAGTTGTTAAAAACGCGAAAGGAAATCGTCCTCAAGCGGCCCGTGCGCTCACATTCGAAGATGAAGATGAGTTGTTTCGCTTGGGTGAGTTTGGCCATACAAATCCAGTATCTCTTCAAAGAACCGTCTGGTGGCTTCTTTCATTGCATTTTGGGTTTCGTGCTCGAGACGAGAGTAGAAGATTAAAGTGGGGAGACGTAAAGCTGAGTAAATATCCAGCGACTGGCAACGAATTCTTGATGTGGGAGGAAGAAAGAGGTTGAAAGACAAGACACGGAGACGGCAACCAACGAGCTTTTAGCCCTGTAGCCCATGGCACAAACAACGAGCGCTGCCCGGTGATGTTTTGCAAATAATTCAGTAAACGCCGTCCAGACGAGATGAAAACAGCAGACTCTCCTTTCTATTTGGCTATAAACCACAAGCGAAAACCTGACAATTACATTTGGTATTGTAAAAGCCCGCTCGGAAATCGGTCAATTCCTGGTCAAAGTAGCTAAGAATGCAGGCTTTCAAGGTAATATCACAAACCACAGTGTGAGAAAAACATGTATTTCTCGACTGATGGAAGCCGACGTCCCTTCCAATTTCGTTGCCCAACTGAGTGGGCACAGAGAAACAAAAAAAGCCTCGACTCCTATAAAACGGTGTCTGTTGTTCACCAGCGACGAATGTCCCATATTCACAGTCGATCATCACAGCAGATTGCAAGTCACTCAAGCAACCACATTACAACAGTTAACGAAGAAAACCCGTCGACAACCATCTCTGCTCAAGCTACTTCAACGAGTTCAATCGAAACATGGACAAAGTCACCAGTTCCATCAGCCTTGCCGCCAGCTTCAAGTTTGTTTCCTGGCTCTTCTATTGGAAAAATTGAAGGATGCACTTTCAATTTTAACTACACGACAAGCGAAAAACAAAAGAAACGACGAAGAATCCAATCCTTATTTCTGACGATTCAGACTCCGATTAAAGGACAAATTTACAATATTTTGAGTGTTTTTACTCAGTAAACTGTTGACGTGTGAAGTTTGAACTCAAATCATGTGAACATCACGTGCGCTGTTGAATTAAATAATTAATTTTTAATATAATTCTATTTGTATTTGTAAATAATTTTAAAAATTTATGAATAAATTTGTGATCCTTAAAACTTTTTAATCTGATTGTTTCGTGCGACAAAACAATTTAATGACGAAATCGAATATTTCTTCTTTTCGCATGCACCTTTGGCTTTGTCAACTTGACAAAAAAATAAATACGTTATTTACCGTTTTAGTCGGTCCGGATAGAAAAATATTTTCCCTCGGTCTGAAAATAGGCCTTCGGCCTGGAGCCGTTTTTGAGACCTCGGGAAAATATTTTTCTATCCGGACCTCCTAGCCGGTAAATAACATATATATACTATATGATATCCTAGGATACTGTATGATACCCTAAGATACTGTACGATAGATCCTAGGACACCGCCTGATCCGTATCTTTATCTTCCTAATCTTCATCTTCCTTTTTTATATCTTCTTTCAATTTCCCTACGTATATAACTCTGACAATACGCTAACCTTACGAAAACACCAAGATTGAGTTTTGAGATTGAATCCTTGAACCGTAGGATTTAATTTTTGAATCCTGAGATTGAATCCTTGAACCCTAAGATTGAATCCTTGAAACCTAAGATTGAATCCTTGAAACCTAATATTGAATCCTTGAAACCTAAGATTGAATCCTTGAACCCTAAGATTGAATCCTTGAACCCTAAGATTGAATCCTTGAAACCTAATATTGAATCCTTGAGTCGTAAGAATGAGTGCGCCAACTCATGCACCAGCTCAAAAATCAGGGTAGAATGGCTTGTATATTACTACTCGACTTAACTACATTCAATTAGCCATTCTCAAGCCATGCGATTGGGCCTGGACAATATGATTCAGTGAAGTAAATAGTACTTATAAAAATAGCACTGTGTCTTTTTTTTAACAAAATTCGCTCCTTCGCTTATTGTCGTTCATAGTCTCTACGCGGTTTGACACGTACCAACAAATGGCTGACAAGGCCTGTTCACCAAGCGTAAGAAAGTTATATTATTTTAATCTGTTCACGCAAGTGGCTTAAAATATAAGAATTTTTTTTTATTACACTACACATAATTTTTCTCAATGGATTATATTTACAATACTTGTACTGTAACCAAGTGGTACAATTTGTGGAAAACACCATGTTTTAGATGACGCTACCTTAGTGGCTCCACACCTACAGTAGCAAGCATTCTCATACCCAGAGCCCATGTTACACGCCGTCAACGGAGTGTGACAAGGGGCTCTGGTGAAATGCAAACAGAAACGAATATGATTGGCCACGATGAAGGCTACCATGATGTCAAAACATGTCAAAATAGCATTTACTTTTATTTTTAGAATGCGTGCCATTTAGAGAACAAATCGTATAGAATTACAGCTTAATGCGGGGCGCGTGTATTGCACGTGCTGTATAATTACAGCTATAAAAAAACAAAAACGTTTCCATTTTCCAAATCTATTAATAGATCCAGTGTTTGTGAAATCAAACTACAATATTTTTACAAATGCAAAGTCAATTTTACTTGAAGTTTTACAATTCCTAAGTGTATTGTTTTAGTATATAAGCGAATCATTATTTATATTATACACGGGGCTTATTTATTATCAGCTAAACTTTGTTTATGAGGTTTTAATATAATTATATTCGTGCCATGTTGTCAAGCATGCGCTGTGTTTAACCGGATAACATGTTTTTGTGGTATCCGATTTGCATTTCACCAGAGCCCCACGTCGCGCTCCGTTGACCGTGCGTAAGACGGGCTCTGGGTACGAGGATGACCTAGCAAGCTGAAAAATTGCTTGACCATGGTATGAAACGAATACGCGACATTTGGCTTGTTAACATATAACGCTCTACCAAGAGAGCTACGTTCCTCTGATACAAAAAGTATCCCGTAGATCAGCTGGCAGAACGTTGAACTAGGAAGTGAAAGTTCGCGGCTTCGATTTTCTCCATGGTCAAGCAATTATTTGTCAGCTTGTCCGGTGTAGAGCAACTCGGACTAGCGTCATCTATATAATATAATTTACCCGAGTTCTAATATCGATCATCAGACTTAATACAACGTTTATATATTTTGTTTCATTACTTGATATAATTTCCACTGATGAAGTTCCAGGTCTAGAGATCAAAAGTTTGGCCAAATCAAGTTTGAACGGGTTTCGCAATTGTCAATCCCAGAATTTAATGGCGGCAATCTGCGACTTAGTTTAAATCTGTTCAATGAACCTAGATATTTCTCTCTAGGTTTTAAGTCATATAGGCGTTTAAAAAATATAAGGATTTATAGAGATAATTAACTTTTCCTTCATTCACATTAAACATACGTTAACATACAGTGGAATGTGTTCCTATTCTGATGTATATTAATAGCACTTTAACAATGTGTAGTATAAGCATGGACAAGTAATTGAACATTCATAAAGAAATCTTAAAACGTTTCGACTAATCACAGTGTGGAAATCATTTCTAAATAAGCAAATTAATGATATAAATTTAGCTACAGTACCTTAATTATTGCCACTTTGAGTTAGGTCCAATTCCACCATTTCAATCAAACGTTCGGTTTCTTTCAGTGGTTGTTCACGAAGTGCAATTATCCCATTGTTTGGTTCATCTTGTAGTTCTACTTTGCCAATAAGTCCTAATTAGAAACAAAATAGATAAACTAACTGATTCTGAATGGCCGTTGAAAAGAATACAAAAATATGTTACTTGGGCGGCATAATAATTAGATAATCCCTGCCTTGAATGTAAACAACTCTTAAAGACCCCTTGTGACAAATATGTCAAACATGGTTTAAGGGCTACGTGCTTCTTAGTGAAACACTTGTTTGACCTGTAATGCCTATTGTGATATATTTGGATCAGTGGGTCGCCATATTGTACTTTGTATTGAAATTCGCACTTTAATTCTAAGTAAATAAATCATTAGCAGTCTTTAGTGTTCAAGTAATAGGTAAGGTGTGAAAACTCGTTTAGAAGTATTTGTAACATTGAAACACTTTATCGTGAAACATATTTGAATTTTCATGTGACAAATATGTCACAATGTGGATTTAGGTATCACTTCCGTCTAACTGCATAAAAGGTTATGAAATAGTCGCTCCTCAAATATTTTTGGTTTATCATATGTGAATGGATTATATAACCTTGTGTACATAATTACCTATATAAGATACAGTATGTATTTTTTACAAATTCAGTGATTATGATACATTTCTTTTATTTTTTTGCAAGATAAATATGAGCAAAATTCCGAAAGTGTTTACAATTAAAGATGTGATGACGATGACATAAGTGAGTTTGAATTCAGTGAGGAGTCATCTGAAGAAGAATGAGCGGGAGGGTGAGAGCTCTGATGGTGATCAAAGTTCAGATGAAATGATGGTGAAGAGTCTGTGAGTATTGACGATATACCTTGGGCAGAATTGGGCAAGAGACTACCACTACTGGCACAAATCAGCAGGAGAAATATACCTACAGATAGAGGAGCCATTGATTTGATCAACAAGAAATGCCTTTCTCGGGTGACGAATATTTAGTGACTGACCGGAGCCATTACCGTTGGAATTTTTCGGGCAGTTTGTAACCAAGGAAATACTTCAGAAAATGTGCGAACAGACAAATCTATATGGTGTTGAAAAGTCTGGTACATCTATATATACATCAGTAGATGAACTGGAGAAAATTATTGGTATTTTTTTCCACATGGGGCTAGTTCCACTTCAATAGGTAAGATGTTATTGGGAGAATTCTACTCGATACCCTTGTGTTGCTGAGGAAATTGCTCGCAATCGCTTTCAGATGCTTCTACTACTGACCAGAAAAAAGACCGGATTTGGAAACTGCAACCATGACTGGACAAGCTGAGAGCGAATTTCCTTTTAATAAACCCAGAAGAGCACCAGTCTGTCGATGATCGGAGGTGATGGTGGCATTTAAATTAAGCACGGGCCGCACGTTTACATACCCAATAAACCAACTAAATAGGAATATAAGCCGTGGGCATGGGCCTGATGTCTATCAAGGGGCGTCTAATGAAACCGCTAATCGGGAGACGTTGTTGTTAGCGGCGAGGTTGTGGTGAAACTTGCATAAACTTTGCTTAGTGGCAAAAACCACAAGCTGACAACTATTTCACATCCCTACCACTGTTAAGAGCTTCAAGAGAGAGGAATTGAGTATGTTGGAACTATACGCAATGATCGGTTGAAAGGATGTTCCCTGAAATATGAAAAATCTCTGAAATGTCAAGGTCGCGGAGCATATGATATGAAAGTTGACCAGCAGAAGGGTGTTGTTGTTGTAAGATAATTGGACAAAAATTCTGTGACTCTGGTGTCAAGTTATTGTGGGGAACTGCAAAGTGATGGGATAAGAAGAAGAGAAGTACATCGCACGCTGGGAATTTTTGTTGGTGTTTCCGGCCAAGGAAGTGTGGCAAAAAATTTTCTTGACGCCATATTTGGTTGAAAATCGGCTTAATAAGGCTGGGGAAGAGTTTTTGGCGCTGTCTCCCGGTGTGTCTCGTTGCCAGGAGACGTTGGATTTTAATACATTCTTAAAGATCGCACTTCAAGCTTTCGATTAATACCAAAGTTGTCGATTTTTTCCATTAAAATACACGTTTTAAGCATTGTTTTTGCTGATGCCGGTAAGCATGCTTTTCTGGAACGTGTATTGTGTAATATTTTGGCTTCAATAGGCTCATTGCCTGATGAACTGTCTTCAGAAATCTCTATATTTGGGCAAACTCTGATTATAAGGTAAAGTTTTGTTCTTGCCCAAATTGTTCGATATGTCTTCTTCGCTCTGTAATTTTCAATTCAAAATACCCTATTATATGACTAGCATTAGGTCAGCATTAAGCATGAATAATAAAGAAAATAGAAATTCTAATTCACACACAGAATTTATGTCAAACTGTAATGTTCCACGCATACTTCCTTACAAGGAATTGATGTATAAGATCAAGGGCATAGATATAGGTAATTTGTATGACCTCAGCGAACAGTTTTGTACTGGTCTAGGCAATGACGACCATATAGAAGGTAAGTACAGGATTTAACCGATTTGCTTTTAAGGTTGGCCCAGTTTTACTTGAAAGTCAATGAACACAGACTTGATAAGCTTATTTGGTATAACAACAAGCAAGCAGGTCACTTCAATGTCGCCATTGGGGGTGACGGTGCCCCGTTTGGTAAGGACGACTCGGCATTGGCTTGGTTGGTGAGTTTTCTTAATTGCGGTCACAGAATTTCTAGCCGCAATGAGAACTTTCTTCTTCTTGGGGCAAATTGCTCAGAGGATTGTGAAGCTATTAGACGCTATGTTCTAACGCTATCGCAAGACATTAAAAAAATCGAACAGAAAACATTCTCGGTTTCTGTTGATGGTAAATTATGGAATGTATCTTTCACCTTTGACATGTTTCCAAATGACATGAAATACATAGCGTTTCTTGCTGGAGAGCTTTCAATTTCTGCAACATATTTCTCACCTTTTCCAAACGTCAAAAAAGCTGACATATGTGATACAAAATCTACTTTTGGAGTTGAGCCTCCACATAAGTGGAAGCCTTGGATCTACCAAGAGCGGGTCAAGGTTGCATCAGCTGTTGCAAATAAGAAACAAGAACTTTCACAATCTTCTCTGAAACCGACTACTATTAGAAATAAGGTTACAACATTCATTGCCAAGAAAGGGTCTCGCACAGAATTTCCACCTCTGCTGGGTGAAGCGATTGACCGAGTAAAGGCTGAACCACTCCACCTTAAGAATAATGCATGGCAACAATGGCATGCATTGATTCTGAAATATGCCATAGCTCGAACCAATTTAAGTGGTTGTGAGAATGTTAGTGACAGCCCCCCTTTCAAGCTGCTTTAACCAGTACTATGAAGCTCTGAAGTGTGTCTTAAAAGCCACAAGACTTGCCAAAAAGTGATGAGCTTTTGTGATGAGCGCCTACAGGTTTTGTGATGAGCGCCTACACAACAAAGACCTTTCTTACAGATTTACAGGTAAGGAATCCAAAATAATGAGTAACAACGTCATGAAACTCATTAATTCTCTCAGTCTAAATGATGATCAATCTACTCGTATATCCAAATTGCACATATTTGCAATTATTGCTGTTAATCTGAGGGATGCTGTTTCTCTATTCAGTAGAATTAACATTACTAATGAAGAGGTTATATTGCTGAAAGAGGTATCAGGTAAGTATTTTAGGGCCTGTGCATTATTTGCACCTGTCACACCAACCACTTGGACCATCGGTCATGTTGTTCCAACTCACACACACCAAGCTAAGCAACAACTGGGCTATGGGCGCGGTATGAATAGTATGGAAGGTCGAGAGGCAAAACATGTTTCGCTTGCTAAGTTTGCACGTAACACTCACCACTCAACTCGTTGGTTGCAGGTGTTCAGACATGAGTATATCTCCCTTCTTTGGCTTAGAGGAAATGGGTGTGATTCAGCCAAATACACAACTACTAGGAACAAATACATCCCTGCAAGATGCTACACTGCACAGTTTTGTCATTGTGGGCAACCGAAGGTAAGTGAACAGCCAAAATGTGACTTTTGCAGTCATTCAGTTCATCAAATTATTTATGATTCCATCAATCAAGGTAAGTTTACAGCTGTGGCTAGGAAATTGGGTTAGTGTGCATTATAAACTTATAGCTAGTGTTGTCAATAAAAGCTTTTTTTTCAAGCTAGTTACTTATTTAAAAGATAATTTGTTAACATTATATTTTTGTAATATTCTGCAACATTTAGCTGTTTTTAACTATTTATTGAAATGGAACTATTGTATTTTTAGCAAAAATATTAAAAACTAGACCAAAAATATGTATGTTATAATACATCCACTTGTATTTTATGCTATTAAATATTTTACAAACTGATGTTAATGTTTTCAATATTTGATGTCATCAACATATGGTTGTGCCTTTGACAGCCTGCATGTGCAGATTTATATAGTTATAAACAGTCTGAATAGTAGGGATGGGTGATACCAGCTTTCTTAATTCAATACGGTACCAAGTACGATACTACACATTTTGGGATGGGGTAAGGGATGGGAAATAGATGAGGCAAAAGAAAAAGGTTCTACAATAACATCTAGCAAATATTGTGGCCAAATCCCATCATAGGTTAAGGCTCGTTAACATTGACCAATCAAAAATAAACCTAAATATGGGTAAAGAATGAGTATCATGCGAATGATCCTTTGTGCGCTTGGCATCCTAGAAAATGGCTGACTCTTAATTATTTTATGAGTGATCTACGAAATTTAATATATTTGTATTGGTCGATATTGATGAAAGAAATGTATTGCCTTGGATGATTGCTTAAGAAATCCTATACATTTTGGAATTGATTGGGATTTAGCAACAACAGTTGGGCTTCAGTGTTGACTCTCTTTACTCCCTCCCCTGTGCCACACTTACGAGGGTTGGCAATAATGTTTTGATCACAAAAGCGTGATGTAAATCAACATTAGCACCATTGCAATATGTTTAATCAGCTAAATTGTATAATTCTAAGTCTCTCTCTAATGCATCAGTCAATTTGATACCCCGACCCCACACATCAGGAATACCGGGGGAATTCAATTTGTAGTGTGTAAAATTCAATGAAATTATATGATATAACCACTTTCTCCCGCGTGTAAGCCTGAGGTGGAGGGTCGCGGCTTTCAAATGACTGGTGCATAATTAATAGTTAGCCGAGAGAGTCCAAATCTTGTTTCGAGACTGTGAAACTTGCAGCTCATTGCCTGATTGGCTAAGATAAATCCTGTCGACAACCCTGCATATACTGTCAGCTATTTATTGAGCATCAAACCATTGTTAGTATGTTAGAAAATGTTAAATTCAACCATACATTTCAAAGAAAGCAGTCCAGATATAGTCCTACACATGTTGTGGCCAGTCATATTGATTCCACATTCCGTAATAGAAATCAAATGTTATTTCTTCTTTCTCCAAGAAATAAGTTATACCAAATTGTTTCTCCGTGTTTATAACAGCTTCTACTTTCCCCTTCCCTTTTGCCGATCTTTTGAGAAAATCTTTTTTTAGGATTTTGCAGTCCATTAACTCGCAAAAAACATTCCTAACCCTGGCATCGTTGGAGAAAACAATCGTAATACGTTTCTTTGTTGACATACAAATAACCCCATACGAGCTTCGTGCAATGATTTGTTGCATGATATTGAATAGATCTATGCTGAGGTACTCGGAAAATGAAACTCTCCAAGGATTTCGTACTCCACATCTAGCAATCATTCTTCTCATAAATGTTTCATACCAACGCTGTGCAATGCGGGAAAGCATGAGAAATGCTTCGACAACTGTGAATTTCTGTCCTTCGCCGTATTTTCCCAAATATTTCTTAGCTACCAAAGGAATAAGTCTCTTTAACTCGTCTATGGCATCCTTTGACGACCAAAAGTCTAAACCAGATTTTATTAGATCGTTTTTTGACGAATCTAAACCTCTCATAAGTACAGCTTCGAACTTGTCTTATCGCAACAGTTCAGCCATGTTTACGAAACACTTCTCGTTTAGCCTGCAAGCGGGCAAGCCCGGCCCGCATGAGAGGTTACTAATGAGGCCGCTGCTCATCCAGATCGGGGTAACGAAATGGCCGGAAATCAAATAGAAAATTCCCAGCGTGTCGACGTCCAAAAACGAAAGATTGTTGATGAATATGACAAATTCATGGGAGGTATAGATCTATTTTCTAAAAACTGTTATTAAATTATGCAGCATGACAACCATGAAACATAGAAATGCGCTTGCGATAGTGGATGGACTTTTTACATCCCTAGCTGTCCTTTTATCCCAAGTGTCCAGACTAATAGTCCAGACATATAGTCCGGACATATAGTCCAGATTAATTATAGTAGCCTCGCCAAGGGCTTCTTTATACGCGCTCCGCTCGTAGCTAGGGAATAAAAAAACATACTTGAAATATCCTGTTTCTCCCAAAACTGTTCCAAAGAAAGCTTCTTCTTCGAAACCAAATCTTTAATCACATGCCCGTGAACTCCTAAAAGTC
This sequence comes from Trachythela sp. YZ-2020, assembly GCA_016169945.1. Classification (NCBI taxonomy): domain Eukaryota; kingdom Metazoa; phylum Cnidaria; class Anthozoa; order Malacalcyonacea; family Clavulariidae; genus Trachythela; species Trachythela sp. YZ-2020. The sequence goes on from JADLSH010000260.1 coordinate 8,713,892, forward strand.
ACATACAATAAATTTTCCATAAGTGCATTCAGTTTCTTGTAGACAAAATTTTTCGCCATTCACACTGTGTGCTGTATGCAAAAACCATTATTTTGGAGATGCTTTCAAATCCTAGTAATTGAGGATTTGCCATATCGGGTAAGACCTACTTATATGTAATATTTAATATGCTATATCATGATAAATATCATGCATACAAATAAGGATTTTTTATCAGTGCAATGTTAAGAATATTTTCATGAGATGGAAGATGGAACTTTTCATTCAACGAGACGATAGTCGCATGTTCGCAATCGCGGACCTATTTCTTTATAAATGTTCTAAAAATGTAGATCGAGGTGTTGGTTGCACAACGTTTAGTACTTTAACCTTAAAAATATATGACCTGGGAATATATGACGTAAGGTAAGGATAAAACGGTGATTCTATAATTTACGCAGGTTTTCTCAGGGTAAAGGGGTTTTCTCCTGTAATAACACTTGCCCGATGCGAAATAAACTTTACTCGGATTTCAAGGAGATCGTATATCAAGACATTTTAGTACCTACCTACAGTAAACAGGAAGCAACAAAGTAATTGATTAATCTTTAAAATCTTCATCTATATAATGTAAAAATTGACTTTGAAACGGCCAACACAAAATCAATATTAAAAACAACAAAATTGAATTCGTGAAATAGAGTGAATATATATATATATATATATATAAAGTAGCGAAGCCAGCCTGACAATTTGGTCATGCTATGCAAATTTTAAATCATTATCATTATTCATTTCTTTAGAAATTGATTGTTTTCACAGTCTATGAACACAGAAATATTTGCATAGCGTGACCAAATTGTCAGGCTGGCTTCGCCATTATATCACTAATATATTGGCAATCGCCATATATGTACAGTAGATTTTTCTTTTGAGTTCTATATATGATGACCGATGGTTAGTGCGTTTTGTGCGAGCCTCATTATGTCGATGTTTTCTGCTTATGACAGAACCAGTCAAACAAACACATTGCCAGGCATGTCCGGGCAGGTGGAAAACAGGTGCTAGCTGGTGTACAGGTGGTTAGCATATACCTACAGATTGTTAAGTAAGCAGCATAACTCCCTCCTCCCCCATTAGCATTTAGCAAGTACAGCAAATGGAGCAGATGTCACATTTCCTAGCAGGCGAGGAGATGGATAGCAGGTGCTTTCTAGTGGATAGGTAAGCATATGCTTACAAGTGTTCCAGCGCACCGGATTCGCTAGTTAAATTCTTGCCAGAGGACCTAAGTTGCATTTTTCGCAACTGCTTCTGGCTTGGTCTACATAGATTTTCGTTCGTGTATTCCATCTGCAACCACCTTCCACTATTAGTCCTGTCGAACGAGATGCCGAGAAAAAAATCTTGATATGTATCCATACCTAATACTGGCATCACTCCCATCATATATACCGAACTTGCGGTTAATGCTCAGCAACTAGACTCTGTAGTTCAGTTGGTTAGAGCGCTGCACCGGTATAGCAAGGCCGCAGGTTCAATTCTTGCCAGAGGTCCTAAGTTACATGTTGCGCAACTTCTCCTGCCTAGGTCTAAAAATGTATATTAATTTTCGTTCGAGTATTCCATTTACAAACAGCTTCTACCAAGAGAAAGGGGTTTAATATAAAAAAAAAATTATGGGAAATAAATTTGTGACATTGTGAGGATTCTTTTTCTTGATATTGGATTTTATATATTGAACATTTGTTTAATATCAAATTAACTAACAAATGTCAAGTTTTAAGAAAGAGGTATTCCTCGTACGCGGTCTTAGGATTAGGTATTATGTGATAGACATAGTAGTACTAATATATGTCGTTTTCATGCCCTTTTTGTGGGGGTGAGCAGGGGATGAGCATTATTAAATATTCAATCATCATTAGCATATGGGGGTGAGCATAACATTAGCATATGGGGATGAGCACAATAATTACAAAACTGTGGAATTCGGCTGAGTTTGTAAATACATCACAATAGCTACACGTCCTTATATATTTTGCCAAGCTTTGTTTGAGCGTCATTTCTCAACTGCTATACGATAGAGTGCCTACATAGAACGTCTACATCATCTACCACTACATAGCATGGAACATTTTGGTTCTGTGGACAGAGACCTATAGCTCTGAGTTATTTTGCTCGGAACAAGATTGTTACATATATACAAAAGCTGTAGGTACATTTCATGGAAGTGGTTGTGTGCATCTTATCTGCCCTACATATTAGAAATTGGTAAAGTTGCGAATGGTTAAAAATAAGATGAAGAAAAACTATGGACGGTCGTTTTTCGTGTGTTCTGAGCGAGAAAATTCGTGTTCATTTTGGTGATGGGGAGATGTATTTGAAAGTCCTAGATTCAGATGTCAACACGGTATGGTGTATACTCCGTGCGAAAAGTCAAGAAAGATGGTCCAAACCAAAATCGCTTGTTTTATTGCTTCCCAAAGGAAGACGCTAGTGATTTTTTCGAATGGAAACAACTAGATACCCTACCTGGAGTGATAAACACAGGCTTGTACCCTCTAGCAATCCACTACAATAGCGGTACAATATCGAGGAGACTGGAGATACATTCAATAGTACTAAACCTAATACTAAGGAATACCTCTTATTTATAAACATTAAAGCTCACGAACGATGTGTTCTCACTGCTTGTCCCATGATGTTGAAACAGCCTTGTAACAACTTGTTCCCGTTCTTACAGCAAGGTTGTTGTGACAGGTCCGTAGCAAAGTTGCCGGTTGCAAACAAAGTTGTAGCAAGCTTGTCAACAACTTGGTACAGGTTTGTTGATACGGAACTGCAGCAAGCTTGTCGAAATCAATCCGTAACAAGCTCGATTCAACAAGTTTGTAACCAACATGGCGGCTCGTGCAAACCCACACAAACTCACTTCGCGTGTTTTCTTGGGGGGGGGGGGGTGCAATAAAAAAACCAGACAACACGAATTTATTTTGAATGCGAACAAATATCAGTAAATACATAAACTACCGATTTAAATACAAAGGTAAAACTATCATTTACATATTTTGCATGCAATTAAAGTGATTTTTTCAGAGAATACTATTTCAATATCGTGTTTTGATGGAGTTGACAAACTGACAGTGCAACCTTTGTCCTTGCCTTGTTTTATATAGGCATTCAAAAATGAAATAATGTACAACAGATTATGTTCTAATGGCACAATTACAAAACTCTCTCTCTTTTGCCTTCATTAATGCAAATCAAGGGACAAGGGTTGCATGTCAATGTCAATATATATTTCATTGCCACCTGTATTATTACAGTCACATCAGATACATATTTTGTAATTATAATAGAGGGTTTTATACTTTTATAACAATAAGCTGCCATGGGTTTTTTGAAACTACTGTACCTAAAAAACTCAAAACACTCAGATGGTCATGCAGTAGCATGGGAATGGCTTTTTCTCTGAATATTGGAGTGTTTGGAACTTTATAGACTTTATTGCAGTTCCAACACAAACCCACAGCAGCATTTTCAGGAAACATTAATGGAACCTTTCTTAATTGTGATGTAGGTATAAATCCAAAATGGAAGTAATCTGTTGGAAGCATTCGGTTACAAAGATATTATCCACCAGTCAATTTACATCCCTCACCTCCCCCTTACTACACATAAGCTTTGCTCCAATTCAAAAATCCCTGGGGTGGGCAAGACTTACATTGACTGGTGTGCAAAGAGATAATCATGCAACTAAAACCTGAAGTCGCTTGTTTTAGAACAAAACATAAACATTCAGACATTTAAATGCTTTTCGTATAATAGTAGTTGCATGTATGTCTATTTTTATGTCAGATTCAGGGCTTCTGTTGAAGGATTACAATTATATAATTATTAGAATCAAAAGACCGCCCATGCCTATACACCCTAAATTATTGTTTATGTGAATAATAATAATAAGATTATTAGGATATGGATATATGTTGTACTACATGTATATGAATAGTATTTAAAGAGTAGGTTCAATTCCTGCCATAGGGCCTAAGTTGCATTTCTCGCAACTGCTTCTGCACAGGTATAAAAATGATTATAAATTTCCGTTCGAGTATTCCATCTACAAACACCTTCTACTATTAGCTCTACCGAACGAGATGCCGAGAAAAATGTTGATATTGAAAGAGTAGAATGATGCTAAAATTTTAATTTAATGAAAATAAACTGGCCAATCAATGTGTATTCCAACTACTTGTCAGTGTCAATCTGCATATCTGCTGTCTGTAATAGTTCGATCACTTCAGTTGCTAAACATTTTATTTTCCTTTCTGAGAATAGTTGCACTCCTTCCATGAAGAACCACAAATTTCTTTATTTGATGATATTCTTGTGGATCTGCCACAATTTTCCTGCAGATACCATATTAAGAAAGCCACTGTACCTATAAAATTATACCCAGTTAATAGTCATTCATAAATTTGTCTGTTCTATGGTTTATAGGCCCCACAAATCATGTTTCTTATTCTTCTCGAAATTCTGTATATTGTAATAATAAATCTGTTATACCTGACCCACCTAGCTCCCAGGCTATTCATGGCATCAGTATTCCAGGCAAAATCAAGTAGAGCTATTCTGTAGTTTAGACCCACTCTTTTTAAGTTATGCCTATTTTTGGCTACTGTTTTGAAATTTAATATGATGTCATACGGCCCCCAGGTTATGCATGTTCCATGCCTTTCAATTGATTTATGGTCTGAAATGCCTTGACCATGACAATATATGTTGATATTTATAGGCAATGGCAGATCTCATACCCCACAATCAAATCACAAGTTTAATAATAATAATAATATTAGACCAAAAGATCATGACAATCAGTACTCAATTCGCCAAGCAGCAAAAATATTATAGCTAATGTTTTTAGCTAGAAGGGTTCAACTTAATATGAATTTTGTTTACTAAAATATATATTTTGCAATTCTATACAAAATATTCAGTGATCATTGCAGATAAAATGCCTGTCCACAGTTTTATCTCTGACAGCGGCAGTTAATTAGGCTGCTGAGTACACAAGTTGGAGATAATTTTAACTGAATTAAGTAAGGGCGGACAGGGCCTGCGTAAATGCGAGAAACAACTGTTTCATTCTGCTAGTTACAACCAGAAGGCAATATATTGTATGCAAAGCCAATGAAATGAAGCATATTAGCATACAAGAATTACAAGCATAAATACTGCACTGTAGATAATATTTGGTTGTTGGACAACAAAAAACCGTAATATTTTGGCTATAATTTTACAAAATCTACTCAAGCGCTCTTTTAACTAACTTAGCTATAAAATATAACACTTACCCGCTATTTAACATTTTTCTCTTCAAACTTCAAAAACAAAGAAAATTTAAACTATAAAAACCACTGAAACTTGAAGTCTTGAAAGTCAGCTTCTCTTGCTGTCGCCATAACTTTCACTCTGCATAACAACGCTCAGCAACCACCAATAAAATACGGTTTTGCCAAGTTCAAATTGTTTCAGCTGTTGTGTGTTTCAGTCTTGGTACATACTTGTTAAAACAGTCTTGCTACAAGCTTGTTGAAACGGACTTGTTACAACTTTACGACCGCATCAACTTGTCAACAAGTTGTTTCAACAAGCACGTTGTTCCAACAACTTGCTACAAGTCTACAAACCAACAAGTTGTAGCAAGCTTGATGACACAAGTTTTCTACAGCTTAATAAAATGACAAGCTTGTTACAACTTGTCAACAAGCTTGCTACAAGGTGTGACATTTTTACGTGTGCAGTTGTTTTATAGAGTTCATAGTTTTCACACTAATTAGGAAATAGAAAACATTTTCCGTGTTTCTATACACTTATAGAAACACGCGTGGAAGTTTGGGAGAACGAGAAATAATCAGTGGGAAAACGATCCCGTAGGGCGAGTTTTTCCACGTTATTTCTCGTTCTCCCAAACTCCCACTAGTGTTTCTATAAGTGTATAGAAACACAGGAAAAAATGTTTTCTATTTCTTTTATAATATAACTCAAAAACATTTTTTAAACTCGATTAATTTACAAATTCTCATTACGTACGCATGCTGACCTTTGCTCGTCAATTTCGCCACAGGAGGCCCAGGCTCTATTTGCCCGCGCCCGCCTGTGACTTCCTTATAACGAGGGAAGGAAGGAAACATTGAGCCCAAAATAGCCCAGACTTGGCATATGTTGCACGAAACTATCCTCGATTTTTCGCCTTTAAATGCATTTCTTTCGAGATTAATCGATATCCCCTGCAAGAATGATACCGTACAACTCTCAAAACAACGATGCTTTAATCAAAGAGCTTAAATTCGCTCTAAAATCCGTGAGGGAATGACAAAATTTGGCAAAAATATATCCGCGTGCCTGGTTTGCTGTTAAAAAACCGGAAGTCGTTGAAAAACTCAAAATACACTCAAACCTGATTGGACAACTTTGAAATTTGAACCCGTTGTCCACATCACTTCCGGGTTTTTTGAGAGTTGTACGGTATCATTCTTGCAGGGGATATCGATTAATCTCGAAAGAAATGCATTTAAAGGCGAAAAATCGAGGATAGTTTCGTGTAACATATGCCAAGTCTGGGCTATTTTGGTCTCAATGTTTCCTTCCTTCCCTCGTTATAAGGAAGTCACAGGCGGGCGCGGGCAAATAGAGCCTGGGCTTCCTGTGATTTCGCTGCAAGAAAACAACCTTGTTTGAAAATTAACAGTCAAAAATGTGTAAAAGCATTAAAATTGTTTTTAAATAGTATTCAACGTTTTATAATTCGCATTAAATTTGTTTTTTTAATGATTTTAAATTTTGGCTGGAAAATTTCCGTGTTTCTATACAGTTTTAGTTTTAGTGTCTATTGCTTTTCCTGCATTCTGATTGGTCCAAATTGAGCCTCTAAAAAGTGATAGTCACTGCTCAGTAACTATCACTTTTTTTCAAAAATGGCTTCTTCGCAAGCTGCCGAATTTAAAACAAAAATCGTTTTTTGAGCCTGATTCAAAGTTTTAAATGAAAAAAACTGCCGCTAAATTCAAGGAGGATATATTTTTGACATTTTTAAAGGTAAGCGATAACAAATACACTATTTTTCTTCCATGAAAGGCAGCGTTTTCTCGCTGTTGAAATGTATATAAAACTTTTTCCGTACGGCTCAACCACTCAAGTGTTTATTTTGAAAATTATTCGTTTTATCCTCATTTATATCGTTATATTCAGCAAAAACCTAGCTGTGATATATTTTTAAAACCATTCTACTTTGTATTTGAGCCCTTCCAAAGTATTTTTCTCACGAAATTGTTTGTTTTTGTTTCGCTTCGATATATTTTTGACCCTCGTCTTTTGCCGGCATCTTTTTAATAAACCGGCCGCTGAGAAAAGCGCTGAATTTTGTCCTATAGCCTTTTCAACTGACCTCATAACTTTCTGTGTTTGTTTTTCTCTTTGAAATTTCTACTAAAACAATTAGTCGCCTCAGGCTCGGTGATTACAAGCCTATAGTCACTTCGCCTTCGGCTCAGTGACTATAGGCTTGTAATCACCTCGCCTTCGGCGACTAATTGTTAAATAGAAACACGCTTCTCGACCAATCAGCACGCGCGTACTATAAATGTTATATTATAACATTGTATATAAACATTTGGCGGTTGCTATGTGTTCTAAGTCATTTGTAAGTCATTAGCGGTGATTAATAAGATTTTATAGCTGTGATTTGCATAAGGAATATTTAATTTTAGGACGAGAGAATATTGTACAATGTACAGTACATTGTTAATCGATAAATATAATGTGTTTGAGTTTGAGCCGTTCTTCGTCTGTTGGTGAGAAAGCCAGGTTTAGGAGTTGCAGGCACATGTTGTGTCATTCCCATATGTTCAGGAGCAGCATCTTCGAGAATATCTGGGGTCTCAATAATTGCAGGACGGTGAGTCGGAAAATCCATTTGGTTTTAAAAGTTAGAAATCGATCTAGTTGGTCAGAATAAAGCTTGCTTGCTTTTCTCAACTGCGGAAAAATGTGGAGTCTCAACGATCTATTGCATTTGCTGCTCGGTGTTACACATTGCATTCGCAAAGGGTGGTTGATTGCTTCTGCGCATATTCGACTAAAGCCTCAGCCTCGTCCAGTAGTACATTTGTTTTTAGTCGTTGTTAATCATCCGTTGTAGGTTTTAAATGCAACATCAAATACCCAACGGCTCGTGACTTTTTCATAGCTCTTCATAATCATCCGCACTCTGCCAGGATGAATCTTGCAAGAATAGAGATTTGTTGACTATCTCTTGGCGACTTAAACGACACGATATAATGGCCCTTGAGACTAATATACCTCATCTCTTTTCTCTGATGAAATATATTTTGAACATTGTAGATGACGAAAGAATTTCTGCGATGACTCCATTTTGTGAAAAGATCAGATATACGTTTGTTTTTTCCGGATTGTGCCTTAAGTCCGCTGAGAGCCATTTAGGTAATCTGCTTTGTTGATGTTTTCAGGTATTCCTTCATTGAATTCTATTCCAGGCATCGTTCTCACCATAGCAAAATAGGATTGCTACCATTGACCATAACACCAAAATGATACGCTGAGGTTGTGGACTTGCATACATGTATACATTATTCAGCTCACTCCCCGTTGGGGCTTTTCAGTGACCTATTACATCAAGTATCTTACCTATATTATGTATGTAGCCTACATTATCTATTTTTACAACAATTGTAATATTACTTTCCTAATCTGTATATCCTAACCCACCAAGTCAACTTTCCCTGTGTGAGGAAACCGGAGTGCCCGGAGAAAACCCACGACTTTCGGCAGAGCGTTGACTTACTCTTTTCACGTGAGTGTGATGATGTATTGTTCAACAGAGTCTTCAACCATACAGTCTTGCCACTTTGTGTACATCCTACTCCGATACAAGCAAAAGGTGTTGCAGAACTGTAGATCCATTAACATAAAGAATTGTTGTCCAAGGTTACGATTTTGACTATAGTCCATGACTATAGTCCATAACTATGGCTATGACTATAGTCCATGACTATAGTTCATAACTACGAGTATGAATATAACTATAACTATGACTATAGTCCATAATTATGACTATAGTTATTATCATTTCCATATAATTTGTTCAGATTTAAGAGCAATTTAGTTATAGAATTTTAAGATTAATTGCCGTTAACAGGTAAGAATAAGATTACCTAGTTTGTTATGAGACGCAATATTGGGACATTAGATATGCTACCGGAACGAGAGAGGCAAATCGCGTTTTAAACGTTTATGCTTAGCAGATTTGTTTCGGTTTTCAGAGCGATATGCAACAGAACGGTTAGGACAGACATTGTTTGGGGAACAAAATCTCTGTTCCCTTCACGGAGGAACAAAACTTAACCGGAACAATTATTCCTTTTCAGAGTTTAAGAACGATTTGTTCCGCTTCGTAAAATAGGAACAAAAACACGTTCCATTATTCGGAACTAAAGGTTTGCACGATAGAGGAGCGCAAAATAGGAATTAAATCACTTTCATGGTTTCGTAACTGAACACCATCTTGCACCAAACCTTTCAATACCCCTTCTTCTAAATTCGTCCTCGTCTTTCGTGAATCTTATGAGTTTTCTTTTTTTCTTTACACAAGTTAAGCGGAGTCGTTTCTGGTATCGGTGAGGTCCGCTGCTAGGCGTTATCTCGTCGTCGGAACAACGTTCTTGTTTTAATTGTCAAACGCGAATCTCCATTTCTGCTCCTTGTAAGCCCGAAATTTTTCCATACATGTTCGCCATTTCATTGCTACATCTCGTGAACGCAGTTTCTGATAGTATACTCATGCAACATTCAAATTACGCTTTGTATCTTCAGAGACCATCTTCTGTTCATCTACATTGAGAAGTTGCACACTCTCAGTCTCAATTATTTTCCTGTATCTTGTTGGATGGACATATTTCTCGATTGCCTGAATAACTAATATATACTTAAAATTTCTGTTAACTTTTGGAATTGTATGCCATTAAGATTGACAAGCAGATACTCGCTCCTGGGTTGCAAAAATAATCTAACATAGGGGCTTCGGTGGCGCAATCGTCAGAGCACGCGCCTTTCACCTCTGATATCGCGGATTCAAGTCCCGTTGGGGACGGCTTATGATAGCTATGTGAAAAGAGTTAGTCAACGCTCTGCCGAAAGTCGTGGGTTTTCTCCGGGTACTCCGGTTTCCTCCCACAGGGAATGTTGACAGGGTGGGTTGGGTTTAACCCCTAACTGGCCCTTCCATCGTAGCTGTGCTCCGTGATGGCGAGCAAAAGGTGGCTGCCATATGCGCCCTAGAATGCTTTCGACTTCGTCACGTTGAGCTGTGTCCTTCGCAATTCAGCTTAGCTCTCAGCTGCAAGTAAGGATAATAAGCACCCCTGCTTACTTACTTACTTACTTACTAACATAACGAACGTAATTATCAACCACATCTAAACTAATTTCGTCAAAATATAAGGAGTCAAACTCATATTTTTTTGCGATTTTGAATGATGTTTCATCAACCATTCCCTGATTTAGTTTTGCACTCTCGAAAATATCAACAATCAAATGGCGATAAGTCATAGGCCTAGAGCCTTTAACTTAAAAAATCATGAATACTGCTAGAAAGCCAATAGCGAATGTAAGATTAGTTGCGCTGACAATATTGAATGGAAAATCGTGTTATGTGAAAGGGTATAACAATGCGGAGCTCAGCCAAGTTGCCCCAATCCTTCTCGATTCAAGTGTTTCTATATTAATATCTGTCGTCCAGTGGGATCTCATTTCCTTTGCCAAACAGTTTCGCTCTCTTGATGTTTTTACTTCCGTAACAGATAAATTTTGCAGTACGGGACCGGAGGGCGAATTAAACTTACGAAGATTAAACTTACTCAGATATGCTTGTTATGTCCCGAATTTCCCATTTTCCAAGTACATTGGAGATAATCAAGGACACCCGTTAACAATTTTGAGGAACCGAGGAAATAATCTATAGTTTCTAAGGATGAAATCGCGTTTTATTCGTCATCGCCTGTTCCACAACAAGAAAATGTGATAAACTTAAGAGCTCTTATCGGTGAAATTTGTGATTGTTTTTCAGATTTACCACCCCAACCGTACTTTGTAACCTGACCGAAAGGGAACAACATGGAATTGTATGCTTAGTTTTTCATATGATTTCATTCGCTTGTCTTCAAAAGCATTTGAAATAACTGTTCGTTTTTTATCAAAATATTTAAACCGAGGGTGCTTGCCGTAAATAGAATATTTGCGTGCGCGAAGAGGAACTTTATGTTTTGCGTCTTGTTAGTATTAGATTTAGAGATAAATAATTAGTTTAGATATCAAGGGTGTGGAGCACATGTGTCTCCTAAGATAACAAGTTTGCTAGAGGCCAATGTTATAAGATATATATAAGCTATACAATTAAAATAATGACGTAGGGTGTCTGTCATAAAGCCACCCTCAAACTTTTTGCTGCCATTCGCTGCAGTCTTTCTGGCGAATAAGGACATCAGAACTTTTCACATTGACTTCTCAGGATTTGCAGCACGTCATTTTGAAATATTCAGGTAAATAATCGCTATTTCCGTTATTATTACTCCTAGTTAACGGGTAACGTGTGTTCGGCTGTCCTACCTTTTATAACTGTATTGACTATATACTATTTTACCGCGCGGTATTTCTTGTAAGTTTTTACAATGGCCAATTTAGCATTACAGTTACCGCGGGTGCTTATTTTAGGTCATTCATTCGTTCGCAGATTAAAAACTGACCTGCGCGCTAGATTTGACCAGCGCGTTGAAGAGGGTTTCGACCTTGCTGGTACTGCTGTGGTACATATGCACGGTGTTGGCGGTCGTACAATCACAAAACTTGCGAAGCATGAGCTTGGGGTAGTTTCGGCCGTATCGCCTGATATCATAATCTTAGAGATAGGGACCAACGATCTGGCTATTGCTAAACCCGAGGATGTTGGCTCAGGTATAGAAGAGTTGGTCCAGCTGCTCTTAAATGATTATTCTGTCCGCGTCGTTGTTTTGTGTGAAGTCACTCCACGCGCGAGCACCTACGTTAACGCTAAGCTTAACGAGAAAGCCGCGCTCTTGAATCAATATACGCGCGTAGTGCTTGAACCCCTTAGTCAAGCGATTTGTTGGACCCACAGAGGTTTTGCCAACCCCTCTGTATCCCCATTTTTACAAGATGGGGTACATTACAACAAAATAGGTCAATATAACTTATACAGAAGTTATCGCGGAGCTATATTGCACGCGCTACGCAAGTTGTAATACACCTATATCTAAATATCGCAGTAATAGACTTTTATGTTCAAAAACAAAAACAAACAAAAAATAAAATAAAAATATATATATATATATCTAGATCGTTCTCCATCGGTTTTCGATTGGAGTTTGTCCTCATTGGCATGAGGTTTATATATGTCCCAACTCTTGTTGTGTTTTCCTCGCCGTTCTCGGTTGGGGTGTTGATTTACGCTTATTGTCTCAGCAATGTTTCCTCACGGGTAGAGGGAGTTTCTGTCCTCAAGTTGAGGCATTTTGGCCCAACATTGGTTGGGTTTAGCACGTCTGGTAATATTTGGCTACTTAGGGCTAGTGATGCGGCGACTCGAACCTGTCTGCTATGCTTGTCCCCGTGAAAAGTCCTATAGTTAGTCTCATTTTTCCTAGACAATGAGAAATTTTGCTTTTCGTAATACTGTGTGTTATACATGTAGTACATGCAGTGTTACAGTAGTTTTTTACTTTACAACTCTACTCGTTCTAAGCTTTGTCATTTTAGTATGCCACCTAAGTCTCAAGCACGAAAACGAGCCAGTCAACCAACCACCGACGAAGGCCCGTCTTCACGCCGTAGTCGTCGTGTTACGGCCATCCAGTCAACGCGAGCTTCGCAGTCGACGCTTCCCGCTGCCACAGAGCCCGTTGTCGTGCCTCCATCCTCAACGCCTCCTGTCAATGTTGTCCAACAGCTTCACCCGGACCTGGTCAAGTCTTTGGTTTCGACCGTGGCCGCTGAAGTAACAAGACAACTTGCTGCCACTCTATCGGCTGTTCAACCCAGCATACCAGCTGTATCTTTGCCTTTGGTCTCGCCTTCGCAAGATGAGCGTCCTTCCACATCCCAGTTGTCTTCTGGTTTGGCCAACACTGTGGTAAACGAGGCAATAGCTGCGGCTCACTCACGAATTTCAGGTTCAAACATTCAAGCAACTGGCACCAGCGAATATGAGTCCTTTTCCTACAGACATACCCCTGCATCTGCAGCCTCAAAACTGGCCGATATAATAACCCATTTGACAACATCAAGCTTACAACCATCCTCAATTCCTACTTACACCAGAGCTTGGAAACTGTTTACTCAATTTCACAGTACGTTGTTTCAGACAGCTTGTTTTAGCTTGCCTATACTGCCTGCTACTCTGGCACTTTTTATAGCCTATTTATTTGAGCGTAATTATGCACCATCTACGGTTACTACATACGTATCAGCCTTAGGTTACTCTCACAAACTGTCAGGATACCCAGATCCAACGCGAGTATTCTATATCATTCAAATGTTAAAGGGCTATGGCAAAAACGGCGCACGATTAGAGAGTCGCCTTCCCATCACATTACCAATCCTCAAAAGTTTGCTCGAGGTATCTCCTCGAATTACAGGATCTCATTATCAAATTTGTCAATTTAAAGCTATGTGCTCATTGGCATTTTTTGTATTCCTGAGGATTGGCGAAATTACAACCTCAAAGAGTGTTGGTTGTCAGCCTTTGCAAATGCATCAACTCGCTTACATTTGTGACTCGAGTAACCAAGTGGTTGGTATAAAATTGACCTTCTATGATTTTAAACATAGTTACAACCAACGTCCATTTACTATGGTGATCAATCGTCAATCCGTGTGTTGTCCTATCCAATTACTTCTTGATTATCTCGCCCTACGGGGTAATCGGGAAGGTGCTATCTTGTGACGCACGTTGGGACACCGGTCTCGCGTGAGGCATTTGCTTCCAAGCTCTCTGAAACAGTTCGTATTTGTGGTCTTAACCCAACTCGTTATAAGGGACATAGTTTCCGTATCGGCGCGGCTTCGTACGCTGCGGGGCAGGGTATGTCTGACTCCCAAATTCGTATTCTGGGTCGATGGAAGTCGAATGCGTTTCATAAAAACATTCGAGTTCCATCGATGTCCACGAGTTCTTGACACTATATTGACTTGCATTGTTTATACGTTTGTGCGCGTCCAAACACTAGCGGGGAGTGTCTTGGCCGTGCTTAAACTTGTCAGACTTGCTTGCACGGGCAGAATGTCAAGGCAGGTTACCTAACAGATGTTTCCAGAGTCTTGCAGTGGTTGAGGGGCTGCAAGAAGTCAGCAGGAGGCAGCTTCTTGTGGCTGCTGTGTCACTGACTACCAGGTAATACCTTTAAATGACAACCGTGATTGCACTATAGAGCTTAATACCTACAATTTTTCTCAGACAGTTTGCACGGGTGGTTGTTCGAGTTTTAGTTAGTCTTTCCATAGTTTATCTGGGCAATACTTGTTCAATAACATGACAGGCATGTGAGTTATTACTTTATTGACTTTTTCGCACGGCGATGTTGCATTTGCCTTGGGTGGGGCGCATCTTCGCTGCACTCAGACGCTTTGGCGTAATTTGTGCCCTCGCCTTCACTGGGCAAAACAATTTTAACACATATGTTAAATTTAGAGTTAATGATTTCTGTTAAGAGGAGAATTTTTAGAAAATCGAGCAATTGGCGCTCAAAAATACCGTCATGCTTTGCGCGAAAACGAAGCAATTGTTGTTTTTGCGAAAATGGCAGAGTGAATATTCAGTTCGATGACTTACTGGCTAAATATTCGAGTGAGACGTTGCTGGATTTCAAGATAAATACTAGAAATGGATTCGTCATAACAATTTTAGTTAGCTAAAGGCTACAACAAGCTTTATACAGCAATTTTTGAATGAAACGGCTATTTTCAATTTGTGGAAGGGCCGACCAAGGGTGATGTTTGGCGACAGAAGTTACCAAGGTATGACAACTTTACGTACTTTATTTTCACGTTGGATAGTGTTAATATGGGCAGAAATTTATCTATTAAGAACGGTATTTGACCACACTTTGCAGCTACGCTAAACTGGTTTGACCTTTGCTACTGAATGTTTTATCATTGGTCATTTATTTTCTGAATATAATTTGTTTTGCTTCTTGCCATGGACTTTTACTTTCCTTTCTGTATTTTATCCTGTTACTGATTCAAACGTGCTTTAATCTCAAGGATATTTATATAACTACATAGCTAGGTAATTGTATTTTTAATTACCTAATTTGATGCCTTTCCAAAGTATTATTAAATTAATTATTGTCACTTTTGATTGATGCATTTAAATAAGATTTGCCCCATTATTACAAAAATTTCTAAAGCATAAAAATTGTGTAAAAATCTGATTTTCTACTAATCCATATTTCTGTGCAGCAAAAGGCGCTAATGTCCCTTTACCTAACTTACTGAAGGGTAAAATAACTGTTTTTAAAGGAAATCGAAGGTGAAGGTCGTTGGAATATTTTTTATGTTTTAACTCCAACCCTGCCATTTTGTTGGCATTTTACCAAAAATGATATACCTTTATATTTTGTAAAAAAAACCTCCTAAATTCATTGTCAGTTTTTAAAATTCATTAAAATTACCATTGATATATTCTAGTAGTCATAACAAGATAAGTAAACAAACTACAAACAAACATGAAAAGAAATGGTTGGACTTTTATCATAACCTCTTCATTGAAAGTTGTAAAATAGACCCAAGCATTTGGGGCTTCATTGCTTAAATTTGAAAAATATCCCTTATATTAAGCGTGCGCAGCCAAATTTCATGGTGTACTCTAAGTTTAAACACAAAGCTTCAAAATTATTGTATTTAAAAAAAAATCAAAGCCGAAGGTCGTCGCAGAATTTAGCCATTTTGTAAGGTTTGTCAATTTTTATTACCTGCTATTTTATTAAGGTGGCTCCATGCAGTTTTAGAAACTGCAAGAAAAATGTTTGTTTCAGCTTGGAAAGTCAATTAATATCAGTCAATAAATGTATTAATTAAATTTTGAACAGTAAATGTTGTGCCGATATTGAATAAGTTGTGTCATAACTGTCATTCATACTTATTTCCGAACCAAAACAACTTTCCTTGCCACTTGAGAAAAAAATTTGTACACGGCTTGAAGAGCGCTGAATAATTCATTGCTTTTCTCGCCCTAAATCTGTCGTTAAGATTTGGTCCATAATATCCAATCCATAATACAATCAGGTCGGACAAACAATAAACCTCAGTTTCACTTGGGTCGGACAGAATGTCCGGTGCTTTCCGCTCTACGTCAGACAATTTCACGAATGGGTCGGACAATGTCCGTGACCGACCGATATTTTAAGGCATGCATGCCATGAGTCTATTCCTGAAAGTCTCAGTAATCATTATAGATGAACTTGCTTTTCTTCTTTAGGTCAATTAAATCAGCTTACCCCCCCCCCCCCCACACAGTCCAGATTATATTTTGCAGTGCAAATTCACCAATGTGATTCCAACATAATTGATTTAAACTGTATTCCGGGTTGAACCTGCAAGTTGTCTTGTATATTTATCATACTATTATTCTCTTTAGGTGTTTGAAATTTCATCCTACAAAGCAGAAGTGATGTGTGAAGAGCTTTATCTATCAACAGTGGTACCACAACTTCTAAAGCTGCTACAAATTACTCTCTGTTTATATAAAAAATCAGATATTGGTAGCCTTTAAGAGAATATCTTAGTTTATTGAAAAAGACAATTTCTGTAATAATACTATTTGTTATAATAAATATCAGTTCTCAATTACAGTTGTTGAGAGTTAGGTGCAATATGGAATCTCACTTGACCATAAAGATTAACTATTACTAAATGAGGAACTATTGATGCATGTTTAGCCAGTACTTGATTTTGTTAATTGAAATAAACATACAAATATTTGTAAGCATTGTTTACTTTGTTGGCATTCTATGAAAAGTAGCATCAGAACTCAGCAAGAAGGGAGGCATGGGAGTACATGCCCACCCATAATTTTCTTCAAAGTGGCCTTTTCTATAGTAAAGAACAAGTGCAATCTTAAGAGCTTTAACTGAGTTTCCTGGTACACTGAGATCAGATTGTTTAAATTTTGCACTAATTAATATAAATATATGTTTCCCCAACCTTAAGATGTGCATGAGGTACAAACTCCTCCTTATAACACTGTAACAGCTACTTTATATCATTTCCAGGTGAAATTTTCAAAGCCTACTTTGCTTAGTCAACATAACAGGAAATTTAATAGGAAAATCTAGACTTCATGGTTCTATGTGCAGTGTGCTGCAGATTGCCTTGGGTGCCAGATGTTTTCACGTTTTTTGATTGCAATCGAACTTCGTCAAAAGTCAAAACTAAGTAAAATTTTACAAAGTATTAAACGTTAAACACTAAGGAGTTAAACGAAATTTCCCACATTTCTATTCACTACTTTCATGATATGCAACGTAAACCAAATTTCCATACATTGGCAGCACTTTTAGAGCCATATCATTGCCCACATTTCAATGTTTGCCCACAACGAACAGCACTAGAAAAACGCAATTACGCATGAATGCGTGATCGCCATTCTTTTGGAACTAACCGATTAAAAACAACACAGAATATATCCAGTGTCCCTATATTGTAATACTCTTTCTTGTTGACATCCTCAAATTGTATTTACATCAATATTTGCAGTCTTTTACAACTATAAATTCGAAGGCAAACACAGAAACACTCATCCCATCTTGTGATTTCCACATTGTTTCCATAGCAACCGGGCAATTACGTAATGTAAAAACAAAAGCCTGGTTACTAAGTTTTGAGCGTTTTTGACAAAAAATACGCGAGTTTCTAAAAAATCTCCTCTTAATGTTTAATAAGTTATGTTAATGATTAATAAAATGGCTAGGGAAATTTACCCCTAGCCCAAAATATCCCAAAATCGTGTCGGGAGTCTCACTTATATTTTGTGCCCAGTAAACGAGCTGCGGAAATGCAACATCCAGTGTGCGAAAGATTCTGTATAGTACCAAAAGTTACTCTGCAAGACGGAAAGCATAAATAGAATATTTGCGTGCGCGAATAGGAACTTTATGTTTGCGTCTGGTTAGTATTAGATTTAGAGATAAATAATTAGTTTAGATATCAAGGGTGTGGAGCAAATGTGTCTCCTAAGATAACAAGTTTGCCAGAGGCCAATGTTATAAGATAAGCTATACAATAAAATAATGACGTAGGGTGTCTGTCATAAAGCCACCCTCAAACTTTTTGCTGCCATTCGCTGCAGTCTTTCTGGCGAATAAGGACTTCAGAACTTTTCACATCCCGCCTCCTCCCCATCATGCATCCATATAGTTTCTTTGGCTAGGATTGTGCAAGGGGCTGCGAGTACTGGCGTAATTTGTGCCCTCACCTTCACTGGGCAAAACAATTTTAACACATATGTTAAATTTAGAGTTAATGATTTCTGTTAATGTTTAATAAGTTCTGTTAATGATTAATAAAATGGCTAGGGGAAATTTACCCCTAGCCCAAAATATCCCAAAATCGTGTCGGGAGTCTCACTTATATTTTGTGCCCAGTAAACGAGCTGCGGAAATGCAACATCCAGTGTGCGAAAGATTCTGTATAGTACCAAAAGTTACTCTGCAAGACGGAAAGCATAAACATGCTTTTTGCAACCTCGGCAACTCCTAAATCCATTATGTTCGCCTCCTGTTACAGGACATTGGTATAAGTCATTTATGTCCTTTTCAAGTTATTTAAATCTACAGCACTAGCATGTTGACGTGGCATTCAAAAGCTAGAAGCAGGTACACTTTTAATCGGAACTTACATGTACTTCGGACGCTATTTTACATAGATTTTGCATAAACTATTGGCGCACAACAGCTATTGTTTCATAACAGCCGAATACAGTATGTATTATACGAAATAAGGTATCAAACACAAAACTCCGGCAATTAAGCATTTGAAAATCTGTTGTTTCAACATAAATACCAGGGCGCTTATAGGACGGTGCAATGGTTGTGATTTTGTTGATCGACGTGTGATGTGGCAGTGGCCTGGGGCGAGTATGTTTTCGCCCGAAAATCCAAGCAAAACAGATTTTCATTTCTTGACAGTACTTGGCGATTTTTGTCTCATTTCTTTACTTATATGAGAAGAAAATTATTCAAGTTTAAAAGTAAAATATTGGTTTTCCTATGGATACAATATATTTTTGGTGTAGAAGCCGTTGTGAGAGAGATTTGATGTGGAATATTGTCCTCGATAGCTCTTTGGCTTTCTCGATTTCCATGGCGGCGAAAATATATTTTTACAACGATGGTAATAACAGACCCTAGAGTGCGGGTATGTTGAAGTTTATTTGCTTAATATGTTATTCTTATATTTTAAGAGTTTGCTTCCAATCGAAGTCTATTCTTAGGACATATCAAAGCTGAAAACGATTGTTTTTAATGCGAAATATTTTCCAGTAGACTACATCAGTCTGAGAACACAATGTTCAGCAGTACATGACTTGCTTATGGCATTTACATGTACAGCAAACGACTGGGGTTTTGTTATCAAAAACATGCGTTTATTTTGAGAATTAACTTAACACGCATAACCATTGACCTTTATTAGCGTTCGATAGAAGAAACATTTAGCTTCCACAGCGTATCCCAGATTTCAAAAAGGATAGCGCAAAGGAATCAACCTCAAAATGTTATATTTAAGGGAAAATTAAGAGAAGTACTTGTGACATATCTATCCTAAAAAATTTACGGAGGGGGCAAACTTTTAACCAACAATGCGGATCGGGTTGGTAAATACATTAATCCTATTTCAACAGTCGTAACACTTAAGCCCACACATTAAGTGATGTCAACAGAATCACAGGGTAGCAAAACTATAACATCTTCGCTATTTTTTATGGTTAAACGTTCTAAAAAGAAGCTTTAAAAGGGGTCAAATTTCAGCCATGATATCTCCTAGGAATCAACTCCGATTTTAACAATTTTTTTAAGATATAAACTTGAGAGAAGAAACTTCAACATGCCTGAGGTTTTCAGAGAGGGTCACCATATTGAAAAAAGATATTCTCATTTGAAATTTTATCTCCATTCTAAGTGACCAAACACACGCGCATTATCGATAATAAATTCTTCAGTTCTGACAGCAAAATCTTTGCTAAATTCAAACTGACTACGTACTCAGAGTGATATTACACGTAAATATTCCGTTAGTTTGTATTCACACTTAAAACGATGCGAAATATGAACGCAAGAACTAGACATATAAAAATCTGTTTTTTCTTCAAATTTCACCAAAATCGGACTCGCACCAGGCTACTTCCGCATCACACGTAAATCAGCGCGCGCGCGCTCGTTGCGACCCTTTTCCTTTGAATTATGAGCCCTCGACCGGATCCGTTCCAGTCGAGGGCTCATAATTCAAAACATGATCATAATACGAGAAATAGCGAATTTAATTTCGCATTACCTAAGCCAAAAACAAATAATATGAAAAAGGGGGCTGAGGCTTGGAATAACCTTTCCACTGCAATAAAATCGTCGAAAAGCATCTCTAGCTTTAAAACCAACATAAAGCGAACATACTAATACTGGAAATTCATTTTCAGTCACATAATTTTTTGTAGACCATTGATATTTTATATAATATATTTGTAGTGCATGCACACGGCCTATTGGAAGATCATCTTTTTCTTTCTTTCTTTTTTTTTTTAATTAACATCATTGTAAATAATTAATCAGGTGAAATAGTACCGTTTTTAATAAAGTCAATAAATAAAGTCAATGGAAATTAACACCATTGGAATCCTTACAAAATAAGCTTTTTAACAGTGGGCTATTTTGCCGACTAAACATTACAGAATCAAAAATACTACAAGTTTAATCCCAAACATACCTCCAGTATACTCCAGTTCAACTCAAACAATCTTTAATATCTTCTTTATTCTTCCATATTATCGGAAACTTCTAATTGTCGAAATTTAGCTTTTTATCTGTGTCTTTCTTATCTAAAGTTTCGCTTCGATACTAAGTATAGAAATATTTATTTTGAATTTTTTTTTATTTATCGGGAATTTTCCAGCATGCACGCGCTTGCCGTAGTTTGACTATATATGGTTTGCCCACGCGCTTCAGTCCCGACAAAAAGATCTTATGTAGGGTATTGTACCCTGGGGAATTCATTCCGGCCACTTAAAAAACCATAGCAACAGTCTTTGTTTGTGTTTGGGCCTTTTCCGGTTATTTTTGTCTGAAATTCCGGTTTGACCCGTACGCTACATTTAAAATTTCGCCGTAACCTTGTCAATTTTTATTGTGTTTCTTTGAAAGTGGGTCAGTATGTACTGTTTTTAAAGTTCTATAAAACGGTGTATTAGCGAAAATCACACGGTTTTTAAAACAGAAGTTATAATCGACCAAAAGTACTGAATATATAATTAGTTTACGATAATAATAAATATCAGATTACAAAGGTGTTAAAACTCACGGAGATCTGTAAAACAATGTGTTTAGTGATTTGTTTGGCATTAGCCAAGAACAGGTGTGTTTGCTGAATCGATTGGTGGTATTTTCGTCCGTTTTGGGTGAGGGGCGCCAAAGATACAAGCGCTCAAAGTCATCATCCTTTGGCGGTTGATATTCGACGCTACCGTTTAGAAAGAGTTAAAAAAAAACAAAAAAACAAAAAAAAAACGATAGCAAAAAGTCGATCGCGCGACATGTTGCACTGAATGGAAATCAGCCTTTATATACAAGCGCCCTGATAAATACATTATCCGTTACACGCATTTCATAGTTTCGTGGTTGTTTATTGTTTAAATAGCCTATACACCGGCTTATGCATAATTTAAATCAAAAACGGCACAGTCATGATTAAGTAGAGCGAATGCAATTTGTTATAAGATTATCAACTATATTGATTTACCACTAAAAGCAATTACAAATTTGCATTTGGAAAATCTTTTAAGTAAAGTATAAAAGTATAGAAGTAAAAAGTGTTTAAATTGACAATTCCGTTCTTGTACACAGTTTTCTTTCTTTTCCAAATTAAAGCATGTCCTTTGAATTTAGTTTTTCCAAAATCTGACCGGCTAAGGGCTAATTTCAAATTAAAACAACTGGCTACCATCCCAAAATGACCGGCTAAATCATGGTGGTAGTCGGGCGTTGATTTTGTCTGGTCTAAGTGTCTTGTAGCAACTATATTATGTAATAGGATAAAAAAAATTGGTAAAATCACTCTAAGTATGTTTGAATAAAGTATAAAAGAAAAACCTGAGATGAAAACATCTTGAAAATGTAAGATATCCATTCATATCTACATATAATAAATACAAAGTTGAAAAATTTACTCGCCACTTAGAAAAAATCAACACACGGCTACCACCAAGAGTTAGCATGTCATTCTGGTTTCTCGGTAGCCAGTCGTTTTAATTGGAATTTATATGAGGAGCATGTAGCCGGTCAAATTCTGGCGAAACTAAATTTAGTTGACACTTAGAAAAAATCAATTTGAAATTACTATGGGTAGCCGGCAGCATTTTCACTCAATTAAATTAGCTTTACATTCAGAAAGAATAGCAAAATGTTGTGTTTGTATGCTCTGTTTTATAGCCTTAATTTTCCATATATTTGTTATTCATGCGTAGGAACAACATATTTTACGTTGGTCATCGTCATCACCAGTCGCAGCCGCAGCCGCAGCCACAGCCACAGCCACAGCCACAGCCACAGCCACAGCCACAGCCACAGTCACAGTCATAGTCGCCCTTGTTTCAAATCATGCGACGTTTGCGGCAAATCTTTTTAAATGCAAGACTGGTAATCGTCTTCGCCGCAAAAAGACTGTTCATGCGAATAAAAATCGTAACCTTGGACAACAATACTTTATGGTTAATGGATCTATACAGTTCTGCAACACCCCTTTATTTGTATCGTAGCAGGATGTACATAATTAGCAAGACTGTATGGGTGAAGACCACAACCTCAGCGTATCATTTGGTGTTATGGTCAATAGCAGCAATCCTATTTTGATATGATGAGAACAATGCCTGGAATAGAATTCAATGAAGGAATACCTGAGGATATCGACAAAGCAAATCACCTAGATGTGTCTCAGCGGAATTTGATCGAGCTAGATGATCTTAATGTTAAGGCACAATCTAGCAAGGACAAGGGTATAGCTGATATTTTCATAAAATGGAATCATCACAGAAATTTGTAAAAATATATTTCATCAGAGAAAAGGAATGATGAATATTACTCCCAACGCCCATTATATCCTGTTGTTTAAGTCACTAATAGATAGGCAACAAATATTTATGCTTCCAAGAAAAATTCATCCTGACAGAGTGCGGGAGTTTATGAGGAGCTATGAAGAAGCCACGAGTCGTCCTCGCGGGTATTTGATGTTGGATTTGAAAATCTAGAACGGATGATAAACAACGACTCAAAACAAATGTACAGCTCCACAGCTTACCGCGGTTGAAAAAAGCAAGCTTTATTCTGACCAACTAAATCGATTTCTTGAAACCCAGATATTGTTGAATTAAGATGCTGCTCCTGAACCTATGGACATGACATAACCAATGCCTGTTATTCCTAAACGTGGCTTTCTCACACCACCAACAACAGTTGAACAACGGCCGAAACTCAAAAACATTTTTTTTCACAATTAACAGACTCCTCAGATTGAAAACCTAAAGATTTAGCAATGTTGACGCCGGAGAAGCAGGAAGGTTACAAAATAAAACTACTTCACGTGAGACAAAAATATATTCCTCTGAAAGCTGACGGTATTGCAAGATTATCACCTGAAGACAGACAAGAATATGAGACTTCTTTAAAGATACAAAAGACGCCTAAACGATACGCTCTAAGGTGCAGACCTTAGTAGCGTAAAAAAATAAATCAATAAATGTGTTTAAAAATGAATTTTGTGTGTGCTGTATGTACATTGTAAAAAATTTCCACGTCCTATAATTACATATTCTAAATTTATTCAAACCAGTTTCGCTAATGATTAACTAATGACTCTCAACCTACATAGCAACAGCCACATGTTTACATACAATGTTTGTAAAGCAAGACTTAGCCAATACTTTAGACAAAAATGCGACCTAGTGATTTACGGTCACTCGCTTGTATAAATTTCAGTAAATAAACGCTTGAAACTATGTAAATTTAATTGTTAGGGGTATATTGGTCGACTCAGAAAGCCGTTTGTTTCGCATAAGGCAATAATAAACGCGTTCCAAACAATTTTGAATAATTCTAAAGTAGCAATTTCAAAGGAAATATCCATAATTTTGCGGAATTTACCTATTTTTTCCGCAAAAATTCAATAAATTTCAAAATAAAAGATTCTTGTAAAAGTTTTAAAAAAAATCACATTTTTTTGCGAAAAAGTGTTAAAATGACATTTAAAAAGATAATTGAATTTTGCGGAATAAAAAATTATCAGCTTATTTTCGTGTTAGTTTAAGATGATATTGCGAATTACATATATTTGCTATTCAAAATCAATCAAAATTAAAGAAATTTGAAGAAAGGTAAATAAATTTTGTGAAAAATGTTATTTTTTGCAAAATATTGTATGGAACATTCACTTTCTTGCAAAAAAACTTATTTTCAACTAAAACATTTTAATTGTCTGCAAAAATAATGAAATGTGGAAAAGGAGAAATGGTATGAAAAGGGAGTCCGAAATTCGGATACCTTTTTTGCTGGAAATGAAATGATTGCCAAAAAATTGAGAAATGATAAGAAAAGGGAGTCCGAAATTCGGATACCTTGTTTGCTGGCAATGAAATCATTCTAAAAAAATGAAGAATTGATAAGAAAGGGGAGTCCGAAATTCGGACACCTTTTTGCCGGCAATGAAATAATTGTCAAGAAATGGAAAAGTGGTAGGAAAAGAGAGTCCGAAATTCGGACACCTTTTTGCCGGCAATGAAATAATTGTCAAGAAATGGAAAAGTGGTAGGAAAAGAGAGTCCGAAATTCGGACACCTTTTCGCTGGCAATGAAATAATTCTCAAAAAATGGAGAAATGATAAGAAAAGGGAGTCCGAAATTCGGATACCTTTTTGCCGGCAATGAAATAATTGTCAAGAAATGGAAAAGTGGTAGGAAAAGAGAGTCCGAAATTCGGACACCTTTCGCTGGCAATGAAATAATTCTCAAAAAATGGAGAAATGATAAGAAAAGGGAGTCCGAAATTCGGATACCTTGTTTGCTGGCAATGAAATAATTGTAAAAAAATGGAGAATTGATAAGAAAGGGGAGTCCGAAATTCGGACACCTTTTCGCTGGCAATGAAATAATTCTCAAAAAATGGAGAAATGATAAGAAAAGGGAGTCCGAAATTCGGATACCTTTTTGCCGGCAATGAAATAATTGTCAAGAAATGGAAAAGTGGTAGGAAAAGAGAGTCCGAAATTCGGACACCTTTCGCTGGCAATGAAATAATTCTCAAAAAATGGAGAAATGATAAGAAAAGGGAGTCCGAAATTCGGATACCTTGTTTGCCGGCAATGAAATAATTGTCAAGAAATGGAGAATAAGAAAAGGGAGTCTGGACATCTTTTTCGCTGACGCTAATAGTGAATCTTTCAGAACGTAGTGACCTATAATTGTTGTGATATATTACCACAATTTTTATTACTATTAATACACTTAAATATTTACAACCCTTGAAATGTGGTTAACATGGTCTATATTCTCCACAATGTTCTACTTCTAGTCACTCTTACCAAGTATATGTATTATGTGTTCAACAATTATGTTCTTACTGTGACGATGTGATCATTGCAGGGTCTCTTGTTGCAAACTGAATTTGATTACCACTACTTCTTCGCAGTGCACGATGGAATGCCGTATGTGTCTTTGGTAATCCAACTGGCCTGCAATAACCTTGGTGTTTATTTCAACCATAACCTTGTCAGAATAATCCTGCGACAGAAAAATTAAGGATATATTATTTACACAATGTACCATATTACTACTATACATGTACATGATTCTAGATTCCCTTATATTTAAATAAATGAAATATTCCTGAAATGCTCTTACACAATAAAAAAGCAAAACACTTTGCACTGGGACAGCAGGGCTGCAGACTTACCATAATAATGTATAGTTTCCTCTTGAAAATTTCCAACTACCCTTGATAGTTGTTTTATCAAGCAAATTGCTTAAAATCATTCTTATAATTATCGTATAATATTTAATAGTTGAACATCCTTGGCATGAATGAAACGATACAGTATGTCTACAAACTGCGATCAGGCTTTTGTTATTGTTTACATCATACCAAATGCACCAAGTTTGATCCTGGGAATTCCTGGTGTGATACTTTCAGTTGATGATGTCGTGATAACTTTTAATGTGCAACTGAAATCGGCCTGACAAATCGCAGCATGTATAAAAGAATGCTTATATAAACCTGTAGCCATCGTGGGGCAAGCACAATAGAGTAACGATGCCATTCCCTTGAGACAAGTATTCCCATTGGGACGAGGTAATGTTTTTACCATTCTGTTTGCACCACTTGGCAAGATGGCTGCCGGTATCGTGAAACCTACTATAGAGGCACACGGCTTCATTCTATCAAGTATAATCAAGTATAGCTGCGAACGAAGATCAAATGTCAAGGTTCAATCGCACAAATTTCGTTCCAAATGTTTACTATATTCATACAACCACGAATAGATTCCCTTCAGAGTTCATACTATATACAATCACATTGTTAATATCATATTATTTTACATCACTGTTATTATCACATTGTTAAGAAACATTATGCAGGAGAAGCTAAAAGTTTGTTTTTGAAACCAACTAGCCAGACAGTGTAATCAAATATATGACGGTAGTGAATATGAATATTTACTAACCTTTATACCGTCGCTATTTTCCTTCGCAACTTGTATAATGAATTGGGACACCCCAAGTTCAGATCGTCTTCCCCATCTAAAGAGATCTGCCGCTTGCTAGCGTTTGTGGATCAGACGATCAGTAGATGTATTCGTTGCTTCGCTTGTCTGCAACACTTCCCGTCTTTGACGTCTGGGGCCTCTGGGCATAATAATACTCTAAATATCACTCGCTAAAATTGTGCCAACAGACCCAGAAACTACACGGTATGGGTAAATAATCCATTGAAGTATTATTGTCTTCTTCCAATTTGCTAGTCTTGCAATTTAAAGACATTTAAATAGAACAGAAAATAGTCTAATCCCACTAGTTCAAATATGATGCTTGCATGGGTTAAATGTATACCTAATATGGTCATTCCCTCCAAATTTTGCCTTTGCGAATTATAAACCTATGACTCACTTGAAATGTGATCCTTACAGGCCATGAATAATATGCGCGTGTCTGCTGTTTTCATTGGTCTATAGATGATCAGCGTTTCATAGCAGAATTTTGATTGGCTCGCGTGCATATGTTGTGTTCAAATCTGTGACCAACGTCCCAGCGGGCACACGACGTTGTTTCGACGTTGAATTTTGGTAGAATAAAGGTTGCGACGTCGACAACCTACAATCCACGTTACTTTGACGTGGTTTTACAAACGTTAAATCAACGTCAATCAACCAACGTTGTTTCGATGTTTAATCATGGTTGATTAGGTGACGTCAATTTTATAACGCAATATCGACGGTGTTTTGACGTCACTACACAAACGTTTAATCGACATCAAATTTTAAACGTTGTTTCGACGTTTAATCATGGTTGATTAGGTGACGTCAATTTTATAACGCAATATCGACGGTGTTTTGACGTCATTACACAAACGTTTAATCGACATCAAATTGTAAACGTTGTTTCGACGTTTAATCATGGTTGACTAGGTGACGTTAACTTAACAACGTAAAGTCGATGTTGTTTTGACGTCCGTATAAAA
Organism: Trachythela sp. YZ-2020; assembly: GCA_016169945.1. NCBI lineage: Eukaryota > Metazoa > Cnidaria > Anthozoa > Malacalcyonacea > Clavulariidae > Trachythela > Trachythela sp. YZ-2020. The sequence continues at coordinate 8,741,942 of JADLSH010000260.1, forward strand.
ACGTTTAATCAACGTCAACTAATTTACGTTGTTTCGACGTTTAATTATGGTTGATTACGTGACGTCAGTTTGATAACGTATACTCAACGTTGGGTTGACATCACGATTCAAACGTTAAATCGACATCAATTAGTAGACGTTGTTTCTACGTTTAATCGTGGTTGATTACGTGACGTTAACTTAGCAACGTAAACTCGACGTTGTTTTAACGCCACGATAGAAATGTTTAATCAACATCAGCTAACAGACGTTGTTTCAGCGTTCAATCGTGGTTGATTAGGTCACATACAGACGTCAAATTTTTCGACAAGATAAATCCACGTTGCCTTTATGTTTTAAATAATCACACTTATCTAGGATAGACATCGCGATGTTGTTAATCGTAAGGAGTTCCGTGATCGAGCATTTAATTACCGAAAAAAAGTTATGAGAAAGACTTATATAGATTATTTATCTGGAATATCCCCTTTGATTTAACATAATTAAGTATGTTCATCGATGGTACTGAATTGCCATTTAATAGTTAATTCAAAGGCGTAGCCAATTTAGCAAATGTTACAGTCAAGAGGGGAGGGGACGACCTTTTGGCTAAGTCGATCATTCTTTCAAATATTTATTGTGCTGGATATCAAAATATATTTTGCAATACTAAAATTCATACTGTACGTCGCATTTAAACAATATTTAAATATGCATATGTGTTTTTCTGGACCATATAATATCATTCGAAAAGGCTGCATATTAAGCAACGATCGACTTACTACCTTATATGGATATATTTACCATAATTGGTCAAAACAGAGCCCAGTCTCTTCACTTATCAACACGGTTAAATTTCCCGCGAGTTTCAGGCTTAATTTCAGCTTTTAGACCTTTTTGCTTTTTACAAACTCTTGATAAAAAATTACGCTGTTTTAAACGCCAACGAAAAGGAGATAAAGAAAAGTTGAACAGGTTAGTCAAACTTTAACGTTTATCTCGTTCCGTGGGGTATAAAAAACGGGTTTTAGCGACTGTATTAGTTTGTAAAATTCAGTCGCAGTGGCCTTACAATGAAAAACATAATGTTTGCTTGTTGTGGGATTTCAAGGCACGTACATTTGCGTTAATATAGAGAAGTTTTCGCTTATTGTATTTACATGGCTTCGTCTTCGAGTTAAGAGCAATATTTAAAAAGGAAAAATGGTTGGCTTCCAACTTTGTTACGGGGTAAATTAAATATCTCCATGTCCCGAAGAGTGAAACAGTATTAAAAAAACGGCGTCTTCAACCATAGTATAAATGTATTTTCAATAGCAAAAAGGGCAGTCAAACCTTCTTTAGCTGCGATATGGTTGCTTTATAATATTTTTTAATGTTTTAACGATGTTTTTGGGATCAATTTGCACCATGATATATTTGGAAACTAGTGTTTTTTGCGGCAAAAACGTGAAAAAGAAATATATGTTCATATAGCCACCATGACGTTTCATTTCAAACTCCGACCACTGACCTTAGTAATATAGTGGATGGCGATGAAGTAATTTAAGGTGGCTCCCTACAATTTTTGAAATATGGTAAATTTAGATTGATTTTTTTGAAGAACTGTTACTTGTTAGCAAACAAAAATTGTACCACATATATTGAGCAACATTCTAAGAGTCGGAATTACTCGGAAATTGTTCACAAATATGACGTCATTATCGTTGCTATGGTAACAATGACGTTTCAATATGGCCGACATTTGAGCTTTTAACGCATTTTGCTCGAAAAAACGCCTGGTTAGCCCCATTTTTTATTTCATGAAACGTTTTTCTGTAGAAAAATAGATCATCTAAACAAGTTTAAAAAAATTCTGTAGAGCGAAATTTTAAACAAATTAATAAACATGATTTTTCGCTATAAATATTTTTTGGCTCTACAGAATTTTCTTAAACTTGTTCAGATAATCTATTTTTGTACAGGAAAATGTTTCATGAAATAAAAAATGGGGGTAACCAGGCGTTTTTCAGGGTAAAGTGCGACAAAAAACACAATTTCGGCCGTCTTTGTTACTATAGCAACGGTGATTACGTCATTTTTGTAAACAATTTTCAGCTCTTAGAATGTTGCTCAACATAAGTCATACAATTTTTGTTTTGTAACAAGTAAAAATTATTTTAAAAATTTGATCTAAATCGTAAATTTTCCACATTTCAAAAAATGGTAGGGAGCCACCTTAACTATTTAAGGAATCTTTGGGCAAACTTGGGAATTTCAGAGCTCATAGCAAGAAATTTGAGAGCCCGACAACAAAAGAAATGTAGTGTCCCATATACTAATATAAAAGTACAGAATAGGAAAGTATAAATAGTACATTTTATATGTATGAAAGTTTGATTTCCATTGCTGTGTTCACTAGCTGTATACAGTCATGATGTGTATACAGATTCAGTATCTATTGCTATATTTGGTAACATAAAGTATTTGGGAGTTCATTAAATGATCATATATCCTTGGTTATTTGTCCATTGAAAATTCTTGTTTTGAACACCACTGAGTTCTACAGTACAATAGACAAATTGCAATTTTAAACGTAAATGCCATCAGCCCTCTCTGGAGGAACAATTCCAGATTTTAATAAATTCACTAATCTTCGACAAGAAGAAACTTATCCCTTTATGCATACATATGTATACTGCTTTCTCCTCAATGCACTTGGGAATTAAATTTCTGTGTCTGTAAATTGTGTAGTTGCTAGAAGCTACCAAGTATAGTATTATATCAGTGACACAGGAAAATCTGCTCAATGGCCTAGTCTAAATCTGGATAGCCAACATGTGTGCTTGCTCCAGTAAAATAGCTATTTCAACTTCTAAAAACTGACTTTGTCATCTTGAATGAAAAACTGTGGATGCAATGCACTCATTAATGTACCCTAGGCAGCTACTCCATTATATCACTCTGTCTCCATTATATAACGATTTCATTCAAAGAAACTTTGAATTAATTACCAATAGCAATGTGTCAATTATCTCCAAAATGACAAGGTTTTCAACAGCCTCAAACTCATTTTTTTATTAAAATTTGTTTTCATCGTCTATCCAACGACAACGTCGAAAAATGGCGTCGTACGTTAATTCAACCTTGATTCGAACGACGTTGAAACAACGACGTTATCTCAACTTCATTTCGACGTCAAACGGCAGACGTTCAATCAACGTTGTTACTTTAACGTTTTTTAAAGGTCATGAAGCAACGTCGATTCTATTTGCATATTCAACCTTTTTTCAATGTCTATGCAACGTCTGAAAGTGGCGTCGTTTCAACGTCGATGCCATCGACGTTCAAACAACGTCATGCTTTCACCGTCATTTCGACGTCCAACGGCAGACGTTCAATCAACGTTGTTACTTCAACGTTGTTTAAATGTCATGATAGCAACGTCGATTCCATTTGCATATTCAACCTTTTTTCAATGTCTATCCAACGTTTGAAAGTGACGTCGTTTCAACGTTGAATCGACGTCATTTTGCCCGCTGGGGTTTGTTTTGATTCTTTTGATGAGCGGTCTCTTTGCTTTGAGTCAGCGCGCGAAGGATAACACTTCTAAATATTGTTAATATGCCAAATACAGGGGAAAACCTTCTTTAGCTTCGGCAAGAGATCGTTTTGATCAAGGAAAGTAGTGGCTTCACTGGCTTGTAGCAGACAAAAATATATATTCAGAGGTCGAGTGGCCATGCCAAGGTTGTCTGACGCGCGTTGTGGTCGGGTCAAGCAAAACGTTGAAACCTGATGCAGCTAAGGTAAGCGTAATTATACAAAGTTTCTAATACTGTAAGCTAACTAATGTATACATTGTTTACTATATAAATATTCTGTGACAATTTTTCTATGACAAATATATTTGGTCATGTGGATGAGACAGCGAATAATTGTTGTCTTTGCGCCTGGAACGTACTGCTTTGTGCCACATACGAGTCATATACAGGAGCAAACATTCACGTAATATGACAATTTTACTTGGCGACATCTGGCCACATAAAAACTGGTGCGCAATTTGTCAGCAAATGTATTTGCCACATAAAATCTGGGCAAATTCATTCTTCCATGTACGCGAGCAAATAGAAATTGTCGCAGAGCCCCATCGGCTCTCTTGTGGATAGGGCTTTATGCCACTAGTCAATTGAAACCCCGACTTTCGGGAGTATGCGGAGGAATTTTAAAAGTCTAGCACTCTAGCTTTCCATCTAGTCGTCTGATCAGTCTTTTCTGATATAAAAACGTGCTGCTACACGGAGCTGTCAAAGAAAAAAATCGGGTTAACGTGTGTCAGTTTAGCTCTACTATAAAGTTAAATCCCCGGTATTTTATCCCGGCCTTTGTATTAGTCTTAAAACCTAAAAACCCCAGGTAGCTTGATGGCAATGTTGGTTAAAACTCTGTATTTCCACCGCAAAGTCCCGTTAAACCCCCGCATGGTCGAGGGTGGGGTTTCAATTGACTAGTGCATTATTACTATACAGTTTTGAGCTTTTTTTTGTAAAACTCGCTTAAAACTGTTCATAAATAGTTTCGCATTTAGCATATACTGGACCAATTTTGATGAAACGAATATCAGAATGTTTCAAATGAAGAGCTCTATTCAACCAACTAACCTTTGAAGCCTTCCTGCTAATTTGAAATTATGAATGTGGTCCCTACCCTTGATATAGTCGAAATATATTAACCAGAATTAAGTTGTCTTGTTTTTATCCATATCATGGATTTTCAAGATGCATCAGTTGATTCAACTTAAACGTACTTACTTGTTTTCAGTTGCTGGAGTTGCTGCTGCCTGCTATGAAGGAAAAGAAAAGCGGTATGTGTCTTGTTAACAACGAGGACAAGCAACAAATGGCACAAAGAGTACTAATAATAAACTAACTAGCCAGTGAATAAACACTGTATATATTTTGAACTATTGTTTAGTCTGGGGACGAATTTTCAGCACTTGATAGGCCTATAGACTCAATAAGTTTACAATATGCAATTTTCAGTTACTGAAGTGATTTTCAGCCATTGTTTTTTCTGTTTTTAGTTTTACTTTTCAGTGTTTATTCAAAAGATTCCACTACAGCGTGTATTTCAATAGAAGTATTTTCAAAAGGTTGAAAATGGCTTCAATGGCAGAGATCGCTTTTTTTAAGATTAATCACAGTGCACAGTCACACTGTTTAATATAGTTAAGAAATAAGTTTCTAGTATAGGCCCTTGACCTTGCGCAAGTAAAAATTTGGAGATGACATTTGTTGGACACCAGTTGAAGTTCCACAGGGTAGTAACTAATTAACAATTAGACAACGAGGCCGAGTTGGCTATGAGCGAATAGTCAACGAGGCGAAGCCGAGTTGACTATTCGCTCATAGCCAACGAGGCCGAGTGTTTTAGTATAAACTATAGCATTTATTGAGAACTAGGGAACACAATACAAAAGTAAACAAAAGTATTAATATTAATTTTAATAACTTATTCTCCGGAAATGACGCGCCAGGTCACGCGATTACAACAAGCGACATTTTTAGAACTGTCAAGTTTCATTCTTTAAAGTTTCAACTGTTGACAAACATGGTTTTAAATGTCAGCAAACTATTTATCAAAGAAAATAATGCAGAAGAAATATTACAGTTTTATATAAATTATTTCACAACAAAGTTTCGGATGAAACAAAAGTTAAGAAGAATAATTGTTGTTTACGATCGACAGAGTGCAGCCATGGAAGCTGTACGACTGCTGTCCTCGCATCTGAATGTTGGTTTCGTTTCGAAAGTTTTCGTTACTCAAACTCAAAGGCATCACAGTCACAGTGGATGTTGTTGGAAGCGGCTCTTTGCTGGAAGTGGTTTCTAATGCTGCGACGACATTATGAGCAGATTCATCAGCTTCTCCAGATATGAAACGACTTAAAATATTTGACATATTTTCTTTTTGTTGGAATGATGCTCTTGAGTTGTACGCCTGGATTGAAGTATCCGATTTATGGCCAGTAACTGCCTTGATGTGTCTAGCCTCTACGTGGTTATCTGACAGGACCGTGACTGATGTTGCTCGAACACAGTGGTTTGTTAGATGCGGGATTATTCCAGCTGCCTTAGATATGGTTTTCATCATGTTCGCCAGAGTGCATTCGCCAAGGGGACTATTGCAATACCATATCTCCTCTTCGTCTGGCAGAAACTTTGTGGACATTTCTCGTGGACGTTGAAATAGGACGGGTTGCATTGGATGTAAGTGGCTCAGGAAGTTTTCAATTGTTTTCACTGGGCACCGTTGGGAATTCATCACTTCAAACATCTTCCCGTCCGATTCGTCCGTGTTGTCGTTGAGGCCTCCTTGATGATTCTTTGTTCCTAGCAAGCGGTCACGTCGGAATTCAAAATATCGTCGGCCTTGTGCTGTAGTGTGGAGAACAAGCATATCTTTCGTGAGTTTCCTCTGGTTTTCTCTCCCTCGTTTACCAAAGTAAAAGGTAATATAGAACCAAGCCGTTTGTAAAAGCTTCCGAGGGTTCTTGGAGTGACAGTCGGTAAGTTCGCCGCTTTCGTACAGCTTTTGTAGTTGCTCGCTTGTTATCGGATGCTTGTGGATAACTGGACCGACTTTCCCCTCTCGAGTGAGTTTTTTGCAGATAGCATTCAGTGTTTTATTAGCTTGTTCAAACACAGGGTCGCCGATAATGGACCAGGGTTTGTTTTGAGGCGGTTGTTTTAGATAGCGGTCGATGGCAGATCTTATTGCACGAAGAGTTGAGACTTTAAACTCACTCCCGTCTTGTTTTCTTGCAGCTGCATAAAACTTTTTCAGGCAGAGAGAAAGCTCGTCTTTTTGCATTTCTTCTATTTGGGCAGAAAATTCTTGTTGGCTTGCAAACCATTCTGAAATATATTTCATATATTATAAAAGGGAAGCAAATATTTTAACTTTTGTTCGTGTAAAACGTTTAAAATTGAGTATTTGTTATTTTTATGCATTTTCTTACCCTTAAAGATTGCTATTCCGTATTTTGTTGCTCTCTTGGTTTTTTCTGGCACGGAATTGTCCAACAAGTCGTCTAAAAACTCATCAGATACTTCGGCAAAACGTGAATTTTCCGCCATTGTTTTGAATTTTGCTACTAGTAGACTATCACTAATAGCCTACGAGTAGCGTAGCCAATCAGAACGCAGGAAAAGTGATAGTCTATTACTAAGTTTATACTAATAAATGGTAGAACCGTAGATATTACACCTGCAAGTTATATGTAGCGGTTCCTGGTAATTTTTCTAATATAACTATAAGTTGCACCAATAAATATCATTGTCACCCATTGACGTGTAAAATATTTAGTCAAAACAAAAAAAACCCGCAAGGGAGTGTTAGGGGTGATGATGGGGTCAGGATCCAGAATACCCCTGCAAGATGAAGTACCTGCATATATTATGTCAATGTCACCTAGCAACAGAGCTAGCTCATGTATTTATAGTATCATTGATATAAATTCAGTATAAAATTCTGGTTAATCTAGAGGAAATTATTGTTTTGATGGCTTTGAAAAGAAAAAATCTTGAGGCAGTTCGAAATATGGAAAATGTAGGCGAAGTAAACTTATTGTTTGTGGAAATACCATTGTTATTTGATTTTGAAAATTCAGACACACAGCTTGGTGGGAATTAATAATTCCAATTTTAATGTAAATTTTGAGCTCGAAAGTCGAAACTACCCAACTGGCACTCAACTGTTAAGAGTCGATAAGAGGTATGTTAATCACTGTAAGAAACATGTGAGAACATAGGATATTTTTTATTCTTCGTGGGGAGGAATAATGAATTAATATCGACAAAAATTGCTTGTGTGTATGTTTCCCAGTCGGTCAGGTTGGGTGCCATCTTGAATAATAATTGTAATAAGTTAATACATGTAGTAGATAATAATTTTGGTTTGAGTGCACGACAATAATTTTGTACTAAATTTCTGGCCACAATGCTTTTATTCTTCGGTGTATTGAAATGTAGCCCTATAGTGAGACAACTTTAAAATATATTTTTTACTACAATTGGAACGATTTGATCTATAAGGGATTCTGGAATTCAGACACCCATTTGATGTTACAGTCAAACTGGATGTTCTCTTGCGAGCAACATTGTAATATTGCAATTTTGATTAGGAGATTGCTTTGAGCAATTTGCAACCACATTGCAAATTGAGGGGAACACATTGCAAATTGAAATTCACAATCAATTTAGTAAACAAAGCCTCTGATTGGCTACTAGCAAAAAAGAACCTCCAATCCAATTGCTCGGAACATTTGACTGTAATATTTATGTGGAAATTGAAACATTTGAGCTGTATTAGGGAGTCCGAAATTCGGGTTCCTGTTTGATGTCGATATTTATGTGAGATTTGGAAACATCTGGCCTGTAAAGGAGTCCGAAATTCGGACAACTTTTTGATGTTGATATTTATGTGAGATTTGGAAACATTCGACCTCTAAAGGAGTCCGAAATTCGGATACCTATCTGATGTTGATATTTATGTGAGATTTGGAAACATCTGGCCTGTAAAGGAGTCCGAAATTCGGACAACTTTTTGACGTTGATATTTATGTGAGATTTGGAAACATTAGACCTCTAAAGGAGTCCGAAATTCGGATACCTATCTGATGTTGATATTTATGTGAGATTTGGAAACATTCGGCCTGTAAAGGAGTCCGAAATTCGGACACCTGTTTCATGTTGATATTTATGTGAGATTTGGAAACATTTGGCCTGTAAAGGAGTCCGAAATTCGGATACCTATCTGATGTTGATATTTATGTGAGATTTGGAAACATTCGGCCTGTAAAGGAGTCCGAAATTCGGATACCTATCTGATGTTGATATTTATGTGAGATTTGAAAACATTCGGCCTGTAAAGGAGTCCGAAATTCGGACACCTGTTTCATGTTGATATTTATGTGAGATTTGGAAACATTTGGCCTGTAAAGGAGTCCGAAATTCGGATACCTGTCTGATGTTGATATTTATGTGAGATTTGGAAACATTCGGCCTGTAAAGGAGTCCGAAATTCGGACACCTGTTTGATGTTGATATTTATGTGAGATTTGGAAACATTCGGCCTGTAAAGGAGTCCGAAATTCGGACACCTGTTTGATGTTGAAATTTATGTGAGATTTTAAACACTCAAAACATTTTCAATGACCATATCTATTTTGCTTGCTGACCATCTCACAGTTATTACCATATCCAATTATCCATTGTTGCCAAAATGCAATTTTCTATGAACACCTTTTTGGCAGTGCCTAGTTTTTATATAAAAAATGCTGTTTGTGCAGATTGCAATTAATTGTCTGCAAAAATAGCACATTTCTTTTGATAAAATAAACAATTTCCGTTTTTTGGGGTTTTTTTCTTTATTTTGCGGAAAAAATTTTACTTTGGAATTATTCAAAATTGTTTGGAACGCGTTTATAGTTTACTACAGTAGGTTAAGCATCGCTATATATTGGTTGCCTAAGAAAGAAACACTTCATTAGATACAAGTTTATTACTAATAAAGAGGTTATTAATTCCTGCAATATTGCTGCACACAAAATATGCTGAACTCAGCAAATTTATTGTTTGTTTGACCAAACTTGCTTAGTTTTGGGACATCATATTATTAAGTCTCAAAGAAGTAGGACCGAGTTGCATAATTAATTATGCTAATGATGTGCTCTCCCCTCATATGCTGAAGTTCATGCGCCGCCTCATATGCTAAGCCAATTCACACTGTTGTCTTTGCATTTAAACAACGCGTTCTACGTCGGGATAGAATTGGCCTTGAACCTAAAGTTGTATATAGCTGAAGCTGGAAGAACTAAAATATGATGCATATCAAAGTATATTTAGCTCTACAACCATCCGCGATTAAATATTTTTTGTACCATAGCCAATTTTGTCTTTTGTGTTAAACAAAATAATAAAAATTGCACATAAGGGCTATAATTTGTATTTAATTTGAATCAGATCAAACTAATTCTCCTCATTCAAATAACGATTGAACAGTTGAATTGCTTGATATGAATATTTTAATTCTTTCAGTCTCAGCTCATTGATATATGTAAACCTAAGGAACTTATTTCTTTGGTTCCCAATATAAATCGCGCTAAAAGCAGTCTGACAGGCTTTTGCCTACGTGGCAATTATTGTTTTCCAAACTTAGATTCCTAATTATAAGAATAAAGCTTTTCGTCCTCTGTAACTACGGATTTATAGTGTTCCATGCAGCAGCTTTAGATTATATTTCTATGCAGCGGATGTTTTGTCTACTGTGTATAGAGTGACCTATATTAATTTAATTTAGTTTCCTTATGCCACATTAATTTTACATAAACTGCATTCGCTTTCTATTGTCAGTTTCGACTTTGGTCTAAAACTGCAGTAGCCGAATATTTCGTACGAAATATAATATCTATAGCTGAGCAATGCACTTTATGACTCAAATTGCAATAAAATAAGAAAACATGTACCAACTAAGGTTGCAGTTAAAGATAGCTGAGATTGAAGGTTTTACTGAATTAAATTATGTATATCAAATTATTCAACTGTTCAACGATTATTTGGACATGTAAAACATTGCTCAAATACCAATTTGTTTAACTGTAAGGCTCTAAATGTAAAAATATATTTTCCCTGAAGTGCACTTTTCTATAGTTTGCTTCACGCGGAAGAAAAAATAATCTAGTAAAAATTAATTAATGACAATTATGTTATGGCTGGTAAGGAAATATGCATGGTAAACAAATATGAATGATTGAACAGTTGAATAGCATTTACAAGGCTTTAACATACATTGGCATGCGCATAATCTGGAATGAAGGAAACATTCGTGACGATTACCCACGTAAAACAGCAGGGCTTACAGACCTCCTTTGGTGTTTATTGATGTAGTACTTTAAACAATCATATAATTGCTTTATCACTGTTAATGACCAAGAACAAAAGAACGTATGATTCATATACGTATACGAACAACGGGGTGTAAAGACTTCCTTAATAACGCTTATTGCTGTGATTTACTTCAAATTTATACTATTTTAGTTTTGTTTTACTGACCTAATTATAATATTAATATCATATTGTTCTAGCTATTATTAATTGCCCTATTCGAGCTAGATTTCCCTAATATAAGCTGTCAGCTGACTGCTGCAATGCTCTTGGGAAGCCACTTCTTATTTTAGATAAGCCTTAACTATTTGATGTTCACTTATATAATTATTATGGTTTCTTACATTTTACTCAAACCAAAGTGCCAACGAGTGTTCATGCAGATATTCATATTAAAAGCCAATTTATAGCTCACATGAAATGTATAAATTTAAGTTAATGAGACAACACATTAACTTGAGGTTTGTTGCTATACAACAAGTGGGAAAAGCCTGTCAACACCCACTAAATTCACAAGAAAATATCTCTGATCAAAGTTCAAAGTATGTCCGGACACGTGCAATACGAATGCAATTTGCTCAGCCAATCGAATGACTCTATTGCCAATCATATTTCAATGACCATAGGTAAAGCGCGCTATATAACGTCAAGCGTGTCACTTTGCCGAATGTTTCAACTGAATAAACACGAAATTCTGCAAGAATAAAAATTTACATAAGTGCTTTGGACGGTGTTATGGACGGTGCGAGAACTTAGGCGATTCGAATGCTAAATATGTCGATGCGAGACCTCCTTCTGCACAAGAACAAGACCCAAGAAGATTAATGCGAACGACGGGCAGCATGGCGAATAACGACGTGGTTTTATATCTACAATCAGAACTCACTGATGCAGAGCAAGCATGACAGTTGTGGTATTATTCCTCCCATGGTCCAATAAATATGCCAGCTCAATTCCGCTATAAAGTTAGTACGGACAGACGCCAACCAGTCAACAGATCCGACGAACACGACGTGCTGAATATAACACAATTGGTGGCCTCGCATGTAGCCCATGCGGGGCGTCGTAAGTATTGCCAGCAACTGACTCAAACGAATGGTATATTTCTTTTCAACCAATTTTAGTATATCTCTCAATTGCCATTCGATATCATAGTATTCTGGTACCATATATGTATAAATTATAACATGATATATCTCTGTAATATATCCTATTGTTATATTGATGTCCAAAGTTTAATCCTTGTCTCGAGGCCTGAAAATATTTGTATTTACCGTAAAATTTTACGGCTATAGAAAAGAATACCATTATCGTTAAATCGGCAACACGTATTTTGTTAATGAATATTAAATACTACGATAAAATATAGTTCAGTGTTCAGTTGTCAAAATTTGGTTCGGAATTAGGACACGTGCACTCGAGCGTGCGTTGGCGTATGTTCACGTGAACGTCTATTAGTTGTTCAGGATTATTGCCATCTTGGCATCTTGCCATTATAATTATATAATTTGGGTTAACAGGACGGTATGTCCAATTTGAGCAGTATATGTCGCACTGGCATTGTCTCATTGTCAATATATCTAGTTCCTGGTAGGCACCACTTCTACTGACAGCAAGGTCAAAGTCTTTGAATTATAGCTGATTAACTGTATGTAAGAAAGTTACATCAATGATTTTCAACCTGGAAAGCCTTGATAGGCTATAATTTAATTAAAATTTTCATGTAATTTAGGCCAAAAGGTTTTAAGAACTCAGATTTGCAGCAACAAAAGGGTGGCTGTATGTTGGCAACCTAAGTCAGTACCCCAATATTTCACCAAATGTCCACCACTGTATATTAACCTACTTGATTCTATTGGTATATGCAGTTAAGTCAAAGGCTAAGCTTGTTGTCAAAGTTACTAAAAGATATCATGGAAATAATGTGGCAGTTAATTATATTTTATTTTCAGATTGCAATTTCTTTATATACTACATAGTACTACCAACATTGTAGACTATGTTCAGATAATATTTCATATTAGCTCGTGCAAATCTCAACATGCATGTGACTGCTTTCACTGTTGTGTTCAAGCTTGAGTCGATATACTACATACACCACTGTTATCACAGTTTAGGGAAATACAGTTGGTGCCAATTTAATGTTAACCTTTAGAAAACAAATCTCGGATAATCGGGGGTCAAATGAACCTTATATATGATACACAAATCTGTTTGCTTATTAATGTATGTAATTCAATTATTCAATCACATTCTCTGTATACTGAACCTGTTGCTGTTCAAATGTAGAGACCTTTTATCGTATAGCTCTGAGTTATATATACCAGACTGTTACGTCAGATGAATTAAAAAATAAATAATTAAATAAAATAGAAAATAACAAAACAAACATGCCTTGTTAGTCAGCTCTGTTGGTCGTGTTACCAACACTCCAATTATGAATTTGTGAGATAAAAAGCTTCGTGGGGGAGCTGCTGTATGTCTTGGGCCCCATCCAGGTTTCCTGTACTGCAGGTTTTTCCTGGCCTCCCTGACATCTCAGCTGTAGTATGAGTGATGGTAATGCTCAAATGGAAGTCAACTATCATCAGGCATAAGCTGTCTTCTCTATGACTACAGCTTTGTGGGAGATGGGTTTCTTCGTCTATGGGGAATACACTTGCAGTGTATTTGTGGGGTTGAAGTGTTCCAAATGGTCAACTTCATTGCCCATAGACTCAGATTATTTCATGGAAATATAATCAGTCGAATCGTAAGGACTGTCCAAGGGGATTATCACCCATTGGTTCAGGTAATGTCGGAGAGGGTCGCAACCTTGATGACAGGGCTCTATCGGGGTTTTTACCCCTAGGGCATTTAGTCTCTCCTAGCGGGTCTCATGTATACCCCCGCGGGATGAAAACATAAGGCTAGAATGAGTCTTTGGGTTGACCAGAGTATAAATATTGGTTCGCTTCAGTCTTCACCCCGAACCCGTTCTCCCACAAATTTGGCGTGTGTTTAATTTAATTACCGGTGAATTTTTACGATGGCCGAGAAGGGCCATAAGATATCATCACGTTTTTTTTTTCAGAAGGAAAACGCGTCATTTTTTTCAAAAAAAGATGTCATTTTTTTCAGAAGGAAAACGCGTCATTTTTTTTTCAAAAAAAAAGATGTCATTTTTTTCAGCCAAAAATCTTTTTAAGAGAAAGGAACGCGTCATTTTTTTTCCAAAAAAAATATTTCATTTTTTTCATAGTTAAAAACGCGTCATTTTTTTTCAGACAAGAATACATTTATTTATACTGATTCTCAATTCACGCAATTAGACAAGTAGACCTTCAGTCTTCAGTCGGAAATAAATCACAACAGTCTCGAAGGATTCACAATTGTTTATTGTTTACAAATACAAATGCTGTAGTTTTTGTTCCACAGATTTTGCACGATGCTAGAAGCAGTAACGAGGTTAGTGCACTAACTAATACAGGGAACAGCCTGCAGACATTAACGAAGTTTTGGTTTCTCTTTTGATTTTATTATAAATTTTTGATACCTTTAATCAACTGAAATTAATTATTTTGTTCCCAGGTTCACGATCATTTTACTCGTGTTATTATTTCCAAAATATGTTAATGCATGCCGCCAACATATATTACTCCAGCAGTACTACAACATAATAATAACACAACTTTACACAAGTAAAATGATCGTGAAACTGGGAACAAAATAATTAATTTCAGTTGATTAAAGGTATCAAAAATTTATAATAAAGGCTGTTCCCTGTATTAGTTATTGCACTAACCTCGTTACTGCTTCTAGCATCGTGTAAAATTTGTGGAACAAAAACTACAGCATTTGTATTTGTAAACAATAAACAATTGTGAATCCTTCGAGAATGTTGTGATTTATTTCCGACTGAAGACTGAAGGTTTACTTGTCTAATTGCGTGAATTGAGAATCAGTATAAATAAATGTGTTCTTGTCTGAAAAAAATGACGCGTTTTTACTATGAAAAAAAATGAAATATTTTTTTTGAAAAAAAAATGACGCGTTCCTTTCTCTTAAAAAATGACGCGTTTTTTCCCCTTAAAAAATGACGTGTTTTTACTCGGAAAAAAATGACGCGTTTTCCTTCTGAAAAAAATGACATCTTTTTTTTTGAAACAAAATGACGCATTTTCCTTCTGAAAAATATGACATCTTTTTTTTTGAAAAAAAAATGACGCGTTTTCCTTCTGAAAAAAAATAACGTGATGATATCTTATGGCCCTTCTCGGCCATCGTAAATTTTAGTATATAATGTGCTTGGATCATTAATGCTCATGAACGCGACGAGCTATAAATTGAAACTCAAGGTTTTTCTGCATATGCCGCAATTATGGAAGAGAACCAGCTGATCTGTTTGAACTGTTTTCCAGCTTTGTTGTTGTTTTCTATATTTTATTTCATCTTTAGTTTTTATCAAAAACCGAGTTGGCTAGCCTTGCTCGGATGAAGGATCGTTAATCAAAAGCGACATAATTTATGAAATTCATGCCTTTTTGTGTTAAGAAAACATAGAATATGATGCCTTTCGCATGAGCGTTGCATTTATTGACTCAAGTTGCACGAAAAATCAGAAAACATGTTATTACCAAAGTATTATATTATCATTAATTGCTTTGGTTATTATTAATATATTTAAGGCAATTTCGGACAGAGAGTATATTCGCAGAGAAATTGTGAACACGAATTTCGTTATACTTTGCCGATATTTTTCTTCCTGAACATGCCCAAAAGGCAACAAAAAATATTTAAGAGTGATAATAGCGGCGGCCTGAAACGGCAGCCATGTTCATCGCTGTTTTATGTGTGTACATTTCTGAATAACATGGCTCTGCGCAGAAATTGCGTTGCAAGTTGCAGCAAAATTTGTTTCTTTTTAACATGCTTTTAGACAGAAAAATAGACAACTATATGTCTGAATTCATGCAACGCGTATTAACTTACCGCTTGCATTAACTTTCCGCTTATGATTGACGACATAGTTTGTGTTATGTGTTAAATATGGATCCAATAATATAAGTTTCATGGCCAGAAATGTGGGACATTTGAACTGCGCAATTTAGTAAACAAAGATGGCGGACATACTATACTGTAGTAAAACATATGGGTAGCAGCATATAATTCAAATTTTAACGAGTTCAATTGCAGCTATATCGTTTGCCGCCCTTGGTGTGATACGAGTAACACCTCAGTATTGAAACAAAATAAGTTTCATGCCGTATTCTTACCTCCATGTGGGTACATTTCAGTATTGATCAGGCTTGTATTAACTGTATATTTCCAGCCCCATTTCCACGAGAACGAACAGTTTAGTCCGTCCGTTTGTGGTCCGTTTTATCTCTGATGAAAATTGCCGCCCTCGTTTCGTACACAACACATTATCAATTATTCCTTCTGTAAATTTGAAAGTGATCCATCTCGGTAACCGAGTACAATTTAGTGTGGAAAACAATGAAAATTAACTGATAGAAACAATCCATATACGAGAATTTAGGTGAACATGGGCACCAAAATCATTGCAGAACTACGTTTTATTTTGAAAATATTTCGCTATTTTGGTATCAACAAGAAGCTTAGGTACCAGGCTGTTTAATAATGAAGGATTAAAGGGGAAACTTGTGACCTGAGGGGAAATTAGTGCTGTATCTGACCACTCGTACCACACTAAATATCCCTATACGTTTCCTAGTTGTATTTTACGCACGAAAGAGTGCCATAATTTGAATATATGCCTCAGTGATTTTTGCAAACTAAATGTATGATATTCTAAAACAATTTGAAATGAATACATTTTTTGTCTACTGAACTTTGTTTAAGTTATACAAGGCGTGCGGTATCCAATTATCATACGGAAAGCCGCTGTACACGGCAGGCGCATGTCCCACATTTCTGGCAAAAATTGTGTCACATTTTTGTGCCTAGAACGTGTGTCCCATCCTACTGACCCCGAATTCGGATGTCCAAGCACCTATTTTATGTGTGACTAAATGGCGATGAATTTTAAAATAGATACCCTGCAGTTTAATCCGACATGGTCATAATCTTTTCCTTCATCGACCTGCCTGTCTAATCCTGGTGAGGAACACGCCATGGTTGCTGTATAAACCTATAGAAATTCTACTCGCCATTGAAAACCTTACGGCAATAAAAGCTCCTCCTACTGAATTTTCACCATCTTTTAAATGAAGAAATAAGTACAGATTCTTTCAACGAAATGTTTAGAAGGCAGACTAATTTTGAACTGCACTAAAGATAAAAGTTGCCGGAGGTAACTTAAAATTATTTTACCGCTAGAAATTCATATTAGCTACAGCGTCAGAAAGGATTCTTGCATGCGCCAGAATAAAGATATAACAAACTGAAACACTTAGATTAGTTTAAGATTCATTCAAAATTTAAAATTAAAATGCTGAGCTGCGAAGGACACTGCTGATACCTGGCCAAATATAAGTCTTAGCTAGAAATATGTCTGATCAGGGAAGACAGCTAAGCTGGAAGGATTGGTTTGGTGAGAAAGGACAACTCTCAACGCACAGAAAAGAACAAGCCACAACGTGAATTCTATACTTTCACAAGTTTCATGATCAATGACATCAAATCATTGCAGCTTAGTCACCTGCCTAAATTATAATATATACCCTACCTTCGACCTGCAGTAGCAGGCTAAGCTTAGCTCAGTGATAAGGGGGCAACGCGCGCTAACTGCATTTCCAACCGGTTATTCTGAATATTACTTTATTCAAATACATGCTATTCCTCCAAACTATATATTTTTAAAAAGGGTACTTGGCAATTAGTTGCCATATTTCCGAGTAATTCCTCGCAACTGTAATGTACAGGAAAGTGTAAGCATCAAATATATATATATAAATATACTTAGCTAATTTCAAAGTTTTTTGGTAAAATTTATTTATTACTTATTTTTGTGATTTATCGATTGTTATATGCAATGCGTGCATAATGTACAAGAATGTTAATTAAACAACTGCTTACCTTGCAAAGTACTCGAGCGCATTCAACTTGGGTAACTTCGGTAATGCTGTGTCTTCGTTGGCACTCGAAGCGATATGATCACAACGGGAAAAAGCTGCCTGTATAATTATATCTATGCAGAAGACACCCTGCTGACTAAAATAATTTATTTGCATGACAGAAAAAGCAATATTCATACCAAACATTTTAGTTTTGCTTATTCCATGGTGATAAATATCAAATAATTTTTTTTGCTTACATTAGGAATCTTACGTGGTGCTAACACGTACATGTAGATTTAAATTATCCAAATTCAGTGTACACATTATTTATGCTTCCCAAAATAACATAATGTTGTCAATTATGAGGTGAAGTACAGTATGTGTGCAATTTTCTGCAGTTCTTAGTCGTATGCTTTTTGTGTTTTTATATATCGATATTTCCTATCTCAAATACGACTTGTGCAGGTCAAACTTTAAGCACACATGGATATACACCTAAATTACTTACGCAATATTCTTGGTTAAGACGTTAGGGTGCACTTGATTATCAAAAAAGCGCGCAGGGTGAACATTGCTGGTATTTTTTGCGATTGAAACATTCAGAGAATATAAAACTTGGAGCAAGTCAATGCAAAGTGAAACTAAACGGATAATCAGTATAAAATATACAGTATACATGCAGGAAATATAGCTATAGGACTTTGATTACACCATGAGAGCTTATACTCTCTGAAACACTCTGCTTAAACCCTGGTTGCATTTGTTTAGTTGTCTATTTACTTTTTCCTGTTACTAGGAATTTCGGTTGATTAAACATGGAGTTCCTGGTGAATAAACTAGACTACATAATTGTGTTGTTTTGGGGCCCACGTCAACTTCAACGCCACGTCAACAGTATATACTTCCCACATGCAGATAGGCTATATAGCATTCGATCGTTAAGCACTGTTTTTTATCATTGCAAGAAATATGAGACTACATTTCAATTCACATGCTCTTTTCATAGTAGAAAAGTAGTGATCGGTCAGGTCAGCTCAAGTGATTAGAGAGTTAATTTAACCGTCTCATAATTAACTTTATTTACTTTTAAATGACGAGAAAAATAATATAAAACTTTTTACGGTCCATAAATAATATCTGGCCTGATCTAAGGTGTGCTTTTCTTGTTCTACAATTATGAACAAGAGCTGAAGCAGATACTCTTGCAGACAAGTTTTACGCTTACGCCCTTGTACAAAGATGTACGGGCAGCAATGAGGATTACCATCAAGGAATTATCTGGGGGTTATTGTTCATGTGTTCCCGATTTTGTCGATTTAGGAGGGATGTTGTTTCATTGCATCATTAGAATGTATTATGTCAATGATTGCAGTTCATTCGAGAACCTATATCGTGTATACTGAGTCATTGTATATTATACTCAGTATACTATCACAATATACTCAGCTATATAACGTTGAATAGACAGGGATTTCCTGGTTGAATTAACCACATAATCTAGTGTGGGAAACACTACGCTTATTTATTTGGCAAAACAGTCGATTTCCAAGTCCGGCTCGATCTTCATCAGGTAATATATGAGACTAGATTTCCTGCAATTCACACGGTATTCTCATGTGATTTAAATGTTAATCTAACAATCTCATAAATCACTAATTTACTAATCTTTAAAATAACCAGAAAATAAAACAAAAAGCGCTTTTAGGGACAATTTATATCTTTTTAGCCAAAAAGTTACACAGAATTTCATGCTGATAAAATACGAGAAATCTCAGAAACTGCTGAGTATGCCTTTGCATCTGCATGCCCAAAATCCCCAATATTTCTTTTTATTCCTTCTAATATGGACAATAATATAGTGTTGGTAAAAATACCAGACATAGTAAACTTGCAAGCTTGTCATTCTTCACATTATAACTCCTGAAGGGCATATTAATAGTTCAAAATACAAATCTAAAAGAGCACGGAATCATATCACGCTCCTTTCATACTAGAACAGTTGTGATCTGTTCGCCCACTTTTGTTTTGAAAGTTAGTTAAACAGGTTCAGAAACCACTTTACATAACTTTAAAACGGCGAGAACATTATTGAACCTGAGCGCCATTAGGGTTTTCATGCTAATAAACTATGAGCAAGCTCAGGAACGTTCAAGTTTACTTTCAGCACATTATTTACATTAATTAGGCTACCTCTGGGTTGTGCACAAATAATTGAAAGACAAAGAAAGATGAACACGGAAATATATTTTTGTGTTGATACCACGGTAACAAACGTCCATAAACAACAGCAATGACGTCCACGATAGAGCAATTTTATTTGCCAACTCTAATTTATCAGGATTACGTCTGACGTTCTCCAAATTTCTCCTTCTCTGTCGCTCCACTACAGTGTGCATAACATGGCGTAGGCGGGAAACAGAAATCTGTTTACTCAGCGCAACTCAGTGCCATTCCCCATGAAACTTCGGCTCAAAACTCAACTCAGAAATCCTGAATAGAAGACAAACTGAATAAATTCCTCCTTAAGATTAAACAACTAAACAAAAGCGAATAAAACTGAAATAATTGAATCACTTCGGTAAAATTCCGAGTCCAATGTTTCTCGCTCGGCCCTCACGCACGGCGCCATGCTATTCGCGCTAAAGACAGATAATAGCCAACGTGGATTTCAACGGATGTGTTCATCTGTTCTCGATTTCGTCGATTTAAGGTTGATGTTCTTTCATTACATCTTTTCGATCAACTGTCTACGATGATTATAATTCCTTTGAAGACGAAGTCGTTATACGTTGCAGTGATCTTAAAACACAAAAAAGTTATACAATATTCGGCTGCGCCTCGTTTTCGACACACTTGCATGTAAGCCCTTACGAAAATTTCACATGTGAAAATGCCTTTTCACAATTGAAAATTCTGAATTTGACTTGTGAAACTTGACAAATGTTGTAATTCCACATATAATTACACATGTCAAAATGATAAGTGAAATTTTCGTATGGGAGTGTTTAAAATCACTGAAATAAAATGTTTCTCGTGCATGATATAATTCGTCGTGAGAGCGACCGAGCAATACTCCAATAGCAATTTTAATATGTTGACAATGAACTAGCGATTGCGTCTGAAATTTTGGACTTATCTATGTAGTAGGCGGACAGCGCTAAATATCATCAGGAAGTTTATAATTATAAACATTATTGTTCTTAGGTCTCATTCTCTGACAACCGCCAGTATAATACCTATAGTTAGATGAACATTCCGCCTGTGTCGATGCGAGGATACAAGAGACTTTCTTACATTCCCAAATGAAAGAAATATTTAATATATAAAAGCTGTCAACAACTGATTAGTCTGCCACACTCTGTGGACTGAATAATAATTGTTACTACATGTAGTTGTTCACGGAGATCATACCGAGTACAAAATAGAATGATCCAAGTTGAAATTTGGGTTCAATAATATAATTGAAAGCATTTGTTTGTATTACCTAGTTAACTGTCATTACATGCATGGAAGTCGATAGTCCTTTTCAAATAGAGAGAGAGAGAGAGACAGAGAGAGAGATTATTTCTCCACAATAGGATTAAAACTTGCTGATAATATAACTAGGAAAAACGCCGACATCCAAAACATCAGTACATTTGAACTGTCTGAAACGCCTGCTCAAATGAAGACAAAAAAGTTGGCGACTTGACGGAATAAGCACTAAACTATTAAAAGCTGACGGGGACATAATAATCGACTCATTGATCAACATCTTTAATTTATCATTGCAAATTGGAATATATCCAGACCACTAGAAACTGGTCAAGGTGTCCCCAATCTTTAAGGAAGGTGCAAAAACAGAATGTGGTAATTACTGACCAATTTCTGTAATTTCTATCATTGCCAAGTTAAAGTCTTTCATGAAGGAAAATAACATAGTCATAAATGAACAGTCTGGTTTCCGTGAGCATCACTCCTCGGAAACCACATTGATTGATTTAACGAATGATTGGCTTAATAATATGGACAAAGGTTTAATAAACGGAGTGTTGTTTCTGGATTAAAAAAAAAGCATTCGACACGGTTAATACTTGTCATTTAAACCTGATGGTTCAATGAATCAAGTGGAAGCTGTGCGTGCTATGGAGATCTGTATTGAGGAATTACGAAAGTGGATGCTTCAGGACAAGTTGAAGATAAATGATGAAAAGACAGAAGTTTTAATTATAGGCTCCAGACAGCAACTGGAGAAAATTGATCCGTGTTATGTCCGTGTAGGTGACACTAACGTTCAGCCTGTTTCCTCTGCGCGTAACCTAGGCACGTGGTTTGACTCAAATCTTTCGATGACTGTTCATATAACAAAATCTTGTGGAGCAGCTTTCTTTTGGCTACACAACATTAGACGAATAAGTAATTTTATTCCGAGAGACAAGCTGGAAATGGTCATTCATGCATTCGTCACTAGCAGAATTGACTACTGTAATAGCCTGTTATATGGACTGCCTAACTGTGAACTAGCAAAGCTCCAGCGAGTGCAAAATGCGGCTGCTAGACTCCTAACGTCAACAAGGAAGTATGACCATATCACGCCTGTTTTATGTGAATTGCACTGGCTACCAGTTAAATACAGGATTCAATTTAAGATTTTACTCTTAACTTTTAAAGCCTTGCGTGGTATGTCTCCAGGATATTTAAGTAGTCTAATTGATGTAAGACAACAGGAGCGTTATTCGTTACGCTCTAGTTCAAGCATAGTTTTAAATTATCCTAAGGCACGGATGCTGAGTAGTTTTGGAGACCGCTCTTTTAGTGTGGCAGCGCCAAAACTTTGGAATTCTCTCCCTGGTAGCCTGCGCGTTATATCTTCGTTGCCTACTTTTAAAGTGCAACTGAAAACATATCTCTTTACATCAGCTTTTAACATTTTATCTTAATTTGAATAACTGTATATATTTTAACTATACAAATTTAAATGTAATTTAAGATTACCTTACATGTATAACATAGCATGTACTGCGCTTTTGATAATTTTATGTAAAAAGCGCATTATAAGTCATTAAATTATTAATTATTAATCACAAATTCTACTTTCCAAGTTAGAGCTGTATGGTATAAGGGGAATTAGTCTTGAATGATTTCGATCTTATCTCAGTAATATGAAACAAGTCTGCATGTGCAATTAATGGTAAACTTTCTGATGTAAAGGAAATTAATTGCGGGGTTCCGCAGGAATCAAACCTTGGCCCATTCCTACTCATATTATACATCAATAATTTGCCTAGGTGTCTTGAAACAACCAAGAATAGATTATTTGCTGATGATGCAACTATTTCAGCTAAATGATTGACTGTAGATGAAATTGAAACAAAACTTAATCATGATCTTATGAATGTCAGTCAATGGCTCACTGCAAATAAGGTTACATTAAATGAAACCAAAACTGAATTCATGATAATAGGCTCACGTCAGCGAGTTCCATTTTTCGAGAATGGGAAAGGTATTGAAACCTTTTTGGAAAGCTTACTTTGTTGTTAAAATAGGCATTCATTTCTTATTTTTCCACAAACATGTTAATTCAGCTTGCCTTTATGGCGGTCGACTGAGCTAACACAGTAATACTACTATCTACCACTACTGACAGATACTATTAGAGCATTCTATTAATATTATTATGATAGCCGCGAACCAATGCTCCGAAGTGCAGGCTTTATTTAAAAATAGATGTTGTAACCATAAATGTCACTGAGGAAATTATTTTAGCTACTTCATTTATCGACTTTTCTTCTCTGTTTCCAGATAACCTTAACCACAGCGACACAGCTTAAACGCAGGGCATTTTGGGGTGGCATGGTATTTTAAGAAAATATCAGGAAATCTGGAAAAATTATCAGGAAATATCAGGATATTCTCACCAACGAAAAAGGAAATTTCGATTGAGGCAGTGGAAGAAGCACTGTTCAAAAGTCTCCAAATCAAGATAAATGACATTTTTAGCGGACTTTCACTTACTAAAGTCAACAGGAAACGAAATCAGTCAAAAGACAGAGAAAGGACAAGGTTTTCGAGTTTTAAAGCGTTTTAAACTGGTAAGCGTCTATTTTGCATACTTGCTTTTGCAGTTTTGCCGTCAATTTGCATGCACTACAGTTTGTGGTTTTCAAAATGCGTAGTTCATCCTGTGTGGTCAATGCAACATTGATTAATCTTAAAAAGTATTTTAGTAGAAATTCAAATGCGTTATAGAATAAGAAACAACATATTTAATCTCAAAAACTTCATAGTATAAAAATACTGTTCAAGAAACAGTTGAAGTTTTATGACAATTTCGAAACGTTTTGTGAGACGTCTAAGATTGAATTTTAGAGTGAATCAAAGCTAAAACAGTACGTAATAACATAACTACTTTATAGAGTTGGGCAATTGATAATTTTACAGTTAAAAGTACAAACCTTATCACTTTTTTCCCATTTTGTTCAAAAAATATACGGTCGCTTGCGTGTTACCATGGTTACAGTCATTAACTCAGTACTTCGTGTTACAATAACTTTTGTGGAGTATAATTGCTTGGTCTATTAAAATGGGCGAGGGGATTCTGCATGCATGTATTTCTAGTTAAAGATTAAAGATTAAGAGTTAAACGACAGACCATTGAAATACACTCACTTTGAACAACGTAGTACAGCTAGGATAGCAAATTCCGGGCCTGATCAAAGTTTGAGATGTATCGTAGTTGTTTACGCGTCGGGTTGCTGTGAATAAATTGCCTATTAAAAATTGCCTCTCGAAAATAATATGTTCACCTCTGAATATAATCTAAGCAGTACGTAACAAAAGAAAAATCGATTAATCAATAATTTGTCTTGCTAAACAATTAGCTTAAAATAATTATGAAATAATTATTCCCACATGTTACGCCTTTCTGAATTAAAATTCATGAATTTGAGATCTAAATGGGATTTGTTCTCAAACTTTTGCACCCAATTTCGACCGACAGATTCATATATTCGGTCATTTTCTTGGTCAAATGATACAAAAAGGTATCACTGGACAGCTAAAAGCCTGATTGTTGTTGCTGTGTAAAACATTTATCGAAAAACGCAATATCAAATGCACACATACGACATGGTGAAGTTGGATTGCCATTTTTTAATACAACATGTAAATGCACTCTAAAATACTCCGCTTAAAATTTCCTGGTTAAATTAAAAATAGCACCAATTCGGCAACGTTAACTTTCCTGGTTGCATTAATTATGTTTAGTTGTTTGTTTATCTCTTGCTGTTACTAGGAATTTCGGTTGATTAAACATAGCGTTCCTTGTGAATCAAGTACACTACATAATTGTCTAGTTTTGTGGGAAACGCCACGTATATACAGGGTGTATAAAAAAACCGCTACCCTTAGAAATTCACCATTGTTCTAAATTGAATGCTTGAGTGCTATCTTGAACTCATGGGTGCATGAACAATTTTAATGTAATTTTATGCTTGAGAAGTTATTGAAAAGTTTCTGGTTTTGTTCAGCATATGACTGATTGATTTAAATGCAACAAAAATACGTACGTCAAACAAAACTTTGTTTATTTTTATTATAAGTAAACGCACGCTTTGAGGTAAATTAGTGATTAAATGACCCGCAAACCGAGGGAGGTTTAGTAAAAGTACAACTGAGGTACAACTCTCCAATGAGAGGTAATGAGGTACGCTTTGGTCTTGTCCGGACAAAATATTTCTTTGTCTTCTAATTTTCCCTGATCAAGCATGCAGGGGAAAATTAGAAGACAAATAAATCTTTTGTTTTCAACTAAATTTCCCCGAGAAATTTAGAAGACAAAAGCGTATGCATGGGTAATGAGGGAAACACGTGATTAAACGTCCCTGTTAGAACAAAAGAAACCGAGGCTACCATGTAATTACAATTATTAAGCACCTGACGAGGTGCGACGTGGCCCCCATTTCTTTCAACACAAAGTATTGTTGGTCTATGCATATCACGCACGGCTCGGCTAATGAGGGCAGACTGTTGTCGTAAAGCATCAAACTCTTCGATGATTCTTTGGCGTAACGCATCAATATCGTGTGGTGGAGTGCAAAGATTTTGTCTTTGAGATATCCCCAAAGGAAATAGATATAGTCACACGGTGTTAAGTCCGGTGAGCGAGGCGGCCACTCAACATTGTGACCTAACCCTATGATGTTATTTCCGAAGACTTCGTTCAGCCGATCTCTAATTTGAATGAGACGATGTGCTGGAGCGCCGTCTTGTGCCCACCAAAGACTCCGAAACAATCCTTCCCAATATTGATTGTTGAAATGCACAGCGAGATGCGGGAAAACAAATTCGTTAAGCATTGCAAGATAGGAATGTCCGTTAACATTTTGTTCGAAAATGTAAGGTCCAACAATTAAACCATTTCCGCAGAGTCCTGCCCAGACAGTCAGTTTAGCATGGGAATTGTTCCTTTGAAAATTGAATGCGGGCGGATGTCCTTTAGGTGCATATTCACGAACATTATGTGAGTTCACTTCACCATTAACGGCAAATCCTGCTTCATGTCCTATTAATAGACTGTCCAAGAAATGTTCGCCTCGGCAGCGTTGATTGAACCATTCTGAGAAGCGTAACCGGCGTGGGAAGTCGCCTGCTAACAGCTGGTGTCGCACAAACATTTGATATGGGTGCCATTGCAGGTCAAGCCTTGTTATTCTGTTCAAGCTTGCATGTAAAATTTGAAGAGGATTTCGGCGAGCACTCACACGTGGTGTTTGCTGGAGCAGAGCTCTAACAGCGTCAATATTTTCCTCAGATCGTGTAGTTCTTCTCCTACCAGAATTACATTTATTAAGGTTAAGACTCGATCCAGCGTTCGTGTATTTTCTTACGTTGCTTAAAATTGTTGTTTTAGCAGGTGGATTCCGATCAGGAAACCTTTCTCGAAAAAGGTATTGCGCGCACTGCGCCTAGACTTTGAGTTCGCGTATAATTTAAGACAATAAATACTATTTGCTCTGTGCTCAGCTGAGCCATTTGCTTGACAGTCACTAATATGTAATTGAACGATTTTCGTGCATTTATACTTTTGTATGAACCTATTTTCAATTCCCAGGCGAAAATATTTCGCTTTTCAAGGAAATTTTAATTCCGAAGATCTTTAATATATGCATCCTATTACGCATTCATGGCTTCAACAAGGCTCAGACATTCAAATTAGAACAATGGTGAATTTCTAAGTGTAGCGGGTTTTTTTAGACACCCTGTATATCTGCGTAGCCATACGCTATAGCATTCTATCGTCAAAGTGCTCTTACGAAACAAGTTGCACGCCTATATTCCAAGCAGTAACATGTCTCATTATCATGAGGTAGTAACGAAGTAGAATCACGTTCTACTTTACTCAACGATTCCGGCAACGCTACAACGAATTTTTGCATTGCACTATTGTAACATACCTTCGTGCAACTTGTCTCGCAATGTTTACTCACTGAATTAATGGCTAGCTTCCTATTGGCTCTGGGCTTACAATTTTGCGCCAAAAGGTAGTACTCGCGGTCTTTATGCTATTTTTAATCATGATCATTGCAAGTTCCATGAAATATGTTGCTCAGTTTAACACAGCTCGCAATGCAATGATGATATCATTTTTCCTAACATTGTGCGACAAATTGCGAGACAAGTTCCATGATGCATGTTACAACGCCTAGTAGAATATTGGTGATCGGTTAGCCCAAATGATTTTAGAGTTAATTTAACGGTCTCATAATACACTTTATTTACTTTCAAATTACGATAAAAATAGTATTAAAACCAGAGCGCTTTTATGGAGGCTACCATAAAGGAATTATCTGGGGGTTATTGTTCATGTGTTTCCGATTTTGTCGATCTGGCAGGGTGCTGTTTCGTTGCATCATTACAATTCATTATGTCAAAGATTGCAGTTCATTTGAGAAGCTATAATATACGTATTCTAAGTCGTTATATTATTATATATGTCACAATACTCACTCTTTAGCGCCTTGTTTTCAAAACACTTTTTGGTGTTTCAATCGAGCATGATATCCTCGCTGAATTTCTTCATTTGGTTGTTTTATATATTTTTGAACATTGTTACTGGGAATTTTGGTTGAATAGACTGGGATTTCCTGGTTAAATTTACCACATAACCTGGTTGAGCTAATTACATATTTGCTTTCTCTTGTGGAAAACACCACGATTATATATTTGGCAAAACATTCGATTCCCAAGCCCTGGATCTTTATCATTTGAAGTAATATGAGGCTAGATTTCATGCAATGAGGACGCTCATTTTATACCAGAACAGTCGTTATCTTTACCTCATTTGATTTAAAGGTTAATTTAACAGCCTCACAAACACTCATTTTCTTATTGGGGCTTCGGTGGAACAATCGTCAGAGCAAGCGCCTTTCACCTCTGAGATCGTGTGTTCGATTCTTGCTGGGGACTTATGACACTTATGTGAAAAGAGTCAGTCAACGTTCTACCGAAAGTCGCGGGTTTTCTCCGGGTACTCCAGTTTTCTCCCACAGGGAATGTTGACAGGGTGCGTTTGAATAAGCTTAATCCCCAAACTGATCCTTCGATCGTAGCCGTGCTCCCTGATCAGGCGTGAATCACACGGTAGCAGCCAGAGGCGCCTTTAACAAGCTTTTGACTCGATCAAGTCGAGTTGCGTCCTTCGTAATTTAGATCAGCTCTCAGCTGCAAGTAAGGATGGTTACCACACACCTACTTACCACACACTTACTTTATAACTAGGAGTTACTATCGCAAGGAAAGTTCCGCCTTGACACACAAACTGCATGGAAAATTTCTGAACATAATTAGTATTAAATATTGAACTTATTGAAATTGTTAATGATACACTGTATGTATTGATTTATTTTGTTGTCTAAACGTTGAGATTACAACACTGTGATTACAACACTATACTATTGTAAATAGTATATACTGTACAGTATTAAGCCAGATATCCGAGTTAGCTATTGTTATGGAACTCTTGGTAACAACATCAAATGTTAAAATAAGTCATTGTTTACATCAAAGTTGTCAATGGGATCTTGATTAACTAATTTGAAATCATAGAGGCAATCACTTTTAATATTTCTGTGGTGCATTTAGCTGGTTGTCTGTGTTCATAAGCTATTGAAAATGCATTTGCCATGTGCAGTCTGTCAGAACAGTCTTTGACTCTTTGTTCCCATCTGTAGATGTTTCATACATGTATTTAATCAACATTTGGTTCCATCGGTATTCATCTGTACTGCCCAGTGATTTGTCGAAATGAGAACTTCCGATGGGGCCCAGGCCCAACGACCGTGGGGGAGGGGGGTATACTTACCAAATTTGGGGTGGTAAAAAATAGACACTTTTACCTCACATTAAGATTCTATAATATATATGTTCTATTTTCCCCAATTTATAATTTTAGGGGCCCATGTGGACCCAGGGGCCCACAACGAGTTCTCGTCGCCTCGTCCCTAGCCAGCACGCCGCTGCACAGGATCCACACCCACATGACATGTTGGAAATACATAATTCCTCATATAGATGATGTAATATATCCATATTATTTCAAAACAACCATTTTGTTGAAGGAAATATACATTTCTGTGTAATCCAGCTGTTCAGCTGGCACCAGTCAGTGTAATGATTAACATTAAGCTCAGTAAGAATTCCAAAACCCAAAACTATATTTAAAAAAAAAAATACTTAGCATGTGAATTTACCTGTGTATTATTTTGTGCCTTTTTAATAGGCTCTACCACAATGGGTAGATCAATGTTAGTTTGTGCTTCAATGGGCTCTACCACAATGGGAACATCAATGTTACTTTGTGCCACAATGGGTTCCACAACAACGGATAAATTACTGTTTGTCAGTCACAGGTGATGTAGTTGTTTTTGCCTTGTACAGGCGATATATTATTTGTGTCGATCAGAGATTGACATATCTAATCTCGTACGAAAAGTCATTCGACATGTTCGTGCAACATGAAACACTAACAACTGTAGGTAAGTTTTCTACAGACAAATATTCTACCCTTGGGTCTAGGATTATAAAGCCATTATTCAGAGCTTTTAAGTACATTTAGTCTCCTTGTAATAAGACACTCTTCAATGTATTTTGGACCACGAGGATAATGGAATATTTTCAGCTGTAAAGAAATAAAGGCATACTTACCAGTACTTTTTCAGAAACGTTTTGGTATATTTTAATGTTTGCATTCTGTGTAAAAACCTTCGAAAATCTTGAGCACATGGAAACTAATACGCGCGCGCAATACAAGGCTTAATCGTAAATTTTCGTACACCCCCTCATTTTAAATATGTACTAATGAGCCTATATATACCCCCGGAAATACGAAATCCGGACAGACACAAAATCTAATTCTCGACAATACATAACTCCGCGCAGAAGACTGGGTCGAGTGAACTCTGGAGAAACCTTCGCAGCACGTCAAAGCACGTCAAGAATAGTGTGCTATGATAGGAAAATAAAACCAGCTAGAGTGCTTTTATGGACAATCTCAGACTTATTAGGTAAAAAGTTATACAGAATTTCGTGTTGATAAAGTATGAGAAACTCCAGAAACTGCTGATTATGCCTTTAGCATCAGCGTGCCCAAAATCGCCAATATTTCCTTTGATTCTTTTAATATGTATAATATAGTGTTGGTAAAAATACCAAACAAAGTAAACTTACAAGCTTGTCATTCTTCACATTATAACTCCTGAATGGCATGTTAATAGTTCAAAATACAAATCAAAAAGGAACACGGAATCATATCACGCTCCTTTCATACTAGAACAGTGGCGATCTGTTCGCCAACGTGTTTTTCAAGTTAATTAAACAGTTTCGTAAACCACTTTACATAACTTTGAAACGACGAGAAAATTATTGAACCAGGGCGCCTTTAGGGTTTTCATGCTGATAAACTATGAGCAAGCTCAGAAACGTTTAAGTTTACTTTCAGCACATTACTTGCATTAATTACCTCTGCGTTGTGCTTAAATAATTCAACAACAAAGCAAAAGGGAACACGGAATTATCTTGTAAAAGTTTTAAAAAAAATCCCATTTTTTTGCCAAAAAGTGTTAAAATAACATTTAAAAATTCAATTTTGCGGAATAAAAAGATTATCGTACTTATCAGCTTATTTTCGTGTTAGTTTAAGATGATTTTGCGAATTACATATATTTGCTATTCAAAATCAATCAAAATTAAAGAAATTTGAAGAAAGTTAAATAAATTTTGTGAAAAATGTTATTTTTTGCAAAATATTGTATGGAACATTCACTTTCTTGCAAAAAAACTTATTTTCAACCAAAATATTTTCATTGTCTGCAAAAATAATGAAATGTGGTGGAAAAGGAGAAATGGTATGAAAAGGGACTCCGAAATTCGGATACCATTTTTGCTGGAAATGAAATGATTGCCAAAAAAATGAGAAATGATAAGAAAAGGGAGTCCGAAATTCGGAACGTTGTTTGCTGGCAATGAAATCATTCTAAAAAAATGAAGAATTGATAAGAAAGGGGAGTCCGAAATTCGGACACCTTTTTGCCGGCAATGAAAGAATTGTCAAGAAATGGAAAAGTGGTGGAAAAGAGAGTCCGAAAGTCGGACACCTTTTCGCTGGCAATGAAATAATTCTCAAAAAATGGAGAAATGATAAGAAAAGGGAGTCCGATATTCGGATACCTTGTTGGCTGGCAATGAAATAATTGTAAAAAATGGAGAATTGATAAGAAAGGGGAGTCCGAAATTCGAACACCTTTTTGCCTGCAAGGAAATAATTGTCAAGAAATGGAGAAATAATAAGAAAAGGGAGTTCGGACACCTTTTTCGCTGACGCTTAACAACAGTGAATCTTTCAGAACGTAGTGACCTATAATTGTTGTGATATATTACCACAATTTTTATTACTGTAACTACACTTAAATATTTACAACCTTGAAATGTGGTTAACATGGTCTATATTCTCCACAATGTTCTACTTCTAGTCGCTCTTACCAAGTATATGTATTATGTGTTCAACACAGAAAAATATATCATGTTCTTACTGTGACGATGTGATCATTGCAGGGTCTCTTGTTGCAAACTGAATTTGATTACCACTATTTCTTCGCAGTGCATGATGGAATGCCGTATATGTCTTTGGTAATCCAACTGGCCTGCAATAACCTTGGTGTTTATTTCAACCATAACCTTGTCAGAATAGTCCTGCGACAGAAAAATTAAGGATATATTACTATACATGATTCTAGATTCCCTTATATTTAAATAAATGAAATATTCCTGAAATGCTCTTACACAATAAAAAAGCAAAACACTTTGCACTGGGACAGCAGAGCATAATAATGTATAGTTTCCTCTTGAAAATTTCCAACTACCCTTGATAGTTGTTTTATCAAGCAAATTGCTTAAAATCATTCTTATAATTATCGTAAATATTTAATAGATGAACATCCTTGGCATGAATGAAACGATACAGTGTGTCTACAAACTGCGATTTGTTGGGTCAATTTTAGGTTTTGCAGACTGTTAAATGATTAGTGTAAGGGTCACACATTGCGGACTTTGGTTATTGTTTACATCATACCCAAATGCTCAAACAGTTGATGATGTCGTGATAACTTTTAATGTGCAACTGAAATCGGCCTGATAAATCGCAGCATGTATAAAAGAATGCTTATATAAACCTGTAGCCATCGTTCGGCAAGCACAATAGAGTAACGATGCCATTCCCTTGAGACAAGTATTCCCATTGGGACGAGGTAATGTTTTTACCATTCTGTTTGCACCACTTGGCAAGATGGCTTCCGGTATCGTGAAACCTACTATAGAGGCATACGGCTTCATTCTATCAAGTATAATCAAGTATAGCCGCGAACGAAAATCAAATGTCAATGTTCAATCGCACAAATTTCGTTCCAAATGTTTACTATATTCATACAACCACGAATAGATTCCTTTCAGAGTTTATACTATATACAATCACATTGTTAATATCATATTATTTTACATCATTGTTATTATCACATTGTCCCCGAGCCGGCGCGAAGCGCAGTGCGAGGTACTAAATCCGCTCGGAGATTTACACCCGGGTATGTGAAAACATTGTGGAATGCAAAGTCGTCCGCCATTTTTTTTTGTCATGGACAGGACTGGACTGGACCTTTTCGTACGTTATGCGCATGCGCAAGTTCAAGCCGAGAGAAGACTTCCATTTTGCAAACTTTTTTCAAAAATAGTTTTGCACTCATTTTATAAGTAACTAAGTCTCTATGTAAGTAAGTTAATACGTTAAGTCTCCAAAACAAGATAAATGAAAATTATTTAGAGGACAAATTAACGAGAGGAAATCTGTCGAAAGACCGAAAAAGGAGCGTGTTAAACAGGCAAGTGTCCATTTTGTATGCTTGCTTTGCCGATTTTTTAACATAGCATGCAGTATAGTTTGTGAATTTAAAGATGTGTAGATCATTTCTGTGTGGTCAATACAACATTGACTGATCTTTAAGAGTATTTTAGTATTGATTCAAATATGTTATAGAAAAATAAAAAAACATTAAATCTCAAAATTTCATTGCAAAAGCAAGTGCATGCGAAGTATAAAAATGCTCCTCGAAAAGCAGTTGACGTTTTTTTAAAATTTCGAAACGTTTTGTGAACGTCTAAGGTTGAATGTTACAGTAATCCAAAGCTAAAAGAGTACATAATAGCATACCCACTTTATATAGTTGGGCAATTGATAATTTTATAGTTAAAAACAAAATAATATTTTGTACAAATTAAAATATAAAAAATATACAATGTTTCGTGTTACCATGGTTACATTCGTCTACTCAGTACTTCATGTTATAATAACTTTTGGGGAGTAAATTGTTTGGTTCAAATGGGCGAGGGGATTCTGCATGCATGTATTTCTAGTACGTTAAGAAACATTATGCAGGAGTTAAAAGTTTGTGTTTGAAACCAAGCCAGACAGTGTAAATCAAATATATGACGGTAGTGAATATGAATATTTACTAACCTTTATACCGTCGCTATTTTCCTTCGCAACTTGTATAATGAATTGGGACACCCCAAGTTCAGATCGTCTTCCCCATCTAATTAAAGAAATCTGCCGCTTGCTAGCGTTTGTGGATCAGTAGATGCATTCGTTGCTTCGCTTGTCTACAACGCTTCCCGTCTTTGACGTCTGGGGCCTCTGGGCATAGTAATACTCTAAATATCACTCGCTAAAATTGTGCCAACAGACGCAGAAACTACACGGTATAGGTAAATGATCCATTGAAGTATTATTGTCTTCTTCCAATTTGCTAGTCTTGCAATTTAAAGACATTTAAATAGAACAGAAAATAGTCTAATCCCACTAGTTCAAATATGATGCTTGCATGGGTTAAATGTATACCAAATATGGTCATTCGCTCCAAATTTTGCCTTTGCGAATTATAAACCTATGACTCACTTGAAATGTGATCATTACAGGTCATGAATAATATGCGTGTGTCTACTGTTTTCATTGGTCTATAGATTGACTCGCGTGCATATGTTGTGCTCAAATCTGTGACCAACGTTTGTTTTGAATCTTTTGATGAGCGGTTTATATTATCTCTTTGCTTCGAGTCAGCGCGCGAAGGATAACACTTCTAAATATTGTTAATATGCCAAATACAGGGGAAAACCTTCTTTAGCTTCGGCAAGAGATCGTTTTGATCAAGGAAAGTAGTGGCTTCACTGGCTTGTTGTAGAAGACAAAAATATATATTCAGAGGTCGAGTGGCCATGCCAAAGTTGTCTGACGCGCGTTGTGGTCGGGTCAAGCAAAACGTTGAAACCTGATGCAGCTAAGGTAAGCGTAATTATACAAAGTTTCTAATACTGTAAGCTAACTAATGTATAACTAACGCTGAATTTAAGTCTAATGTATACATTGTTTACTATATAAATATTCTGTGACTACTTTTCTATGGTCGTGTGGATGAGACAGCGAATAATTGCTGTCTTTGCGCCTGGAACGTACTGCTTTGTGCTAAATGCATGCACATACGAGTCATATACACGAGCAAACATTCACATAATATGACAATTTTACTTGGCGACATCTGGCCACATAAAAACTGGTGTGCAATTTGTCAGCAAATGTATTTGCTACATAAAATCTGGACAAATTCATTGTTCCATGCACGCGAGCAAATAGAAATTGTCGCAGAGCCCCATCGGCCATCGTGTGGATAGGGCTTTATGCACTAGTCAATTGAAACCCCGACCTCCGGGTCCCCGACCTCCGGGTCCCCGACCTCCGGGACCCCGACCTCTAGCACTTTAGCTTTCCATCTAGTCGTCTGATCAGTCATTTCTGATATAAAAACGTGCTGCTACACGGAGCTGTCAAAGGCAAACATCGGGTTAACGTGTGTCAGTTTAGCTCTACTATAAAGTTAAATCCCCGGTATTTTATCCCGGCCTTTGTATTAGTCTTAAAACCCCAGGTAGCTTGATGGCAATGTTGGTTAAAACTCTGTATTTCCACCGCAAAGTCCCGTCAAACCCCCGCATGGCCGAGGGTGGGGTTTCAATTGACTAGTGCATTATTACTATACCGTGTTGAGCTTTTTTTGTAAAACTCGCGTAAAACTGTTCATTAAATAGTTTCGCATTTAGCATATACTGGACCAATTTTGATGAAACGAATATCAGAATGTTTCAAATGAAGAGCTCTATTCAACAAACTAACCTTTGAAGCCTTCCTGCTAATTTGAAATTATGAATGTGGTCCCTACCCTTGATATAGTCGAAATATATTAACCAGAATTAAGTTGTCTTGTTTTTATCCATATCATGGATTTTCAAGATGCATCAGTTGATTCAACTTAAACGTACTTATTTGTTTTCATAGACTTTAATTCAGCGCCGGCCACGGTTGAGGGTTGCTTCGCGTGTGCAACAAATTGCGGGTTGCTTCGCGTGTGCCTAAGAGATATAAACAAAATCTCGACGTTTCGAGCTAAAGCCCTTCGTCAGGAGAAATTAGTAGACAGATAAACACATTACATCAGGTTTTATAGCAACGCTATAAAAGCTGTCACGTGAACAAAATATTAACCAATGAAAATAAAGTAGTCGTAACAATCATAACAAAATAGAATTAATATGTAAAGATATAGCCTGCGTGCAGGCTTCGGCCCGATTATAGGGTCGAAGGCCTGCGCACAGGCGTTACACTTACCCAAGCGCTATAAATGTCGTACAAGGGAAGGGAAGAGGGGATATAGAGGAAAGTATATAAGAAGTATTTAAGAGAAAAGAATGAGCTAGATGAAGGAGAGGCGCTCATTGATACCATCAGGCTGAATGGTGCCAAGTTTAAAAATGAGACGCTTTTCTTGCTTCCGACGGGTATCATTGCCACCAATAATGGGATGAATGGCGCATATTTTCATATCAGAAAAGGAGTGGTTGGCACTGTTGAAGTGCCTAGCAATCGGTTTGTTGTGCACATTGTTCTTAACATCACGCAAGTGCTCAGCAAACCTATCGCCTAAACGTCTTCCAGTCTCTCCGATGTAGAGCAAGCCACATTTGCTGCAAGAGATGCAGTAAACGAGGTTGGAGGAGATGCACGTGAAACTGTGCTTGATGAGAAACTGAGATTTTGGAGCTGAAATACAGATGGCGAGGTTTAAATGCTTACAAGTGTAGCACTTAGCACGACCACAGGAAACAGTGCCAGCTGGTGACACAGAGTCCTGTCGCAGTGAGCTGTGCACTAGGGTTTCCCGGATGTTTTTACTGTGTCGAAAAGAGACTAGTGGGGTCTCGGAGAAAATGGAAGACGTTGCAGGGTCATTTTTAAGTAGATTAAAATTCCGGCAAATGATGTCCCTTACTTTAAAATTGAAAGGATGAAAGGTTAAAACTAAAGGTACTTTTTGATTAGAAATTGCAACCGAAGGTTCTCTTAAGGTGTCTGAACGGGGTATAAGGGAGGCCTTGTTAAGGGCAGTATCTAAAAGGTGGGAAGGATAACCACGATTCACAAAAAAGCTTCTCATTTCTGAACATTTGGCATCGAAGTCGTCGTCTTCACTGCAGAGGCGACGAAGACGTAAGAATTGAGAGTAAGGGATAGCAGTTTTAGTGTGCTTAGGATGACAGGATGAGAAGAGAAGATAGCTGTGGGAGTCAGTAGGCTTGTAAAAGACAGATGTGCTCAGCCTATTACCATTGATAGAAATGAGAATATCTAGGAATGATACACTGGTCTCACTGATCTCCCATTTGAACTGAAGTGCTGGATGAAAATCATTGACAAAGTTAATGAAGCAATTCAGATCAGCACGCAAGCATGATGCAGTGCCTAAGCAATTATCAATGAACCAGCGATAGAAGTCAGGTGAGGGACCAGTGTATTGTTCGAAGATTTGTTTTTCCACATAACCAACAAAAAATTGGCATAGATGGGTCCCATTTTGGTACCCATGGCCACACCAATTATTTGTTGGCAATGCTCACCATCAAACGAGGAATTGTTCAAGGTGAGCACTAACTCTGCCAAGCGTACCAAGGTGGTGGTAGATGGATCCTGAATTACCCTTTGGTCTAAAAAGTATTTTAGTGCTTGAAGGCCGTCTTGACGCGGGATGACAGTGTAAAGTGACTTGACATCCATGGTGAAAATGAATTTGTGTGGACCTTGAAAATTGATGTTGTCAAGAATTTTAAGGGCATGCTTGGTGTCCTTGATATGAGAAGGCAAATTCTTAACCAAGGGCGGGCCATGATGTGATCGATAAGTGGTGTGGCCATGGGTACCAAAATGGGACCCATCTATGCCAATTTGTTTGTTGGTTATGTGGAAAAACAAATCTTCGAACAATACACTGGTCCCTCACCTGACCTCTATCGCCGGTTCATTGATGATTGCTTAGGCACTGCATCATGCTCGCATGCTGATCTGAATTGCTTTATTAACTATGTTAATGATTTCCACCCAGCACTCCAGTTCACATGGGAGATCAGTGAGACCAGTGTATCATTCCTAGACATTCTCATTTCCATCAATGGTAATAGGCTGAGCACATCTGTCTTTTACAAGCCTACTGACTCCCACAGCTATCTTCTCTTCTCATCCTGTCATCCTAAGCACACTAAAACTGCTATCCCTTACTCTCAATTCTTACGTCTTCGTCGCCTCTGCAGTGAAGACGACGACTTCGATGCCAAATGTTCAGAAATGAGAAACTTTTTTGTGAATCGTGGTTATCCTTCCCACCTTTTAGATACTGCCCTTAACAAGGCCTCCCTTATACCCCGTTCAGACACCTTAAGAGAACCTTCGGTTGCAATTTCTAATCAAAAAGTACCTTTAGTTTTAACCTTTCATCCCTTCAATTTTAAAGTAAGGGACATCATTTGCCGGAATTTTAATCTACTTAAAAATGACCCTGCAACGTCTTCCATTTTCTCCGAGACCCCACTAGTCTCTTTTCGACACAGTAAAAACATCCGGGAAACCCTAGTGCACAATTCACTACGACAGGACTCAGTGTCACCAGCTGGCACTGTTTCCTGTGGTCGTGCTAAGTGCTACACTTGTAAGCATTTAAACCTCGCCACCTGTATTTCAGCTGCAAAATCTCAGTTTGTCGTCAAGCACAGTTTCACGTGCATCTCCTCCAACCTCGTTTACTGCATCTCTTGCAGTAAATGTGGCTTGCTCTACATTGGAGAGACTGGAAGACGTTTAGGCGATAGGTTTGCTGAGCACTTGCGTGATGTTAAGAACAATGTGCACAACAAACCGGTTGCTAGGCACTTCAACAGTGCCAACCACTCCTTTTCTGATATGAAAATATGCGCCATTCATCCCATTATTGGTGGCAATGATACCCGTCGTAAACAAGAAAAGCGTCTCATTTTTAAACTTGGCACCATTCAGCCTGATGGTATCAATGAACGCCTCTCCTTCATCTAGCTCATTCTTTTCTCTTAAAAACTTCTTATATACTTCCCTCTAATCCCCTCTTCCCTTCCCTTGTACCACATTTATAGCGCTTTGGCAAGTGTAACGCCTGTGTGCAGGCCTTCGACCCTATAATCGGGCCGAAGCCTGCACGCAGGCTATATC
Source organism: Trachythela sp. YZ-2020 (assembly GCA_016169945.1). Classification (NCBI taxonomy): domain Eukaryota; kingdom Metazoa; phylum Cnidaria; class Anthozoa; order Malacalcyonacea; family Clavulariidae; genus Trachythela; species Trachythela sp. YZ-2020. Next base: position 8,780,986 of record JADLSH010000260.1, read on the forward strand.
TTTATATATTAATTCTATTTTGTTATGATTGTTATGACTACTTTATTTTCATTGGTTAATATTTTGTTCACGTGACAGCTTTTATAGCGTTGCTATAAAACCTGATGTAATGTGTTTATCTGTCTACTAATTTCTCCTGACAAAGGGCTTTAGCTCGAAACGTCGAGATTTTGTTTATATCTTTTAGACACACGCGAAGCAACCCTCAATTTGTTTTATTTGTTTTCAGTTGCTGGAGTTGCTGCTGCCTGCTATGAAGCAAAAGAAAAGCGGTATGTGTCTTGTCAACAACGAGGAGAAACAACAAATGGCACAAAGAGTACTAATAATAAACTAACTAGCCAGTGAATAAGACACTGTATATGTTTGGAACTATTGTTTAGTCTGGGGACGAATTTTCGGCACTTGATATAGACTCAATAAGTTTACAATATGCAATTATCAGTCACTGAAGTGATTTTCAGCCATTGTTTTTTCTCAGTTCGGTATCAGTGTCAGATTGTTTTAAGTTTTACTTTTCAGTGTTTATTCAAAAGATTCTACTAGAGCGTGTATTTTCAATAGAAGTATTTTCAAAAGGTTGAAAATGGCTTCAATGGCAGAGATCGCTTTTTTTAAAGATTAATCACAGTGTACAGTCACACTGTTTAATATACTTAAGAAATAAGTTTCTAGTATAGGCCCTTGATCTTGCGCAAGCAAAAATTTTGAGCTGACATTTGTTGGACACCAGTTGAAGTTCCACAGGGTAGTAACTAATAAAAGGTAGAACCGTAGATATTACACCTGCCAGTTATATGTAGAGGTTCCAACTCCTGGTAATTCTGCTAATATAACTATAAGTTGCACCAATAAGTATCAGGGTCACGATGGGGTCAGGATCCAAAATTCCCCTGCAAGATGAAGTACCTGCATAAATTACGTCAATGTGACCTAACAACAGAGCTAGCTCATGTATTAGTATCATTGATATATAAAACTCAGTATAAAATGCTGGTTAATCTAGAGGAAATTATTGTTTTGATGGCTTTGAAAAGAAAAAATCTTGAGGCAGTTCGAAATATGGAAAATGTAGGCGAAGTAAACTTATTGTTTGTGGAAATACCATTGTTAAGAGTCGATAAGAGGTATGTTAATCACTGTAAGAAACCTGTGAGAACATAGGATATTTTTTATTCTTCGTGGGGAGGAATAATGGAATTAATATCGACAAAAATTGCTTTTGTGTATGTTTCCCAGTTGGTCAGGTTGGGCGCCATCTTGAATAATAATTGTAATAAGTTAATACATGTAGTAGATAATAATTTTGGGTTGAGTGCACGACAATAATTTTGTACTAAATTTCTGGCCCAATGCCTTTATTCTTCGGTGTATTGAAATGTAGCCCTATAGTGAGACAACTTTAAAATATATTTTTACTATAATTGGAAAGATTTTATCTATAAGGGATTCTGGAATTCAGACACCCATTTGATGTTACAGTCAAACCGGATGTTCTCTTGCGAGCAACATTGTAATATTGCAATTTTGATTTGGAGATTGCTCTGAGCAATTTGCAACCAGGGGGAACAAATTGCAAATTGAAATTCACAACCAATTTTGTAAGCAAAGCCTCTGATTGGCTACTAGCAAAAAAGAACCTCCAATCCAATTGCTCGGAACATTTAACTGTAATATTTATGTGGAAATTGAAACACTTGAGCTGTATTAGGGAGTCTGAAATTCGGGTTCCTGTTTGATGTCGATATTTATGTGAGATTTGGAAACATTTGGCCTGTAAAGGAGTCCGAAATTCGGATACCTGTCTGATGTTGATATTTATGTGAGATTTGGAAACATTCGTCCTGTAAAGGAGTCCGAAATTCGGACACCTGTTTCATGTTGATATTTATGTGAGATTTGGAAACATTTGGCCTGTAAAGGAGTCCGAAATTCGGATACCTGTCTGATGTTGATATTTATGTGAGATTTGGAAACATTCGTCCTGTAAAGGAGTCCGAAATTCGGACACCTGTTTCATGTTGATATTTATGTGAGATTTGGAAACATTTGGCCTGTAAAGGAGTCCGAAATTCGGATACCTGTCTGATGTTGATATTTATGTGAGATTTGGAAACATTCGGCCTGTAAAGGAGTCCGAAATTCGGACACCTATTTGATGTTGAAATTTATGTGAGATTTTAAACACTCAAAACATTTTCAATTACCATATCTATTTTGCATGCTGACCATCTCACATTTAATACCATATCCAATTATCCATTGTTGCCAAAATGCAATTTTCTATGAACACCTTTTTGGTAGTGCCTAGATTTTATATAAAAAATGCTGTTTGTGCAGATTGCAATTAATTGTCCGCGAAAATAGCACATTTATTTTGATGAAATAAACGATTTCCGTTTTTTGGGTTTTTTTTCTTTAGTTTGCGGAAAAAATTTTACTTTTGAATTATTCACAATCAACTGAATTCGCCTGCATACTTACAATACCCAAGCTAAGCGATGCCAAATCCCCCCTTAACTAAACATTTTGTATCAATCAGTGGTATAATCCAGCATGCGATTCTTTGTTAATCCCACATCTGGTCGTAGCGTTTCTTTCTGTTATAATGTCGCCGCAGCCACTCCGTTGTGTAGAACCAACTTATACGTATTTAAACTGATATATGTATTTGACCATGAGAGGAATAGATGCCCGGCGGTTCTTGCTCCGCGTTGTCGTTGAGTTCTGTTTGACTAACTGCGTCGTCGCTCGCCATACTGCATGTTGTTGTAGTAAGTAGCGTTTCTTTCTGTTATAATGCTGCCCCAGCTGCTCCGTTGGGTAGGACTAACTTATACGTATTTAAACTGATATATTTCTTTGTCCATGAGATGAATAGATGCCGCTACTTGCTTCGTGTTGCCGTTGAAATCTGTTGGACCAACAGCGTCGTCGCTGTCCTCACTGCCTGTTGTTGTATATACACGATAACATGTCCATCGTGTTTAGTCTGAAAAATAACATGCATAACCAATTGGCCTTTATTGTCGTTCGATAGAAGAAACATTTCGCTTCCACAGATTTTCAAAAAGGATAGCGCGAAAGAATCAACCTCAAAATGTTATATTGAAGCAAATTTAAGAAAAATACTTTCCGCCTATCTATCCTAAAAATTTACGGCCGGGGAAACGTTTTCACCAACAAATGCGCTCGATATATTTGCAAAAATTGGATTTTTAGTAAATTGAGCTACAAAGAGGTTTGGTTTGGTAAATACATTAATCGTGTTTCAGAAGTCGTAAAACTTAAGCCACACATTCATCACTTTCAAAATAATTACAGGCTAGTCAAACTATAACCTCTTTGCTATTTTGTGAAAAAAAATTGCTGGTTAAACGTCCTGAAAAGAGGCGTTAAAAAGGGTAAAATTTCAGCCATGATATCTCCTAAGAATAATCAACGATTCTTTTAACGATTCTTTTAACGATTCTTTTAAGATATAAACTTGAGATAAGAAACTTCAACATGCCTGAGTTTGTAAGAGGTGTGCACAAATTGACAAAAGATATTCTCACTTGATATTTAGTCGGCATCGAAGTAATCAAAGGCACACGCATTATCGATAATATATTTTTTCTGACAGCACAATTTTTGCTAAACCCAAGCGTATTCCGTACTCTAAGTGATATTATACGTGCAGATTAAATCAGATTGTATTCACACCAAAAACGTTAAAAAATAGGCACATGAACTAGACATGCCAAAATCCTGTTTTTCTTCAAATTTCACAAAAACGTGCTCGCCCCAGCCTACTTCCACTCGCGCGCTCCCGTTGCACCGCCCTATATATAAGCTCCCTGATTTTAACTGGAGATCGGTGCCGCGAAAATGCTGAAGTCATATAGGTCCATGCTCTCATGTGGAAATTTTCTGAAACATAAATGCGTTGTTAAAAGGCTCGCGTTTATAATTTGATAAACTTCAGACTAACAAGCTTTTAGCTCTGTGTTTTTGAGAGTACGTCAGTGTGAAATGTGAAATTTGTTTTCTGCCAAGTATGTTTTCAATTGTCAATCATATTAAGCTGTACAGGTTTTAAATAGAACTCGCAAATAGCCGTAGAAAACTTCACAAAAAGATAGTCTTTTATACTTTTGTTGCAAACTTTTTCATGTCGACATGATATTGACATAAAACAACAAATTTTGCAAGAAGAACAACACAGTATTGACAAAAATTTAACATATTTTCAAAAACATAATTCGCTCACAATCACAATTAATAGGAAAATGTCGGAATGCGGTAATTTTCAAAAGCTATATGATCTATATGACGCCCGAAACGGTGCGGATACTTTTTGGCATCTGCTCGGGCACTATATAGTATAGGTCAGTGGTTTTGACTTTTTGTATCAATTGTTCTGTACACAATGGACAATGTGAAGTATAAAGTCTGTCAAACTTTACAACCACTCGTTTTCTTCCGGCAAAATTTGTGCACATTTTCCCCTGGCGATTTGGACTAACTTTATGCCAGGCGTGAATTAGCTAGCTACAAGTGTATGTACCACAGAATACCACGGTACCACAGAATACCAGTCTTATTTATTGATCTTATATAATTTGGAGTAAACATACTATTTACTTTATTTTTGTGAATATATATTAGTTTTAGTTTTAATTGACATATAAAAAAACAAGAAATAAATATTGTCATAAAAATTCTTTAAAATAATCAGGATTAAAAAAATAACATTCTGTGTTATTGATATATTTTTAAAAAATTTGGTATATATTTTTTATTTTTTGAAATTCGCATACAAATGACCGAAATCGTTGAAATTTAATCCCGCACGCGATATAAATTACGAAATGCCATATAAGGTCAGTGTTGCTTGCTATAAACCAATGAAAATCCGTCATCTAGGCAATGACATCACGAGGAATCGATTGCCGGTACTTTCAAGCCGACAGAGTGCAAAGATCCCGGAGATTTAGCTTCCGAAGTTGTCCGAGCGTGCGCCGACAATACCGGTTCTGCAACAAAGAAAGCATTTTCACGAGAATTGCCATAAGAGGGCCATTCAATACAAATTGATTCCTTTTAAAGATATTTTCAATAGCTATCCAATGGTGGTATATACGAGTTTGTAGCTTGTAAACCAAAAGGTAGGAAAGAGAACTGAATATTTAATTAGTTTTTATTACCGTATTTACTCGTTTGAGCGTCGCGGCGCTCTTTACATTTTCAGAGCTTCAGATGCGGCGCTCATTCGGGGGCGGCGCTCAATCGGGGGCGGCGCTCAATCGAATAAACACGGTATTGCTAATTTGTAAACAATACAAACTTCAGAGGTGTTTGAAAGGGGCTAATTCGGCCGCATAGCGTTGTAAACAAACAAAGATCGTAAAACGCTGAATCGAACGGTGGTATTGTCATTTACATAGCCTGCACTGAACAGAAGATATGAACCTCCAAAGTTGCTACAAAAATTAGGGCGATATCGCCCTAATCAACTAGCACCCAACAATAAAGAGTACCAAGCAAGGCAATTCTAATTGAGAACATTATATTCTTAAAGATTCTTAAAACATGCAACTTAGTTCCTGCAAAAACTTGCGGCTTTTCAAAGGTTTCTTAAAACAAGTAAAAATATTCCTTCTTTGATTTTTGTCTTTCTTGAAACAAGAATGACTCGTCTACATTAAAACGTCAATATTCAATAAGACTTTGTACGCTATTTTAATAAGAGCAATATAATATGCAACCTTGCAAATATATAGGGTTACTTATCGTAACTTGGTCTTGGCATACTGGCTTGTCTTGACTGCATGCATCCAATAACTGAATGACCCTATTTTGTTTTTTTCACTCATATACATGCAAAGCCATTAACAAACATGACGGAATGTGTTTCAAACACAATAGTCAACACCCAATATAACAATAGAACTTTGTATGTGGTCACTTCAATATCGCTGGCAATGTCCCTTTATTTAATGAATAGGCCATAACAAATCCATGCGCATTGCATGGATACTGCAAGCCACAAAAAATAGCCACAGAAAGACAACTCAAAACACAGTATAGGTTAACAGTACTAATAATGTTAAACTCTGACTAGTGAAGAGGATTTCACCCTTCAACATGCTCATTCATTATGTCATTGAGGTCATACTTGACAGGAACATACTGGTTGCACTAGTATCCTTCTTGGAATAAAAAACATTAAATCCAATACACTTTCATATGGATAAACTCCAGTACAATTCTCTCTATTTTGAATTTCTGTCACATGGGAAGCCTGGTGGTTGTAATCAAAACACACAGTTTGAAGCAGCTGCATATCAAAATAAACAAATCCTTGGATTAATCATATGCATACAATAACACCAAAAACAGGTTGAACGGGTTTTCCCAACATAATTATAGCAGATTTCGCATACTTTGTCCCAAAAAGCTTAATTCAGGTTACGTTGTACACATTTTCCAAAGTAATAGCAGGTAGAAGTCCAAGACTGTCACACTTTTCTCGTAAGGACTGACAGGTTTCTGCATTCATCTTCTTCAACACCCCATATGTCACTCACAGAATGTCAAATTCTTGAAGTTCTGCCTTCTAGCTAACTCTTCAAAATAGCTATGAGCTGATTCAAAGCTGAAGCAAGAAGATCTAACCATAGGTCCTAACATTTTAATTGTAGTCAACTGGCATATGGACCAAATAGTGTCGTTAAGGCAAAATGTTAGCGTTGGGAACAGCTCTTTAAATTTTGAAACCCGTAAGTGGTCGATAGTTTCCAACTTAATAACAGGTGAGAAGATTAGCTGGATAATCTGAATCAATTCCATTAAAAACAAGTAATGTTCATCATCAGTGTTGACTCAAGGACCAATTAAGAAAGGCAAAAGGCGCATAAATAACCGAGCTTGTGCAGCCTTGTACTTAAGCTTGTACCTTTCATCCCCATTGAACACACTTTCTCTGATGGGTCCAGGTTTGTCGCTGACTTCAGAATAGCCATACTCATGGCTGGTAATAGCACCTCTTGGATCTAATCTTTGGGCATAAGTTAGCAATTGTATAATAATACATATCCAGCTTGTGTGTCCCAGCATTGCTGCCTACCGGGTTACACACTTCCAGTTCATTGTGGTACAATACAATACATAGGGCATTCTCATGCTCATCAAAGATATCATCATTTTGATAAACATGACCCTCTTGAACGTCATAAAACACACCTGCAACACAGCACCTTGGTTTTTCCAGAACCAAAGAAGAGATAAGTTCATTTGATAGCACCTGCTTCAAGCTTTCAAGTATCGGAATGTATACAAATTTTTCTCCTTTTTCACAGATAAGCATCTTACTCTCTTCGATTTCCCAACAAGCTTTTTCCACAACGTTATTTCCTTTGGTTCAACATAGTTGAAGTTTTCCTTCATGTATTTGGATTGTAATGCATCAGTTTCTTTTCCGACAAAAGGATCTGGAGCTGTGTCAAACATACCACTACTGTAACTTGAGTTTTCCTTTCATTGCAATTTATGGCATTAACAACATCCTTTTTCACAGATGCTACCACTTGCTTAATCAATGTACGTGTGCAATCTATGATTGATTCCATTGCAACCTGTACATGTAGAAAACCTAACCAAAATGCATTGTTCAATAATTTCGGGATCGCTGCCGCTGGGACAGCTGGTCGCAGGCGTATTGGAAAAACGATTGTTTCCTTTGACGATTGCAGGCGCATTGTGTAAAACTTGTTAAAATTAAAAGTAACTGATGGAAATTCAAAAGAAAAGTAAAAACTCCCAGTTATGGACAAATAACTTTAGTCTTTAATTTAATTTGCATTGGAGAAAATACATGTATACACAAAGCCATATGAAGACTCGATCTAGTCTGCCTAATTCATGACCCATCATGTTAGGATTTCACATACATAATTTTTGTGGTCGCAGGCACACACAACAGTTATTCACCCATGGAAATATGTAATACTCCCTGGGAGCAAGATACTGTAGGTATTTTATTCCTTTCTTTCACTTTTAGCAGGAAGGAGGCAGCGCTCTTCTTGATATCCACTTCATTTTTCTAAAATAACATTTGATGTTGTTGTAATTGTACATGCTTTTGCTGCAACTGAAATATTAGTAGGTGGTTTCTAGACTATACGCGATATCTTCACCCCTCAGATTCTTATACAGACATATTTGTAGGGGCTTCTATTTGGATTGGTCAAAGTGTTAGTAAATTGGTGGGCTTCAATATATTGGGAAGGACGCGTATTTATTTTTTTGTCGTGTTTATCACTCTGAGGTGGATGGAAAATCTTAACAGGTTTTGCAACCCAATTTACAATGGTTCCAAGGGTTAGTTCGTTAAGGGTGTAGCACATGAGCAGAACGGACTTGACAGTCACTTTAAGCATATATGGTTTTGCATTTGTTCACTAAACCTAAATTTCTCTCTAATAATTAAGTGCTGTATTTTTCTCATCTATTTCATAGGTTGGAAAATGTATTTACTTTGACTCGATAGCTCCACAGTGGGGAAATTGACAAAAGTTTTTCACAAAATGTCAATCCTGCGGGTTTGCTGATAACTTTCCCCTGGGCCAAACAACTGACTGGTCATAAAGCATTCAAAACTTTATCATGTTATCTTTGCACCTATCAATGTTAACATGGACATGGGTGGAGATTTTAATTTCATGCGAACCAGTTTGGGAGAATTTGATAATTCACATAGTCATCATTTTAAGAAACAGCAAGCTACCAGCATGGCAGCAAATTACAATATATCAATGTATTGAATATACATGTATATTTAGCTCTTGATGTGTGTGCCTTATTCACAATTTAACATTCCCCATACGAACTCATACCTGATCATTATCCATTGTCATTTCAAATTCTTCCTCACTGCTACTTCTGACATGTTGTCGTTGGCATCGTCAACATCATCACTACTATCTTCACTGATATTATCCTCATTTTTGTCATTAAACTCCTCATTAGCATTGTCCACAACGTTTCCGTCGTATACTTGTTTGTGAGATCTTGTAACATGCTTGTAGAACGAGTTAAATTTTGTAAAAGATGCTGGACATTCGTCAACGTTGCATACCACTTTAAAATTCGGTTCATTCGCATGGACTCTATTGTAATGATTAAGCAGTGTTCGGAGAGTAATTGCTTGAAAATAATTACAAGGAGTACAAACACAAGGCATATGTTTTGTTTTCTCCACGCATTGTCTTTTCATTTCAAATATTTTGTAAAACTTTATAGTTTAGTAAACGATGCCACTAGTATTTTATATTGGCAACGAAAGGACAACAACTTCGGAAAGTCGCGGAGCTATTCGAACTCTGATTCGGACCCAAAGTTCGGACGACATTCGGACATTGACGTGAAGTGGCCGGGCAAGTCTTGCAAAGACTTTGTCAGTTGTGCTGACGTTTCGAGAAAAAGTTAAAGTAAAGTTTCCAATTGTGAGAAGGGAAATGTAATTCGGAAATGTCAAAGAGTTTGCTTGAAAAAACCTCCGAATTGACAAAGACCTGAATAATAAGTTGAAAGGTATGAATACTTGATTATTTATTAAGTAAAATCATAGCGAACAATGTCGTTTCATCCGAGGTGTATATATATAATCACCCCAACGCACCGTGTTTAATGATTATTCTAGTATAATTAAGCTGTGTTCGTAACTGTCTGATAAAGATAGAGAAAAACTCAACGTTTCGAGCGAAGGCACTTTCTCTGGATGTTATTGTAGAGATATCCGGACAAACGTTTTTCGCTCGCAAAGTCGACGTTTTCTCAGTCTTTTGCAGATAGTAACGACCAACACGAAGACAGTTGACATGAGATGAGTAAATATCTTTCCTTAAGTCTAACGATCAAATACGTAAATTTCAGTGGCAGACATTTCGCGAGAATTTGAGGGTGCGAATTTAGGTTACTTAACGAATATCCCAGCTCACTTCTTGCCACACATTTCACTTCTTAAACCCTTTTGGACGCTATACTTTAATTAAACAGATATCAGTCTTTCTTGATTTAAAAAGCGTTGTTGCAACTTAATTAATCAACTATAGGTTACTTTCGAATACGTTCGGGAAATATTGAGAGGTAACCGCCCTCCTTCGTCCCTCTAGATGTCCGCAACTGCTAAATCTTTAATGTGAAATTGAAAATCATCTATATTACACATATACGTCATATTATACCTCATGTGCATCCTTCAGAGCAAATAAATACCAACCTGTATTCAGGTCACATCTACACTACTGCATACATTGTCCATGTCATTACATGCTATCATAATGACAGCTAAAGCCTGATATTTGTGCTCGAGATAGCATGCAAAATTGGATTCTCTTTCTTAATACACCCTGTATATATAATTTGCTCCAAGCATCTAATGAAATCTTCGCAACCATTATCAAAACAAGTAATCTTTTTAATAGATAACAATATAATTGAGCTAGAATTATTTTGTGCATCATTAGTGGATTACTTGAAATTTAGTCATGGAATTCATTACGAAAGTTGTGCGCACCTTTTTACAATTTCGTTGGGGTATATACCCATAAGCAACGTGCACCTATTAATGCCTTTTCCAAACTTGAGGTGTACGGGCATATCCGGTACGTGGCCATTGACATTTTTGAAAATCCTAAGCCACTTCTAAATCAAATTATTTCTTACACCCTGGGGCTTCGGTGGCGTAGTTCTCAGAGCAAGCACCTTTCACCTCTGAGTCTTGAGTTCGCTTCTCGCCGAGGACATTACTCATCACACTCATGTGAAAGGAGTAAGTCAACGCTCTGCCGAAAGTCGTGGGTTTTCTCCTGGAACTCCGGTTTCCTCCCATAGGGAAAGTTGACTGGGTTGGTTAGGATATACAGATTAGGAAAGTAATATCACAATTGTTGTAAAAATAGGTAATGTAGGCTAAGTACATAATATAGGTAAGCGAGATACTTGATGTAACCGGTCACTGAAAAGCCTCAACGGGGAGTGAGCTGAATTATCTATGTATGTATATGGGCAGCCAGTTTGTGCATGTTGTGCCTTATGAGAAATCTAGTATCTTTTTACCTCTGTTAAAATTAATATACAGACAGTATTATGTAAAAAATGTCAATAATCTCCCACCTTCGGGAGAGTCACCCTTTCAAAATAATCCAACCGCCCAGCGCACGAGCCACGCTTTTTTGTCAATTTTCTGTGTCTGCCCGCATTCCAGCAAATTTATAGACAATATAAATTTAAGTTAATGAGACAACGCGTTGAAGCTAGTATGTTAAGCAAGATATCAGATAAGTTTCTGTCTCAAAGGCGGTGATTCCTTCCGTCCTATTATCGAGTGAACAATCACAACAAGAAAACAAAACGATTTAAAGAATACTCAAATAAACAAATATATAAAAAGACGTATGTCTTGATAGTCAGCTCTGTTTGTCGTGTTATCAACACTCCAATCGAGAACTTGTAAGATAGAAGCTTTGTGGGGAAGCTGCTGGTTAATTGTCTTGGTCCCATCCAGGTTTCCTGTATCGTAGGTTTTTCCTGGCCTCCCTGACATTCCAGCTGTTATATGAGTGATGGTAATGCTCAAATCAGCCACTCTAACAATAAGGCTAAATACATAACAATTCTTCATTTTAAAAAAATGGGGAGAAGGTCTTTTCGTCTATGGGGAATACACATTCTGTGTATTTGTGGGGTTGAAGTCTCCAAAATGTCAACTTCAGGCCCATAGACTCAATATACGTCACACATATACCATATAATTAAGGACTGTCCATATCGGGGTTTATCGCCCCTTGGTCAGGTTAAGAACTGCCCGTATGGGTCTAGCACTCTGGGTCAGGTTAAGGACTGTCCATAGGGGTTTCATTCCCCTTGGTCAGGTTAAGAACTGTCCAAGTGTTTCTTGGTTCAGGGTCGTCAGGGAATAGCTACCCCTGGCAAGGCTCTGCTTTATGGTCAGAGCATTCAGTTCAGTCAATCAGTTCAGCTTAAGGTGTGACGTGAGTAGGGATGATGTTTGTCATAATATGAGTCTTCACACCCCAGAACCCCTTCTCCCACAAAATATATTTTGTTTGAATTGTCTTTTTATAAATATGGTTTTATATCAACAGCTTGGGTCATTAACTTGATATATAGATAAGGTAAAGCGGTGAAGTTGAAATATACCATAGTCCTTATCTCATAACATATTTTCCTAAGTTCTTTAAGTACTAACATAAATCCTACTTGCCCAATAGCAGCCAAATAATTTTAAGTCAGTAGTCAAGGAGAGTCCCAGATATAATTTTATCTAGATTATATAATAAATATGTTATTTGCGAAGTTTGCAACTTATATACAATACACTGCATCGTCACTGTTACTGCTGAAACTGACCAAATTGTTTTGGCACATCACACCGAATTATGCGTCCAATTGCGTATAAGCAAATAAAGTTTTAATTGTTAAACCTAATTAAAATTGTATTAGTCACATACGGAAACCTAACTGTTTAGTAAAACCACAAAAATATACTACGTACGAAGTACGCAATAATGACTTACTGACTGAGAGTGAGGGCAGTACAGGAAAATATCAAACCAAAGTCTTGCTGTATTGACCGAGCGATAGCGAGGTCAATACAGCAAGACCGAGGTTTGATATTTTTCCCGTACTGCCCGAACGGTCGAGGTCAGTAAGTTTTTATTATATGGTATTGTACTTTTGTAAAAAATGAAAAAAACATGGTTACGCGAGGGCAAAGTACAAAGACCGAAACATTTGCAAAATGTGAATTGTCAACTGAAATTTATCTTTTGGTTAGTGAAACTACTCTACAATAACTTTTATAGAATATTAACAGAGTTTTGGAAAGTATTTCAAGAAAATGAAGAGGTATTTATTTCGAAGAGGTGATGAAGAGGTAATCAAAGGCAACAAATCTGAAAACAAAATATATGAATAAATAAACAGCACCGACATTCGACAAGTATGTTTTTAGTTCGCTTCATTTTATATTCATATATTTTTTGACTAACATAACCAGAAATTTTCGAAAATAATCTTTAAAGCTGCGGCTGCTTTAAGGTGGCTCCCTACAGTTATTTTAGCTTTATAATAAATCGTTTTTAAACGAGTATTATCGCAGATGACGAAGTTTTTTATACTCGAGGGTAATATTCATCATCTATGGAATATTTAAAACCCGGTTCAGGTGGTGTCATCGTTGCCATGGTAACAAGACGTAAGCCTGAAATGTGGTTACTATGCGCATAAAATTGTCCGTATCTAAAAAACAAAGTCGGTGACCCATCTTTTTTATTTCATATAAGTTTTAAGCATAATGTTCTGAAACTATTATGAAAGTTTAATCAAAATCGCTAGTGTGCAATTTTTTTAAACTCGAAAATTTTATATAAAGATTTCTACACTAGCGATTTTTTTTAAAATTGAAATATATAAAATTTACCAAAATTAAAATTTATGGTCAAAATTTGAAGATAGGTTACCGATAAAACTAAAGAGTAAAACGCATATAAAGGTGAAAAATTGGGTCAAAATTGGGTGAAATTTGCCTACATAAAAACGTCGCTGACTAGTGAATGATAGTTTGCGGGCGCAAGATGTGCTTTCATCGTGCAAAACGAGTGGCAAATGTTGTTTTTATCTTTTGATTTTGACGTTTATTCAATATATTTGAGAGCCATGGACTACCAAGAAATACTGCGGAGGGTTAGATCGATTTAAGTCCAATTGAATCCTTCCATTTACTCAGTTCACGAGCTTCAACAGCCGTACAGCTGGACATATCTTTGCCTAGTTTTGTAATTTTGCTGAAGATGAACAAGTCGGTATTTTGCTATAGAACTGTGATATTTTTACTGTTTAACTTGTAAAAAACATGCAAGTATCACTAAACGACTTTTATAACCTTTAACAGTTTTTATACAATAGTTAATAAATGTTTAATAAACTCTTACTAATGAACATTATATCTAAAATGTTTTTGAAAAATTCACTTTTATATTCCTGTCAAGCTTTTTTATCCAAGCGATATTTGTATCATAGTTAAAATCACTCATTGGTGTTACTGATGCTTTGTCACATAAAACTAAGGATTATTCAAAGTTTTTTCATTACAAATCTTTCAGAATGGTAAAAATTATTTTAAAAAACCGGGCAAAATATCTTTGTTTTGTTTGATCGTCGAATTTGCGTGGGAAAGTCCACGTACTTGCCACGCGTTTTTTACTCTCGTCCCGCGATCATCTCATGCATTACTGTAGGGAGCCACCTTAAGTGTAGTTTTCTTTCAGATGGTGTCGAATTCCTAATGGCCATCTGCAGATAAAATTTCCAGCTCTTCGCATGTTCAAAACAGAAAATATTCTTACCTTATATTGTTTCACCTAAAAATTGTCCACAATTCCGCAGAGTCTTAAAACTCCACATTTTTTATTTGCTCGAAGTTCTTTGATTTGCTTGATGGTGGTCCGCACTCCTCCACTGAATGTCTACCATATTGTTTTTTGTTTCGTTGACCTACCACGCCTAGCTGGAGCAATCTCAAATTTCTAATTCTAGCGATTCCCAAACAGTGGCATTACATATTTCACGTTACTTAAATATTACATTGGTTATCACCAACTTCGTCCACAGGAATCCGCCTGCGGGCAAGTTAATAACAATAAATGTTAGTGAAGAGAGATGGTCAAGATTATTATAAAAAGGAATACCTATCTGGAGGGGGGGGGTCACTCGAAAGTGTTCCCGAGTTTTTATTGAGGATTAGAATGGCATATATAACCTGAATTTGATACATTTTGTGATGAATTTGACAACATTTCTTTTGTTTTCAATTTTTTTTTTTGGGGGGGGGGTTGTGAACAATCCCCTACCCACCTTTCCCGTACTTTTACGTAAACAATACATTTTGAAATATTTTAGGTCCATGGTGCTGCAGAAAAGTTCGGTCTGAGTACAAGATCTAGTTTGTGTCTTTGGTACTCCACGAAAACGTGTTCAGGATTTTTCTGTTATGCGTACATGTACCGTGGAGTTATTTTAATAGTTCTTATTACGACCCAACCTCCAATCATACCCTAGCCTGCGTATAACCGACCCTCATTGGAGATGAAATAACAAACGGCGACAGAGGGTCTGCGGTAAAGTCCGGCTTTCGTGGCTAAACACCCTAATAATGAAGACTCGTGCGCAAACATGTCAATCAAGGTCAAATCAATGTAATAATTTATTATCTTGCATGTGTATAAGTATGTCAATCAATTTTTTATGTTGACCTATCATTCAATTCTGCGTTCAAAAATTGAACGCCGCTTAAGGGTAATAATCCCATGTCGGGTAAAAATAAATTAGGATGAAGGTTAAAGGTGCGTTAGCGTTTACTCACAAAAGCCGAATTTTACGGCCTGCCCTCTTTCTCTGTTAGTCTTTTCCGCCCCAACGAGGGCCGCTTATGAATAGGCTAACAATACCCAGGTAACACTTTAGAATGAATTTTGTGACTTTTCGACTGAATTTAAAATTAAATGTTGCAAACCATGCATGTGTCCAAGTTCATATAATTATAATAATCACAAAATTACACTGCACCAAGAGTGACACAATTTGGTATTTTGAAAACTATAAGCCCTTTTACACGCATTTAGCAATAACTTTGCATAGTATCCAGCTAACTAGATTTATCGCAGCCAGCCTTTTGAATTTTTTTCCAATAACCATCCGTTGCAGGATTTTTGTGGCTAGTCGTTCCCCCGTTGTGGATCTTTGCATAATCTTGACAAGTCGGATTGCGCCCAAGCCTTTTAAATGTTGCATAGCGACACATATATGCTAAATTGAAACAAAAACACTACATTTATGCAAATATTGTTTTTGTAGCTTCGTTTGGCTCAAAGCCGTCAGAGGCGGTGTGGAGGGGTCCTGGGAGGCCTTGCCCAATAATATACAATATATAGATTTATAGATTTTCGCTTACCTCAACACTGGTCTGCAACAGGCTGTTTCATATGTAAAAGAATCATGAGATGAAACAGCCGAAATATCTTGTTGCAGATGAAACATCTTGTTGCAGACCAGTTTTGAGGTAGGCGAAAATCTATAATTTCCTCTAACTATATGTTGTCGAGCACTCTTTGCGTTTCGTAGACCTAAACCCACACGTATATATATATATATATATATATATATATATATATATATATAGTTTTCGTATATATATATATATATATATATATAGTGGCTCGCCACTTGATGAAATCTTATTGTGTGAAACAGGCTGTAGTGGATACCTGGAGGTAAGCGAAAACTATATTAGCCCTATCTATATGATATCGAGAACTCTGGCATTTCGTGAGCTAAAACACGCTCATATATAGATATATAGATATATAGCTATATATATACACGGAAATATACACGGAAAATGCACTTCTGAGTCTTTGAAAATGCAAACTTTTACTTGGGAGACCACGCCCCTAGACCCGCTTAAGTTGGGCCCCCAATAAGAATTTGTGTCTGACCGCAATGCAACCATGCAAATTTTTATTAAAATAGTTCACCAAATATTTTAAAACTAAAATTAACTGAGCTTTCGCACTAAGCGTCCATCGTCATAGTAAAATGTGACCAAATCATTCTTATCGACCAGCAGTTGGAATTAAATCAGAAATTTGAGGAAACTTTGTGAGGCAATTTTAGCGTGCGAATCTTTATTTGGATCAACAAATGATTTAACATTCCTTTGATGGCATGCATTGGTTGCTAGTGCTTAAGGACCGTATGTTTCAGAAGACGTACTTTTAGCTGAATTTTGAAACAATTATGCTGTTCATTTGTTCTTTTGATCACATTAAAACTGTTTATTAAAGTTTAACGTACCAAATAGGATATGGTAGGTCGTTTTATGCCTATTTTGGAATTTTCAAGGATGCTTATTCAATTTCAAACGTGAATGCGACACTCAGTGGATATTGCATAAAAGTTTCGTAATATTGTAATATTATAATATTGCAATATTGTAATGCTGTACATTGAAACTTAATTCAGCCCTTTTTAAATATGCTAAAGAATCCTATGAGCCCAATAGCTGTTTAGGTTTTAAGTCAGAAATAAATCAAACAAGTTTAATCCTTTTGGGGCAGCGAGTAGTATTTAAGAGAGATCTAACCGCCCACATTCCTACAATATAGGTACTTCGGACGCTCCACTTTCCCCCTCTCTTTTCCTTCCCACTCCCCCCCCCCCCACCCATTTTCCACCGACGAATATCGATCTCAAAGGTTCTTAGCTCTCGTTCTAACGACTTTCAATGGAGGGTTGAAATCTCACTAGTAAGTACGGAAAATGTTTCAGCAAAATTTTCCGTATTCTTAGCCAAATTGGGATTGCCAACTGTCAGCGACGCCTTTCTACTTCCTACTGTACATGTATGTCATCAAATATTGATTTTGTCTACATCACTCTGCTAAATCATATTCAATACTAGAAATACACTCATGCAGAATCCCCTCGCCTGTTCGAACTCAGGAATTATACTTCCCAAAATTTATTGTGACATGAAGTATTTAGTCAATCACTGTAACCATAGCAACACGCAACTTTTTGTACAGAATGGTAAAAAAGTGATACAAATATTTGTACTTTTAACTATAAAATTATGAATCGCCACACTATATAAGGTAGATGTGTTATTACCTGCTCTTTTAGCTTTGGTTGGCTGTAAAATTAAACCTTAGACATTTCACAAAAACGTCAAAATATTAAGAAAACTTCAATTGTTTTTTTGACGGTATAATTTTTAAATTTATCTTTAAAATCAAAATTTAAACTTGCTAAAATACCTTTTAGGTTTAATCGATATTGTAATAACCTCACAGAGTGAAATATGTATTGCAAATCCGCAAACTAAAATATGCAAAATAGACACTTACCCGCTTAAAACACTTAAAAACTTCAAAATCGTGTCCCTTTTTCAGCCATT
Organism: Trachythela sp. YZ-2020; assembly: GCA_016169945.1. Classification (NCBI taxonomy): domain Eukaryota; kingdom Metazoa; phylum Cnidaria; class Anthozoa; order Malacalcyonacea; family Clavulariidae; genus Trachythela; species Trachythela sp. YZ-2020. The sequence goes on from JADLSH010000260.1 coordinate 8,799,008, forward strand.
CGACTGTTTCTTCTTTTGTTGACTTTAAATTTTCATTTATCTTATTTTGAAGACTCTATTTATCGGCATGTTTTCCCAATAGCCCGAGTATTTTAAATCATTTTTGGAAAAGGTTTTCAAAATGGCAGTTTAGCATAAATTACAAAACAGAATCTCGGCCTAAACTCGCGCATGCGTAAAACGTAGAAAACCATGTTTGTCCATGACATAATGGCGGCCAACTTTGGAATCCGCTATATTCTCACATACCCGGGTGTAAATATTCGAGCGGAATTAGTACCTTCGCGTCGGCTCCGGGATTAATGATTAGCAACAGTGATTCATTGTCAACATCAAGAAGATACGAAAACAAGGTTTTACAAGTATATCTAACTCATTATATGTCATATACCTCGTACGGTTTTCTCAGCACAAGCAAACTTGTCCACACAATCTCGCCAGCAGGTTCCAGGTTCTTTGACGTCAGTCCAATAACCACGTTGGATTTGATAGGGACCACACGATTTACCATTATCACCGCAAGGAATGTTTTCTTTACACCCAGACTCAACAAGACATATGCAACGAAGGCACGCTTTGGAAATTTCTTAAATTAAGTGTAGTGAATTAGTATGTCATTCCAAAGTCGTGCCTTAATTAATATAATATATTTTCTATGTATGCCGGCTCAAAAGCTTTCTTAATCTTATCGTTCGGGGAAATAGAGACATCGAGTAAGTCCACAGCATGTTAATCTCGAAGTGGGAAGTACACCTAACATACTTCTGTCAGTTTTTATGCGGCATCGTTAGGTTTGAATGGCGTCACACTAATAATACCACTGGTATAATTGTGCTGTAAAACCAACCTCGTTCTACGGCTTTCTTAAGACCCAGAGGAGATAAACTGTACTTTATGAGCTCGATAATATTTTTATGTGACAACAAGTAAGGGATTTTCTGCTCAATCGATCACATGATATGACTATACTCCATGTTATATATCATCAAAGCATAACTCATAAGCGAATCTAAAGTTTCTATTTTTGGGTGATATTTTTTTTTAGGTTTACAATTATTAAATATGTAATGATGTCACTCATTAGTATACAAGTAATTAATATATGCGAGACATGCTGTAGCCAATTCGGACAAGTCTAGGCGAACAAACAACAATTTTGCTGAGTTTAGCATATTTTGTGGTTACGTCATTAGTTTCCCAAACCTATAATGTGCTGATAAACACATAACTTATACGACTAAATATCTAAATATTTATTGCCTTAGTATACGCGATAGTTAATGCGAAATAATAACAAGCGGCTTTCCGAAACGAGAAGATTTTAAAGTCTATAGTCATAGAATATACACAAGCCTTAATTCTCTTATAGGAATAAAAATATATTTTTGCCAATCTATTGCATAAACATAGCTCTTATAGCCTATAGGTATTAAATTCAAAGCCTTTATTCAATTACCAATATAGCGAATGCGACGCTTAACCATTGGCATTGCCAACAATAATACATTTAACATTACATACTATGTAAAAACAGCGAGATGAATATACGAAAATTTAAGACAATTATTTTCAAAAGTTTTTTGAGTATAGCCAAGTATCATTGCAAAGTATCATAAAAGCTCGCATCACCCTTCCCTTTAAAAGATCAGCAAATATGACATGCAAAAACTGAGCCCGGCATAAAATACCTATTATCAGGCAGATAGAGGGAAAAACTCACCAACTTGTGGGGCAATTTCTTTTCATAGCGATAATTTTTTAAATAAAAACTCCTGTTTCGCAGTACAATCTATTTACCTTGAAGTGTCGTAGTTGGCGCTAGAGAGAAATACCGAGGGCTTACTTCCTCCCGCGAAATTTCTTAAACAACATGGCGTTTTATAGATTTCTTTCGAAGATGATGGAAAGGGTATTGGACAGCTTTTTCAAGAAAATTCAAGTTGGCCAGAATCCGAAAATCGACTGAGCAGTTTAGAAGTACATTTTTATCATGAAAATAATTGCCCCGCGAGTTGGTGAATTGCAGTATATTTTCGTAAACTACCGTAAAATTCCGAAAATAACGACACTCGTTACTTTCGAAGGGACTCCAAGTATAGAACATCGGATACTTAAAGTAGAAACAAGTAGCATAGTCAGGAAAACGTCTTGTTGACTCAAGGTACAGTAATTTGGTTCTTGGTAAGGTGTTTATTAATAATTATCCGGGGGCGTTGCTTTGAGATTGGAATTCTGGACTAAATTGACTCTGGCTTTTACATTTTACGCTGCTTGACCTCATGCCCAAACTAAATCGCAAGATTATTTAAGCGAAGTATACCTTGACACAAACGTGAGGAGTTTGTTATGGAAGATGATGGACTGGGCAAAGCTTCAACACTGCTTGGTGTGATTAAATATGATGAATAAACAGATTGAATTTCAATGCTTGTTTCTATCACTGAAAATGATGGAGTGGATTGAACACCAAGGTTAGTGGACGTAAATGTAAATGAAGGAGATGTGACTTGAAGACTTGACTTTATCATTGAAACTGGCGAGCTCCTCCATACTGATTGACTGGAATGAATGTCGCCACTGGACTGTGACGAACTGGCAAAAACTGTAGAATAAAGAAAACACATTGTTGATAAATTGGCGAACCCGATAATCGATAATACATGCACTGCCGCGCATGGAGTGGCTTATATTGCAAGTGGGGGAAATTTTTTACAGTAGTCTTGGCTAGGTGCTTATGTAATATAATATGGTGAATATACATGTATTTGAAACATTGATTATTACTTATAAATAGTTCATGCGCAAAGTATCATAAAAGCTCGCTCGAGGCCCATTCTCCCTTTCAATATATGATGAGGAAATATGACATGCATAAGTGAGCCTGGCTTAAAATATCTACACCTGCGCAGCTGTATATTCGTAAACTACCGTACGAGTTGACGTTTCGTTCATTTTTCGAAAAGTGCACAAGATTTCGTCCATTTTATTTTATTCTTCTGATCGCTTAGCTATTCTTGATATGTCTTCGAAATTTCAATGGAATCGAATGCCAGGAAGTAAGGAAACGCGGTGAGTTTTTTGACACATTTTACGGGCCATTTTACGTCTCATCTTACCTAGATCTATATAAGCTATATAAGCTATATATAGAATAGGCTAACAATACGTGTAACACTTTAGACGGAATTTTGTGACTTTTCGACTGAATTTAAATTTAAATGTTGCAAACCATGCATGTGTGCAAGTTCATATAATTATAATAATCCCAAAATTACACTGCACCAAGAGTGACCCAATTTGGTATTTTGAAAACTATAAGCCCGTTTACATGCATTTAGCACTAACTTTGCATAGTATCCAGCGAACTAGATTTATCGCAGCCAGCCTTTTGAATTTTTTTCCAAAAACCATCCGTTCCACGTTTTTTGTAGCCATTCGGTCCCCCGTTGTGGATCCTTGCATAATCTTCACAAGTCGGATTGCGCCCAAGCCTTTTAAATGTTGCATAGCGACACATATATGCTAAATTGAAACAAAAACACTACATTTATACAAATATTGTTTTTGTAGATTCGTTTGGATCAAAGCCGTCAGAGGCGGTGTGGAGGGGTCCTGGGAGGCCTTGCCCAATAATATACAGTATATATATATATACATTTATAGATTTTCGCTTACCTCAACACTGGTCTGCAACAGGCTGTTTCATATGTAAAAGAATCATGAGATGAAACAGCCTGTTCTTTTACAGATGAAACATCTTGTTGCAGACCAGTTTTGAGGTAGGCGAAAATCTATAATTTCCTCTAACTATATGTTGTCGAGCACTCTTTGCGTTTCGTAGACCTAAACCTACACGTATATATAATTATATATACCGGGTGTCCCAAAAAAAAGTATCGCTGTTTGAGTTAATATTTCGTAAAAACTACAACACGTATTTTACTTAAATAAATTTCATTATATTTAAAGAGGACTAACTTAAATTTTCGTATATAACATTTGAATTTTCATGCAATATTGACCGAGATACAGATGTTTGAAGTTGAGTAAGCATTTTTGAAATTACTAAAATTAGCATAAAACGGCCCCATCAAATGTCTATTTGGTTAGACGTGATAAATACTTCTATGTGGTCAAAAGAGCGTTCTTTTGCATGTACAACGATATTGTTCCAAAGATCAAGATTTGATCATCTGGAAATTATCGTCTTTGCGCATGAATACACCGTCTTGCTCTGGAAACCATGCCAAAAGAATTTTGGATCAGTTCTTCGTCCAAAGTTTCACATGCCAAAACAATTACCTCATGCACAAAGCTGTCTTCAATGTTTTTAATTAAATTTTATTTCAAATATGTATTATTATTCAATTTTTATTCCCAAGGGTTACAAAAGACTAGCAAAATAGTAAATCTACTAGGAAATAATGTGAAGTTAAAGTTAACTTTATTGAAAATGACAATACTCGTGATAAAATGACAACTGTTTTCAAATCAATTTAATAAGCCGTTTTTTCTCGATTTTTCACTAATTTTAAAAACGTACCGCAACTTGCAACATCTGTATCTCGGTCAATATTGCATCAAAATTCAAGGGTTATATACCAAAATTTTAGTTAGCCCTTTTTGAATACAGTAAAACTTGTCTGAGTGAAATATCTGTTGCAGGTTTTGCGCTACATTAAATCAAACACCGATACTTTTTTTTGGGACACCCGGTATATTTTATACGCGTATATATATATATATATATATATATATATGGCTATAAGCTATAATGCAAAAAGCTCACTTCCCTTGTGGTCGTTTGAGCACTCTGGCCCAAAGACACTTCACGTATGTCTGGATGCGCATGTGTCTGAGTATTGTACCACATGCGCTTGGTGAGGGCAAGAGTATGGTGTATAAATACGAAGTCACTCGCATCTCGACTGCGTTACAGGCTGCACTGACGAGCCGTTGAACGGCGAAACATGCATGTCTGCAGATTTGACTTCTAATATATATATATATATATATATATATATGTATATATATACAAACCGCGCGAGAGGTCTTTATCTGTTTTAAAACATCGAGGCGCAGCCGAGTGTTTTAGATCTGATAAAGACCTCTCGCGCGGTTTGTATATGACTTCTAAAATGATTCGTTTTGTACACTCACTGGCGTTGTAATTTTGAAGATTGATGCTATCTACGCTGTAAAAATTGAAGGAGAAAATTTGAGCAAGTCTATATCATTGAAAACAAACCAATTAGACAAGTTTACGGTTGCAAAACTCTTGGAGTGACTGTCGACCAGCATTTGTCTTGGAAGAATAATACTGAAAAAGTTTGCAAGAAAATAGCATCGGGAATATCAGCTATTCGTCGAGTAAAAGAATTTGTTGAGAAAGATACGCTTGTTTCTATATATAATTCTATTGTTCGCCCACACTTTACTTATTGCTGTGAAGTATGGGATGTGTTTGGTGAAACACAATCAAAACGTCTCCAAAAGCTCCAAAACAGAGCTGCTCGAATCATAATGAATATGAGCAATGATGTAGATCATCAGGTTGCTTTAGATGCTTTAGGCTGGAAGTCACTTAAAACGGAAAGAATGAAGGCTAAGTTAAAACTGATGTTTAAATTGTTGAATAAAATGGGTCCTAAATCACTTACTGATTTATTTACTTTCAAAAATGAAATGACAAATTATGAACTTCGGGATATTGAAAGTACTCTTTGCTTACCACAGCCACGTACTAATAGCATGAAAAAAAGTTTCATGTTTGACGGGGCACACATTTGGAACTCTTTACCAAATGAAATTAGGGAGAGGAACTCCCTCATGTCTTTTGATACTAAAATCACTACTCACATTTTTGAATGACATAGAGATTTGTAAATAGATATGTTTCACTATACGTTTTTCTATACCTTATATTCTTGTACCTATATAACTTTCTTATTCTATACTGTATTACCATCTATACTATATTTTTGTAATCTTATTATCGTACACGCCCCTTGTGGAAATCAGCCTATAGGTTGACAATGGTTAGCGTGTTTAAATAAAGTTATTCTATCTATCTATCTATCAAATATATAGATCCGCTACGGGTCATGAGTTTCCTTTGTATTTTGCTTATGAATAATTAATGAATTTTAGAAATATATAATATATATATATATATATATATATATATATATATATAACACAAAGGACAAACTTGAGTCACTTCATTTAAACTTTATTCACTACAAATTTTGTAGTGAATAAAGTTTAAATGAAGTGACTCAAGTTTGTCCTTTGTGTTATATCCGCTCTACCTCGGTATTGAGCATTCTACTCATATGATTCTAAACTCGATACTTGTCTATATTTGCTCTATCTACATGATATCGAGCACTCTGGCATTTCGTGAGCTAAAACACGCTCATATATAGATATATAGATATATAGCTATATATATACACGGAAATATACACGGAAAATGCACTTCTGAGTCTTTGAGAATGCAAAATATTACTTTGGAGAGCACGCCCCTAGACCCCCTTAAGTTGGGTCCCCAAATAAGAATTTGCGTCTGACCGCTATGCAACCATGCAAATTTTTATTAAAATAGTTCACCAAATATTTTAAAACTAAAATTAACTTAGCTTTCGCACTAAGCGTCCATCGTCACAGTAAAATGTGACCAAATCATTCTTATCGACCAGCAGTTGCAATTAAATCAGAAATTTGAGGAAACTTTGTGAGGCAATTTTAGCGTGTGAATCGATCTTTATTTCGATCAACAAATGATTTAACATTCCTTTGATGGCATGCATTGGTTGCTAGTGCTTAAGGACCGTATGTTTCAGAACACGTACTTTTAGCTGAATTTTGAAACAATTATGCTGTTCATTTGTTCTTTTGATCACATTAAAACTGTTTATTAAAGTTTAACGTACCAAATAGGATATGGTAGGTCGTTTTATGCCTATTTTGGAATTTTCAAGGATGCTTATTCAATTTCAAACGTGAATGGGACACTCAGTGGATATTGCACAAATGTTTCGTAATATTGTAATATTATAATATTGCAATATTGTAATATTGTACATAGAAACTTAATTCAGCCCTTTTTAAAGATGCTAAAGAATCCTATGAGCCAAATAGCTGTTCTAGGTTTTAAGTTAGAAATAAATCAAACAAGTTTAATCCTTTTGGGGCAGCGAGTAGTATTTAAGAGAGATCTAACCCACATTCCTACAATATAGGTACTTCGGACGCTCCACTTTCCCCCTCTCTTTTCCTTCCCACTCCCCCCACCCATTTTCCACCGATGAATATCGATCTCAAAGGTTCTTAGCTCTCGTTCTAACGACTTTCAATGGAGGGTTGAAATCTCACTAGTAAGTACGGAATATGTTTCAGCAAAATTTTCCGTATTCTTAGCCAAATTGGGATTGCCAACTGTCAGCGACGCCTTTCTACTTCCTACATGTATGTCATCAATTATTGATTTTGTCGACCTCACTCTGCTAAATCATATTCAAAACTAGAAATACACTCACGCAGAATCCCCTTGCCTGTTCGAACTCAGGAATTATACTTCCCAAAATTTATTGTAACATGAAGTATTTAGTCAATCACTGTAAGTCTGTAACCATAGCAACACGCAACATTTTGTACAGAATGGAAAAAAGTGATACAAATATTTGTACTTTTAACTATAAAATCGTGAATCGCCACACTATATAAGGTAGATGTGTTATTACCTGCTCTTTTAGCTTTGGTTGGCTGTAAAATTAAACCTTAGACATTTCACAAAAACGTCAAAATATTCAGAAAACTTCAATTGTTTTTTTGACGGTATAATTTTTAAATTTATCTTTAAAATCAAGTTTTCGACATTACGTTGTTCCTTCAAAATTAAAATTTAAACTTGCTAAAATACCTTTTAGGTTTAATCGATATTGTAATAACCTCACAGAGTGAAATACGTTTTGCAAATCCGCAAACTAAAATATGCAAAATAGACACTTACCCGCTTAAAACACTTCAAAACTTCAAAATCGTGTCCCTTTTTCAGCCATTCGACTGTTTCTTCTTTTGTTGACTTTAAATTTTCATTTATCTTGTTTTGAAGACTCTATTTATCGGCATGTTTTCCCAATAGCCCGAGTATTTAAAATCATTTTTGGAAAAGGTTTTCAAAATGTCAGTTTAGCATAAATTACAAAACAGAATCTCGACCTAAACTCGCGCATGCGTAAAACGTAGAAAACCATGTTTGTCCATGACATAATGGCGGCCAACTTTGGAATCCGGTATGTTCTCACATACCCGGGTGTAAATATTCGAGCGGAATTAGTACCTTCGCGTCGGCTCCGGGATTAATGATTAGCAACAGTGATTCATTGTCAACATCAAGAAGATACGAAAACAAGGTTTTACAAGTATATCTAACTTATTATATGTCATATACCTCGTACGGTTTCCTCAGCACAAGCAAACTTGTCCACGCAATCTCGCCAGCCGGTTCCAGGTTTTTTGACGTCAGTCCAATAACCACGTTGGATTTGATAGGGACCACACGAGTTACCATTATCACCGCATCGAATGTTTTCTTTACACCCAGACTCAACAAGACATATGCAACGAAGGCACGCTTTGGAAATTTCTTAAATTAAGTGTAGTGAATTAGTATGTCATTCCAAAGTCGTGCCTTAATTAATATAATATATTTTCTAATGTATGCCGGCTCAAAAGCTCTCTTAATCTTATCGTTCGGGAAATAGAGACATCGAGTAAGTCCACAGCATGTTAATCTCGAAGTGGGAAGTACACCTAACATACTTCTGTCAGTTTTTATGCGGCATCGTTAGGTTTGAATGGCGTCACACTAATAATACCACTGGTATAATTGTGCTGTAAAACCAACCTCGTTCTACGGCTTTCTTAAGACCCAGAGGAGATAAACTGTACTTTATGAGCTCGATAATATTTTTATGTGACAACAAGTAAGGGATTTTCTGCTCAATCGATCACATGATATGACTATACTCCATGTCATATATCATCAAAGCATAACTCATAAGCGAATCTAAAGTTTCTATTTTTGGGTGATATTTTTTTTTAGGTTTACAATTATTAAATATGTAATGATGTCACTCATTAGTATACAAGTAATTAATATATGCGAGACATGCTGTAGCCAATTCGGACAAGTCTAGGCGAACAAACAATAATTTTCCTGAGTTTAGCATATTTTGTGGTTACGTCATTAGTTTCCCAAACCTATAATGTGCTGATAAACACATAACTTATACGACTAAATATCTAAATATTTATTGCCTTAGTATACGCGATAGTTAATGCGAAATAATAACAAGCGGCTTTCCGAAACGAGAAGATTTTAAAGTCTATAGTCATAGAATATACACAAGCCTTAATTCTCTTATAGGAATAAAAATATATTTTTGCCAATCTATTGCATAAACATAGCTCTTATAGCCTATAGGTATTAAATTCAAAGCCTTTATTCAATTACCAATATAGCGAATGCGACGCTTAACCATTGGCATTGCCAACAATAATACATTTAACATTACATACTATGTAAAAACAGCGAGATGAATATACGAAAATTTAAGACAATTATTTTCAAAAGTTTTTTGAGTATAGCCAAGTATCATTGCAAAGTATCATAAAAGCTCGCATCACCCTTCCCTTTAAAAGATCAGCAAATATGACATGCAAAAACTGAGCCCGGCATAAAATACCTATTATCAGGCAGATAGAGGGAAAAACTCACCAACTTGTGGGGCAATTTCTTTTCATAGCGATAATTTTTTAAATAAAAACTCCTGTTTCGCAGTACAATCTATTTACCTTGAAGTGTCGTAGTTGGCGCTAGAGAGAAATACCGAGGGCTTACTTCCTCCCGCGAAATTTCTTAAACAACATGGCGTTTTATAGATTTCTTTCGAAGATGATGGAAAGGGTATTGGACAGCTTTTTCAAGAAAATTCAAGTTGGCCAGAATCCGAAAATCGACTGAGCAGTTTAGAAGTACATTTTTTTATCATGAAAATAATTGCCCCGCGAGTTGGTGAATTGCAGTATATTTTCGTAAACTACCGTAAAATTCCGAAAATAACGACACTCGTTACTTTCGAAGGGACTCCAAGTATAGAACATCGGATACTTAAAGTAGAAACAAGTAGCATAGTCAGGAAAACGTCTTGTTGACTCAAGGTACAGTAATTTGGTTCTTGGTAAGGTGTTTATTAATAATTATCCGGGGGCGTTGCTTTGAGATTGGAATTCTGGACTAAATTGACTCTGGCTTTTACATTTTACGCTGCTTGACCTCATGCCCAAACTAAATCGCAAGATTATTTAAGCGAAGTATACCTTGACACAAACGTGAGGAGTTTGTTATGGAAGATGATGGACTGGGCAAAGCTTCAACACTGCTTGGTGTGATTAAATATGATGAATAAACAGATTGAATTTCAATGCTTGTTTCTATCACTGAAAATGATGGAGTGGATTGAACACCAAGGTTAGTGGACGTAAATGTAAATGAAGGAGATGTGACTTGAAGACTTGACTTTATCATTGAAACTGGCGAGCTCCTCCATACTGATTGACTGGAATGAATGTCGCCACTGGACTGTGACGAACTGGCAAAAACTGTAGAATAAAGAAAACACATTGTTGATAAATTGGCGAACCCGATAATCGATAATACATGCACTGCCGCGCATGGAGTGGCTTATATTGCAAGTGGGGGAAATTTTTTACAGTAGTCTTGGCTAGGTGCTTATGTAATATAATATGGTGAATATACATGTATTTGAAACATTGATTATTACTTATAAATAGTTCATGCGCAAAGTATCATAAAAGCTCGCTCGAGGCCCATTCTCCCTTTCAATATATGATGAGGAAATATGACATGCATAAGTGAGCCTGGCTTAAAATATCTACACCTGCGCAGCTGTATATTCGTAAACTACCGTACGAGTTGACGTTTCGTTCATTTTTCGAAAAGTGCACAAGATTTCGTCCATTTTATTTTATTCTTCTGATCGCTTAGCTATTCTTGATATGTCTTCGAAATTTCAATGGAATCGAATGCCAGGAAGTAAGGAAACGCGGTGAGTTTTTTGACACATTTTACGGGCCATTTTACGTCTCATCTTACCTAGATCTATATAAGCTATATAAGCTATATATAGAATAGGCTAACAATACGTGTAACACTTTAGACGGAATTTTGTGACTTTTCGACTGAATTTAAATTTAAATGTTGCAAACCATGCATGTGTGCAAGTTCATATAATTATAATAATCCCAAAATTACACTGCACCAAGAGTGACCCAATTTGGTATTTTGAAAACTATAAGCCCGTTTACATGCATTTAGCACTAACTTTGCATAGTATCCAGCGAACTAGATTTATCGCAGCCAGCCTTTTGAATTTTTTTCCAAAAACCATCCGTTCCACGTTTTTTGTAGCCATTCGGTCCCCGTTGTGGATCTTGCATAATCTTCACAAGTCGGATTGCGCCCAAGCCTTTTAAATGTTGCATAGCGACACATATATGCTAAATTGAAACAAAAACACTACAGTTATACATATATTGTTTTTGTAGATTCGTTTGGATCAAAGGCGTCAGTGGCGGTGTGGAGGGGTCCTGGGAGGCCTTGCCCAATAATATACAGTATATATATATATACATTTATAGATTTTCGCTTACCTCAACACTGGTCTGCAACAGGCTGTTTCATATGTAAAAGAATCATGAGATGAAACAGCCTGTTCTTTTACAGATGAAACATCTTGTTGCAGACCAGTTTTGAGGTAGGCGAAAATCTATAATTTCCTCTAACTATATGTTGTCGAGCACTCTTTGCGTTTCGTAGACCTAAACCTACACGTATATATAATTATATATATATTTTATACGCGTATATATATATATATATATATATATATATGGCTATAAGCTATAATGCAAAAGCTCACTTCCCTTGTGGTCGTTTGAGCACTCTGGCCCCAAGACACTTCACGCACGTCTGGATGCGCATGTGTCTGAGTATACATGCGCTTGGTGAGGGCAAGAGTATGGTGTATAAATACGAAGTCACTCGCATCTCGACTGCGTTACAGGCTGCACTGACGAGCCGTTGAACGGCGAAACATGCATGTCTGCAGATTTGACTGTATATATATATATATATATATCTATATATGTAATATATACAAACCGCGCGAGAGGTCTTTATCTGTTTTAAAACATCGAGGCGCAGCCGAGTGTTTTAGATCTGATAAAGACCTCTCGCGCCAATTTAGTATGACTTCTAAAATGATTCGTTTTGTACACTCACTGGCGTTGTAATTTTGAAGATTGATGCTATCTACGCTGTAAAAATTGAAGGAGAAAATTTGAGCAAGTCTATATCATTGAAAACAAACCAATTAGACAAGTTTACGGTTGCAAAACTCTTGGAGTGACTGTCGACCAGCATTTGTCTTGGAAGAATAATACTGAAAAGGTTTGCAAGAAAATAGCATCGGGAATATCAGCTATTCGTCGAGTAAAAGAATTTGTTGAGAAAGATACGCTTGTTTCTATATATAATTCTATTGTTCGCCCACACTTTACTTATTGCTGTGAAGTATGGGATGTGTTTGGTGAAACACAATCAAAACGTCTCCAAAAGCTCCAAAACAGAGCTGCTCGAATCATAATGAATATGAGCAATGATGTAGATCATCAGGTTGCTTTAGATGCTTTAGGCTGGAAGTCACTTAAAACGGAAAGAATGAAGGCTAAGTTAAAACTGATGTTTAAATTGTTGAATAAAATGGGTCCTAAATCACTTACTGATTTATTTACTTTCAAAAATGAAATGACAAATTATGAACTTCGGGATATTGAAAGTACTCTTTGCTTACCACAGCCACGTACTAATAGCATGAAAAAAAGTTTCATGTTTGACGGGGCACACATTTGGAACTCTTTACCAAATGAAATTAGGGAGAGTAACTCCCTCATGTCTTTTGAAACTAAAATCACTACTCACATTTTTGAATGACATAGAGATTTGTAAATAGATATGTTTCACTATACGTTTTTCTATACCTTATATTCTTGTACCTATATAACTTTCTTATTCTATACTGTATTACCATCTATACTATATTTTTGTAATCTTATTATCGTACGCCCCTTGTGGAAATCAGCCTATAGGTTGACAATGGTTAGCGTGTTTAAATAAAAGTTATTCTATCTATCTATCTATCAAATATATAGATCACTTTACAGGTCATGAGTTTCCTTTGTATTTTGCTTATGAATAATTAATGAATTTTAGAAATATATAATATATATATATATATATATATATATATATATATATATATATATAACACAAAAGGACAAACTTGAGTCACTTCATTTAAACTTTATTCACTACAAATTTTGTAGTGAATAAAGTTTAAATGAAATGACTCAAGTTGTCCTTTTGTGTTATATCGCTCTACCTCGGTATTGAGCATTCTACTCATATGATTCTAAACTCGATACTTGTCTATATTTGCTCTATCTATATGATATCGAGCACTCTGGCATTTCGTGAGCTAAAACACGCTCATATATAGATATATAGATATATAGCTATATATATACACGGAAATATACACGGAAAATGCACTTCTGAGTCTTTGAGAATGCAAAATATTACTTTGGAGAGCACGCCCCTAGACCCCCTTAAGTTGGGTCCCCAAATAAGAATTTGCGTCTGACCGCTATGCAACCATGCAAATTTTTATTAAAATAGTTCACCAAATATTTTAAAACTAAAATTAACTTAGCTTTCGCACTAAGCGTCCATCGTCACAGTAAAATGTGACCAAATCATTCTTATCGACCAGCAGTTGCAATTAAATCAGAAATTTGAGGAAACTTTGTGAGGCAATTTTAGCGTGTGAATCGATCTTTATTTCGATCAACAAATGATTTAACATTCCTTTGATGGCATGCATTGGTTGCTAGTGCTTAAGGACCGTATGTTTCAGAACACGTACTTTTAGCTGAATTTTGAAACAATTATGCTGTTCATTTGTTCTTTTGATCACATTAAAACTGTTTATTAAAGTTTAACGTACCAAATAGGATATGGTAGGTCGTTTTATGCCTATTTTGGAATTTTCAAGGATGCTTATTCAATTTCAAACGTGAATGGGACACTCAGTGGATATTGCACAAATGTTTCGTAATATTGTAATATTATAATATTGCAATATTGTAATATTGTACATAGAAACTTAATTCAGCCCTTTTTAAAGATGCTAAAGAATCCTATGAGCCAAATAGCTGTTCTAGGTTTTAAGTTAGAAATAAATCAAACAAGTTTAATCCTTTTTGGGGCAGCGAGTAGTATTTAAGAGAGATCTAACCCACATTCCTACAATATAGGTACTTCGGACGCTCCACTTTCCCCTCTCTTTTCCTTCCTCCCCCACCCATTTTCCACCGATGAATATCGATCTCAAAGGTTCTTAGCTCTCGTTCTAACGACTTTCAATGGAGGGTTGAAATCTCACTAGTAAGTACGGAATATGTTTCAGCAAAATTTTCCGTATTCTTAGCCAAATTGGGATTGCCAACTGTCAGCGACGCCTTTCTACTTCCTACATGTATGTCATCAATTATTGATTTTGTCGACCTCACTCTGCTAAATCATATTCAAAACTAGAAATACACTCACGCAGAATCCCCTTGCCTGTTCGAACTCAGGAATTATACTTCCCAAAATTTATTGTAACATGAAGTATTTAGTCAATCACTGTAAGTCTGTAACCATAGCAACACGCAACATTTTGTACAGAATGGAAAAAAGTGATACAAATATTTGTACTTTTAACTATAAAATTGTGAATCGCCACACTATATAAGGTAGATGTGTTATTACCTGCTCTTTTAGCTTTGGTTGGCTGTAAAATTAAACCTTAGACATTTCACAAAAACGTCAAAATATTCAGAAAACTTCAATTGTTTTTGACGGTATAATTTTAAATTTATCTTTAAAATCAAGTTTTCGACATTACGTTGTTCCTTCAAATTAAAATTTAAACTTGCTAAAATACCTTTTAGGTTTAATCGATATTGTAATAACCTCACAGAGTGAAATACGTTTTGCAAATCCGCAAACTAAAATATGCAAAATAGACACTTACCCGCTTAAAACACTTCAAAACTTCAAAATCGTGTCCCTTTTTCAGCCATTCGACTGTTTCTTCTTTTGTTGACTTTAAATTTTCATTTATCTTGTTTTGAAGACTCTATTTATCGGCATGTTTTCCCAATAGCCCGAGTATTTAAAATCATTTTTGGAAAAGGTTTTCAAAATGTCAGTTTAGCATAAATTACAAAACAGAATCTCGACCTAAACTCGCGCATGCGTAAAACGTAGAAAACCATGTTTGTCCATGACATAATGGCGGCCAACTTTGGAATCCGGTATGTTCTCACATACCCGGGTGTAAATATTCGAGCGGAATTAGTACCTTCGCGTCGGCTCCGGGATTAATGATTAGCAACAGTGATTCATTGTCAACATCAAGAAGATACGAAAACAAGGTTTTACAAGTATATCTAACTTATTATATGTCATATACCTCGTACGGTTTCCTCAGCACAAGCAAACTTGTCCACGCAATCTCGCCAGCCGGTTCCAGGTTTTTTGGCGTCAGTCCAATAACCACGTTGGATTTGATAGGGACCACACGAGTTAACATTATCACCGCATCGAATGTTTTCTTTACACCCAGACTCAACAAGACATATGCAACGAAGGCACGCTTCGGAAATTTCTTAAATTAAGTGTAGTGAATTAGTATGTCATTCCAAAGTCGTGCCTTAATTAATATAATATATTTTCTAATGTATGCCGGCTCAAAAGCTCTCTTAATCTTATCGTTCGGGGAAATAGAGACATCGAGTAAGTCCACAGCATGTTAATCTCGAAGTGGGAAGTACACCTAACATACTTCTGTCAGTTTTTATGCGGCATCGTTAGGTTTGAATGGCGTCACACTAATAATACCACTGGTATAATTGTGCTGTAAAACCAACCTCGTTCTACGGCTTTCTTAAGACCCAGAGGAGATAAACTGTACTTTATGAGCTCGATAATATTTTTATGTGACAACAAGTAAGGGATTTTCTGCTCAATCGATCACATGATATGACTATACTCCATGTTATATATCATCAAAGCATAACTCATAAGCGAATCTAAAGTTTCTATTTTTGGGTGATTTTTTTTTTTAGGTTTACAATTATTAAATATGTAATGATGTCACTCATTAGTATACAAGTAATTAATATATGCGAGACATGCTGTAGCCAATTCGGACAAGTCTAGGCGAACAAACAATAATTTTCCTGAGTTTAGCATATTTTGTGGTTACGTCATTAGTTTCCCAAACCTATAATGTGCTGATAAACACATAACTTATACGATTAAATATCTAAATATTTATTGCCTTAGTATACGCGATAGTTAATGCGAAATAATAACAAGCGGCTTTCCGAAACGAGAAGATTTTAAAGTCTATAGTCATAGAATATACACAAGCCTTAATTCTCTTATAGGAATAAAAATATATTTTTGCCAATCTATTGCATAAACATAGCTCTTATAGCCTATAGGTATTAAATTCAAAGCCTTTATTCAATTACCAATATAGCGAATGCGACGCTTAACCATTGGCATTGCCAACAATAATACATTTAACATTACATACTATGTAAAAACAGCGAGATGAATATACGAAAATTTAAGACAATTATTTTCAAAAGTTTTTTGAGTATAGCCAAGTATCATTGCAAAGTATCATAAAAGCTCGCATCACCTTCCCTTTAAAGATCAGCAAATATGACATGCAAAAACTGAGCCCGGCATAAAATACCTATTATCAGGCAGATAGAGGAAAAACTCACCAACTTGTGGGGCAATTTCTTTTCATAGCGATAATTTTTAAATAAAAACTCCTGTTTCAGTACAATCTATTTACCTTGAAGTGTCGTAGTTGGCGCTAGAGAGAAATACCGAGGGCTTACTTCCTCCCGAAATTTCTTAAACAACATGGCGTTTTATAGATCTCTTTCGAAGATGATGGAAAGGTATTGGACAAGCTGGCCAACATCCGAAAATCGACTGAGCAGGTTTAGAAGTACATTTTTATCATTGAAAATAAATTGCCTCGCGAGTTGGTGAATTGCAGTATATTTTCGTAAACTACCGTAAAATTCCGAAAATAACGACACTCGTTACTTTCGAAGGGACTCCAAGTATAGAACATCGGATACTTAAAGTAGAAACAAGTAGCATAGTCAGGAAAACGTCTTGTTGACTCAAGGTACAGTAATTTGGTTCTTGGTAAGGTGTTTATTAATAATTATCCGGGGGCGTTGCTTTGAGATTGGAATTCTGGACTAAATTGACTCTGGCTTTACATTTTACGCTGCTTGACCTCATGCCCAAACTAAATCGCAAGATTATTTAAGCGAAGTATACCTTGACACAAACGTGAGGAGTTTGTTATGGAAGATGATGGACTGGGCAAAGCTTCAACACTGCTTGGTGTGATTAAATATGATGAATAAACAGATTGAATTTCAATGCTTGTTTCTATCACTGAAAATGATGGAGTGGATTGAACACCAAGGTTAGTGGACGTAAATGTAAATGAAGGAGATGTGACTTGAAGACTTGACTTTATCATTGAAACTGG
The DNA here is from genome assembly GCA_016169945.1 of Trachythela sp. YZ-2020. Lineage (NCBI taxonomy): Eukaryota > Metazoa > Cnidaria > Anthozoa > Malacalcyonacea > Clavulariidae > Trachythela > Trachythela sp. YZ-2020. The sequence goes on from JADLSH010000260.1 coordinate 8,816,794, forward strand.
CGAGCTCCTCCATACTGATTGACTGGAATGAATGTCGCCACTGGACTGTGACGAACTGGCAAAAACTGTAGAATAAAGAAAACACATTGTTGATAAATTGGCGAACCCGATAATCGATAATACATGCACTGCCACGCATGGGGTGGCTTATAGTGTAGATGGGAAATTTTTTTTACCGTAGTCTTGGCTAGGGGCTTATGTAATATAATATTGTGAATATACATGTATTTGAAACATTGATTATAAATAGTTCATGCGCAAAATATCGTAAAAGCTCGCTCGATGCACCTTCTGCCTTTCAATATATGATGAGCAAATATGACATGCATAAGTGAGCCTGGCTTAAAATATCTACACCTGCGCAGCTGTATATTCGTAAACTACCGTACGAGTTGACGTTTCGTTCATTTTTCGAAAGGTGCACAAGATTTCGTCCATTTTATTTTATTCTTCTGATCGCTTAGCTATTCTTGATATGTCTTCGAAATTTCAATGGAATCAAATGCCAGGAAGTAAGGAAACGCGGTGAGTTTTTTGACACATTTTACGGGCCATTTTACGTCTCATCTTACCTAGATCTATATAAGCTATATATAGTGTCTATATAAGCCGTTATACTTTAATCACACCAAGATTGTTACATAAAAGGATCTAATTGCAAAAGAATAGTATGGATAAACAAAACACAAATCCAACATGCAGAACGAATAGCCAGAATGAGGGATAGTCTGTCATCGCATCGCGACAGTTGTGTATATGCTATTAGAGTAGACAATTTCATATTATATTTTGAAATTGGCATTGTTTGCATGTATAAATGCTCTTCGACATCCCCTATTGGGCTTTTATATACGGTATTTGCGGTTGTTTGCTCATATATAAAGATATGTAACATTGTTTAAGTTATGAAGAAACTCATAATATTGATTCATATTAAATTCCCAAGTAATCTTGAACAATTTGTTGCCAATTTACTATTTTAAACTTTTTTAAAGACTTGTTCGCATTTCTACTGAAAGACAATATTACGATCTTATGTATTTGGCGTGATTTAGTGTCATTGAAACTTCTCGAATTTTAAATCCAAGATGGCGGATACTTTTGACTTGAGTACTAATACCAATACTTGTACTAGTACTAGCCTATAGGTTCACTCTCGGTTTCTCCCAATAATGTTAGGAAACCATTCTTACCAACATCTGACAGCGAATATGACGTCTCAGTAATAGAAAATAACCTTAAGTTATCTTGGGTTGGTGATCTTCAATCATTGAAGTGTTTTGTAAGCGATTATTTAGAGCTTAACGGTGTATGGAAATCTCCTGGTGGCGAGAAGAAAGTGTTCAGTAGTTGTGATAATATAACTATATCTTGGTGGAATAATAACTACTGTTATCTACATATGATAGTGAAAATGCAAGAATATTGTTGTGGATGAGGCAATCTACGTTCGACCTAAAATTGAAAGACAATGTGACTGTAATTGTAACGCATTGTCGACTGACTTCGAGGGACTAAAATGGGATCTTACAATTGCTTAACTTAATCAAAAGGAGGCCATCAATAACAACAGCCGGGTAATCGACCAAGTTAGAGCCGAAGTAATTAGAATCCAAAGAGAATATGAAAGAATTGACCGCATGGTGGGCATTTTGACTAATGACGTCCGACACAAACACCACCGATACAATTTTTCGTTTGGCGAATGAGAAAAAGGTTCTCTCTGATAAAGCAAAACCCTGAATCTGAGCTGGAAAAGGGTAAAAATATTGGAGATGAGGTCAAGGTTAGTCCTGTTTTCGGTTCCCCTCTTGACCACAGTGAACTTATCGAAAGTCTAGAAGATAATCCATATGTAGCTGTATCAACCCATGCAGATTCTGGTTCATTTGCTTCTCCTTCCATTAATAAGTGCCAAAATGTCGACAACGTTATCATTTCCTCTGGAACACCACAAATAAAAATGTTTAAAGAGTACCAAACAAACTTGGAATCGGTTATAGTTTGTCCATATTCTATTCTAATTATCGGTGATTTCAACATACATGTAGATAATCCTTCGAATGACAATGCCTTAAGATTTATTGATCTTCTCCAATCTTTCGGTCTGAAACAACATATCAATGAACCGACGTATACGCATGCCCACACGCTAGATCTTGTTATCACTAGAATTGATGATCACCTTCTCAAGGAGTCCCCTAAAGCTGGTTTTTGTTTTTCCGATCACATATCCATCATATGTTACTTTTCATCGCTCAAGCCGCCTTTAATTGAGGGGATAATACAATACAGGAAACTGAAAACCATTGATATATCCGCCCTGAAAGAGGACTTAAGTTCACCTAATCTCCTATCACAAACTTTTCCAACATCAATGAGCTTGCTGAACGTTTTAATACGACTTTATCCACGTTGCTAGAAGTTCACGCTCCTCTTATCAAGAAGACTCTTCTCACGAGGCCACGTGTTCCATGGTATACAGACGAAATAAAAGCGACAAAGAGGCGCAGAAGAAAAGCTGAAAACGATGAAGGAAAACAAATAAACAATCTGACTTAAAGAATCTGATCAATTTCCGGACGTTTAGAAGGAAGCCATTCGTCATCCACTTCTTAAAAAGGCTGACTTGCATCACACTAGTTTTTCAAATCTTCGCCTTATTAGCAATCTATCTTACGTTTCTAAACTTACCGAGCAGTTTTTCAGCAATTAAATAATCATTTATCACTAAACGATCTATACCCAATGCTCCAGTCAGCCTATCGCAAGTATCACAGCACAGAAACCGCATTACTCAAAGCAACCAACGATATACTTTTGAACATGAATAATCAGCGTGTCTCATTACTAGTTCTTTTGGATCTGAGTTCCGCATTTGACACAAGTGACCACATATTGTTAAATCGTTTGAAGTATAACCTGGGTGTTGGTGGGACCGCTCTGTCATGGTTCGATTCATATCTTACTAATAGAAAACAACGTATTCATATAAACGGTTCAATATCGGATGAATTTGCCTTGAAATATGGTGTCCCACAGCTTCTGTCTTGGTCCTTTATTTTTTATAATTAAAGCAAGTGATATGCTTTCTATCATTGACAACAATCTGCGTAATCCTTATGGATACGCTGACGATACACGTTCATTAAATTCTAATAGCGTAAATGACCAAGAAATAGCTGTTCAAGGAATGGAACACTGTATTTCAGACATGCGTGATTGGACGACTGGTAGTAAATTAAAAATGAATTATGGTAAGACTAAATGTATGTTAATCGGACCACTGCAACAATTGGCCAAAGTATACCCTTAAATTATATTTCAGTTGGAGAAAACAGTATTGTTCTTTCATGGACTGTCAAAAACCTTGGAACCCTATTTGACTCTAACCTGACCTTTTACGATCAAATTAACAAGCTGTGTAAACGATCTTTCTACTTTTTATACAATATTCGTAAGATTAGTAAATATATTATTATTATTATTTTCAACGAGCAGCATCAAAGGATTACAAGAAGCAAATTAAAGGAATGATTCAGTGAAGTAAATAGTACTTATAGCACTGTGTCATAGCGTTTGCGCGGTTTGCCACCCAAAAATGGCCGACAAGGCCTGGTCACGAAGCGTGGGAAAGTTATTATATCTTAATCTATTCACGTAAGTGCCTTAAAATATAATATAACATTTTTTATCACATTGCAAATAATTATTCTAAATGGATTATATTTACAATACTTATATTGTAACAAAGTGGTAAAATTTGTGGGGAAAAAACATGTTTTAGATGACGCTACCCCCAGTGGCTCCACACCTAGCAAGCATACTCGTACTCAGAGCCCGTGTTACCAGCCGTCAACGGAGAGCGCGAATGGGGCTCTGGTGAAATGCAAATCAGAAACGAATATGATTGGCCACGATGAAGGTTATTATTCTGTCAAAACATGTCAAAATAGCATTTACTTTTATTTTTAGAATGCTTGCCATTTAGAGAACCAATCACATAGAGTTATAGCGTAATGCGGGGCGCGTGTATTGCACGTGCTGTACAATTACAGCTATAACAACACAAAAACGTTTCCATTTTCCAAATCTATTAATAGATATAGTGTTAGTGAAATCAAACTACAATATTTTTACAAATTCAAAGTCACATTTATTTGAATTTTTACAATTCCTAAGTGTATTGTTTTAGTATATAAGCGAATCATTATCTATATTATTCACGGGGCTTATTTATAATCAGCTAAACTTTGTTTATGAGATTAAATATAATTATATTCGTGCCATGTTATCGAGCATGCGCTGTGTTTAACCGGATAACATGTTTTTGTGGTATCCGGTTTGCATTTCACCAGAGCCCCTCGTCTCGCTCCGTTGACCGCGCGTAAGACGGGCTATGGGTACGAGGATGACGTAGCAAGCTGAAAAATTGCATACGCGGCACTTGAAACGAATACGCGACGTTTGGCTTGCTAGCCTATAACGCTCTACCAACAGAGCTACGTTCCTCTGATACAAAAAGGAGCTCAGTTAACCTCGTAGATCAGTTGGCAGAACGTTGACCTAGGAAGCCAAAGTTCGCGGCTTCGATTTTCTCCACGTTCAAGCAATTATTTGTCAGCTTGTCCGTTATAGAGCAACTCGGAGTAGCGTCATCTAATATAATTTACACGAGTTCTAATCTCAATCATTAGACTTAATACAACGTCTATATATTTAGTTTCATTACTTTATATAATTTCCACTGATGAAGTTCCAGGCCTACGGATCGAAAGTTTTGCCAAATCAAGTTTGAACTGGTTTCGCAATTGGCAATGCGAGAATTTAAATGCGCAATCTCCGACTTAGTTTAAGCCTGTTCAATGAACCTAGATATTTTTATCAAGGTTGTATGCCTTAGGCATTTCAAAAATATAAGGATTCACATTAAACATACGTTAACATACAGTGGAATGTGTTCCTATTCTGATGTATATTAATAGAACTTTAACAATGTGTGGTATAGGCATGGGCAACTAATTGAACATTCATAAATAAATCTTAAAATATTTCAACAAATCACAGTGTGGAGAACATTTCTTAATAAACAAATTAATAATATAAATTTACCTTCACTATCGCCACTTTGAATTGAGTCCACTTCCTCCCTTTCAATCGAACTTCCGGTTTCTTTGAGTGGTTGTTCACGAAGTGCAATTATCCCATTGTTTGGATCATCTTGTAGTTCAAATTTGCCAATAAGTCCTAATTAAAAAAAATAGATAAACTAACTGATTCTGAATGGCGTTGAAAACAATACAAAAATATGTTACATGAGCGGCCTTGAATGTTAACAACTCTTAAAGACCCCTTGTGACAAATATGTCACACATGTTTTAAAGGCTGCGTGCTTCTTAGTGAAGCACTTGTTTGACCTGTAATGCCCATTGTGACATATTTGGATCAGTGGGCCGCCATGTTGTCGCGCATGCAGCCATATAAGCTTCTGGCGCGATGCAACCAGTCCATATAAGCTTCTGGCTTCGGCTCTTAATATAACATTTGCTTGTGAACCTTTTTTTGTCTAACAATAAACGCCACTAAAGGGACAAGAAGGAGTCTGAGTACTAGATTTTACATTTTCAAGATAGCCCCCATTACGCATAAGATAGTTAGTTCTTTCTCTTCAGTTTCCTTTTTGCAAATCGCACTTTAATGGTAAGTAAATAAATTATTAGCAGTCTTTAGTGTTCAAGTAATAGATAAGGTATGCAAATTAGTTAGAAGTATTTGTATCATTGAAAAACTCTATCGTGAAACATATTTGAATTTACATGTGCCAAATATGTCGCATTGGGCATTAGGTATCACTTCCGTCTAACTGCTTAAAAGGCTATGAAATAGTGACACCTCAAACATTTTGGCTTATCATATGGGAAGAGATTATATAACCGTGTGTACATAATTACCTGTATAAAATAAAGGTTACTTTAGGCTTGTAAGATTTTTCCTAGGTTGCTTTTAACAAATTCAGTGATTATGATACATTTCTTTTATTTTTTTGCAAGAAAAATATGAACAAAATCTCGAAAGTGTTTACAGTTAAAGATGTGATGACGATGACAAAAGTGAGTTAGAATTCAATGAGGAGTCATCTGAAGAAGAATGAGCGGGAGGGTGAGAGCTCTGATGATGATTAAAGTTCAGATCGAATGATGGTGAAGAGTCTGTGAGTATTGACGATATACCTTTGGCAGAATTAAGTAAGCAAAAGGCTACCATTCCCGGCACAAATCAGCAGGAGAAATATACCTACAGATAGAGGGGCCGTGGATTTGATCAACAAGAAATGCCTTTCTTGGGTGACGAATATTTAGTGACTGACCCAGAACCAATACCGTTGGATTTTTCAGGCAGTTTGTAACTAAGGAAATGCTTCAGAACATGTGCGAACAGAAAAATCTATATGTAGTGTTGAAAAGTCTGGTACATCTATAGATACATCAGTCGATGAACTAAAAAAATTATTGGTATTTATTTCCACATGGGGCTAGTTCAACTTCCGAGGAGTCCACTCGGTACCCTTGTGTTGCTGAGGAAATGGCTCGCAATCGCTTTCAGAAGCTTCTCACCTTACTTCATTTTGTCAACAATAACCAGGTTACTGCTGACCAGAAAAAGACCGGATTTCGAAACTGCGACCATGGCTGGACAAGCTGAGAGCGAATTTCCTTTTAATTTCCGCAGAAGAGCACCAGTCTGTTGATGAGGTGATGGTGGCATTTAAAGGTAAGCATGGGCCGCACGTTTACATGCCCAAGACACCAACTAAATTGGGATATAAGCTGTGGGCACGGGCCTCATCGTCTGGATTTATGCATGACTTTGATGTCTATCAAGGGGCGTCTGATGAAACCGCTGATCGGTCAGACGTTGGTGTTAACGGCGAGGTTGTGATGAAACTTGCATCATCTTTGCTTAGTGGTAAAAACCACAAGCTGACAGTTATTTCACATCCCTACTACTGGTTGAAAAGCTTCAAGACAGAGGAATTCAGTATTTTGGAACTATACGCGATAATCGGTTGAAAGGATGTTCCCAAAAATCTGAAAAATCTCTGAAATTTTCAAGGTTGCGGAGCATATGGTATGAAAGTTGACCAGCAGAAGGGTGTTGTTGTTGTAAGATAAATGGACAAACAATCTGTGACTCTGGTGTGAAGCCTTTGGGAATTGCTAAGGGATGGGAAAGGAAGGAAAAGAAGTACATTGAAACCCAAAAATTGTTGATGAATATGACAATTCATGCGAGGCATAGATCTCATGGACATGTTCTGTTCATTGTACCGCTATTCAATCAAGTCTCGACGATTGTACTTGTACATCTGGCATCACAACTTGACAACACATCACAACTATGGTAAACTCATGGCTTGTTTATCGCAAGCATCAGGAGAATGGTAAATTCATGAAGCTTTGTGATTGCCAGGCAGTAGTTGCAGAAGGTTTGTTGAAAGCTGGTAAGATCAAAAGACGGGGACGCCCATTAGACAACTCACCTCCAGTACCCAGAAAACAAGCAACTCATTGCCAGTTGATGATGTCAGATTTGATGACCATTTGCGACACTGGGACAATGACAACCGGCAACGATGCAAGCTGTGCAAAGACCTCCGATCTCATGCTATGTGTACAAAGTGTAATGTTTACCTTTGTTTTAATAAGGACAGGAACTGTTACAAGGAATACCACAGCAGGAATTAATACCTGAGTAAAGCTAAACTGTATAAAACTTGAATTATCATAATTGGAACATTAGCTGGCGATACTTAACGTTTATATAAAGCACCACAATCTTGTATAAATAGGTCGGAGAAAATCTTAATGGAGTTCTGTTGTTCCTTCAAGTTTTGTAAATAGCACCATGTTCTTTGTATTAGTAAAAATGCTAACGGATATTTCATGTTGTCTATTTCAGCCGTTTATCACAGAAATAGGATCCCTAAATGCCCATTGTGACAAATTAGCCATATAATAAAAAGTGCCTCGGTTTTGAGAATGTACAAAAAATTTTTAGAGCTTGCAATCAGTGGCCATTCTGAATAAGAATCCAAAAATGCAGATTTTTTCCCCAGTTTTTCCCCCTCTGGGCCATTAATGTCATGATGTAATGGACGTTGGATGGTTTTGTTCGTTATGCGCATACGCGAGTACAAGCCGAGAGTGCACTGGCATATATCAAGTCATGATTCCCTAAGACAAAGATACTATTTTTCAATGTATACGCCAGAAATTTACCGTCATTCTGCAGAATTATTTAAAATATTTTGAAATATATTGACAAAAATTAAACAACGATGTATTAAACAAAGAAAATGCCGAATAGAATCCTGAAAGATATTAATGATAAAATAAAGAAGATAAGGATGCAGAATGGCTCACTAAACAAACGGAAAAAAAAAGGTATTGCTATACGAGATGATCATAGGAAGCGTATAAATACGATTGGGAATTCACGAAATATAGTGCACGACAAGAAGTATTAGACCAAGAAAAAGGCGCTGGTCTGATTTTAATAATTAATGCTTATATATATATATATATACATCATTTACCATTTGAACCTATTTCATTTCAAAGACTCAGCTATTTATTTGCCAGGAATAACAACAAAAAAGTAAAGTTTCGTGACCATGTCGAAACTTTTTACGAAACGTTGAAGGTTGATTTTTACATTAATTAAATTGAAGCTTATTATTGAACGCCTAATAACATAACTACATTATTTCGGCATTAATAATTATATGGTTAAAAATATCAATCCACTCATTCCTTTTGCCATTTTGTGCAAAAATTATATGATTAATATGACTTTTATATGTTACCATGGATATCACTTGTTGTAGCGAAAGCAGCGTTTGGTTTGGTAAGCGGTTAGCTAATGGAGAAATATAGTCGTTTGATTAGAAAAAGCGAGGGGTTGCTCATTCATGTAGATATAGTCCAGACAGAATCGCGCGACTGTCAAGCACTTAGGGACCAGTCATTAAATATGGAGAGGGGGGAGCTGGAGGAGAATCTGATTATTTGCGGAAAATATAGCGTGAAACTCAGAGTAGCGACAACAACATTCAAATATTTATTATTTTATATATATATATATAATTTGGTTTCGTTGATTATATAAACTTTTGGCAGAATGCTCAATGGATATCCAGAGCATAATTATATTGAGATTCAACTACTCAACAAATTTTACTAGGCATCTTTATTACTGTTTAGTTTCGTACCACAAGATGTGGCACTCATCAGATAAATTAGCCTAATGACTAGCAGAAAAAACTTAAAGACTACAGTATTATACAATATTACAAGTGGATGAAAGCTGAAAATTAATCCTATTTACAAAGTACGCAAAGCAATTAACATGTTAGCTGACAAATTGACAGGACGCGGAAATATTATCTTATCTGCATGCACTAAACTGACACCAAGGTATAGACACGGCGCGCGGTATATTTAAAATAGCGATAAAGTGTTTAATGGTCTTTAAATGTTCATTAAAAGGAATTTTTTTGAATGTCTGCATGAAGAGACTAATTCATTGAACAAACGCAATGTCTCCTACTTTGTCCTCAAACCTCTCCCCCCCCCTCCATATTTAATGACCGGTCGACCCTTCTGGTTTTCACGTTTATTATGTTGTTCTGGCCTCGGACATTTTATCAAGATACTTTCTCCCTCAGGCTTGCTGAAACTACTTCTGCAAATAAACAGAACTAACGAACAGTCGTTTTAAGGGCCAAACTCCCATTTTAGTGTACAAATTTACGCGCATGCAAATTTAGTGTATCCACATGGGAATCGACGTGCATAAATTAGGCTATAGGCCAAAACATCCGTCTTTAATTTGTTTTTATAAACTTTGCAAATAACCAAAATTCATTAAGTTTGTCCGACAGTAGCCGACTTTAAATATACAGTCTATATTTTACTTAACCCTGTCTCTCTTCAGTCAAAAGCCTTATACTTCATGCTGTAGAATATAAATGCATGCTGCATGTATTACTGATGTATAGTTTTCCTAATTATTAGTTGAAAGTTAACTATTATTAGAAAAACATCCTGAATCCCAACTGAGACTTTGCAAGATTTTTTCGATCCTAACCCGACACACTATCAACTATAGCTTTAGTTTAATTTGGGCTTAGTACATCGTACTTAGTACTTAGCTAGGACGATGTTGAGCTCTTAGACATATTTCCGAAATGGGACTAGCAGGGTTTTATCCTTGACAAAGTGATAACAGTCGCAAAACGAAACATAATTTTGCAAACATTAAAGGCAGCCCAAGGACAACCCTTAACCTGTTAATTAATCTGCAGTTAATACACCCTAATGTGGCCTACTTCGCTATTTTACCACAAGCACGTATAATAATTTCTCGTTCTTCGTCCGTAATATTGTCGAATTCCAAAGCAGCGTTGAGAAGTTCAATTGAAATAAACGGATAAAAATCTTCTACATAAAACGCTATAAAAACATTATTTATTCATAGCGTTTGTCCCAAACCTCGAAAACGGATGACAAAAGTATACATGCAACTGCCGGACAAAGAGCGAGTGCAAATGTTACAAAGGAGTTGAATTGAGTAAGTTGTATACCACTAACTACAACAGATCTCCAGAGACATATGTTGGTCTTATTGGGAACTCTTTTAAAACTAGATTTAGGAACCACAATACGTCATTTAATTCGCTTAAGACGGGGAACGCCAGAGAACTAAGTTAATATATCTGGAATTTAAAAGATAACAATGTTTGAGTTTATTGAGTTTATTGAGTTTCTCACTCATTGGTGAGCGGATTTCCCAACAGGCTATTGCCCAATTGATAGGGGATCCGAGGTACCTACGATTTTAACGTCCTTATTCGAGAAGACTCGAAAGTCTAACCATTTACTGATGTCAATGTAAAGGTAGCACTTTCTCCTCAATTATTTTAAGACCATGAGTAGAGGTCCGACCAAGGATTGAACCCGGGTCTCCCAGCTTGAAAGGCAAGCGTGGTGACCACGACACCACAAGTGCTGTTCACTACAGTATTAAATGGAAACTTACAACCGTGCTACAAACAGATGTAATTTTTGCCGGTGGAAAAAATACTTTATTATTCCCGAGCGAACGGCGCGAAGCCCCGTTCCGGGCGATAGACCTTGGCCGAGAGTACTAATTCCGCTCGGCTATTACACCAGGGAAAAAAGGAAAGCTATGGGAAACCAAAGTTCATGGCGCGTGGCTATGTTTCATGGGTGTCATGGGTGGACCTCCCACTGATCTCAATAATACGGCGGATTGTCATGGCGGACATTCAAAAGTGACAACAAAATACTTCGCAAAAGGGAAACATATCGTCTCTAAGACAAGCTAAGACAGGATAAATGAAAACTTTTAAGAGGATTTTCAATTGTGAAATTCAGGACCACTAAGGATAGTCAAAGAACTGCAATAATAACTTTGGAGTTTCGGAGTTTAAGGAGGCTCCCTACAGTTTCCATTAGATATCAGTGTTTTGAATTGAAAGCTCTTTGAAAGGTTATAAGCCGGCTTAGAAAACTCAAATTTTTGCGTAAGCCCTTTATTCCTCGTATATCAAGCAATAATTTCAACACAAGTTTTTACTCTTGACGTTGCCATGGCGACATGACGTCATCATTTATCTTGGCAGTTTTAGCCAAAGAAGGTACGATGGCGGAAAAATAAGGTCGGTGACCTACTCTTTTTTTTGCAGAAAGTAAATCATTATGAGATTCTGAGTTTTCTCAGAAATATTTTTGAAAATCCCAATTGTAGCTTTTGATTGCTTTAAAAAATTATATTACTTTGACAGTTCTAGACTGCCTTGAGGAGAGAATAAAATGTCGTTTTGGAATTTTTAGTCTGCAACAAGTCGACGATTTTGGACATTTATATAGAAGATAATACTGAACGTAAATACGTAAAAAACATACTAAAAGAAAGGTTAGAAACTGGTTAAGAACATACGTACTGTTTGAATTTCAAAGATATACGATTATAATGAAAAAGTTGTGGTTTCTTCGCAGAAAAGTCTCGAAAATAACTTCCTACGGCTTGTTTCAAAATTTTACCGGTTCACGAAGATTCCACGCGTGAGATGCGAGAGAGACGTCTGATCTATATAGATCGTGTTTCAAACTGTACTATAACTGTAGGGGGTTACCTTAAACGTTACGAGGAAATGTGGATAGTTTTCAGAATAGTCAGACGAGTAAGTATATTTTTGTGTGCTAGGTATTGACATGTGTGTTCTCTTAGCGCCTGCAGTTGATTATCTGGATCCTTTGGGTGAAACCATTTATCGTAGGTTAATAGAAGGCGAAGGTTAATACAAGCGAGCAGTGACAGTGAAGACTGAAGTGAAGATGAGCAGTGGCCATTGAAACGTTTTGCATATACTGTATATCAAATGTCACGTCTGAAAATTTGATTTGGACACCATAATGACCAAATGTCAAAGGAAATCTGTCTTTCTGGCTTCAGTAAACAACCAGAACTCCAGTTGGAATATGAATACTGAGTTCTAGAAGTCAAATGTAACATAAACAGTGAGGTCTGTGGATACTGTGTTGTCATACAAGGCTAGCCAAATTCATACAGAAAATATAGACTGCGATATTTCCGATAATTTTAGAATTGAATATATGAATCACAAAAAAGTAAACAGGCTTTCCACAAAACAATTAAATAACTATGAGGAGAAATGTAGGCAGTTGTAGGCAGTAGGCGCCAAATACGAAGAAAAAACAACAAGTTGATGACAATCTCAAGCCGAAGTCGACAAGCAATTATGACATTTCATTAGCCAATTAGCCATATATAGATTCTCATATTGAGGAATTTACTTTGTCATTAATACAGAATATTATGTTTATAAGAGCTGTAAAAATTGTTTTATGCAGCTTCGAAAAGCAGTAAGAGTGAAAGAACAAAAAACAGCAAAGACAAATAGGAGCATTGATGTTCAATTAAAAATTAGACCCTTGATATTGAGAGTGAGATATACCCATTGATATATGGGATGAGAAATACTGATTGAATTTTGTAAGAAAGCATGCTGAAATTGTTCGGTGATGAACACACTGAACTGTAGTAGAAATTGATATATAATTCTCTTTACCTAACCCTGAACACCAGTAAATTTCAATTTACCAAACCCTTTTCTCTTCCAATTTTTCAGCTACTCGACCATTTTCTCTTCGGCCCCAACCCTTGGTATAAATAATGACCGGTCCCTAAAGCCGAGTTTCAGACAAGAACAATTTAACGTCTGCTCCTAATGTTCGTAGAACGATATCGTCCTATGAAGACCAACGATTTTGCTGCTCCTTATCTCTGGTTGCAGGCACCAAACATGGACGAACATATTACCAATCAATTCAGCGTTTTACGATCTCTTTAGAGAAGTAAATTTTGTTTGTTTACAACGCTATATGGCCGATTTAGCCCCTTTTAAACACTCTGAATTTTGTTTTGTTTAATTACAAATTGAAAAAGTATAAACGAATTAAAAATTTATTTCACTTTCTTACCTTTGGCTACAAACTCATAAATACCACCATTCGACAGGGCTTCAAAAGATCTATTAAAAGCTGCTTTTTTGTTTAAAAATTATTTGCCCCCTACCGGCTTGAAAGTACCGGCAATCGATTACTCGTGATGTCATTGCCTAGATGGCGGATTTTCATTGGTTTATAGCAAGCAACACTAACCTTATATGGCATTTTCGTAATTTATATCGCGAGCGGGAATTAAATTTCAACGATTCCGGTCATTTGTATGCGAATTTCAAAAGGCAATGAAACTTTTCAACAATATTCCTTCTTTTATGAGCTACAACTTTTGTGTAACATTGCTGGTAAATTCTAAATCCTGTTCTGGCAATTCAGGTTTATATCAACAATCATTGTAAAATTTTAAATAATTTATGAACATGTATGCAAATTAATTTGGATATATAATATGAACCGGAACAAACCACCTAATTTTAAAGAGGAAGTCATAAGCTATTGAATGACGCCTGTCCTGTTGCCAGAGAGTAAGGGTGAAAAGTGATGGGGGGGGGGCAAAAAAAAATTCGCACAAGGGGAAAATGAAAGGAAAAAAAATCATGCAAGATCAAATTTGCAAAAAGAAAATTCCTGTAGTGCGAAGTAAAAAATTCTGTCTACATGGGATATATTAAAAAGCTGTCACTATAAAAAATGCAAGAAATCAGAGGCTAAAGAATTCAAAACATTTTCTTGGGGAGGACACACCTACCGCCTCATACACCTCACCACCTCTTCGTTTAAAGATATGTTTTATATCTCCTAATATAACTTGGAAAAACAAAATTCGTGCAAAGGATGAGAGGTAAAAAAAATTCGACACAAGCAGGAAATAAAAATAATAAATTCGTGCAAGTCGAAAAAGTCCCACCCCCCATCACTTTTCTAATGGTCCGCCCCTAAACACGCCTGGAGATATTTACATTTCAAACAACTGATCGTAAATACAGCGCGTTTTTTTTAATACAAGCTTATATATAGAATACATGCTTAGCGTTCTATGATCAAGTTTAGTTTGTTTTAGTCGAAAAACAAGGTAGATTTTTAAAATTTTTTAGACTCAACTATGTCAACTATATAGTCGCTGAGAATTCGGCCGTGTCTTCGCACAAATTTTATCTATAATTTACGCTGTTAGTAATTTCTATCATATCTACCTTTATTCTGTTTTGGCTTGAAAGAAGCAGCTACACAAATCTTCGCTAGCTATATCTATTAATTTGTTTGCTTTGCAATGGTCATACAGTAGTTCTCGCCAAATATTTCACATAATGAAGACTTTAATTTAGGATAGTTTTCGTTCTTTTAGTTTTAATAATGCATTTCATTTTGTTAAGTTGCGTGCTTATAAGTATTCTGCGCTAAGTTAATGCATCCTTTTGATTTTAAAGCGTCGCTAAAATCGGTAATTAGCAGTTCTATACTGCGCTAGGTTATTCAGTAAGGGTCGTATTAATTCTATAATTGTGACCTTCCATGGGAAAACATACCTTAACGATATTTCGTTGAAACGGCCAAAAAAACGGAAAACGAACGGATAGAGAACGTTTTGTTATAACGTTTCAACGAATCTCAAAAACGTTTTGACGATTTGACTAAAAAATCTGAACGAATAAAGTCGAGGATTTGAACGGATAAAAAAACGTTCTATCAGAAGTCGTTTGAACGAATTAAATTATTGAACGTTCCTAACGAAATACGCTATAACGCATAGATTACGGATAGCTGTCAACAGAATAGAATAATGTGGCAAACAAGTAACCTCTATCGGCGCACAAAAGTACTCAAGTGATATAAATATTATACAAATTTAACTAAACATTCTGATAAATTACGCTATGAGTATTGTTCGAAAATTCGAAGATATAGTACAGCAGTTATATTAGTTACATGAAGTTGTAACAGTATGAATTATTGTGAAGTATTCTTTAAATTTGACATATATTGAGATATTCAATAACTATTCTGGAAGATGTTTCAAACCTCTGGTGCGGAAACCACGCCGCCAAAACAAGGCAATGCACAGGCTATAATTTAGACAGTTGAACTTTGGATATGCTATATTCTATAGTATGCATGTCTGGCTATTCTCCTTAAGCAGCTTAAATCTCGCGCCAATTGATTTAATTTCCTGCCTGAAATAATTATTATGGAGAAAAAATTGTCAACAGATCAAAGCAAAATCTATTGCGCGTTAAAGAGTATAGATTATATGAATGTTTATTATGTGCCCAATCCTTTTATATAGTTATAAACCAAACTTGAATTCTGTAGCCGTATTTATACTAAAGAAGTGAAGACGGTGACCATTGTGGTATAATTATCGCAGGCCATTCTCCATCAATTAATACAGCTATGTTATTAAAACGGATGCATCTAAAGTTGTATCTATATTGTGGGAGAAAACACTATAGACATTGGTTTCATTCTCTTTATTATTTATTTAGTTATTTATATAAATTCCAAGGTCGCCATTTTTGTTGCCATATTTTTTCCTACACTGCAGTTATATGCTCTCATTTTCCGAGCGCACGACCACATATACAAGTGTTATGCTGTTTGAACAGCATTTTTTTTGTTATCCGTTTTTAAATTTCACCTAATCACAGGTTCCTCACCAACTTTCGGTGTAGGAATAATTAGGTGATGTAATTTTACAGTTTTAGTGAGGGAGCGTAATTAAGGTGCCCAAAACCACACAAAGGCCGAGGTTAATCTACAAAAATACCGGCACATCCTATAAAGCTGCATATACGGTAGTTCCAGAAAACTGCATTTAAATGACACTATTTTAACGATATCACCTTACGCCGGTCCCCAACCGCAAATTATTAACTCTAGATCAATACATGTTATTAATTAACTAAGTTCTTGGTGGTCACTAATGTATCTCTAAGAATTTCATCAGGAAATATTTTATTTCCCTCCATATTAGAGCATCTACACATAAATTAATAATAGAAAATAGCATACAATGTCAACTGTCTAAATGTTTCTAAGCTACCTGCGCTAGCTATAGTACCCTGAAAAGGAAACCAATTATGCCATGTCTAAGACCTGGCATAAATGGTAAATTTTTGTTAGTTAACGTCCGGCGTTCCGCAACTTAAATTCGAATGTCCGGCGTTCCGCAATTCCGAATGTCCGGATTTCCACCCTGAAAAGCAACCTAATACTCGACCCTGGCAGCAATAGTGCACAGTTTTTTTTACTAAGGCATATAGCAATAGCAATAGCAAACTGCCCATATAGAAACAGCGGTTCGAAAGTACACTCCAGCCGCCCATATAGAAACGACAGTCCGAAACCCATGCACAGGGGAGTTTATACTCACCAATATAACAAAAGAGTGATCCTCATTCACTTCGAGACATCAACTTGTGACACAATTTGTGCCTCCTGCCTACCAACGATTATTCAAGCAAGACTTCCCCAGACATCCACATTGTCAAGTAAGCATAACATAACAACATAACACATTGACATGTGTCTGGCAAAATCTTTTATGCTTGTCCTGCCTATTATTATCCTTGCAATTTTGAGGTTGCATCTACACACAAATTCAAAATGTTTTTATAAACTTGGTAAGCAATTCTTGTTTGAGTGTGGGTAAATGCACCCTATTTAAATTATCCCAGTTATGTGACCACCAAGCTAAACTACGCAGACCTCATGCCAAGCCACTTTGAAGGTCTGGCAACCTTTCAACTGATGTTTATTCACGTCCATTTGAACGATACATCAATTTCCTCTTGTCATAATAAGCAATCTAAAGCGAGTTATATACCAGTACTGCATTAGATAAACCTTTCTATAATAGATAACTACAGTAATTAGTTCATGTCATGTAACGCCAATTTGGTTTTCAGCCAGCATATATTTAAACTAAAGCAGGTTTTAAATCGTGCACACCAAAGATACTAATACAATCGGTGGATTTATAGGGGGCTAGATTAAGTTAACTAAACGCAGAAATGTTAATTTTATGGTCATGAGGTTCATAGGAGAACATTTATATATTTTCGAGTCGTTATTCATTGAACTTGCCTGATGAGTGATGAGCAAAGTACATGTAAAATCGACCTTCAGACCTTGGACACTTATTTACTGCTGTACATATCGTTAGCTGGCTATAAAGTATGCTAAATTGGTAAAACATATTCAACTGAACTTACCATATATATGCAATTTTACAATGACTCGCTAGATTTTTTTTCTCCTACTTCGATTCACCACGTATGTCATACCGACAATATATAACATGTATATGAACGTCCGCCCTTGAATTGGTGCATACTAAATATTCGGCGGTATTAAACCAGATTACCGCCTTGTTCTCACTCTTATTTACCATATATCTAATGTACAGTAGGCCATATAGTAGATTAATTTGCCTCGAATTAAGCCGAAAGCTTAATCACATTGATTTACTTCACAGTGCTGACAACTACAGCATGCATGTATATGACGTCAAAACCAACGGGGGTCAGTCCTGGGTGTCAATCCTATATTAATGGAGAGACATATACAAACCCCATTATGCTATTGAGAATAGTAAAATAACGTTGCAGTGTAAGGGCACTTGCGTGAGTGCAAATATCGTGTCGGCTATCTTGTTAGGCATGCTAATTAATTTAGTTCTCGTCATATTTCGCGAACATAATATCAAAAAATATTTGTACATTGCTTACTGTTTGTAAGCTCAATTAAGCAGCCTAACGTTGGCCCGTTATACTGCGCAAGCTACAATGCATGCATGTGCAGAACAAGTGTTGTAATCTGCCGGCATTCCTGTCTGCACAGGTAGACAGTAGATCTTGTTGCTCCGGCTCCGGACTTAGACTAAATACAGTATGTAGAATTTAAACTGCATGCATATGCCATGCAAAATTCCTCAATTTAGTTAGGTGTTGTCTGTTGATATACCGATTTCCGACAATGTAAGTTCATTAGCACCTTGCCAAAGCATCTGGCAATACAGTTGTTATAATACGACATATGGCTTGCGATTTTGTGTGTCCTGTCGAACTTTATGAAACTCTACAGAATTGTTTAGGCACCGCTTTCCATCATTGCACCCTCCGAACCGGCTGTTCAAAAACGATTAGTAGATTTTTAAAAGAAACTTTTTTACATTATGCTTGAAATAATTGCATTTCGGCAAAAATAATAATAGCATTTCATGTAGTTCACGCTAAGACAGAATCGACAAGCGCACGGAAGAAGATTCGAGTAGCCTATAAACACCCAATTTCCTTTTACACAAATTGTATTAAGGAGCAGGCGTGAATCGCTTTCTAGGAGTATTTCTCTGCAACACTTTCTATGCTTATCCTATAAGATTCTAACACTGCAAAAGGTTGGTGAACTTAGTGTTTGTTTGAACGAAATCCAATATCGCTCGAACGAAATCTAATCGTTCGGACGAACGCTAAATCCAAATGTTTGAACGCTTTTGAAACATTTTTCATACGTTTTTTTCCATGCGTTTCAACGGGCCGTTAGGAATTATGAACGTTCTCCAAAATCGTTTTAACGAAACGCTGAAGCGCCTGAACGCCTAACGAACGGATAACGAACGAATTTTTAGCACGTTTTTCAAAAGCGTTAAGGTATGTTTTCACATGGAAGGTCACAATTGATCCCGTGTCCATTTAATATCAAATATATTGGTATTCATTTGCATGTTATGCTTACAGTAGTTTCTACTGAGGTTACTATAGTTAGTTTTGTTTTGCATATTCTATTATAGTTTGAATGACTCTATAATATGAACTATCGAAACTATCTACAATATGCCAAGATAAACGACAATCCAAACCGCATCAATTTATAAACAATCAACAATCTCGAATTCGCTAATCTAGCAAACGAAAACCTACAACATCGATTTCGCATTTCGACGCCTTATATCCTACAAATCGTCGTGTCGTGATATCATTGTATCGATTTAATCAATATTTCGCGTCTACCCTATGTAGATTCATTTGAATTCTGTTTAAAACCTCAATTCTGTCCATACGAAGCTACAGTGTTTATAGTATTTACACTGTGTCACACTGCATACGACATCATACCTCTCGATCAAATTTCGCCAGTTTATCAGTTTCATACTCAAACTTTAATCGAAAAATTTACAAACTTCTAGTTCGAATTTTGCACCAAAGCTAGTATTGAAATGATTGGAAAATATGAAATTTTCAGTTAATGCAAGAATCCCGATATCGATTTTTCATTGCACATACACTTTAAAAGAAGTATAACTTCAACAACGACACAGTCTTAGAAATTTTTTGATACTGTAGTTTGCCTTTGATTAATAGTAAGCAAAAACTGCCTACGAAATGAATTGAACTAACAGCTTGTTTTCCGAGTTGTTTTCTCCTATTTTCTAAAAACTGTTATTAAATTATGCAGCATGACACCCATGAAACATAACCATGCGCCTGCGATAGTGCAAGTACTTTTTACATCGCTAGCTGTCTTTTTTCCCAAGTGTAATTTACCCATTTATGAGACAGTGTAGCAGATCTGCTACAAATAGAAAAGCGATCGAATTTTTCGCAGTCTTTGTCTAGTTTGCTCTTTTACCCACAATGCAATAGAGCCCACGTTGTTGACATTATGGTAAAGGCGAAATTTTTTACCAAAGTGGCTTTTAGACTGAGAATATGATGTCCAAATCACAGTGATTTCGGTAAGTTTTACAGCTCTAAATTTGTCACAATGTTCTATCTTTGTAAGACGCTCTAGGGTATAAGTTTAGTGTATTTTATTTTGCAATAAGGCAGTCTTTTCATATCGTATTTATGTGTTTGTATAAATTTTCGTCATGTTCATGGGCTTCAGTGGCGGAGTGGTCAAAGCCATAAGCTTTCACCTCTGAGTAGTGTGTTCGATTCTCGGCTGCGGTCGCTTTTACTTTTCTCATGTGAAAAGAGCAAGTAATCGCTCTGCCGAAAGTTGTAGGCTTCCTCCCGGCACTCCGGTTTCCTACCACAGGAAAAGTTGACAGGGAAGCACTATCATAATTGTTGTTACAAATATATAGCTATAATGTAGTAGGGAATGAGCTGAATAATGTAATGTATGTATGTATTTTGAGAAAATGGCAAGAGAAAATTCTAAAATAATCTGTTTTGACGATGTTTTTGAGAGCATCTTGAATGGAAATGAGTCTGAAGTAGAGAACCTAAGCTCCGATGAAGATGTCGGGACATTTCAAGTGGTCTTAGTTTACCAAAACCACGTACTAACAATATGAAAAATAGTTTTATGTATGACGGAGCACACCTTTGGAATTCCATTCCCAAAGCAATTAGAGAGAGCAGATCTCTTTCTTCTTTTCAAAATAAAATCGCTGCTCACATAAATGAGTACAAAGTAAATTGATTACCTGTAAATAGTCTAACAACGTTATTATTATGTAAATAATTTAAATATTCCATCTTTTAAAACATAAGTATTTTTGTAAATAGCTCTTAATAGCACTTCTAAATTGTAACATTTTTTATTTTTTTTGCACACGCCCCTCTTGGAAATCAGCTTCGGTTGACGAGGTCAGCGTGTATAAATAAAGTTTTCTATCTATCTATTATGTTGTATCTGATGATGATGATGATGGTGGAGAGAATGATGATGGTGATGATGACGACTTTGGGGAAAATGGTGACAGTGGAGATCCAACAGTGCCACAAACCCAACCAAAAGAAAAGAAAACATTTCGATGGAGAAAGAAAGATATAATAACGTCTGATGACAGTTTTGATCAGGAAGAAGACGACATATTACTCGAATATTTCAGACAGTTTTGGCTGACGAAATAATTGACGTGGTTGTAGAACAAACCAACTTATACCGCACCCAGAAAATAGGCACGTCAATCAAAACAAACAGGCAGGAAACCGAACAACTTAGCTTATCGGAATGCATTTGAAGATGGGTATTATACAACTGCCATCTTATAAGTTTTACTGGTCACAGAAGATGAGATACCCAGCTATTGCAGACCAAATGCCCTTGAAAAGGTATGAAAACCTTCGTTCGAATTTCCATTTCGTCGACAACAGTGTAATGAAAGAAAACGCTTCAAAGCTGGCAAAGATCCAGCCTGTTATTGACATTTTCCGGGAACAGTGTGCAAAGATTAATCCAAAGGAGAGACATTTCGTGGACGAACAAATTATACCTACGAAAACCAAGTACAGCGGGATTCGCCAGTACAACCCGAAAAAGCCAGTGAAGTGGGGGTTCAATAATTTGGTGCGAGCTGGTGCTTCTGGCTTCATGTATGACTTTTACATTTATGCCGGTAAGGACGAAGCTGTGGAGAACTCCGACTTCAAGCACTTGCAGAAATCTGCTCAAGTAGTTGCACGACTTTGTCTGCATTTGCCATCTCACAGCGGTCATGAATTATTTTTCGACAACTGGTTCACCACATTGGATTTGCTAATTTACCTAAAGAATATTGGGTATGTTAGCATGTGGTACAGTTTGCCCCAACCGCCTGCAAAAATGTCCGTTACAACCTAACAAAGAAATTAATAAAGTGGGTCGTGGTAGCATGGACTTCAAGTCGGACGCAGCGTCTGGAATAATTGTTGTTAAATGGTTGGACGACAATGCTGTTCACATCTCCTCCAATTATGTTGGTGTGGAGCCATTGAACGCTGTTGAAAGGTGGTCCCCAGAAGATAGGAAGAGAAAGAACGTCCAGTGTCCACAGCTGATCTTGCGGTACAACAAAGGGATGGGAGGAGTTGATTTGGCTGACATGCTTATCTCGTTGTACCGAATTTTTATTAAAACCAGAAGGTGGTACATTAAGATCTTTTGGCATCTGGTCGACATGACGAAGGTCAATGCCTGACTCCTCTACCGCAGGCATTGTGATCAGTTGGGAATTTCTAAGAAGCAAAGATTGTCCTTGCTGGACTTTGTTTTGGAAATTTCTGAGGGCTTGATAAGTGCCAACAAAGTTATTCCGATGGAAACAACCGGTGGCAAACCAGGCAGACCAAGTAAGCGAAGATCTTCAGAAGCAGCAGATCCATCACCAGTGGCAAAGGTTGGTCGCAAACCCACCACATCATTACCGTCAAACGATACACGGTATGACCAACAAAATCTTTTCCAGCAAATGTAAAGTTTGGCTCTGTTTGAGAGAGGGGAACACCTGCTTTCTGGACTACCATAATTGTAAATAATTTTTATTGAACTTTTGAACTTGAACTTTTTTCTATATTTATATCTAAAGTTACAACTATATATATAACTTTTTATTATACTTTTTATATATACTATAATACTGTATACTATATAATTCAAGGAAAATGCATATACATCTGGAGAAAGATAAATTTTGATTGTGGCGTGATAAAACCAACAAAAATCTGCTGGTTTTCCAAGAAAATATATTGTCTAGTTTTGTATCTTTTTTACCCTTTCGCAGCAATGTAGCATATCTGCTACAAATTATTTATCCCCTAAAATTTAAAGGGGATTCTTTTTTCTTTTGAATTGGATTTCTAGGTTCATATGTAGGTTAATTTTGCCAGAAAACATTTTTTTATTTGTAATTAAATATTTCCACTTAGCCCAGTGGAATTAGTAGCCTCGCCAAGTGCTTCTTTATACGCGCTCCGCTCGTAGATAGGGGATAAAAAAACATACTTAAAATTTCCTGTTCTTCCCAAAACTGTTCCAAAGAATTAAGCTTCTTCTGCAAATCTTTACTCACATGCCCGTGAACTCCTAAAAGTCACACACATTAAATTTTCAATAAGTGCATTCAATTTCTTGTAGACAAAATCTTTCGTCATTCACACTGTGTGCTGTATGCAAAAACCATTATTCTGGAGATGCTTTCAAATCCTAGTAATTGAGGATATGCCATATCGGGTAAGACCTACTTATATGTGATATTTAACATGCCATATCGTAATAAATATCATGCATACAAATAATGATTTTTTATCAGTGCAATGTTAAGAATATTTTCATGAGATGGAAGATGGAACTTTTAATTTAACGAGGCGATAGCATCATGTTCGCAATCGCGGACCTGTTTGTTTATAAATGTACTAAAAACGTAGATCGATCGCAATAGATTGTTTTGGGGTAAGGTAAGGTAAGGTAAGGTAAGGATAAAACAGTGATTCTATAGTTTAGACTTTCAAAACGCAGGTTTTCTCAGGGTATACGGATTTCCTCCTTTAATAACACTTGACCGATGCGGAATAACCTTTACTCGAATACCAAGGAGATCGTAAATAAAGGCATTTTAGTACCTACCTACAGTGAACAGGAGGCAACAAAGTAATTGATTAATCTTTAAAATCGTCATCTATATAAAGTAAAAATTTACTTTGAAACTGATAACAAAAAATCAATATTAAAAAGAACAAAATTAAATCCGTGAAATATAGTGACTATATATATATTGACAATCGCCATATATGTACAGTAGATTTTTCTCTTGAGTTCTATAATTATGATGACCGATGTTTAGTGCGATTTGTGTGAGCACCATTATGTCGATAGTTTCTGTTTATGACTTAACCAGTCAAACAAATACGCTGTCAAGGCAAGTCCAGGCAGGTGGTTAGCAGGTACTAGCATGTGGACAGGTGGTTAGCCTATACCTACAGGTTGTTCAGTAAGCAGTATAACCCCCCTCCCCTGGGTATAGCACATTGTCGTATTTATGAAATTGTTCATGATTTTCCGCCGGACCAATCGAGCTACTTGCGCAGGGCGGGAAGTTGGGAGAACACGAAAAAGCGTATGAGTTGGCCAAGGAGCTAGCCAAGTGGGACTTAAATAAATATAAAAATAAGCGAAAATAAACAATCTTGAAGAATGCATTTGTTGTTTTATGCAGTTTTATTGTTATAGAAAGACGGGAACTTAATTATTGTAGGCTTCGTTGGCGCAGCCGTCAGAGCATGACCTCTGAGTCTTGAGTTTGATTCTCGCTGGGGACTTTACTCATCGCACTCATGTGAAAAGGGTAAGTCTACGCTCTGCCAAAAGTCCTAGGTTTTCTCCGGGCGTTCAGGTTTCCTCCACAGGAAAATTTGACTGGGTGGGTTAGGATATGCAGATTGGGAAAGTAATATCACAATTGTTGTAAAAATAAATAGTGTGGGCTAAATACGTAATATAGGTGAGCGAGATACTTGATGGGGAGTGAGCTGAATAATGTATGTATGTATGTATGTATATAGGTATGTATGTGTGTGTATTGTATGTATGTATGTGTGTATGTATGTATGTATGTATGTCATGACGTGTTGATTGTCTAGTAGTCTAGTGATTTAGTTTCTTTTGCATTGAGCTTTTAGTGCTTTTAATAGTCACAGACGCGTGATTTTTAAAGGATGTTAAGTAGAGAAGACTCAATCCGACAAATACCGAAAAACCGTTAACGGTCAAACAGTAACACAGTCACTGGATTTAAAGACTCAGTTCATCGACTACGATTTGTCAGCCACAAATCATAACACGTTAACAGGATCTGAAAGGCAGTCGACAGGCAGTTTACTACAAAATAGATAAACATGCTCAAGCAAAGCTCTATTATTGACAAAGTATACAACAACAGATTAACGCAAGACAATATATTTTCAGGAATTTATCCGTTATTTCAATGCGAACACCGTGCTTTGCTATTGCAGATCTACAGCTATTTCAATTAAGGTTGTCCCTGAGCAAAGCGGAAAAGTCGAATACGAGGGCGAAAGGCTTTCTGGGAATCGCTAAAATATTAATGGACCAAGAATTTGACAAACCTCAGTGGATTAGCAATAATAATTTCAAAGTAGAAACGTATTAAATGTTTTGTGGGCTGTTCTTCGTGGGTAATTCCTTTGAGACGTTTTTATGCATCAGTGGCTCAGAGCTGTGAATGAATCAAGGTGGCAGTTAAGGCTGACATACAATTTTGTGATGGAAAAAGTTCGAGGCATTTTCCACTACGTTATAACGACAGGAGTCACGAATAATCATAAGTTTTGCAGCACGTTTAATCGCAAATTGGTATACAGGGTGTATAAAAAACAAACCTTTCGAAATTAACATAATTATTCTTCTTAACCATAAGATTTTATACCCTTGGGAATTTAAAATGCCTTCTAATCGTATGAGTAGCATAAAGTCTTGTACTTAAGAACAA
The DNA here is from genome assembly GCA_016169945.1 of Trachythela sp. YZ-2020. Taxonomy (NCBI): domain Eukaryota; kingdom Metazoa; phylum Cnidaria; class Anthozoa; order Malacalcyonacea; family Clavulariidae; genus Trachythela; species Trachythela sp. YZ-2020. The sequence goes on from JADLSH010000260.1 coordinate 8,842,579, forward strand.
TATGTTAATTTCTTAGGAATCCACTGAGGTTTGTCAAATTCTTTGTCATTAATTTTTTGGCGATTCCCAGCAAGCCTTTCGCGCTCGTATTCGACTTTTCCGCTTTGCTCGGGGACAACCTTAATTGAAATAGCTGTATAGGTCGCTGGCTTATAAGGATCAGTTTACACGTGTTGACTCTTTGTCTCATTTGACCTTTTATTTTTATTTATAATATTCGTATTTATAATATTCGCACTGTAATGGTATCATCCTTCTAAACGAGCTTCTAAACATTTGTAAAATAAAGAGTCGCGTCAAAGACTCAAATAGTGATAATGCTTGACATTTTGCTTGTAGAATGGTCAATTATGCGACAAGCCGCTGCTTGCATTTCATTTAATACTTCAGTGTTTGAGAACCCAGAAGTACAGTATATTCATGTGCAATTGATTGCTTTTTTAAAGGGAGGGGTCAAGATATCTATTTCTGCCAGCTTTGTTAAACCTATCAGATAAATAAAATGAGTTCATATGTTTATAAAAAAACAATCATTTGCCACAGATTTGTACGAGAACAAGTTCGGTATATATGAAAGTAATGCTAGATTTACTTTTATTCAAATATATGAGGAGCGAACCTTTTGAGCCGGAGAATATATGAATCTCATTGCTATAGACGTGCGAAGACATTATGTCTATCACATAGACATAGTCCATGATTTCTAAAATTTCAATTGGTAATGCAATTCAATTGGCTATATTATGTCCTATGATTATAAAAATGGTATCAAACTAAAGGGATTGGAAATCCCCGTCGAATAGTGGTATTTACGAGTATGTAGTGCGTAAACCAAAGGTAGGAAAGCGAAATGAATATTTAATTAGTTTGTATTATTGTTAATTTGTAAACAATACGAAGTTCAGAGGTGTTTGAAAGGGGATAAAGCGGCCGCATAGCGTTGTAAACAAACACAATTTACTTGGCTAAAGAGATCGTAAAACGCTGAATCGAACGTGGTATTGTCATCTACATAGACCACTTTCATAATTCAGACGAGTTTAAATATTATTTTATGTGCATATTAATAAGCCTTACCAGCCTCGTTTCTGTGCATGAAATTGAAAAGAATTTATTAATTTTAACGAGGTCAATAAGGCTTATCAAAATGCACATAAAAGAATATTTAAACTCATCTGAATTATGAAAGTGGTCTATAGCATGCATTGAACCGAAGATATGAACCTGCAAAATTCTTATAGCGATATCGCTATAAAAACATTAGCCGTCAACGATAAAGATTAGCCGTCCACTCCTTATATAAAAACTGTTGATTGAATTTTTGAATATTTCCAGACTGAAATTTTCTTTTATATCCTTCGGTAAATTATTCCATAATTTTGTTCCCCTGTACAAAAATGAGCGCTGCCCAACAGCCGTCCTATAAAGTGGAACATCTAATTCATCTTTCATTCTTGTGTTACGGTCGTGTGTCTCTGATCCGTATGAAAATCTACTTGATAGGTATGATGGAGCTAAACCTTTTAAACACTTGAAGGTCATAACTGCGTCTTTATAACGCAGCATAGCCAATTCAGTTGACGTAACGACGGGGTTATATGGTCAAATTTTCTTTTGCCAGTTACTATTCTTGCAGCAAAGTTCTGCACACTTTGCAGTTTGGCGACGTTTTTGTTAGATGTGTTTGCCCACACAGATGAGGAGTAGTATAATCTGCTGAATATTAAAGCGTTTATTACCGTTATCAGAGTATGATCAGAGTAATAGCATGGTTTCGAGTGCAATTTAGATATAACATGAACGAGTGAGTTTTTCAAAGACCTCAAAATAGCACGAGTCCGAAGGACGAGTGCTATTTGAGGTCTTTGAAAAACTCACGAGTGCATGTTATATCCAAATTTCACGAGAAACCATGCTATCACTTGTTAATAATATACATAAAAATGTTCGAGACAACTATACTTTCAACTTACAAGTTTCGTCGAGCCGTCCACTGATAAAATTTTCACAGCAACGACTTGAAAGTTTCACTTAGCCAAGCAAGTTTAAGTTAAAGTTGTTTGAGTTAAAATCTTGTTAATTTCGAATAAAAATAGCAGCCATATTTTTGGCCAGAACTCAACTTTCACTTATGTAGCTCGGCCGCCATATTTGTTTTGTTTTGGAGCAATCTGCGCTGTCATTTTCGAACAGAAACTGCTTACGCTGCTTGGTTGATTTTAGGCGTTTTTGCTTTAATTTCCAACCAATCTTATGCGTTTGTTACAGATTATTGCACTGTTGTTACAGATTTTTGCACTGTTGTTACATTTAAGTGCAGCGGTAAAGTGTAATTTATTTTATCAGCATAAATATCCTTGACACTAGGGCTCTAGCAAAAAATTAAGTATAAGCTTCTACTGTATACGTAAATAGAAAGGGTATAGAAAACCAGAGACAGAATGGTTCAATTCTCTTACGAATCGCATCTGAAATCACGTCTTGGGTGACGTCATATTTGTTTGCCGGTGGACAGTTGTGTTCTTAATTTTTATTGTCGCAGTCACCTTATATACCTAAACCTTATAGCTCTCCTAAATATTTATATTATATACTTAAACACTTACAGTAACTGACGTCAGTGTGTTAAAACTGTGCGTGCCACTCTGTCGTTTATCCGGAAGCTACCAGAGCGTTTAACCATATAGAAACCCAACTACACCCGCATTCATTATAATTCCAACCGATATCATTCCCAGTCACAATTAAGACAGATTCTTAAACATTCAAGCGTTGTGTTGTTGATGTTTTGGATTTATTTTTTAATTCGCAACGGGTTTTAAAATGGAGTCCAGCTACAGTTACTTACCAATGGAAGAAATGTCCATGTTGCAGCGGATAAACAGGCTGATTGAGATGTGTATCACGGTAGAATGACGTGTAAATGGAGATGGGATGCATTTCAGTAAAACGTCAGGCAAGGCTTATCAATAGCTCATCGTTGCCACTCTAAATTTTTTACCAGAAACCATTCAACTCTTTTACTTCTGAATCTTAAAAACTTCAATCGGGCAATCTCATGGACCAACCTGGGTTAACCTGACAAAGCCATACATTAGTGTAAAATAATGAAACTGACTAAATGAGTAAAGTATGTTGATTCACTTCCCCGTTTGAAACTTTTCATTTCAAAACAATAGACTTTCCGTCCTTTAACAATCACAATTTAATCTTTTAATTAGAAATACATTCATGCAGTAACCCCTCGCCATTAGAACCAAATAATTATTCTCCCGAACAACCCAAAAGTTATTGTAACATGAAGTACTAAATCGTTTACTGTTCACCTCTCGAGAACTAATCAGATATTGTATTGACTGTTGAGTAATTTTAGTATAAACAATATATTTTCTAGTCCTATTTAAAGAACAAAAAGTTCTAGAGCATACATCGTTTCAGCTCCGACCTGACCTCTCGCTGTGCACTATAGATAATGATTCTGTACTTATAGTCTATTATTTTTAAACCAGGGTACCTGTAAGGTAAGGAATGCTGCCGGGGCTTGTATTATTCTAAGGCTTATATTATTGAAACATGACGTTTTTGCAACCCCAATTATATTCGGTATATTGTAAATTATTCGCATTGATCCAGTGTGTATGCCAGAGGATATCAGGTTGCGGGCTGACTTGCGCTATGTTTAGGTGCATACTCTGAGGCAAGTGTTTGAAAGAGATGAAGGCGATGAGCTTAGCTGACCAGGATGAGACATCAGCAAGCAGCAGTGAAACACTTCTTTACAAGCTAAATGTACTGGGTTTGTCACAAAACATGAAAGCATCAATTGAAATTTTGTAACATTTATATCAAAATATCAATATCTTCCACATATTGCACTTCCACAAGGAATTCCCACATGAAATTGTGGAAACTCAATCGGGAAAATGAGTTTGAGATAAAAGTCCCCTATATGCACAAACTAGATCTGCGGCGTAGCTCGCTCGCTTCAGGCTCGCTCGCTTCCGCAGCAACAACATTAAATATTAATAGCACGGAGTATACTGAATAGAAAAGTACCGAATGAATATCTTAAATATATTTTTATTTTGTTGTTTATGTTTAGAAATAATATTTGAACATACTTAGTTTTAATTTATAAATGTAAAAGTGATCTTTTTAAACGATTGTTTGTGAAACATGCAGCTGCATATAATTATAATAATCTCATTATCCTTGTTCAAAAACCATGCAAATACTAATTATCTAAACAGCACGAAATAAAGTGCAATTGTAACGTGTATTTTTCTTAAGCCCTGGAAATTATTTACGTTAGATGAATCTAGACAAAATTTCAAGTGTAAAGGAGTCACCAATATCGAAAGAGTGCATAGAAACAAAGACAAAGTGGTTCAATTCTCTTATATGAACCACTTTTAAAATCACGTCTATAGGGTGACGTCATAAATATTTGCTTGTATTCTGTTGAGTTGTTAATTTTATCGTCGATACTCTGGTATTTTCCTTTATAAATCTAAATTTTATTGCTTCCTAAATTGTTTATATGCTATTTAAAAAGCTCTCTGGCCTAAATCAGCGACGTTAAAAATACCCCATTCCGTTGTTTATCAGGAAATTAGCAGAATGTTCGCTCTCTTATATCATGGAATATCTCAGTTCCAATTTTAAACTTGACTCATGTGCACTATAGATAATGATTCTGTACTTATATAGTCTATTATTTTTAAACCAGGGTACCTGCAAGGTAGGGAAAGCTGCGGGGGCTTGTATTATTCTGAAGCTTACATTATTGAAACATGACGTTTTTGCAACCCAAATTATATTCGGTATATTTCAAATTATTGGCATTGATCCAGTGTGTATGCCAGAGGATATAAGGTTGCGGGCTGATTTGCGCTGTGTTTAGGTGCATACTCTGAGGCAAGTGTTTGAAAGAGATGAAGGCGATGAGCTTAGCTGGCCAGGATGAGACATCAGCAAGCAGCAGTGAAACACTTCTTTACAAGCTAAATGTACTGGGTTTGTCACAAAACATGAAAACATCAATTGAAATTTTGTAACATTTATATCAAAATATCAATATCTTCCATGTATTGCACTTCCACAAGGAATTCCCACATGAAATTGTGGAAACTCAATCGGGAAAATCAGTTTGAGATAAAAGTCCCCTATATGCACAAACTAGATTTTATGCGTCACTCGCTCGCTTCAGGCTCGCTCGCTACCGCAGCAACAACATTCCATATTAATAGCACGGAGTATACTGAATAGAAAAGTACCGAATATCTTAAATATATTTTTATCTATGGTTTATGTTTAGACATAATATTTGAACATACTTAGTTTTAATTTATAAAAGTGATCTTTTTAAACGATTGTTTGTGAAACATGTAGTTGCATATAATTATAATGATCTTATTATCCTTGTTCAAAAACCATGCAAATATTAATTATCTAAACAGCACGAAATGAAGTGCAATTGTAACGTGTATTTTTCTTAAGCCCTGGAAATCCTTTACGTTAGATGAATCTAGACAAAATTTCAAGTATAAAGGAGTCACCAATATCGAAAGAGTGCATCGAAACAAAGACAAAGTGGCTGAATTCTCTTATGAACCACTTTTAAAATCACGTCTATAGGGTGACGTCATATATTTGCTTGTAGTCTGTTGTGTTGTTAATTTTATTGCCGATGCTCTGGTAAATTACTTTATAAATCTAAATTCTATTGCTTCCTAAACTGTTTATATGCTATTTAAAAAGATCAATGGCCTAAATCAGAGACGTTAAAAATATCCGATCCCGTCGTTTATCAGGAAATTAGCAGAATATTCGCTCTCTTATCATGGAATATATGAGTTGTAATTTTAAACTTCGCTGTGAAGTTTAGAAGAGAAAATAACTTTCCCTACACTCTCCAGGCTCAGTTGACCATCAACCATTCATAGTACACTTAGTAATGTCAGCCAAATTTCATGATTATATTCGAACTATTTTTGGAAAAATTTGCTAATCGAATATACAGCGGCGTATCTCGCTGTATTACGTATTTAGCCTACACTATTTATTTTTACAACAATTGTGATATTACTTTCCCAATCTGTATAATACTTATCCTTACCCACCCAGTCAACTTTTCCTGTGAAGGAAACCTGAGTGCCCGGAGAAAACCCACGACTTTTGGCAGAGGGTTGACTTGCCCTTTTCACATGAGTGTGATGAGTAAATTCCCCAGCGAGAATCGAACTCAAGTTTCAGAGGTGAAAGGCGCTCGCATGCTCTGACGTCTGCGCCACCGAAGCCTACAATGATTCAGTTCCCCGTCTTTCTATAAAAATAACATTGCATAAAACAACAAGCAAATTCCCCTTACCAAGAAAGCATTCTTCAAGATTGTTAAAATTTCACTTATTTTTATATTTCTTTAAGACCCACTCGGCTAGCGCCTTGACCAACTCATGCGCTTTTTCGTGTTCTCCCAACTTCCCGCCCTGCGCAAGTAGCTCGATTGAGCCGACGAAAAATCATGAACAATTTCATAATTACGACAATGTGCAAAACCTAGAAAGTGTATACTCTGCAATATCGGGCCTTACTATATTTTATTATTTTTGCCTCCGTTAAGGAATTGCATGGTGCCTTACTAAACCAGAATACGGCTAATTCTCCAAACCTCACCTTACCTTATGAAAATTAATTTTAGACCACCAAATTTCTTGCTAAACTATACAACCATTCAGCGCCACAATATAGCATTATCTGAAGCACAAAATTGGAAGACTGGTCTGTATATTAATGATTCGTATTGACAATAACAGGATGTTCTACAGTACTTCGTTTCAGCTCCGACCACACCTCCCACTGACACTGTGCATTATAGATAAGGATTTGGATTTTTAAAAACAACATTCCGTAAAAATTGTACTAAATCTTCAATCATTTTTGAATGCGGTTTAGGAATAACTTTTAAACATATTGTATAGTTTATTTTTTAGTTTATGTAAACGTAAAACTATTAAATAATGAAAAAAGGTGCGCTATATATAACAGGTATGCGAACTCGGGGTTTGCGTTGGCGTGTCAATGCTTTACCGCTAGACTACGAGCGACGGCGTGGATGTGTTTCGATACGAATAACCCCCACTTTGTTTATTCTTGGGTATTGAACGGCCAGACCAGGTATTTTTGCCATTTTTAGAAAACAAAACAGTTATATGATAAGACATTTTTGAAACCACATGAATATTCTTCAATCTAGTCCACTCGTGACTAGGAATGTCGGATGTATAACTTTAGAGCTAAAAGGTCCGGTGTTGAACCTGTAAACACGGCATATTTTTTAAAATTTTGTCAATAACTTAATCTAAAAAGTACGTATATGTAATTGCCCTTGTTCAAAAACAATGCAAAATATTACCTACCAACAACATAGTGTATTGGCTATTGAAATTTTACCTGTCTGAAAATCTTTGACTCTAGATGCATCCGGCCAAAATTTCAAGTAAAGGGTTACGTAAATAAAAAACGTGCGTAGAACATCGTGCTCTCGTCACTTAGCTTATAAAGCTACAATCTACTATACTGTTGCCCTAAATATTTATGTTTTTTGCACAGATCATTGACATACGTCACTTAGTTAGCGTGTTAAAGCTACAGCCTGTATAGAAAAATAATCTCACTTTACGGAATGTTATCGTGCTTTTAAGTATTGAGTTTATGGTTACTTTTTGTATCAACAAAGAATACGTCTTTAGCTGTCAAATGATTCCTTTTTCGTATCATTGCGAAAAAACATGGCCAAATACGATCTGATTGAAAACTCCCAGTCGAAATTCCAGTTTTTCCAAGTTCCTGCATGTCCTTCGAAAACTTTTTTGCCAAATGAATGGCTCCGTATCCGGAAACATTCCTAAAACCATTGCGATTTCTCTGCAAGCAGTTCCAGATTCAATTTTAGTCGTTCAGCTATTTATGTCTGGCAATAAATTGGAATAGATTTAAATTTTAATCAGTATAGCTTGCAGAAAAATGTAATAGGTAATAACATCCTGCCTGCTCCTGCCTTGAAAGTTTCAAGCTTTCAAGCTGCATCTTATATATATTGGTCTTAATTGGATATAAAACTAGGCGACATAAAGAATGCAGTGTCAAATATGTTTGTGTTAGTATATGTATGCGATGACAAACAGGTTTTAATAAAAATAATGCAAATTAAATCCGACTTTCACTTCTCAAAAATGAATTGAATATTTTATATTGAATTCAATATGTATTTTAAATTCAATATGTATTTTATATTGAATTCTAGGTACCTTGTTTACCTTCTGGTATACTTTGATTTAAAAAAAACAGAAAGTCATCGAATATAAGTCGTTTCAGCTGCGATCTGACCTCTCACTGTTCCTATACTGTTCGTATATCTATAGGATAAGGATTCTGTATTATCTTTTAAACAATATTCCACAATATAGTACTGAGACTCTGAATATAGTAAAGTACGGATCATTTTTTTATATGCTTTATATAATATTTGAAAATACTTTATTTTGATTTATAAAATGTTAGTGTGAATGTCAAATAATTTAACTAAAAGCGACATACTGCAGTTTGTGGTGCATATACATGCAGTTGCATCTAATTATTATGAAGACTCAGTCATTATTCTTGTTCAAAAACCATGCAATTATGTATTAAGTACCAACAACAACGATTTAAGTGCAGCGGTAAAGTGTAATTTCTTTTATTAGCATAAATATCCTCGACACTGGAGACTAGGACTCTAGAAAAAGAATAAGTATAAGCTTCTATACGTAAATAGAAAGAGTATAGAAAACTAGAGACAGAGTGTTTCAATTCTCTTACGAATCGCATCTGAAATCACGTCTAGGTTGACGTCATATATGTTTCCCGCTGGTCAGTTGTATTGTTAATTTTATTGTCGCATTCAGCTTATAAATGTAAACCTTATAGCTCTCTTAAATATTTTTATTATATACTTAAACACTTAAACACTTAACTGACGTCTGTGTGTTAAAACTGTGCCACTCTGTCGTTTATTCGGAAGCCAGCAGAGAAACCCAAACACCCGCATTCATTATAATTCCAACCATATCGATTCCCCATCACAATTAAGACAGACTCTTAAATATTCAAGCGTTGTGTGGCTAATGTTTTGCATTTATTTTTTAATTCGCAACGGGTTTTAAAATGGAGTCCAACTACAGTTACTGAACAACGGAGGAAATGCTATAATTATGTTACGGCTACAATTACTGAACAATTGAAAAAAAATGTTATATGTTACAGCTACAGTTACTGACCAACGGAAGAAATGTCTATGCTGCGGCGCATAAACATGGTGATTCAGATGTGTATCACTGTAGAATTACGTGTATAAGAAGAGGCGATGCATTTCAGTAAAACGTCAGGCAAGGCTTATCAATAGCTTATAGTTGCCACTCTAAATTTGTACCACAAGCCATTCAAGTCTGGTGCTTCTGAATCTTAAAAATTTAAATCGGGCAATCTGAAGGACCAACCTGTGTTAGCCTGACAAAGTCACACAAAAGTGTAAAATAGTGAAAATTTTCCATCTTTCAGTCTCACTAAATGAATAAAGTATGCTGATTAATTTCCCCCGTTTGAGACTTTTCATTTCAAAACAATAGTCTTTCCGTCCTTTAACAATCACAATTTAATCTTTTAATAACAATTTTTACTTTAAAATATGCCTGCCAAAGGAATGAATATCATAAATTCGTATAGATCGAAATTTTAATCGTTTGAACAGGGAAAGTAGCCTGCAGTAAACATGTAGTCGAGATAAAACCCTGCCTTCAGCGTTGCAAGACGCTTAATAGCAGTCTTGAATATGAAATTAGCAACATAAAAAATGCAGTGCCAAATATGCTAGGAATATATGTATGTGATAATAATTATGAAGTAACAGGATGGCGGTATTAAGCTGACTACATACTGACGGGCTTAATTGTTATTTTGCAAATAGAATCCGGCATCACCTCTCGAGAAGTTGTTGGATATTGTATTGACTGTTGAGTAATTTTAGTATAAACAATATACTTTCTAGTCTAGGCATATTTAAAGAACAGAAAGTTCTAGAGCATACATCGTTTCAGCTCCGACCTGACCTCTGACTGTGCACTATATAGTCTATTATTTTTAAACCAGGGTACCTGCAAAAGCTTATATTTTTGAAACATGACGTTTATGCAAGCCAAATTATATTCGGTTCATTGTAAATTATTGGCATTGACACAGTGTGTATGCTGTGTTTAGGTGCATACTCTGAGGCAAGTGTTTGAAAGAGATGAAGGCGATGAGCTTAGCTGGCCAGGAGGAGACATCAGTATCGAGCAGTGAAACCACAGGCGGCTCAATTTCAGGGTGAATGATCAGGAGTTGCGGGTTTTTAACGGCTTTTATAAACAAATTTTATACTCTACCAAAACTATTCTAAAAACATTCTTAAATTAATCAAATAACTACACTTTAACAATAAAATATAGTTGACATGATAGTATAATGCCTTTACATTCTTTTAATTACTCCATGAGCTCATTTAGAGCGGTTTATGCAACCTTTTCTGTGGCCTATATGTTGTGTCAACTTGTGTGTTGCTCGTTATATGTATATAGAAGGTAAAGGCTAATTACTCGCGGCCCGACCGCATCGCCTTCAAAGTCAAATATATCCGCTCAAACTTGTCGTGCGGCAAAAAAAATTCGATCAGATCTTTTCACAAAGGTTTCTCTTTCTAACGAATATGGTTTGATCATAACTCGGACAAATTTCGTCCCTACTCGTCAATTTGACTGCTGTCCCACCAGGGGCGGATCTAGGGGTGATCAGAGCCATCACGCGACTAAGGTAAAATTGGTCAGAAAATTGTTTAATTAAAATAGCAGTCCAGTTATCAAACTTCGCGCAGTGTATTGTATTGAAAGTTTAACAGTCCAGTTCTGAAATATCATCCAGTAGCAGGGCCTTCGAATATGAACGCGCAGAAAAGCGGCCTTACGCATGAGTTTTGCACGCTCTGGGTCAGATTCCAGCCATCTGATTGGCTATCTCGATTTTTGCGCGATCTGTGGGGAGTTCTGATCGATCAGGGGCTCGAATACAGGCTATCCGATTGGCTAATTCAAAAAAAAACTGAATTCCCATTGGCTGGATTTTTTTGATCGATCATACCGTTCAGGCTTTAGTATGCACGCAAAGGTCTATGACGTTTCTGGCCCTTTCTGATCGCCACTTGACCTCTGAACTATTAATACTAGCCATGTCTGTTAGTATTTACGAAACCATAAAGGCTGTTTTAGAGAAAGACGATCGGCAATATCTTAAATATATTGAAGTTGATCTAAAGAAGCGAATAGACAGTGTACCGAAGCGTTCTATAGAAGACTTATTTGAGCGCTGTGAACTACACAAGCTTCTTCCTCGCACGAAATTTTGGTGCGAAATCTTACATCCCGAAGTACGTTCGAGAGAAAACAAAACTAGATATAGCATTATAGCTGTTGTAGACTGTAGTGGATTGTGCGTCTGTACCATGGTCTGTACGCACATGCTATCAAATCGGCGGGTACGCGTATAATAATAAGAGACGAAATTTACTTAATATATTTCAGTCAATTTACATAAATAAGTACTGCGGCTTAATACAGGCAGTTTCAGTTTGTTTATACTTTGTTTATGGCTCTTGTGGAATGTGGACTTTATATATTAATCAGATACTTAATAATACTGTATTATTTACCTAGTATATAAACTACAAGCACAGGACAATGTGACATGGCTTTGTGTAATGCGATCTCTACAACATGTATACAACAAGTAAAATGGATCATGTTGCCATTGTGAATACTTATTCATGTCACATGTTTCTGCTATGAATAAAACTCGAGAAGCAACTATATTTTGTTATTCAATGCTATAGATTACAGATACTAGAAAGCTGGGTTAATATTTTACTTACACAATAATCAATACTTTGTAGCCCCAGTTTGTTTAATCTTCGCTTGGCGACCCCTCCGGTCAAAAGTCCCCCCCCCCCACCCGATGTTCAGCAACGACATTTTTTACTAACGTACGAAAAATCCTAGATCCGCCCCTGTGTCCCACCCCGCGTAAGACGGTATTGTTTACCAGTTGTTTACGTCACGTCCACGATCATGCCCGAACAGACACAGGGTGCCCAACTACGGTTCATGTCTGTAAAAAAGTGTAAAATAATAAACTTACTTGGAAAAGAATCCGAAAGATTTCCATGAACAATATATATATTAATATTTTGCGGAGAAAGAACAGCAAAGTTTAGTCTATATGAAGTACTTCACAATCGTAAGCAACTGACTAATGCGGGCGCATGTGGAATTAGCCCGCACCGCCTGTCCCGCCCCTTGCAGGCGTTATAATAAGTAGAAGAAAGAAAGGGATGAAACAAAAGTCACGTGACATTTTTAAATGCTTCTAACTTAACCGTTTCAACTTAATTTGATTATTTTACTACGTATTTAGTGTTCTCGTTGATGAACAAAGATAGCCAGTAAAGAAAAAACATAAATAAACCTGTTACTAAATGATTTTTAAGAGCAAGCATTCTTCGCCATTTTCGCGATATGTGTACCACGGCTAGCCTATCCACGCTGACGTCATGAATTTTTTAGTTTGTCCCCTTTTTTTTAATTGTATGTTTGTTTATGATATAATTGAATATTTGAATTACATGTTAACTTTATTATATATTAACCGATAAACCCGTAGCGTGAAGTAGCCAAAAATACTTGAGATGCATTTCCGAACTGTGATCGGAATTCTCCGTGTGGACAGGCTAGTCGTGGTACACATCGAACGATCACGTGACCCGTGTTTCAACCCTTCTATTAATTATACTTATTTTATTATTAATTCCATATGCGCCAGCATTACTTACCGGTTGAATACTCTACAGTACTTCATATAGACTAAACTTTGCTGTTCTTTCTCCGCAAAATATTAATATATATATTGTTCATGGAAATCTTTCGGATTCTTTTCCAAGTAAGTTTATTATTTTACACTTTTTTACAGACATAAACCGTAGTTGGGCCCCCTGTGGAACACATCGAAGTATTATGAACATAGCCGAAATTGAGAGAGATTTTGGCTCCGTTCGTCGCTAAATTTGCCCTAGTTATGATCAAACCATATTCGTTAGAAAGAGAAACCTTTGTGAAAAGATCTGATCGAATTTTTTTGCCGTACGACAAGTTTGAGCGGAGATATTTGACTTTGAAGGCGATGCGGTCGGGCCGCGAGTAATTAGCCTTTACCTTCTATATACATATGACGAGCAACACACAAGTTGACACAACATATAGGCCACAGAAAAGGTTGCATAAACCGCTCTAAATTAGCTCATGGAGTATTTAAAAGAATGTAAAGGCATTATGCTATCATGTCAACTATATTTTATTGTTAAAGTGTAGTTATTTGATTAATTTAAGAATGTTTTTAGAATAGTTTTGCTTGAGTATAAAATTTGTTTATAAAAGCCGTTAAAAACCCGCAACTCCTGATCATTCACCCTGAAATTGGGCCGCCTGTGGTAAAACACTCCTTTACAAGCTAAATGTACTGGGTTTTTCACAAAACATGAAAACATCAATTGAAATTTTGTAACATTTATATCAAAATATCAATATCTTCCATGTATTTCACTTCCACAAGGAATTCCCACATGAAATTGTGGAAACTCAATCGAGAAAATCAGTGTACTGGGCACAACCTACAGCACACGACCACAATGCAATGGGTTAGAAAAGTTTGAGATAAAAGTGCACTACATACACAAATTAGATCTGTTGCTTCGCTTGCTCGCTTCGGGCTCGCTCGCTTCCGCAGCAGCAACACTCCATATTAATAGCACGGAGTATACTGAATAGAAAAGTACCGAATATCTTAAATATATTTTTATCTATGGTTTATGTTTAGACATAATATTTGAACATACTTAGTTTTAATTTATAAAAGTGATCTTTTTAAACGATTGTTTGTGAAACATGTAGTTGCATATAATTATAATGATCTTATTATCCTTGTTCAAAAACCATGCAAATATTAATTATCTAAACAGCACGAAATGAAGTGCAATTGTAACGTGTATTTTTCTTAAGCCCTGGAAATCCTTTACGTTAGATGAATCTAGACAAAATTTCAAGTATAAAGGAGTCACCAATATCGAAAGAGTGCATCGAAACAAAGACAAAGTGGCTGAATTCTCTTATGAACCACTTTTAAAATCACGTCTATAGGGTGATGTCATATATTTGCTTGTAGTCTGTTGTGTTGTTAATTTTATTGCCGATGCTCTGGTAAATTACTTTATAAATCTAAATTCTATTGCTTCCTAAACTGTTTATATGCTATTTAAAAAGATCAATGGCCTAAATCAGAGACGTTAAAAATATCCAATTCCGTCGTTTAACAGGAAATTAGCAGAATATTCGCTCTCTTATCATGGAATATATGAGTTGCAATTTTAAACTTCCCTACACTCTCCAGGCTCAGTTGACCATCAACCATTCATAGTACACTTAGTAATGTCAGCCAAATTTCATGATTATATTCGAACTATTTTTGGAAACTAACATTATTTATGTTAAATTAGCGTGGTGCAGTGTTTACAAACTTTGGCATAATCCCCGAACTAAGCGCGAATCGCGTAATCGGGCTTACTAATTCCGCTCGGCTATTTACATGAAGAGGAGGGCTAGGGACAGGTGTGTAGTGGGGGTATATTTGTGCAGATTCCATAATCTTAAATTATAAAGTTATTTGGAACTAAAGTGTTAAAATTTCAGTTATTTCCAACCAAAATTATATCAGTAACCCCAAGATATTATATAGAGCGCTATTCATCAGACAGTCAGAATTTTCTCTTTCAAGTAACCCTTACACATTGGCACCTTTCCCCCCCGTTCATTGTAGCCTAACAGGTGTGGGGGAGGGGGTGCAATTTGCCATATTGGTCAGGCAAAAATATGTTCAAGTTATGTTCCGTATAAGGACAAAAAATCTTGAGTACCAATTTGGGCATTTTGCAAAATTTGCTAGTCGAATATACAGCGTATCTCGCTGTATTACGTATTTTGCCTACACTATTTATTTTTACAACAATTGTGATATGACTTTCCCAATCTGCATAGTATTTATCCTTACCCACCTAGTCAAGTTTTCCTGTGGAGGAAACCTGAGTGCCCGGACAAAACCCGAGACTTTCGGCAGAGGGTTGACTTACCCTTTTCACATGAGTGTGATGAGTAAAGCGGTCCAAAGCGAGAATCGAACTCCGTTTCAGAGGTGAGAGGCGCTCGCATGCTCTGACGACTGCGCCACCGAAGCCTACAATGATTCAGTTCCCGTCTTTCAATAACAATAAAACTGCATAGAACAACAAGCAAATTCCCCTTACCAAATTTTCGCTTATTTTTTTATTTCTTTAAGACCCACTCGGCTAGCGCCTTGACCAACTCATACGCTTTTTCGTGTTCTCCCAACTTCCCGCCCTGCGCAAGTAGCTCGATTGAGCCGACGGAAAATCATGAACAATTTCATAATTACGACAATGTGCTAAACCTAGAAAGTGTATACTCTGCAATACCGGGCCTTACTATATTTTATTATTTTTGCCTCCGTTAAGGAATTGCATGGTGCCTTACTAAACCAGAATACGGCTAATTCTCCAAACCTCACCTTACCTTGCTTTGAATGGCGATATGAAAATTAATTTTAGACCACCAAATTTCTTGTTAAACTATACAACCATTCAGCGTCACAATATAGCATTATCTGAAGCACAAAATTGGAAGACTGGTCTATATATTAATGATTCGTATTGACAATAACAGGATGTTCTACAGTACTTCGTTTCAGCTCCGACCACACCTCCCACTGACACTGTGCATTATAGATAAGGATTTGGATTTTTAAAAACAACATTCCGTAAAAATTGTACTAAATCTTCAATCATTTTTGAATGCGGTTTAGGAATAACTTTTAAACATATTGTATTTTATTTTTTAGTTTATGTAAACGTAAAACTATTAAATAATGAAAAAAGGCGCGCTATATATAACAGGTATGCGAACTCGGGGTTTGCGTTGGCGTGTCAATGCTTTACCGCTAGACTACGAGCGACGACGTGAAAATTAATCGCGACAAATGCCGCTATATATTGCAAATGATGGATGTGTTTCGATGCGAATAACCCCCACTTCGTTTATTCTTGGGTATTGAACGGCCAGACCAGGTATTTTTGCCATTTTTAGAAAACAAAACAGTTATATGATAAGACATTTTTGAAATCACATGAATATTCTACAATCTAGTCCACTCGTGACTAGGAATGTCGGATGTATAACTTTAGAGGTAAAAGGTCCGGTGTCGAACCTGTAACCACGGCATATTTTTTAAAATTTTGTCAAATATCTTAATCTAAAAAGTACGTATATATAATTGCCCTTGTTCAAAAACAATGCAAAATATTACCTACCAACAACATAGTGTACTGGCTATTGAAATTTTACCTGTCTGAAAATCTTTGACTTTAGATGCATCCGGCCAAAATTTCAAGTAAAGGGTTACGTAAATAAGAAACGTGCGTAGAACATCGTGCTCTCGTCACTTAGCTTATAAAGCTACAATCTACTGTTGCCCTAAATATTTATGTTTTTTGCACAGATCATTGACATACGTCACTTAGTTAGCGTGTTAAAGCTACAGCGTGTATAGAAAAATAATCTCACTTTACGGAATGTTATCGTGCTTTTAAGTATTGAGTTTATGGTTACTTTTTGTATCAACAAAGTATAGGTCTTTAGCTGTCAAATGATTCCTTTTTCGTATCATTGCGAACAAACATGGCCGAATACGATCTGATTGAAAACTCCCAGTCGAAATTCCATTTTTTTACAAGTTCCTGCATGTCCTTCGAAAACTTTTTTGCCAAATGAATGGCTCCGTATCCGGAAACATTCCTAAAACCATCGCGATTTCTCTGCAAACAGTTTCAATTGGAATAGATTTAAATTCTAATCAGTATAGCTTGCAGAAAAATGTAATAGGTAATAACATCCTGCCTGCTCCTGCCTTGAAAGTTTCAAGCTTTCAAGCTCCATCTTATATATATTGGTCTTAATTGGATATAAAACTAGGCGACATAAAGAATGCAGTGTAAAATATGTATGTGTTAGTATATGTATGCGATGACAAATAGGTTTTAATAAAAATAATGCAAATTAAATCCGACTTTCACTTCTCAAAAATGAATTGAATATTTTATATTGACTATTAATTGAATAATTTTACCTTGTTTACCTTCTGGTATACTTTGATTTAAAAAAAACAGAAAGTCCTCGAATATAAGTCGTTTCAGCTGCGATCTGACCTCTCACTGTTCCTATACTGTTCGTATATCTAATATAGTACTGAGACTCTGAATATAGTAAGGTACGGATCATTTTTTTATATGCTTTATATAATATTTGAAAATACTTTATTTTGATTTATAAAATGTTAGATTGAATGTCAAATAATTTAACTAAAAGCGACATACTGCAGTTTCTGGTGCATACATGCAGTTGCATCTAATTATTATGAAGACTCAGTCATTATTCTTGTTCAAAAACCATGCAATTTTGTATTAAGTACCAACAACAACGATTTAAGTGCAGCGGTAAAGTGTAATTTCTTTTATCAGCATAAATATCCTCGACACTGGAGACTAGGACTCTAGAAAAAGAATAAGTATAAGCTTCTATACGTAAATAGAAAGAGTATAGAAAACTAGAGACAGAGTGGTTCAATTCTCTTACGAATCGCATCTGAAATCACGTCTAGGTTGACGTCATATATGTTTCCCGCTGGTCAGTTGTATTGTTAATTTTATTGTCGCATTCAGCTTATAAATCTAAACCTTATAGCTCTCTTCAATATTTTTATTATATACTTAAACACTTAACTGACGTCAGCGTGTTAAAACTGTGCCACTCTGTCGTTGATTCGGAAGCTAGCAGAGCGTTTAACCACACAGAAACCCAAACACCCGCATTCATTATAATTCCAACCATATCCATTCCCCATCACAATTAAGACAGATTCTTAAATATTCAAGCGTTGTGTGGTTTTTTAATTCGCAAGTCCAGCTACAGTTACTGAACAATGGAAGAAATGCTATATGATACAGCTACAATTACTGAACAATTGAAAAAAAATGTTATATGTTACAGCTACAGTTACTGACCAACGGAAGAAATGTCTATGCTGCGGCGTATAAACATGGTGTTTCAGATGTGTATCACTGTAGAATGACGTGTATAAGAAGAGGCGATGCATTTTAATAAAACGTCAGGCAAGGCTTATCAATAGCTCATCGTTGTCACTCTAAATTTTGTACCACAAGCCATTCAAGTCTGGTGCTTCTGAATCTTAAAAATTTAAATCGGGCAATCTGAAGGACCAACCTGTGTTAGCCTGACAAAGTCATACCAAAGTGTAAAATAATGAACATTTTCTATCTTTCAGTCTCACTAAATGAATAAAGTATGCTGATTAATTTCCCCCGTTTGAGACTTTTCATTTCAAAACAATAGTCTTTCCGTCCTTTAACAATCACGATTTAATCTTAAAATAACAATTTTTACTTTAAACTGAATGCCTGCCAAAGGAATGAATATCGTAAATTCGTATAGATCGAAATTTTAATCATTTGAACAAGGAAAGTAGCCTGCAGTAAACATGTAGTCGAGATAAAATCCTGCCTTGAGAGTTGCTAGCCGCTTAATAGCGGTCTTGCATATGAAATTAGCAACATAAAAAATGCAGTGCCAAATATGCTAGGAATATATGTATGTGATAATATGAAGTAACAGGATGGCGGTATTAAGCTTACTTCATATACTAACGGGCTTAAATGTTATTTTGCAAATAGAATCCGGCATTCACCACTCGAGAAGTCGTTGGATATTGTATTGACTGTTGAGTAATTTTAGTATAAATAATATACTTTCTAGTCTAGGCCTATTTGAAGAACAGAAGGTTCTAGAGCATACATCGTTTCAGCTCGGACCTGACCCCTGACTGTGCACTATATAGTCGATTATTTTAAAACCAGGGTACCTGCAAAAGCTTATATTATTGAAACATGACGTTTATGCAACCCAAATTATATTCGGTTCATTGTAAATTATTGGCATTGATCCAGTGTGTATGCAAGAGAATATAGGGTTGCGGGTAGACTTGCGCTGTGTTTAGGTGCATACTCTGGCAAGTGTTTGAGCTTGGCTTGAGCTTAGCTTGCCAAGATGAGACATCAGCAAGCAGCAGTGAAACACTTCTTTACAAGCTAAATGTACTGGGTTTGTAACAAAACATGAAAATATCAATTGAAATTTTGTAACATTTATATCAAAATATCAATATCTTCCATGTATTGCACTTCCACAAGGAATTCCCACATGAAATTGTGGAAACTCAATCGAGAAAATCAGTGTACTGCGCACAACCTAGAGCACACGGCCACAATCAATGGGTTAGAAAAGTTTGAGATAAAAGTCCCTTACATACACAAATTAGATCTTTCGCGTCTCTTTCTCGCTTCGGGCTCGCTCTCTTCCGCAGCAACAATATTCCATATTAGTAGCACGAATATACTGAATAGAAAAGTACCGAATATCTTAAATATATTTTTATATATGATTTATGTTTAGACATAATATTTGAACATACTTAGTTTTAATTTATAAATGTAAAAGTGATCTTGTTAAACGATTGTTTGTGAAACATGCAGTTGCATATAATTATAATGATCTCATTCTCCTTGTTCAAAAACCATGCAAATACTAATTATCTAAACAGCACAAAATGAATGCAATTGTAGCGTGTAGTTTTCTTAAGCCCTGGAAATCATTTACCTTAGATGAATCTAGAAAAAAATTTCAAGTATAAATGAGTCACCCATATCGAAAAAGTACATAGAAACAAACACAAAGTGGTTCAATTCTTGTATGAACCACTTTTAAAATCACGTCTATAGGATGACGTCATATATATTTGCTTGTAGTCTGTTGTGTTGTTAATTTTATCGTCGATACTCTGGTCAATTGATTTATAAATCTAAATTTTATTGCCTCCTAAACTATTTATATGCTATTTAAAAAGATCTCTTGCCTACATCAGCGACGTTAAAAATACCTCATTCCGTCGTTTATCGGGAAATTAGCAGAATGTTCACTCTCTTATCATGGAATATCTGCGTTCCAATTTTAAACTTGGCTGTGAAGTGTGGAAGAGAAAATAACTTTCCCTACACTCTCCAGGTCCTTTTGACAATCAACCATTCATAGTACACTCAGTAATGTTAGCCAAGTTTCATGATTATAGACGAACTATATATTTTCGGAAACTAACAAAATTTATGTAAATTTGGCTTGGTGTGTTTACAAACTTTGGCATAATCCTCGAGCCACGCGCGATGCGCGTGACCGAGGTTACTAATTCCGCTCGGCTATTTACATGAAGAGGAGAGCTAGAGACAGGGGTGTAGTGGGGAGGTGGGCCAAAGGGGCTGAGCTTAAAATTCCATATCGATTTGGGGGGCCCTAAAAAACGATTTCAGTAACCGCCAATTAGAGCGCTATTCATCAGATAGTCATAATTTTCTCTTTCAAATTAACCCTTACATTGTCATATCTTCCCCCAGTTCATTGTAGCCTAGCTGGTGTGGGGGAGTGCAATATATTCCATATTTCTCAGGCGAATACATGTTCAAGTTATGTTGCGTAAGAACAAAAAATATTGAAGACCAGATAGGGCAATTTGAAACATTTTCCAATCGAATATACACCATTTTCTAACTACAGGAATTCTGTAAAATCTTTCCCCATAGTGCAATACATGCATTTTAGAGACTCTACATTTCAAGCCTTTCTAGGGCAGCATGCCCCCATACCCCCTAGTATCCTTGTGCCTTCGACATTCGATGCCCATGCATTCACGCTAACGTTATGGGGATCCAAAAATCCTTTTGGTCATGGCTCGCCCCTTTACGTTATCCCCTGACCACGCCCTTTCGTCTTGCAAAACGAGCCAAATACCTCTAATGTTGAGACCCAAGATACTCCCCTCTTGTCATCCCTCTTTTTGAGAGCACCCTTATTAACATTGCAGGATTACACCACTGGCTATTGGGAAGTCTAATGTTCATCAAGTATCGCGGGCGCGTCGCTATGTTTCATGGGTGGACCTCGCACTGATCTCAAAAATAAGGGGGACTGTGATGGCGGACACTAAAGAGTGACAGCAAAATACATGACAAAATAAAGACAAATAAAGTCCCCAAGACAGTATAAATAAAAACTTTTAAAATTCTGGACAAGCAAGAAAAGACATAGAACTGCCAAAAATACAATACTTTTGAGTTTTTAACGACATGAGGAATTGTGGATAATTTTCAGAGTAGCCAGACGAGTAAGTGTCTATTTTGGGTACTTGGTATTGAAATGTATTATATTTTTGTGGATTTCTAATGAGTTTAATGGGTTGGTATATAATGTGGCTAATACATTTTTTATTAAGTTTAAAAGGTATTTTATTAAGCGTTGAGCTGATGAGTAATGACTCAGATTCAAAGGAAAAACCAAAAAGGCAAAATTGAAAATTTGTATTGCAATTTGGAACTGCTTTGCTTTTGCCATAATATTAGGTATCTATGGTTGTTATGCTATTATATCTATTATTTGTCTGATTTCTTCACACAATATATATTCAAATACGGAACAGTATGAGATAAAACATGATTTAAAATTCAAAGAGTTTATTTTAAGACGAAGTTTATCGGCCCAAAACAGTCATATTGGGTCCACTCCTTTTTATTGTTCCAATAAACGATTTGCCACTTATTACTTCTAAGTCAGATACCGACATGTTTGCTGATGATATTATGCCATTAGTAGATAGAATAAACTTCCATATAGTTACATATGTATATAAAGTCCTGCATTGTGTAACACCTCAATATATATGTAACATGTTTTCCTATGTAAATAACAATAGCGTGACTCGTTCTTCTGTTAGACGCGATCTTGCATAACCAAACAGAAAACACCTTCAAGAAAAAATATCAATAAAACACCTTCGATACAATGGGGCAACTGCCCCATTATATCCACGTTTGATGTGCCAACCTACAAAACATGTATTTTAGTCCCGATTATCGCAGTTATTCAGAAGAGAGTAGTATTAAGAGGAGACAGAAAAACCACTGTAGCAGACTTAATTGCATACACGACGCAACACATGTGCGAGCCCATCGCATGGAGTTATTTTAGCTAGATGCTGAGTTCGTGTAGCGCACGTACGTGCTGTACAATTAGGACAAATTAGGGCAAAACAACAAAAACAACACTAGCCTACAACTCTATTAATAGTTTTAGTAAATGTGAAATGAAACAATTACTACATTTTTACAATTCCTGAATGTATTTTACTTTAATATTTACAATTCGTAAGTTTATTTTTCATTAGATGAACGTTTCACTATTCATTATTTTTTATCAGTCAAATTTTGTTTATAAAGTACATATTACTGGACCAAGTCTTGAGCATGCGGTGTGTTTCAACGGAACCTGGTTTTTCTGATTCCGGTTAAGGTTTTTAGGAATTCCGATTTTTAGAGATTCCGATTTTCAGAGATTCCGATTTTTAGAGATTCCGGTTTTTAGAGATTCCGATTTTTAGAGATTCCGGTTTTTAGAGATTTCGGGTTTTAGCATTCCTGGTTTTAGAGATTCCGGCTTTTAGCATTCGGGGTTTTAGAGATTCATGCTTTTAGCATTCCTGGTTTTAGACATTCCGGTTTTTAGCATTCCGGGTTTTAGAGATTCCGGCTTTTATAGATAGATAGATAGATAGATAGATGTTTTTAATTGGTAAAACTTGCAGCCATAAGCTGAATTATGCTTACATTACATAAGGTCCAATCACTATAGCTATATTACACCAATTTTACAAATTACTTGAAACTACCCAAAGTTTGGTGAGATAGATATGCTCAGATAGAGAAGATATGCTCAGATAGAGAAGGAAGGAGATAGCATTCCGGGTTTTAAAAGTTCCGGTTTTTAGCATTCCGGGTTTTTCCGTTCTCCGTTTCCCCGTTCCTGATGAAAAGTTGTATCTTTGTAGTTCATCGCGTTACCAAGTTTCATTAGGTTTTTAAGTAGTGCAGTGTGTTTATCTTCGATATTTGTAGATCGATGTTTTGCTCAATTATCGCTCCGGTGCAATTTCTTCGCCACTTCTGTTCTCGATTTATCACATTTTTTCGTCTTCAAACGCATTTAGATTACAGTATCCAAACATACTTGATTGTACAAAGGTTCCAATCGAAAAATTAAGCATTGAGCTTCCAAACCGTTTGAGTTTACTACCCCAAACGTTCTATAAACATGAATCAATAACATAATGTTCAATTAATTTGAAAATCACGCGCAATCTCACGAAAACACCGCGTGGACTAGATAACATGAGGGGTAAAAATTCTCACGAATAGTTGAAACCAGTAAGGTTGAAAGTTGAAAATATAATACCTTGGTTCAAAAATATTTTGTAAGTTTCTGGCTTCTGTTTAGCTTAAGAAAAGCAGAACATACAATATTACGCAGGAACTTACAAAATCGTTTATCAAATCCAACTATAGTTTCAACTATTCGTGAGAATATTCACCCCCTGTCATCTAGCCCACGCGGTGTTTTCGTGAAGAGTGCGCGTGATTTTCAAATTACTTTGAACATTATGTTATTGATTCATGTTTATGAAATGTTTGGGGTAGTAAGCTCAAACGGTTTAATTTGGAATCTCTCTGCTTAATTTTTCGATTGGAACCTTTGTACAACGAGTATTTTTGGATACTGTAATCTTCATACGTGTATAATTTGAAGACCAAAAAATGTGATAAATCGAGAAGAGAAGTGGCGAGACATTGCACCGGAGCGATAATTGAGCAAAATATCAATTCTACAAATATAGAAGATAAACACACTGCACTACTTCAAAACCTGATGAAACTGGGTTGAATTATCCTTTAGTCAACTATCATTATGTTCAAGTACTACTTGTGGATAATATTTGCGAGGCTCGCTGAAAAAAAGCAAATAAAATGGCAAAATATTGTTTAAATCGTGTTTTGGCGGGGGGTAAGTGAAATGATCTGTATTATATCCCAACAAAACAATATCAACCCTCATTAAATATATTAGTATTATATTGAAATAAGTATAGTTTTTTATCCTATGACCAAAATATTTAGGAAATAAGAAAACATAGCCTTTGTAAGGTGTATGAAGTTATGTGATGTATAATTAGCGGTTGACCTGGGATGGTGCATAATCATTTTCTTGTAAAATATTGTACCGAGACCCATTTTACTCTCCAATGACCACCACAAAAGTAACCATTCTAAACATTATAAGCACTTCAGAATGTCTGTAGCTTTGATGGTTTAGAAGATAGAGCTATGTCGGCATTGCCGTTTCTGGGTGTGGTCATTTTCGGACATATCGCACCGGATTCGGGTTTTGGCACATCATGGTCATTTTATCCTAAAACAGCTGAGATTATCTGTCATGGTCATTTTATCCTAAAACAGCTGAGATTATCTGTCATGGTCATTTTACCCTAAAACAGTTGAGATTATCGGCCTAAATGAAATGCATACAAACTTATATATAGGTCCTAGACTATTAAAGATGATGTAAAGTCCGTTCTGCGCATATATTCTGCGCATAACAATGCTATTGTTTACGTTATGTAATAAAATTTTTACATGACGTATTTCGGTATTTCCTGTTGTATTTATTTTACCTTCGCGTTCTCGCCGACTGCTTTTATGACAACGAAAAAGTTTTAGTTAGATCAAATCGAACTAGAAGTGCTGCAGAAATCCCAAACAAAGACGACATAACCCTGTGTTCTTCAGTTCTTGTAGAGGGAAGTGTCTCCAGGATAATTTATGGCCGACGAAATGCATGTCTGATGTCTCGCGGCCAATACTGCTTGTCATCCTGAGATCGTGTGTGTGAATTTGCGCAAAGATATTTTAGATACTGATTCAAGTCAACACTCAAGCGATTCCAATTTCTTTGGGCAATCATCAGAAAGTTCAATTCAATCGCCTATATTTTGTGGTATTGTTTACAAAGCGGGTAAATAGACCGCGGTTCTAATATCATGTAGAAGACTTTAGAAGGCGTCAAGGCGATGGTCATGCATTTTCTTCAATAATTTTAAGACCGGATGAGAATCCAGATACTATCAAACTGAAAAATACGTTATTTAAAGATGCACCTATTTCAGATATTTAATGACTTCCGTCAAGCAAAAACTCATTCCTTTAGAATTTGGTTGACAATATTGATGTGGATGTTTTGACTTTTGAGGGGGATAGCTACTGAGCTATTATGAAGACAACCACTAGTATTTGCTGCTCTATGGTGAGTTACCAGAACAGGATCAACCACAACCTGGTGTAGAGATCCCACAACCTGTTGCAGAGGTCCAAAAATTTGCTCAAAAATTGCTCAACTTCCTGTGTGTGTGAATCGACCAATGGCGTCTCATTTCAGTGATTGATTGACCAATTGGGAACAAGTATGCTAGTAAACAGGAAGTTGAGCAATTTTTGAGCAAATGTATTGATCAACTTGAGGAAAAGAAATGATGCAATATTTTGTCAACACTTTCATTGCATCAACAGTAAGAGGTTGGTAATTAAGAACATTAATCTCATATGCTCTAGTAGTTGATATATGCCTGTTCGCCTTTTCGCACCATGTGATCTAGCCCTACATATTAACATTAGCCCAGTGATAATAAAATGCCAATACATAGCAACCTTTCCCTTCTACATATATTGTATGAAAGCCAAAAATGAAACAAAAAAGCAAGCATTTAGACAAGGATTCTTGTTTTATCTTCAGCTTTCATATCAATATAAAACAAATTTGCCACACATTGGTATTTTTTAATCATGGACCGAGCCAATGTAATAATGGCATGGCAATCTTGTTTTATTGTAAGATTTAAAAAGCATTAAGTTAGGAAATTCAATTTTATGGATATTTAGGAATCACACATTTGTTGAAATATTGCTAACATATTCAAATTGAATACTATTACATTTTTATTGCACTTCACCTAGCTAATTATTTACATTTTATCAATGTGAATTTACTAGTCTTGTATTTAACATACATTAAATGATAACAATTGAAATACAGCAGTTACGTACTATATTTCTGGCAACACTCTTTTTCTTATAAGAACCAGTAAAAACAAGCCTAAGCTCAATGTTCTTATTTTTGCCAATTTGAAGCTCAAATTGTTCTTAGCTTGTTCTTATTATGCACTCTTTTTGGGGATTTAAATTACAATGACATCACATAAGATTAGGTTTAGGATTAGTTTTAGGATTAGTCTAAGGATTACAGTGTAGTCAATCTGGGATATTGAATTTTGGGTTCATACAGTCCGTAGCACCTGTCCTGTAGTGTACAGGGACACCGTATGTTGGACACTGTATGAAAGTTAAAGTTATACAAAGTAGATTTATAAAGCTTTTTTTTCGTCAGCCTCAATTTGTTCTTATTTTGTTCTATTTTCTTGGGGAAAATTCAGCCTAAGTGTTCTTATGAAATTGGTTCTTATAAAAAAGAGTATATTTCATTTCAAAAAATATGTCTAAAATAGGTTTATAATTTTCACTTTAAATCTGTGTATCATCTTGTGACCTGCAATTCTTGTATAGGAAGACATTGACAGATTGACCAACTCAGGAATGTATGTATACAGTATAGTATACTGCTTAGGCACCAAAACATTTACACTAAATACAGGTAGCCATCTCTTTGCTCTCTTGCTGTATTGTGAACTGTAAATGTACAATTCTTATTGTGAGATAGTAATTTTTCATTATAACTGACAGGATGCAGGTGTAATGGTGTATTATTTGCTCATGTAACATATAAGAGGACAAATATCAACACATACAATATTAAACTATTAACACTCACAGCACATTTGAAACATACACTAACTTTAAATCATATTGTTAGTTGAGCTATTACCTGAAATGCTGCCCTTTGTGAGGCATATAATGATCTAGCAATACCGACCCAAGTTGACAAGTTCTTTGTCTGTTTCAAGCGACAATTCATTCATTAATCCTTGCAATCTCGCGCGCAGATCGTACAAATAGATCTTTGTCGCATCCCTCTCCGCATAATGCCGCTTTTTTTCTTTCAGCCTTATCTTCAGAAGTGACAATACGAGCCTCTTTGACTGGCGTAAAGAAGAACTCGTTTGAGATCGCGCCTAACCGTCCGCCATTTTGTTATGTCGCATATAATTAAATTTCCAATCGTCGGGTCCCGACCATTGGAATGTATGGGCAGAATATATGCGCAGAACGGACTTTACCGGATGTTGACATCTAAACAGAATTATTGCATTTCTGTCATGGAACTTGGATCTATCTGCTGGATAAACACCTCCGGACCTCGAATAGATTTATCCGACCGATAGTGCATTTTTTTCCGCCGGGCAACGCTATCCAAATTCCGTTCAACGCGATTTTTACTCTGGATAAAATGTATCTGCTGAATCAGGGCATATTTTAAGGATTTCTAAGTGGGGGGCCATTTGTGAAAAAGGGCCCTTAATCTGAGTGCCGAAGCGCGAGCCCTGTAGGGGTCCGCGGGAGTTTTTTCCTGGGAAAATTTTGAAATCTGAAGCTCTGAAATTACCAATTCTGAATACTATAAGATTGAATATTTTACTTGTAATCCAATAGTATTTCAATGTTTTGACTAAAACTGTAAAAATGTCTAACTATATAAGCCATAAAAACAATATTTCGTTAACAGGCCATTAAGAGGGCCTGGGGGGCCAAGTGGCCCCCCAGTATATATGTTAAAATATGCCTTGTGCTGAATAGCGACTTATCCACCGGATAGCGATTTATCCGCCTTTCGTTCAACCGGCCCCAGTACAGTAAAAAGGCAACGTTCCTGTTTTCAGCCTTTGAAGTATACGGCCGTTGAAGAAATGCGCCCGCGATATTTCAGACAGCGTATACAAAATGCCCAGCTGTTATCTAGCGCTGATCTAAAAATTAGGGCTGGGTCGATCATCCTTTTGAAGCCACAATATTTACGAATCAAATCTTTAGATGCTTAAATTCGTTTTTTAATGAGTTTTAGAAGGTTTTAGACAAAATCTCTATTTACAGACCCCAAATTTATTTCTATGTAGCAGTGTTTTAGCGATTTATAGAGTTTGAAAGACAGTCGAAATTGTAATTTCGATAATAATAAGTTGGTACGTCGATCCTAAGTTCGGCCTTTTAACACATGTGTTCTTCGGCACATTACCGTTAGATTGGCCTTTTAAATCCAAATCTTTAAATCAATCATTTAATGGTTATGCTTTTAACATGACTCAATCGTAGCGTCCGCTTACGGAATTACATGTCCGCTTACCCAAAACAATAGGAAGATAGCATCTTGCGGCATTGGAAACACAGGAAATCGATTTTATAGGCAGAAATACCACTGTAGCGTGCTTTTCAAATGATTCAGGCTAACGGCGAACCTATAATATTACCAACTCTATAAGTGCATGCAGTGCAGTTTCGTGCACGTGCATTAAAAACTGATATTAAAAATTCAAAGAAAAAATTCTGCTGCCTTATACAAAAGAAACTTTCCATAGCGAAGCGCTTGAAAATAAGCCACATTTTTGTTATACTGATATTTGTCAAGTTCCAAATAGTTTCAAGAAATTCAAGAAATTAGATGAGGTGAGTTTGGCACATTTTTCTTATTAAATATGCAATATTTATGTTTCTGTAATCTTTTGACGACAACAATACCACTTGTTGGAAAGATAATGTTTCACGTATTTCAATTGTGTTTCTCTTATTTCTAGGGGGTAAATATTTACAGAGAAAATGTCATATATTTAAGGAAAATTGCGTGCGTCTTGCCGCGGACGTCAATGAGTTAAAGAAAGGTTTGCAAACACTTGAGTTCTATTAACATCAATGACGTGCATGCCACATAATAGTTTCTTCCAGTCACATCTTGTTTAAATTCGTTGCAGCTGTCCAACAAGAATACATCGCCGAAAACGGTCAATCCAAAGACAGGAAACTAAGAAGTTGTGAAAGGTAAATTGTGAAATCTTATTTTAGTCTTTAAACTTCTAAGCAAATGCATAAAGGGTTGAGTTTGAAATGTGTTACTAACTAAAAATTATTTTCTGAAAATGAGGTTTTAAAAATTTGTTCTTCGTCATACGCAGCATTTGAAGTGGAAAGAATTTGAGAGGAATATTAGTATCTGTATAGCCTGTAATAGCCTTTGCAATGAGATTTTCTCGTTATGAATTTATGATTATTAATTTGCCCAAAATTCCTTTATTGAATGAAAGTCTTTGTCTAAAGTGCAGGGGAATGCTTTCAGATGGAAAAAGCTTTTGTCATCAATAAAAACCATGATTGGTAGAAAGGTACTCCAATGCTGAAATACAGATCAATTTACCATGGTCTATGAATCAGCTGAAAGCGACAATATTATGAGAAGCATTATTATATAGGTATTCAAGAAGGATATTTGGTGGTTTATCCGTTCAAATTGAACGACGAATATTTCAAGAACAACTTGAACCGATTAAGAGAATGGAAACATTCACCTATTTTGTTAAAAACAAAATGGATACGCTCGTTCATATAATCATTAAGTATGTTTTGGAAAGTTTTTGACTTTTAGATATATTTGGCGTAATGTTATCAATACTAATATATTTTTAGCAAACGTCAACATCTGTTAGGGATTTCATAATCAGTAAATTGATCTGAAGTGTCATATTAATTAATTAATTCAAATCTCATTTTATAATAACGTTAATTTTATTATTGAGGAAACCTGAGTGCAAGATAAATCAATATAAATGGGCATGCAAAGTGTTGACAATACGTCATTCGTGATGTTGGCCATAATATCTAAAAGATTAACAGGAGATTTTTTACCAATTCGCGTATTTTTTTCAAAAAGTGCTCAAAATGTGTGCGGTCAGAATTGCCCGCAATTCAGGCGGAATATTAACAGTAGAGTTAAATAACTTTCGTGCCCGGATACAAAATCAAGCAAAATAAAGGACAACATACAAAATATTTTAAAACTTGAAATTAGCTACGTGTAGAAGGTGAGTACAAAAGTTTTCTCTTCACTACGTTTTACATACCATAATTTTGGTGTGCAAAAACGCTATACAGGCTATAGGTATAGGTTTGCATTAATATACACTTGACATGAAAAGTTTCAAATTCTAAAAATAAATTTGTCTTTTTGTAAATGTCAGGAAAGCCTTTCTTTAAAAAATATTGACTTAGCTAAATTTTCAGCCACTATTCTGTTATAAAATATTATTGTGCTAGCCTGCAATGCACCTTCATTAATTGGTATAAAATATCAGTTTGTTTATGTTTCGCAAGGTTTCATGTTGGCGCGAAAAATAAAGTGTATATTTTAAGCCTGAAAATACGGTTTTCGTTTTCACTACACCGCTAAACAAAACCCACATAATTTGCAGATGAACATTTATTTATTGCAGGCCTAAAAACTAGGCGAAAATGAGAAAGCTGCGTATAATAGAGAGATTGTAGACTCTAAGCTATTAGTCAGTTATAGAGTTGCTATATATACGGCTAGCCTATGGTCTGTGCCCGCTTTATATAAAGTCGTTTTAAAAAACCTATGAGAAGCCTTTATAAATTATGGTCTTAAAACAACGTTCTTGTAGTTGGACATAAAATTATACTTTGAAAAGACTACAATCTTGGCCATAAACCGTAGAACGATGACACATTTTCTGTGCATTTTTATGCCTCCCCCTCCCCCCATTCAATATTGATATTACGTTCATTTTATTGACTTGGAATCTGGGAAAAACACGCTGTTACATGCAGTTGGCATGCGAGAAAGCAACTTTGAATGGGGGCGCGGGGGGAGACAACATGATTTTAGATCCCGACGATAGGAAAAATTGCGCATTCGTTCAGTCGTTCGATGAACTTTTGGCCAAGATTGTTTGCATGAAATTTGCTATAGCTATGTTAATTCCTATGAAATTACCATTTATTCTTATGCAATATACTTGTGCTATTTCATTTTGTATAAATGATTAAATAAGACTGTTATATGTGTTTGTTCAAATTTGTTCGATAAGAAGTTAAGGTGGCTCTGCTACGCTTCTCAGCTTCGACCTTCTATAAATATATTCTATAAATATATAACACATGGTCTTGCTGTGGTACGAACTGGTACAATCAAAGATTCAATCGCAGTTTGATAAATAAGACTACGGCTAAGACTGAAGTATCTATTTCAGATGTAATTTATATTCTAGTTATCGTTAGTATTATGCAATTGATTACTTATTTAATACAAAATGGGCAATTATATTTAGGTAGTTGATACTAAGATGGGCAAGCCATGTATCCAAGATAAGTTTTTATTACGCCTATTTAATTGATTAAACCGGGATGCCTGGCGAAAAAGTAACGACAGTTCAAAAGGCTTAGGCCCACTTATTAAGAGTAAGACATAGTGCATCGTATATATTTAATAAGAACGCTGAAAGTCCTGCGAATGCGTGAACCAAATGATACACAACTGTCTCTATATGTCCGTGGCCGACGCTGAATTAAAGTTCATTGATACTTTATATTGAATTAAGGTTCTTTCAATAGACTAAGCAGATTTAAGTCTTTAGTTATTGAAAGTGGCTTCAGTTTAGAGAAAGTTAGTCGACGGACATTTTCGCGTATTCTCAATGAAAATGGCTACGGCTTCCTCCAAAGACGGAAAAAAAGTATACTGCCCGAAAGAGATAGAATACTCTTTCTTTCTTACGCGACGATTTTGCAGAAAAGTAAAGCATTTCATGAAACAAAATGCAAATTTTTGGACCAATGAATTATCGTTCTATATGGACGGTGTCTCCTTTGTACACAAGTTTAATGCGATGAGAACAGCAACAACTATTGGGATGGCTATGGTTTGGCGTAAAAGGGGAGAAGGACTAATTCTTACCGGAAAAGGAAGCAAAGACCTGCCTGGTGGTCGTAGAGTCCATGTTATGGTCGCTATTGCTCATAGAAAAGGAGTTATTCTTGCAAAACCATATGAAAAAATAAACGGAACATTCTTTGCGAACTTTATCAAAACAATTTCAACTTTTGCTTTGCTAAAGACGGCCCTAAACAGGGTAGAAAGGGTCTATTCGTCATGGACAACGACCCTTCTCAAAGCAGTAAAGCCGCAATGAAAGCACTGCAGGAGTTACTAAAACTAATTTCTGCCCGGTCACCGGAGTTAAATCCCATCGAAAATATGTTCCACATCGTGAAGTCTAACCTGCGTGAAGATGCGATCAACAAACGCATAGAAGCAGAACGATTTTCACAATTTCAGGAAAGAGTTGTGGATGCCCTAAATCGTATTCCTTGTAATGTAATTGATAAAACAATCGGAAGTTTGCCGAAACGCGTTGACGCTATAATTAAGTCTGGTGGCTACCGCAAAAAATATTAATATATTTAAGATATGAACTAAAGTATCTTAATAACTAACTGACAGTTCTCGTCGACAGTGCTCACAGTAATTGCTTGATTTCTCCTCCGATTGTATATAAATCAACAAAAAATTTCCTACACTTTGTTCACTATGACTGTCTTTATAATTTCATGGCACTTGCATATAGCAAATTGGACATTTGAAACAATAAGCGACAGTACTCATTGCAACTTGAAAACTTAATATGAGATAGTTATGTTCTCTTAAACTAATGTTATGGGAGTACTATGATTCTCCAGACCAAGGGGAGAATTTTCCTACAAAATATCCTCGGACAGAATTGTTATACTTATGGCAATATTTTAAAACAATTTCTTGTGGACAGGGAAATCGTATATGCTC
The DNA here is from genome assembly GCA_016169945.1 of Trachythela sp. YZ-2020. Lineage (NCBI taxonomy): Eukaryota > Metazoa > Cnidaria > Anthozoa > Malacalcyonacea > Clavulariidae > Trachythela > Trachythela sp. YZ-2020. The sequence continues at coordinate 8,875,671 of JADLSH010000260.1, forward strand.
GCATAGTTCGTATTTTAATGAGTACTGTCACTGAGTAGTAGTGTCAGTAAATACGGTCCGCATCTCTCGCAATTAAATATTAACTTCCTGCGTGTTATAATATCCCGGTTACAATTACGTTATACTCCTTGTTATCTAAAATAAGGTTTGCAAAGCAGTGCGCACACGGTTCCATTTTAACTTGTCAACGCTGGGGAATTTGCTTCGAGAAATGAAAGAACCTCCAGCGTACATTCATCATTTCAGTGTTTGCATGATCAACACAGCCGCCTTTGATGAGTACCAGTGGCGCGTCGGAAGTAGCAAAGAAAGGCGTATCAACCGACAACTCCAAGTCCCTTCGGCAAAAATTATTAGGTGCACGTAGATGGACAACGTCGCCTTCCAGCGCTTGCAATAAATCAGCCCATGCAATCACCGTTTGACTCCATCTAAAATCATTTAGAAAGATGATTTCGGCTTCATCAGCCCCCATCCATGCGAACGTGCCTGTAGCAGGGTTGCAAAATGTTGTACAAACAGATTTCAGGGGTGACAATATAAATGTTTTTCCACAGTTGGCGGGACCATGGATATAAATGTTCTGATATTCCCCCTGCCTTTTTCAAGCGCAATATAGACGGCTTTACAAAACGACTCAAGTGGTATATAATTACTTCCTAACAAATGTTGTGCATCCAGTAACCATTTTCCATCACAACCTTCTACGCATTTCCCTTCTTCTCTTGCCTCATTCAGTAGGTCAACGCGGGCTTTTCGCTTTCTGGCAAGCTTGTTCTCTGCTTCGCCAAATTCTTTAGCAACTGCCAATGCATCATCTACAGCGTTATCCCCCTTATTTGCGATAAACTCCGCCAATGCCGTATTCTCTTCTCGCTTCTGCTGTACAGCAAGACACACTACTCGCTTGCTTATTTTTCTTTGCTGTATAATCTGAGACACATCGTATATAGTTAATGCCCTGTCTCTCCGTCGTTTTCTTTGCTGTTTGCCTGATGCAAACGCTGATCTCACCCCGCCTTTACGCTTCTTAGCGTTAATGACCTGCTCGGTTTTCGGTGCATTTTGTAAATCAGGATGCGAATCGGAATGTTCAGGAGTCCCATCTTCTTTTGTCACATATTTATAACTACTGTAATACGTGTTGTGGCGATCACTGAAGTTAACTTTAATTCCGAACTTTTCATCCAGGTAGTTACGGACTTGAAGCCATCTGCCTCTCCCTTTAAGTTTAAGTGCCATGTGGTAATGCTATAGATTCATATCTTCGTCAGCACACTGGCTATCTTCGTTTAAATGCGCTTCCAAAGGAACGACCCAGTGTTCAATAGCGAAGCCTGACGCCATCCATGCCTCCACGACTGCATCAGCAAAGCTCTTTCTTTTCGGAAATTTCCTAATGTCCCCTCTGCTGTACGTAACGATATACACAATTCGTTGTTGGTCCCTCGATATATTCGGCATGTTTATATTATCTTGATATGTATTGCACAGCAAAATGTGAAACGCTTACATTTCTCTCTTTCCGTATGCTTTTACATGAAAATATATATCTGTCTATTAAATTACAATGTCTCTCTGTCTGCTTTTAGAACAATAATACTCAAGTCCAAAATAAACCAAAAATTGCTATTTTTAGACATGAAAAGTCCGTCTCCCAGTAATTAGCTTGGGAATCGGTATTGAATTACAATACAATATACACTTAATATCTTGTCCCGAGGGAAATAGTTAGTTTTGTTTTCCCGAGAGTACTGGAGATTAATTGCGGTTTACCTCAAAATCATGGCACAACTGATAATGCCTACAAAAGTATACGAAATAAGATTATAAACAAATAATATATGCAAAGCGATATTACTATACAGACTGCATTGATAGAAATAAGAATAATACAAAACAAACGTGTGAAAATATTAATCATTTGATTAATAAAAAGTCTAAATCTACAAACATTTCATCATTGCAACTTGACGATCAAGTAGTCGTTGAATATTCGAGCATAGAAAATCTATTTAATGAATATTTTACTGACATTGGACCAACCTTGTCAAGCCAAATTTCGGAAACTAATGTCAATTTTGAGATATACATGAAATTTGGCGCTCAGAAGGAGTTTAATTTCTCAGACATTCATACTCAGGGTTCTTTAGTAAATTAAATTAATAAATATCTAAGTTGTGGGACCATAATACATTCAAATAGCCAAACTTATAACCGACTCGAAAAGAAGTCGTTCTGCTGGTCTGAAAACCATTTTAAGATCAATACCACATTTCAATGTCCTCAATAAGTCCAATTTATAAGTGCGGTAATAAAAAAGAGCGAGGTAATTATCGACCTATTTCTATACTCTCGATAATTGCGAAACTTTTTGAGAAGTTTGTTTGTTCGCAACTCAACATGTTTTTAACTGAAAATAATATCCTGACTCCATGTCAGTCTGGGTTTCGAAAAGGTCATTCAACTACACGGCTCTTCTAGAAAATATAATACTGATTCATGGTTACTGAATATGGATGGGTGATAAACGGTGTCCTTTTCCTTGATCTATGCAAAGAATTTGACACAGTTGATCATAAAATTCTTATTAAAAAGTTATTTATTCATGGCATTCAAAACAAATGCCTTGACTTGTTTAAATCGTATTTGCATAATGGAAAACAATTCTGCGTGGTCAATAATGCTACATTGTCTTCTAAGAAGATAAATTGTGGGGTTCCACAAGGATCAAACCTTGGTCCTCTTCTAGTATAGATGTATGTTCATGATCTCCCAAACTGTTTGGAGAACTCACATGCCGCAATGTATGCTGACGACACAAATATTACAGTGAGTTCATCTAGTTTATGTAATGTGGAAGAATCCTTAAAGATGATGTAAAGTCCGTTCTGCGCATATTGTCTGCGCATAACAATGCTATTGGTTACGTTATCTAATAAGAATTTTACACGTCGTATTTCGGTATTTCCTGTTGTATTTCTTTTTCCTTCGCGTTCTCGCCGACTGCTTTCATGAAAACGAAAGAAGTTTTAGTTAGATCAAATCGAACTAGAAGTAGCTGCAGAAATCCCAAACAAAGACGACGTAACCCTGTGCTCTTCAGTTCTTGTAGAGCTAAGTGTCACCAGGATAATTTATGGCCGACGAAATGCATGTCCTTGTATGATAACCGGCCAATACTGCACGTCTGCTTGCTATCCTGAGATCGTGTGTATGAATTTACGCAAATATATTTTAGATACTGATTCAAGTGAACGCTCGAGCGATTCCAATTTCTTTGGGCAATCATCAGTAAGTTCAATTCAATCGCTTATATTTTGTGGTATTGTTTACAAAGCGGGTAAATAGTCCGCGGTTCTATTATCATGTAGTAGACTTTAGAAAGCTTCAAGGCGATGGTCAAGCATTTCTTCAATAATTTTAAGACCGGATGAGAATCCAGATAATATCAGACTGAGAAATACGTTATTTAAAGATGCACCTATTTCAGATGTTTAATGACTTCCATCGAGCAAAAACTCATTCCTTTAGAATTTGGTTGACAATATTGATGTGGATGTTTTGAGGGGGATAGCTACTGAGCTCGTATGAAGATAACCAGTAGTATTTGCTGCTCTACTGTAGTCTATTGTGAGTTACCAGTTCAGGAGCAACCACAACCTGGTGTAGAGATCCCACCACCTGTTGCAGAGGTCCCACAACCTTATCCACCACAACATGGCCCTGAAGCTCCACACCCCCCTGCAGAGGCAACACCAGGCTGGTGTCATTGTGGACACTGCCATGTTATGCCGACACAGTTAGAGACAAGTTTTGTTGTAGAAGATTGCGATGCAGGGTACTGACAGTTAATGGACTAACAAAACTATCTGCTAGTGTCTCTTGTTAACCCATTAGCAGGCAATGCGTCATACATAAGTATTTTACTCTGTTTGACGCCTGACGATTTTATTCGTCAGTGGTAGGGTACTGCCAGTTACCCTGGCTAACACCAAAAGGCGTCTCCGTCAGGAGCTCAGCGATGCGAACGCCGATCTTAACGATACCAACAAAAGTTTGGTTGAGTTGCGTAAAGTGCAAAGCATTGTGTTTGATAGTCAGAGGTTCACGAGGAAACCAGAACTTGGTGACTTTTATACACCAGGTAATGAACAAAAAAAGTATGAAAAGGTGTTAGTCGCAGGAGTAGGAGTCGGAGGGGCGATGTTGGTGTCGAGGTTTATTTAAAAAAAAATATTCTAAGTCTTTCTCTTATATGAAATGAGTCATATAAAAATTATCACCAATTAGCAAGGGTCGTGAAACGCGGCCCTTACTTATCTATTTTTTATATGAGGCGCCCCGTCCCAGGGCCCTTATAATGGTCTAAGAACACATTTTATTATTAATATGTTAATATAATAATAAAATGAACGAGCAAGTGTTAAAAGATCTCAGCGTCTCTCCCCGAGGGTTACTTACATAATGGCAACATTTTAAGTGTGATGAACAAATGGTACGATTGGTTGGTGAGCCATGTACCCGAACCTATTGTTAGTACGGCGTAACAAGCGTTTACAACGACGAAAGAAAGGATCATCTCATTACTCAAACAACCGGCTCTCATCCCCACTCGTTACGTACAAGAGCCTCCTAAGGCGACCGCCACCGAAACTGAGGATAAGATGAGCGGGTGGTGTGATTGGTTGGTCAGTCACGTTCCAAAGACCATCAGGAGGAAAACTTCCACCGCATTTAGGTTTATGAAACAGAAGATCTTGGGAAAGTACGAAGAGGAGGAAAGTTTGGAGCCAACTCTCATAAAAGAGGCAATTGGGCGGAGGGCGATGAGGCACACCATTAGACCAAAGAGAACGTATGATGCGAAAACTTTTTTAGAGGTAACCACTAAAAAAGTAGTTGGACTAATTAGCGGTGTGGAAGGGGCAACAAAAATAAACACAACGTTGGTGTGTGTGTTGTCAAAGGATGATCCAAAGACTGGGGAGGAGATCACAGTCATTGGAAACTTCGCGTCAAAGACTCACACCATCGTCGGAGACAACGATGTGGGTGAGACGTATGAAGAGATGAAGGAAAAGATGCTAGAGTCGCTGACAAAGTATCAGAAGCAGGGAAGCGGATGGAGACTAAAAGGGTGGAGGCGTTGGACATTAACATTACAAAGTTCAAACCATTGAAGGGGAAAGGTTTCAAACCTCTGCCTGAGAAGATAAAATGTAGGAAAGCCATCATCAACGTGAAGAATGATGATAACATGTGTTTCAAATGGGCTGTCACAAGGGCATTAAACCCTGTGGATCATAATGCTGAAAGGCTCACAAGGATATTGGAGTCACAGTCTGAGAAACTAAGCTGGGATGGGTTGGAGTTCCCTGCGAAATTTTCAGACATTGGTGTGTTTGAAAAGAACAACGAAGTGGGAGTAAATGTTTTTAGCGCTGAGGAAAAGAATAAAGTCTTCCCACTAAGACTATCAAAACTATGTGGTGGTGAGAAACATGTGAACCTATTCTTGTGGAATGGACATTATAGTGTCGTTAAATGTCTGAGCAGGCTTGTTAGGTCTCAGATGAGCAATTATGGACAAAAAAAACATGTATGTATGAACTGTGTGTATGAACTGTGTGAATATGTTTAACACCCCTGAGTCGCTCCAAAAACATACGGAGCTATGTATGAACAATGAACATCAAAGGCATGAGTACCCAAAGGTTGGTAAGAATGGTGAGATACCAACGACATCTTTCATTAAATATGAAAGGATGCACAAAGTACCTTTTTGCGTGTACGCAGACTTTGAGTGCTTCATCGAGGACTTGGGTGAGGAGGACAAACCTATTGGTGAGAGTAGCACAACACAGTACCAAAAACATAATCCTAGCGGGTTTAATTATTATATTAAATGTTTCGATGGAAGTGTGTAAGAGCCAAAAACTGTGCATTACACACAAAAGTTTGAGGGTGAGGATGTCACAAACGTTTTTGTAGAGTGTCATATATTTACAAAGTTTGAGGAGGCTGTTCCAATATGTATGACAAAGGCGGACAATGAAGACTATGAAAAGTCTGAGGCATGTTACGCATGTAAGATTGGGTATGATAAAAAATATTATAAGGTTAGGGATCATTGCCATCTCACAGGAAAGTATAGGGGAGCCGCATGCAACATTTGTAACCTTAGAATGAGACAGCCAAAGTTTGTACCAATATTTTTTCATAATTTGGAGGGGTACGACTCTCACTTGTTTGTAAGAAACTTAGGGGTCAGCGAGGGTGATATTAGGTGCATACCCAAGACGGGGAAGTATATATCGTTCAGTAAGCTACCAGAGTTGGGTGATAAGTCTGTCTGTGAGCTAAGATTTTTGGACTCTTTGAAGTTCACACTCAGCTCGTTGGATAATTTGATCGGAAACTTGTGGAAAAACCAGTTGTGTAACTTGGAGTATGCATCTCAAAACGCTGGTTATAATAAGGAGCAAATAGGCCTATTGAAACAAAAGGGTGTGTATCCGTGCGAGCACATGAACTGTTTCAATAGGCTGAGTGAGACATCGCTGCCATCAAAGGATAAGGTTTTCAGCAAACTAAACTGTGTTGGTATCAGTGATGGTGACTATGAACATGCACAAAAAGTTTGGAAAACATTTGGGATGAAAACTATGAGGGATTATCACGATCTATACCTCAAAACGGATGTACTCCTACTAACAGATGTAATGGAGAATTTTAGAAAAATATATGCGACAAATTATGGGTTGGACCCTTATTGGTATTATACATCACCAGGGTTAGCGTGGGACGCAGCCCTAAAAATAACCAACGTCAGATTAGAACTAATCACAGACCCAGACATGTATCTCACCATAGAGAGTGGTATTCGTGGAGGGGTTATTACGGTCACAAAACGGTACGCAAAGGCAAATAATCCCCGAGCCAACGGCGCGAAGCGCCGTTCCGAGCGTCAGCCCGGGGCGAGGGTACTAATCCTGCTTTGCTATTTTACATCCGTGAAAAGGAGAGCTAGGCGATTTCAAAGTTCATCAATAATCGCGGGCGCGTGTTTCAAGGTTGGTGGGTGGTCATCTCACTGATCTCAAAGGTATGGCGGATTGTCAGGAGTGGAGTGAGTGAGATTATAGAAAAACTTGACAGTCTGAATTAAAAGTCGCTTTTGGGACTATATGGGAAGAGCTGTGGGACGGATCTTATCGCTTTTACTTTAGCAAAAAATATGAGAAGAGTCCAAGGGATAAATGATCGAAAAAAGTAAAATATACAGAGGCAGGTTTGTTATATTATTAAAAGTGTTGATGTATTTTTTTTCTAAAAACTCCTGCTTTATATATATAGTTTTTCATTTATTTCCGGTTGAAGTATCGTATATTTTATATTATCAAAAAGGTCTAAATTAAAAGGAGAACGAAATCATTTTTACGATTATATTTTAAACTGATTTTATTTCAAAAAGGAATTTATCGGTAAAATGCAGTTTAGTTTTATGAACTTTTCGAAACGTTATATTTGAACGGAAGGTTGACTTTTACATTAGGTTAAAGCTCATATAATGAGTAATAACATACCTACATCATAAATTCGGGAATTCGATGGCTAAAATAACAATTTTTTAATTATTTTTGCCGTTTTGTACCCTGTTTTGTACTGCCACTAAAATGTTTGTATTATTTGTGTCGGTGTTGCCATGACTACAGTGCTTCCACTACTTGAAAAATATTTCCGTTGCGTATCTTTCAAAAAACCCTGTGCAAAACCCTTAACTTCTAACTCTAAATATATTTCCCTGTTTTCTTACAGTTTTCCTTTCAAACTATTAGAGTATTGTTTCCCTTCAAACTCATTTGAGATGAACGAAAACGCTTATGTCAAGAAGTTCATTTATATGGCGCTGTCCTTTGGGTGCGTCGTAAATGGAGGAGGGGGGGGGGGGTTGGGAATTCAATTCCGATTTTTCAGCGAAAATTTTGGAGAATTTCAAGACTGGGAAAGTATTGCAACTAAGGTGGGTAAGGGGTGTATACTAGTTGTTGATATGGAGTATTCGGAGGAGTTGTACGATCTGCACAATGAGTATCCTCTCGCCCCGTAGAGGGTGAAGATTAATAAGGTGGATAAGTTAGTGCCTAATTTGTATGGGAGGGAGAGGTATATTGTACACTATGAAAACTTAAGGTTGTATGAGAGTCTTGGTATGATAGTGACGTGGTATTATCTTTGATGAAAGTCCATGGTTGAAGGAGTACATTATGTTAAACACCGAGCTGAGGAAGAAGGGTACGACAGACTTTGAAAATAACTTTTTCAAATTAATGAACAACTCTGTGTTTGGTAAGACTATGGAAAACGTGAGGAACAGGGTGAATGTGAAGCTGGTGAATAATAAGAAGAAACTAATAAAGTAGTTAAAAAGTCTAACTTTAAAACCATCACCATATTCTCGGAGAACTTGGTGGCAGTTCATATGAACAAAACAAACATCAGACTGCGCAAACCTATATATTTAGGGATGAGTATATTATACCTTATTAAGACACTTATGTATGACTTTAATAATAATTATATTAAAAAAAAGTATGATGATAACGCAAGTCTTTTATTCACCGACACTGACTCACTGTGTTATGAGGATATATCTCATGATGTGAGTAGTAAGTTTGACACCAACGGTTTTGGATATGATGAAGGATGAGACTTGTGGGAGACAAATAGCGGAGTTTGTGGGTCTCAGGTCAAAACCATACGCGTATAAAGGTGAGGAGGAGAAATAATGTAAGGGTGTGAAAGTGTTCATTAAAAAAGACATTACTTTTGATGACTTTAAAAAGTGTCTTTTTAGCGGTCAAAAAGAGTGGAGGGGTGTGAACACTTTTAGAAGTCGGAGGCATGATATGTTCACTGAGAGGATTGTGAAGATAGCATTGTCAGCAAATGATGACAAGCGTATAATTGGTGAGGATGGAATAAAGACAACGGCGTACGGAGATTAAAAAAATATAAATAATATTATTTTTAAATAATAAAAGTGGGCGGGGTGGGGAGAATCCTAACGAAGGTGTGGCGTCGATGCGCGCGCAGGGTTGGGAAATGAGCTAGGATTTTGTTAAAAAACAGCGAAATGAGCTAGGATTTTTTAAAAAAAAACAGCGAAATGAGCCAGAATCGTTACTTTCCTACTACTGTACTTTTGAAGTCACTGTCATAAAAATCGAAAAACACGCAAAGCATTCGATATTTTGTCTTTGTGCTAAAAATATGAAATTCATAAAATTACTTTAAAAATGCGGGAGTTTTGAATGTAGGGGTCATTACCAAACGTTCTCTGTTTCAAATTATCTTGAAGAACCGTCCTTGTTTTCCCTTGCCCTGTTGGCAGATCGGATTTCAGACTTGCCATATTGACATTTCTCCGATATTTTTTCATTTGTGACCAACTTTATCATACTTAGTTGTCCATACGTCATTATGTTATATATTATCACTTTGTACAAAAGAAATATGAGTGAAATAGAAGCGAAGTGGTTAGCGCACTTGCCTTTCACCTCTAAGGCCGCGGGTTCAAGTGTCAGTGAGAACTTTCTCAATGCGACTCGAACCCAGTCCTCAAGTGAAAAGAGTAAAGTCAACGCTCTGCCGAAAGTCGTGGGTTTTCTCCATGTACTCCGGTTTCCTCCCACAGGGAAAGTTGACAGTGTGGGTTAGGTAAAAGGGCCCACAGTAACTGGCATATGCTGTTATAACGTACAGTAACTGGAATATGCTAAATAAATAAATAAATATTAATAAATGTTACTTTTGTAACACGGCACTCGCAGTCGGTAAAAGGAAAATAATTGTTCTGGGGGCAACTGTAAACAGCTCGGCAACCAAGATGATAAGCTTTCAAAATTTAGAAATTCCGCAATTTGTCAAAAGTGTCGGATATCCCAAGCACTTCGAGCGCGATAAATAAAGAATGCGTTTATCCTCTTGTCAAAAAGATTAACCCAAGTTCAATATTGGTCATTTAGTACGCGGAAAATATCAAAAACATCGATTCATGCGTGAAATTGAAGAGCTGAAACCTGGAAACACAATCGCTGTTTGCGATTGTAATCGTCTGGGAATATCTCTGCATTCGTAATATCTGGTGTTAACCACGATTCATTTCCTAGTATGACATCAGGTTGGTGTTCCTCTACTATTGATGAAAGGTCAGCAACTTTATTTTTGAGGCTTCGGCAGTTAATGAATAAACATGATAAGTTAGTTCGTCTTGGACTTGGTTGATTGCGTCCCTTATTTGCATTTAAATTACTAAGAAATTCGCTGGTATTTTGCGAGTTATTTTGGGTAGATATTTCAGAACTCAGCAAACGATATTGATTTTCGGAGCACAGCACGTCATCCTCATTCCTGGGAAATCCGTGAGAAAACTTAGATTGGTTACATTGAGGGCAAAGCCAAGTATGAGATAAACTAATAAGCGACTTGTGTTCATTCCCGACCCGACAACACTATGGGTGAAATAGACCATAACATTCGGAACACTGCACTGCCGATTCAGTTCGTCTCACTAATCTTGAACATATTCCACAGTAAGCGCCTCTGTCTCCGGGATTCATCTCGATGTCATCACCAAGAAGGAGAATCATCCGCCAAATGAGTGAATGCCCATAGCACATGTCGTTTGCTTGCTGTGTCCGTAGCCAACGATTTAAAACTTCATCCAAAGGAAATAAATTTCTCTCGTAAAAGCGCTGGAAACTTGAATTTAGGATTACATTGAACACCTGCCCAACAATATTCAGTGCGATTATTCCATTTCTTTACATATATTGTGAATACAAACAGCAAAAACAGCGGAGCTAAAAATTTCGTGGCAGCCATCTTGGTGCGTGCCTTGTCCCGCCTAATATATTTTTACAGTGCAACTCGTTGAATCACTTCAGTAAAAGAACAATTATAGTAATATCCCGAGCTCCTTCCTTTTCAGTCTATCGGGTTTTTAAATAAGTTCTAAATTTTCTTCAGCGTTGGCTTTTCTTCTGTGTAGACCATTAGTGCAGAATAACTTGAGCATAACACCACACACGCTTTCAATATCAAGCCTATCGATAATTTGGTTTAGAATACTTTCAAAGAATATACATGTAGAGGTTGTATTGTTTAGCCATATTTGCTCAAATTGCAGGTTATTACTCTACAGCTCAACCTAAAGTTCGACTGCTGAAAATCACCCCAGAACTGTTTCCGAACAAGCTAAATTGACTTTCATAGTATGCCTGGGGTTTGTTAGTTAGCAAAATAATTAATTTGCTCCAAATTTGAGTGGGCGATCAAAGGTCGTTTTTCAGCATTTTTAAAACCCACCAAAATTTGTGTCAACATTTACAATCTGAATGTACTGTATACTTGGCCCAACCCCTCCACCATTTTGAGGTTACTGTACATGAATCCAAATAAAGCACCCGGACCGGACGATATACTAGCCTGGTTTATGAAAGAATATGCGAACAAAATAGCTCCAACCCTTACAAAAACATTCCGAGAGTCAGTGGATAATGGTGTCGTGCCCACGAAGTGGAAAAACGGCAATGTCACCGCTATTTTGAAGAAGGGGTCAAAATCAGATCCAAGTAACTATCGGCCTATTTCATTGACAAGCATCGCAAGTAAAGTGCTCGAGCACATAGTACACAGCCATATCATGAAATACTTCGATCAATGTAACATTCTATCAGATGTACAATATGGTTTTAGGGCGAAAAGGTCGACAGAAACACAGTTGATCAGTGCTATTCATGATATGTCTGGCGGCATTGATAATGACTCCAGCATCCACGCAGTAATCTTGGACTTCGAAAAGGCGTTTGATAAAGTCCCACACAAACGCTTGTTGAAAAAGTTACAATCTTACGGAATACAAGGACTCTTGTTCAAATGGCTTGAATCATTTCTCACAGATGCTTTCAAACTGTTGTTTGTGAAGGAGAAGCCGCTTATCCAAGACCAGTCACCTCAGGTGTACCACAGGGAACAGTCTTGGGTCCCCTATTGTTTCTCGTGTACATAAACGACCGGCCAGATGCACTTCTGTATGGCTTGATTTCTGAGAGTCCTGATTGCGACGAATTACAAGAAGATCTTCATAAACTGGAAATATGGCAGAATCATGGCAAATGCAATTCAATCCCGGAAAATGCAAAATGTTATGTATATCAACCAAGAAAAATCCTCTTCAAACGAAATACATGTTTTGTAATCAGTCTCTTATCTGGGAATTACGTTTGATAAAAAATTAAAGTTCTCAGAACACGTTTCAAATATATCAAGTAAAGCCAGAAAAGTGTTGGGAATGGCGCAACGACATTTTTGGAATTGTCCCCAAAACGTGAGAGAAACAGTGTATACATCGATTATAAGACCAAAATTCGAGTATGCATCTGTAGCTTGGGACCCACACTATAAGAAAGATACTCGAACTCTCGAAATGCAAAGAGCGAGAAAGGGAGCGAGATTTTGTTTACAAAACTATTCGCCACAAGCTAGCGTGACAGATATGTTGAGCAAACTCGGTTGGAAATCATTGGAACAAAGAAGAATGGAAGGGCGATTATCAATGATGTATAAGTTGAGTCACAACCTTGTTGATCTAAATGCCGAGCAGTACCTTATACCGCATCCAGAATCCAGAACACACGGCAGCCATCCACTGAAATACCAGATACCCAAGGCAAACAAAGACGTTTTTAAATATTCCTATTTTACTGGAACTATTAAAGAGTGGAACAAATTACCGCATGATATTGTAATGTCAAGTTCATTGGATCTATTTAGAGCGAAACTAGATAGATATTTTTAGTCTAATCATCTTAATGATGTATCAATATACATAAAGTAGCTATTTTAGAAACTTTAGTATTTTAATTATTGCATTGTAATTTTATTTGTTATTTTTAATTTAACTGTTGGTGTGATCTTGTATGAACGAGTTTACCGACATAATATATTGAGATTGAGATTGAGAAGAAAAAGATGACCAAAAATTGTGTAAAATTTGAATTTGTTTGAATGGAGCATAATACATGAATGATGGTTTTGTCAGTGAACTATACGATGTAAATATTGACACAAATTCTGGTGGGGTTTAAAAATGCTTTAAAACGACCTTGGACCGCCCACTGAAATTTTGAGCAAATTTTATTTTTTGCAAACTAACATACCCCAGGCTTACTATGAAAGTCGATTTAGCTTGTTCGGAGACAGTTCTGGAGTGATTTTCGGCCGTTGAAATTCATTAGTATGTAATTGGATATTTTAAGCAAATTTCACAAAAATCTTAAGCTCACTTGATATACGAATTTTAAATTTTTGAAAAATTGGACATGTCCAAAGTATTAAAAATGAAATTATCTATAGTATCAAGATGTATTGCCAAAAATCATATTTAGATCGATTGATTCGATTCCAGAATGAAATATTGACATCAATGGCATGCAAATTTAATTGTTAAAATGTACAAAATATAAAACATTTGGCTACACGCTTCCCAGTTTCATACTCTAGTTGACACTTTGTCACATAAATATAGGATAACATTATCACGCTTTTCAGTCATTGATTTATATCGATTCAGCCCGCCGAAGTGCCGAATATTTCCTAAAGATCAAGTATTTTTTTTCGTTTTCAAAAAATTAACAACTTTTTCGCCATTTGCCGTTGTAAGAAGCGCTATAAACAGACCTTCAAAGAAGGAAACACACCGCCATTTTCTTACACAATGCGTATTTCGCAATCCAGGCTTCGTGCAATCTGATTGGTTTTGAGCAACCAATACGCAAGTTTGTAAAAAATCTGCTCTTAACTATATTCCACCTTTTTAGATGCTACTTCGTTTTCAAAAGGACAACAACGAAGGCATCATGAAATATTCCACAAGTTTGGCCATAAAACATTTTCTTTCATCATTGATCTTGTTATGTTTCTGCGCAAATCCCGTTGTTGGAAACAAAGATATTCCATTTTGTCATAAGCTATGGGACGACCTTGGGAAAGATTTAGCAGACTGGCGTGAACGATGTTTGGATGGAGATCACGAAATTGATACACCATGTTGTCAAGCAGAGAAAGAATATTTTGAAGAAAGGAGGCTGAGCCACAGAAAAATGTGTTTTTATGAAGGTATAAGATCACAATAATAACGACTATTACATCAAGTACTAGAAATACATGCATGCAGGAACCCCTTACCCGTTCGAACCAAGCCATTATAATCTCCAAAAGTTATTGTAACATGAAGTAGTGAGTCGATCACTGTAACCATGGTAACACGCAACACTGTATATTTCTTTTATTTTTATACAATACGCCGGTAAAATAGTAATAAGATTTGTACTTTTAACTGTAGAATTATCAATTTCCCAACTATATAAAGTAGGTATGATATTATGTACTATTTTACCTTTGATTTTTTTGTAAAATTCAACCTTAGACGCCTCACAAAGCGTTTCGAAATTTTCATAAAACATCAACTGTTTTTGAACAGTATTTTTATAGTTCGCCTGTCATTGAAATGAAGTTTTTTAGATTTATTAATAATATGTTTTTTCTCACTCTATAACGTGTTTGAATGAATACTAAAAGACTTTTTAAGATTAATCAATGTTGTATGGGCCAACAGGATAATCGTATCTACGCATTTGCAAATCCATAAACTATACTGCATGCCAATACGGCAATGACAAGTATGCAAAATAAACACTTACCCGCTAAAAATGCTTTAAAACTCGAAAATATTTCCCTTCTTCGGTCTTTTGGCTGTTTTTCTTCACATGTTGACCAACTCAAAAAAGTTGGCAAAATGTCAGTTAAGATTCTGACGTATACATTGAAAAACAAATTCTTTGTCTTAGCCAATGATGAGGTTGCTAGTTGCCAGTTTTCTCTCGGCCTCTATTCGTGCATGCGTATAACGAAGAAAACCGTCCATGGCATCGCCGGCGGACGACTTTCGATTCAGCTATGTTGTCACACAGCCGGTGCAATAAATATCCGAGCGGAATTATTACCCTCGCACGGAGCTTCGCGCCGTGCCTCGGGGACTAGTATAAGCAACTGTTCATGATTGATGTTTGGGAGAGAAAAATGATGATTTGTGATTAACAAGGCGCCTGCTGAGCCGTTCACACTGACCCGAGTTGCAAGACCTATCCTATAGTTTGAACAGATGAATATTCAAGACAAATTTTGACAATACTTCAACCAATTTCATGATGAAATTTTAAAGAATTTTGCATCCTCACGTTTATCAGAACAGCAAAATACAACAAAAAGGTGTGTGAAATTAATGTAAGAATGTCAAACCTTGTCATAGTTGTTCGTCTTGCTATTTACTTCGAACTCAAATTCAAAATGGCGGTAACCGAATCCCAGGTCGAATTTTCGCATAATTTCCAGCGAATTTTACCAACAGTAACATGCTATTGAATATACAAAGGAGTCTACAATGAACATTAAATGTACGCTGTGTTGTTTAATTAATAGAAAGCCTGTTATTAATGCGTAATTTCAAGAAAGATTCCTTTATACATATCGCCGCTCTTAAACGGCGGCCATTTTGAATCATCAAGGACGATGTTGCGTAATCATGAGTGAATGTACACGAGTGTCTGTGGAAGTGCAAGTTTGCGACACCCAAAAAAGAATAATACGACGAAGAAAACAGACACTGGAATTTTAAACCACTTCGGGCCAGTGTAATAAAAGGAAAGCTTTTCATAAGTATTAAGCCCAGTGCAAATACCATACCTACATACAATAATCCTCCTGATCCAGAGTCCGCGCGTAGTAAATCTGACAGGCTATGGACATCCAGGTTAAAAAATCAATGTTGTACTCAATTCCAGAAGAGATTCTATTCTATTACTGCAACAATCGCCATTTAACAACTCGAAAAATAAACAAAGAAGAAATTGTAAGGATTATGCGCTCCATGTTTGTGTCTAATTTCTTATCGATATATAAGGGAAACCAAAATTCCGGACGCGCCACTCCAACTTTTGAATTAAATTTGCCCAACGATAAAATATTTTAATGTAATGCTCGCAAAAATAATGAAATTGGTTATATCAGTTGTATTATCATCAATATAAGTTTATATATCGATAAATATTCCGCACATCATGCCTACTCCTTCTTATGCACGCTTGGTAAATCTATGAAGTCATTGACGCTGGAAATGCTGGAGCCCATAAGTATAAAAATTGGTAATAAATATTATGCTTAAAGGATTAGTGATAGCGATAAAAAATATACTTTGTTTGGTACATTTCCAATACGAATCAGATAAAAGGAGGAAATTGAAGATTATCTCAAAGGATTGTCTAAATATATAACGGATTGTAAAAACATTTCTAGATCTTCTCATTTAGTCGGGCCAAATATATATTATTGGATCCAATTGTAATAGAAAACACTTTAGTAGAAAGGGTTACGAGAAACAAAATACATTTATAAAGATGCATGCAAATAGCTTTACTCATTACGTGTACGTAGAGACTGAAAATATATTTGTCATTGGTAAGGCCAAAGAAAAGAGAAGGTAGAGAATAGAGTTTGAATGCATAATAATACAGATTATATGTTTCCATCAGAAGAAAGCTACACCGTGAGGCGCTTTCACAAACGATAGAAACAAGAGGTGAAAACTTATATATATTTCTAAAATTCATTAATTATTCATGAGTTAATTGGCCAATGAAATTTCTCAAAATTGGTCACATGCACAGACCTTTATATCGTGATAAAGACCGTATCATTATTATTTATTATGCGTATATAGATCACATGTACATTTATACGTAATAAAGGTACATGTACTTTTATAATAAACACCAGCACAGTACAGAATTCACACAAAAACTGCAAATACACTTTATTTTCCATAGTTAATCGCCACACTACAATTTTTAAACACTGGTCTTACAATACAATTGACTTTACTAGCAGGTATATCGCACTCATATTTTTGGGAAGAAACTAGCCAAAACTTCGTCTGAAACATCACAATGAAACCCGCCTAAACTGCTCTCGGACTCCCCTGTTTCATCTTGTTCTGCCTTCTCGTTCTCACGCGCATCAACGTTTACTGACGATTTCAATTGCTTAGGAACTCCAAGACATTCACTCACTCGGCTAATTTGTTCTTTACACGGTCTCTCGTACCTCTGTAAAGCGTTCGATTTGTGACCAGTTCGCTCGCGAGTCTGTTTATCATTAATAGAATTTTGATACAGACGAGTTGCGGAAGTCACTATCAGGCTATATGAGCGGTCTTCTTTTCCAAACCAGCCCTTCCGCAAAGCTTTTCAGGAAGAATACTGTTTAGCGTATTCATCCCCACAACACTATTCTCATAACGAAACACTGTTTTATCCCGGTAAGGTCCAAAGTAAAACGCTTGCTTTTGCTCCGCTAATTTCTCAATGTTACTGAAGTACAATTTATACAACGATACCAAACAATGTTCATATTTTTCTCCTACCTTATGACACTCGTGCTCTACATTACGAGGGGTATACTTAAGATCGTTTAAACCACCATGAAAAGTCTTCGACATGCTTTCATTAAACACGATGCAATGATCCGACAATGAAAAGTTGTTCAACCGCAGCAGTCGGTGTTCACCAGCCCGTATCCCGAAAAACTTTCCGTTGTAAAAATACAATGTGTGCATTAGCGATTCGGCTGTATATTGTCCAAGTAGCTTCTTTTTCCAAAGAACAATTTCCTCTTCCTCTGTAATTTCGTTCCGTACTTTCTTCTTGCAGCCCACATCAACGCCACAGGCCGTCGCGTCTTTCATTTCAGCATCTAATGCTTTTTGAAACCGTATATGAACCTACAATAAAACCAACAATAAAGATTCATTAGCTTTTACTAAGTCTCGTACTCTCGTGACACATAAAAACTAACCTAATTGTCGTTAACACGGACAAGCATAATTATAGGCATACTGTACCTTCTGTCTTTCTTGTCCAAAACATTTACCGTCTCACTTTCTTTGACTTCAGAGAGATACCGATTTAAGCCTGAGACGATGCAATACAAAGTACGTGCTGGGTACCGCTTCCCGTCTGAATTTGCCACTTCTCCGACGAACTTTGTCAAGCAAAAGGAAGGGGTGCTGTATTCATATCTTGCAGTGATGTCGTTAATGCTTGAATAATTGAGCCCACATCGTCATTTTGCAAACTGTCTTCACTATTAACTTCCTTTTTCTCTCTAGAACCTCTCCATTCGTTAAAAATTTTGACAGCCCACTTCGTCGCATATCGTGTACTAGCGGGAGTGGCTTTTTCGAGCAGGCTTTGCTCTTCTTGTGAGCTTCGCGTCCTTCGAAAACGTGCCATCGACTAGCGAAGTCCCAAAAATGTTCAAATTTAAATACTAATCGATTTGTATAGAAATAACCTAATTAAAAACTCCAAATGCGCAATTATCCAAGTATACTCCTTAAAAGATTTTCGAACTTTGAATACGCAAAACTTAAAGACTTTACGCCACTGTGCACATATGTAATTGCTATATTAATTAATTGTTATAAACCATTAACATTTTGCAGATCACACAAGCATAATATTGTAATACAAAAATAGACATTCTTCAGTGAACAACAACAACAAGGTGAATTTTAGAAGTCATTTACAAACCTCGTGGTCGGACTTTATCATTGTTTAAAGACGCTCGCCTACGGCTCGCGTCTTTAAACAATGATAAAGCCCTCTCACTCGGTTTGTAAATATTACATATAGATCTATATAGATTGGAAATACATGCAAGCATCAATCCCCCGCCCTAGCCAAACAACTTCCCAGATATTGTTTTAGCATGAAGTAATCTCAATTAGCAAACAGCTGCGAGTCAATCAAGTATTCAAGTGGTAGTCATGGTAACACGATCATATCTTTTTTTCTATTTTCGTGCAGTACAAAACGGCAAAAATAATAAAGAGATTAGCAATATTTTTTATAGATTATCAATTTCCGAAATATATATATGATGTGGGTATGTTGTTATGTATTCTATTCGAGGTAAAGGAAAAATCAATCAAACTTTTGAAAACGTTCATTAAACTAACGTTTTTTTTGCTTTATGAAGAAGAGGTCATTAGGCCATCTGAGCATGATACTATTATGGAGTAACCGCCTTTCGAGGATAGTACTGCATAGATTTTTGGCAATTATTTCGGAATTAACCAAGTTGAATTTTATTTTAAGTGTTCATATAAATTTATATTTATACTTCGAACTCATCTGCTTAGTTTTGAACATTTAGAGCATGCTTTTCATGTATTTTGGACATTACTCCCCCAAAATGGCTTAAATTTTCTTGGCATGTTTCGAATGTTTTGCTATTGTAAGGTGGAGTAATGTCCATTTTGACGTTATGGAGTACTGATTTCTCTTTATTGATGTACAGAAGCATTTGGAAAGATGTTTTTAAGCTAAGGAAGCCTGCTCGCAGACGTTGTTTTTCTCACGCAAAGCGACGAAAAACAAACGTCCGCTGAACCGAGCGCCAGAACGAGTTTTGCTATTTCACAACGTCTATTTTGATCGTCCAATCCGAATCTCTGATATAGAAGCGTGATTCTTGTGAAAGTGCAAAAATTAATTATAACAATTTGCTCACAGCTTCGTTGAACTCCATATTGAATTTAAAATTATGCTAATTATGCTGAATATACCGCAAAACGTTACTTTCCAGAATTTGGGACATATAGGCATGATGCTGCTCAGGTGTCACTTTTAATAATATATTCGAGTGTCCAGATCCCTGGTATAATTACCTTGTTTGCTAAATTCCACGCTCATTATGTCATTGTTTATATAATAGCACTAAATGCTGCTATAGTTTACCACTTTGTACTTGCATGAGGGATTAAGATTAGAAATATGTGATAAAAAAGCATACTAATGCCTAGCATGTCAGTCTCGGATTAATGAAGAACGAACATTTTAGTCGTAACAATATAGTGCGTCCGACACGTACATTCATGCATGACTAACTAACTATTTTGCCTACATTTGTTGATGCTTGTCATGTCTTCAGAAATTACAACCCGACAACCGGATTGTGAATCTGAATTCATAACGCCGTTCGCAGATAGCTCATGGCTATGATATTATAACTGAAAACTAACGTTGCATATTTTGCGCCTGTCTCGATTCTTGAGTAAAGCACGTTTTCAAATTGCTATTTTATAGCGTCAACCGCAAGTTCGGTATACAGGATGGGAGTGATGCCAGTATATGGTGTATGTTTAACGCTCAGCAACTGGACTCTGTAGCTCAGTTGGTTAGAGCGCTGCACCGGAATCGCAGGGCCGCAGGTTCAATTCTTGCCAGAGGGCCTAAGTTGCATTTTCGCATCTGCTCCTGGTTAGGTCTACAAAAATGTATATATAGGGTGTCCCAAAAAAAAGTGACACTATAGAAATTATCCTATTGTTATAATTTGAATGCCGGAGCACTATATATGCTAAACCCACAAGTGCATAAACTTCTGCTTCTGGAATTTAAAATAACTCCTACTACCATAAAAATCAAATTACATGTAAATCATACGACCAGTTGGAGTAACAATAATGGTTCAATTGACTACAGAGCAACGAGTATTTGTTGTGACACAATTTACCCTAATACCGAATGTAACCGCCGTGCAATAATCGAGGAATTCAACGCTTTACGGCAGCAGCCTGAAATGAATCGAAATGTGATGCGCGGAATGCACAGGCAAACCATTCTTTGTCTCGAAAGAAATGGGGGACATGTTGAAGGGCACGGCCCATAGCTTAAACATTAACTTAATCAATTGTTGTTACGTGTAAAATAAAAAGCAAACCGTTTATTAGTGTAATCGTTTTGCTTGACTCGGGCGTTAAAATATTTGGACGAAGCGAAAACGTTTTAAAATGCTTAAATGTAAATACCATTTCATGAAATTCCCAGGGGCCGGTTGTATAAAAATGTAGTTAAAGTTAACTATAGTTAGCGTTAACTACCGTAGTTAAATCCTTAACTATAATTAGTTAACTACAGGACTTAACTGCGTTGCATAAAACGTAGTTAGTCGGGTAGTTAACTAATCGCACAGTTAACTGCGCGTGGGGTTCGCGTGGGGTGATTAAACATGAAATAACACAAAGTACGCACTGGATTAGCAACCGCTGACAAGCATTTTGAAAACGACGGCGGACTCATATTTACCAAAAATGGCGGTATTTTGATTCAAAATATTGAAAAATATGCAAGAAAACAAGACATAAAGACCAATAAAGTCTACGAAAAAGGCGTATTTACCATGAAAGTCAAACTGCAGTTCTTTGGTAAAAACGACATTGGTTTTTCTTTGTTATGGGTTGCCTCTCGTCATCGATAAATCTTCCTATGCAAAAAATATATTCCGTTTTCGTCGAAAAGACCAAAATTATAGCGTTTTAAAAGCTCACGAGTATCAGAAAAAACTTTCTAGGGAAGATGATGATTGAAAACCCTCGGTAAGCGTTGCTTTTAGTATTTTTTGACTGATTAAAGTTCATCACTCCTACAAAACGCCATATTTAACTACGTTTGGGAAGTTAACTATGCCCTTGAGCATAGTTAACTTTAACTATTTTTTAACTGCAGTTAACGCTAATAAGGTTTTTATACAACCGACTTAACTACGTGGTTAAAGTTAACTACCATTTAACTAGAAAATGGGTAGTTAAAACGTAGTTAAGAGTTTTATACAACCGGCCCCAGGTGTGTAATCACGCGAGTTTAAGAGATGTATAAGAACAATGAGATAATTTCTATAGTGTCACTTTTTTTCGGGACACACTGTATAGTGTCACTTTTTTGGGGGACACCCTGTATAATTCCGTTCGAGTATTCCATCTCCAACACCATTTACTATTAATCTTATCGAACGAGATGCCGAGAAAAATCTTGAATTTACCCATACACCATATACTGGCATCACTCCCATCCTATATACCGAACTTGCGGTTGACGCTCAGCAACTGGACTCTGTAGCTCAGTTGGTTCGAGCGCTGCACCGGAATCGCAGGGTCGCAGGTTCAATTCCTGCCAGAGGGCCTAAGTTGCATTTTTCGCATCTGCTCCTGACTAGGTCTACAAAAATGTATTTATAATTCCGTTCGAGTATTCCATCTACCAACACCATATACTATTAATCTTATCGAAAGTCCATCAATTTTAAAAAACCACATATTTGACAAAACAATACTGCTAACAGTCTCTCTTCAGGGCCGTAGCCAGGAGATGAGAACAATAATTTGTGAAATAGATTACAAAATGAATTCAGTTAAAATTTCAGCTTCCAATTATTGAAAAGAAACACTTCAGTTACCCTTGCAAGTGTTATTTAATATGTCTCTCGCCTAACTTCGAAACACTTCTGGACACTGTAAAGGTACCCTTTGGATGACTTTCAAGACCCCCTCCCCCCCCTGTCAAGCCAATCCAAAAAAGCGTCCTACAGCATTGCTCTTTGTCCAGCTGAGCAACAAATTTTAATCTCTGCAGAAGGGGTTTTAACCCCATTAATGTGCAAGAACCTTCCCTTGACAAGTAAACTTGTCTGGTGTTAGACAGAGTAAAATAACAAAGTAGAGTGCATTTGGGCGCATTGCAGCTCTATGGTTAATCTTATTTTGCAATGAACTAAATGAACAAAGCTGAATATAATAATTAAAATTCTAGAAATGTTAGCCTGCTTTTGTCACACCATAGACTATGATAGTTCAGGTATATTGCAAAACAATTGCTCCCCTGAGGCTTCGGTGGCCAGATCTAAGGGCTTCGGTGGCGCAGTCGTCAGAGCAAGCGCCTTTCACCTCTGAGATCGTGAGTTCGATTCTCGCTGGGGACTCATGACACTTATGTGAGAAGAGTCAGTCAACGCTCTACCGAAAGTCGTGGGTTTTTTCGGGTACTCTGGTTTTTTCCCACAGAGAATGTTCACAGGATGGGTTTGGATTAGCCCCAAACTAACCCTTCCATCGTAGCTGTGCTCCCTGATCAGACATGAGTCATACGGTGGCAGCCTGTTGCGCCTTTAATAACCATTGGCAGCCAGTGGCGACTCGATTAAGTCGAGCAGCGTCCTTCGCAGTTCAGCTCAGCTCTCAGCTGCAAGTAAGGATGATTAGCACTCCCCCCAATTACTTACTTGCTTGCTTGGTTGCTTGCTTTCTTGCTTGCTTGCTCATTGAAGTGATAGTAATATGTGTAGATTCGGTAGTAAACATGTGTATGTAATGAAAGAAACCAAAGTTCAGTGATCAACATTTTCCATCGTCTTTTCATTTTTTTGAAAAATGACATTGTTGTCCATACCATTTAGTCACTTGTTGGTTTTGCAAAGTCTTATGTTTCCTGAAATACCCTACTGTAAAACTTCTATTTCAGGTGTGTTTAAGTATTTGAGAGGGTGCTTAATGGAGGATTTATAATGGTAAGTATGCAATGTACCTAAGAACTAAAGGCTGAGATTCTGCTGTTCTGACTTATTGTATGCATTTTGGACACTTCCAGGTGTCATTTCTCTTGTGGACAACCGAATCTAGCATTGTTGGGGAACGCATCTTGTGGAACCACTCCAAACATTTCTCACACTGGGTGCACTATTGGTCTTGGTTATCCAGATCTTTCTGGTTCCATGCCATGCGACAGTTGCACATCAGCGACGATTTTACCCTTCTTTGGATGTTATTCCGGTCAGCACATTCTTTCTTCTTTGCCACAGGAAAAGGAGAGAACATACCTTCACTTCAACAAATGAGATCTCATCGAATCTTCATTATATGTCAGTATGGGAGGTACACGGAGCAGTGTTCTTTTTAATTTTCAGGTACTTCTAACACTAAACCGTTCTCCTTGGGAGAAGCATCTATCAGGATTTTATGGCATTCATCCAACTTAACCTTCACTTCTTTCAGAACATTGGCATTTTTCCGCAACGTATGTTAAATTATTTATATAAGGTTTCGTTGAAGCTCAGCTTCAGAGTGGGAGTAGTGTTGTTTTTATGATCCTTTGTTGTTTCGAGTTCATTTTCCTCAGTAGCTTGAGTGGGTTCTGAAGGAGTGTCTGGCTGAAATGGACTATCTTTGTCAATTGGTGATGTTTCAAATACAGATCTGAAACCTACTCGATCAACCGTCAGGAATGGGGATCCGCATATGTCTTTTGTTATTTCTCAATTGACCATAATGGGTAGTTCTTGAATATCGCCAAGAAATGTTTGCATGGCAATCATAGCCATCATAGCAATCACAGCCCGGAGGAAATGCAGTATTACTAGAGTCGCTTCCAAATAACATTGCTAAAACTTATTTTTTAATCATCTGGACTCCGAACTTTAAACATTCCATGAATATTGTCAATAACAGTGATGTGGACTGGCGTGGTATCTTCTGACGATGCAAGCCTTTCCATAGAATGCTTAATCACAGAGTGTGGTCTTTCGTGTAGGTATGACGGAACATCAGCAGTATATTGCCGGTAGTCGCTCTGCAATTTCGTATTTAATTCGACATATCTGTAAAAATGGAAAGAAAATTTTAAAACATCTCCACGTGTTTGAACATATTATAACTTCAGGAAAACCAAAGGAAAGCCAAGACCTCTTTACCGTTGAATACATTTGCGGTAAAAGAAGTAGAAGTTCTAACACACAGAATTGTTAACGTTAATGAAAAACAAAAGACATGTAAGATGTATACTCACTTGAAATAAGAAAGGTAGAAAGGTTTGGAGAAAGTCCCAACTAGCACTGGTAACATTACGCTCAGAGTTGAATGCTTGTAGTCATCCAAATATTCGTACTTAAACGCTTTGTTTTGCCTTTTCAACGCCATGGTTTTTGTTTATGATCGTTAGTGGTCGATCTTTTCGAAAGACCCATACCCATTTCTGAAACAAATTGTAGCAATGAGATAAAATTTTAATGAAAGTATTTTGCATTGCAATATAACTTTGCTTTGTAATTACAGCAAGCAAGGATGATTACAAGGTAAATGTTCTATCTACACAATATTTTGTACATCTAATTGTAGGTGTTTACGTTTGCTTAACTCCCGACAAGTCTAGCTATTTTTCCAGCAAGCCGAATGACAAAAATGACCAAATCCTCTTACCTTGTATTGAGGCAACCATGTATTTGCCAATCCAGTTGCGTACCTTTGGGTTCGCCTTGCATTCTTCAGATGACTTAAGGCTTGCAAATTTTTCGTTGTAATCAGCTTCTGTCCTCGCTTTGGATCCGCGGATCACTTGCTTTAATAAAACTAGTCCATTGCTGGTTTTAGCAAGCCATTGTTCCCACGCCTTCTCCCGATATAAATTACAGATATATATATCTGTTTAGCTGCAGAAAAAATAGGATGGACCCAAATGTTTAAGGTATACAGTAGCTAATATCTATTTATATGCCAAAATTGTCGCTTTACACTGCAACATGTCTAGAGCTAAGCATACAAGATTTTGGCTTCCATATTTCGTTGAGATATTTTGTTTTTTTAATAGTCCTTCCACCATACCACGTCTGACGTTTAGGGGCGTAACAAGTGGGGGGGGGAGGGGGTTGCCATGTTGGTCTGGCAAAAATACATTCAAGATATATTAAGTAGGAACAAAAAGCCTTGAAGTCCAGTTTGGGCAATTTAAAAAATTGCTAAAAATCTTAAATACAACATTTTTTGACCATCAGAATTCTTTAAAATCGTCCCCCAAAGTGCATAAAATGGCGTTTCAGAGACTCTACATTTCATCCAAGTTACGCCACGCCATATAGTTACAAGGCATGTCGAATGTCCGTTCAACATTGTATTTGTATATCATTTTTAACGAAATCACTTTGGAAAATGTGAGGACTATCTATTTTCCTTTGAGAGTTCTTTGATACAATAAAAAATTCGCATGGTTGATTTGTCCAAGAGCCACGGTCAGCCGACAATTTCAAACAATATAACGTATAAGAAGAAACATTCCGATTCCGAAGAATTAGGTAATCTTGAAATTTAATATATGAATTTACACAAGACGAGTTTTTGAAACCGTAATGAAAGTCATCATCAGACAGAATGAAATACAATACTTAACATACAAATACAGCATATATACATAGTAAGATAGCGAGAACAATGGTCAATAGCGTCACAAGAAGGGAAGGACATTGTATTAGATCTACATATTTATATTCTGGTAAAATAGCTTAAATTTCTTCTAATTGCAAATTTATCTTGGGTAATCCTTCGTTTTCAGTTACAGTTTCAAAACCTCGTCATAGTTTAATTCATATATTGAATTTCAAGATGACCAAGTTTGCTTCGCCGCCTACTGTACATTTACCACCCACTGTACGTTTACTATAAAAACACATTTTCCTTCTCTATCAAACACAAAAGATAATATACATACCAGTGCTGCCAAATCCATTTTTGGCCTTGTTACAACAAAAATTTGTTGTGGTAGCCAACTCGTGTTCTCGAGGAGATTTTTTGCTTCTTCAACATTCTGCAAATTTTAAACAAAGTAGAAAATTTCCTGCTAGTGTGTCTGTTATATTTCAGACTACTGCGTTGTTTGCAACTTTCAAATATTTGTATTTTCCCAAGCTAATTTACCGCGAAATATGGCTTATCTAATTATTACGCAAGATTAACACGCAACACGCAAGATTTCGCAAGATAAACTTCGGCTGTCGGAAAACTATCTTCGGAAGCAGTTTCCGAAGGAGCCTACTTTTGCTGGAAGTCCGAGTGCGTATTCCAAGATAGCATTCCTAAGTTGGATTAACCTTTTTATGCACCCTGTATATATATAATGTACTACAAAAGCGTCTAAATAAACGTAATTATTATATATTATTATTATTTCACCATACAAAAGATATTTTGTATATTATATTATATTTAATTGTCGCGTATTATCATATTTTAAAGTAAATTATCGGTGATCTTATTTATAGGTTCGTTTCCGGAGCCCTATCTGCTTGCTGTCAGCGAAAAGAAGATAGCAGTCGTTGATTTGACATCCAATTATTCAATATCTGTCATCAATGGAAGTAACAATATCAAAAACTTTCTCGTCGATCCTATTGATCAGAAAATATATTTCGAAAGTGGAACAAAGGTGTATCGAGCGAATTTTGATGGCTCTGAAAAAGAAGTAATTCATCAAGATGATGGAAATCCTATTCGACTTTTTGCATTTGACTGGATTGGACGACGTATGTTCTGGGTGGCGTCAAAGAGAAATTTTCTCTTTGTAGGTAATATGGACCTCAGTGACAGAACAATGTTTTATTCCAGTGAAAAAAATATTTCAAGTTTGGCAGTAGATCCTAATGCAGGGTGAGTAATGTTTTACCTTAAAGGATTAGTGTCAGAGTCATGCATTGCGGACTTTTGTTGTTGTCTTTATTTTACCCAACAGCAACAAATAACGATAAAAATACCTTGTTTGGTACATTTCCAATATAAATCAGATAAAATGAGGAAGGATTATCAAAGAATGGTTTAATATATGACGGATTGTAAAAACTTTTCCAGACATTCTCACCTAGTCGGCCCAAAAAATGACCGCCAGCAGGAGTTTGAGCCCGCAATCCCAGGTGTGACACTAATTATTTAAGACATATATAGTACGTAGTAATTATCCGATCACTATTTTTGGTTAAGTTAACATAACTAATTATTATTCTCTCAATAAGTTATTTCTTTGAATTCTGTATAGAATTATCATTGTCCCCGAGCCACGTGCGGAGCGCGCAGGGAGAAGCCCGTCTCCCAACTCAGGGATGTTGGGAGCCGGAACACTCGAGAAGCATGTAAAACACTCGGCTACGCCTCGTGTTTTACAAGCTTCTCTCGTGTTCTCCCAACCTTCCCCTCGTGCATTATACAACACCATAAATACACGCGACTCGTTTTCTCTTTCTTAAATAGTAGATGAAACACAAGTTCATATAAGATGAATAATATATAAGATGAATATATAAGATGAATAAATAAGATGAATAATAATAATAATAATAGTAGTGATTACCAAACCACTGATTTACTCAACTAAGTCAGAAAATTAAGGAAGTTAGAAATAAAAAAAACGCACTCCTGCGGAATTCCACAAAGCGGCGGCATAATTTTGGTTATATCTCGGGAATGGAATGTTGTGTGCAAGTAAGCAGCCGCTCGAGGGGAGGTACGGCACAAAAAGCGGCTGCGAGGGAGATTATTGTTCTGGAAGAGTGTTCAAAATTGACGTTTAGCAATAAAACTTCGTTAATAATTTTCCTTCAAAAAGGAGGTTATGTTTTCACCTGGGCGTGTTTGTATGTATTGTATGTGCGCGTGTGTGGTTGTCTGCGAGCACGATAACTCAAGAAATATCAAACATCTTCATACGAAAATAAGAGGTAATGGTCATAGGCCAAGGACAAATTGATAAAATTTTCGCTCAGTTTAGATGAAAATTGGATGAAAAATTTACGCAAAAGTTTGTCTTGCTGTCCCCACCTGAATAGCAATGAATGAATGCGTAATTATGCATGTATAATTCAGGCATGAAAAATCCTTGCTTTATTTTTCCTACTAGAGAAACGTAAATAGGCAAGGCCAATGGGTCGAAGCTTCAGTTAATATGCTGGCGGAAGAATGCACTCGCTGCGTGCCCTCTACTTTAAAAAATATTTCCACTTCCTGCCTTTAAATACATTCAATGCGTTGTTCGGGCATTTTGTCTGAAATCAGAAATTTGAAATACTTAACGCCGCGGTATTCTTTTCTGGGGGGATCACATGGAGCTTTTGTCAGCCCCTGTTGATATTCCATATCTTTCCACAACTAACCATGAAACTAAATTAGCTTTAGAACGTAACTAACTTCACGTAACTGTTATTTCATTTTCTTCTTAGGTACATCTTCTATAAAGATATTCAAAAATTTCTTGTGCGAATCAATTTTCTCGGAGATGATCTTAAGGAATTTCACCTTGAATTTGACGACTTTAGTGTTTATCTTGATCATGTCAACAAGCGACTGTACTATTATTCTAATAAAAAGGAAAACGTATATTCCATGGATTATGATGGTGGTTTGTTCAAAAAGTTCCTATTTAGAGAAATGGGGATTGGTAAATTGGCTGTATTCGGAGATATTTTTTACCTCGAAAAAATAGATACCCGAGTGATTCAACAGATGAATTTATCTAATGGTGTTGTATATCGATATATTTTCTTACCAAAATCGTTGTCCAGTTTGAATGACCTCGTCGTCATAGCAAAATCTCAGTACCCAACAGGTAAGATAAGACAACATATTATATTATATTGATCAACACACGTCAGTGAACTTCTGATGGGGAAACGATGTGGTTGAAAAATATATTCATGGATGAGATGAGGTGAGATGTAGAATATCTGTTGCACTCATTGATATCGTAATGATGAATAGTGCCAAGTTGGGAATTGAGACGGATTTCCTGTCTTTCACGGCTATCATTGCTACCTGAAATGGGACAGATTCTGTTGCTCGAATTTTCATATCTAAGACATCTTCCAGTTTTACCGATGTAAAGCATACCACATCTACTGCATAAGATGCACTAGGTGATATCAGAGGATGCACACGTGAAACGGTGCTTGATGTTATAGGCATAATTTCGATTTTTATCCCACCGAACTTAAACTCTGCCTGTCTGAAGGCCTCCTACATTCCTAGATCTGAAACCCATTGATGCCCCCTGTGTCTAATATTACTAATAACAAAATTCCCCTAGTTCTTACTTTTCATATCTTCAATTTCAAATTAAGGGATGTCATTAAGAAGACTTTTCATGTGTTGAAAAGCCACCCTGAAACATCTTCCATTTTCTCCGATAACCTCCTAGTCTCTTTTCGTCTAAACAATCTGTTGCCATGCATTCAATACTGGCAATCACAGTGTTTCAGACATGAAATTCGAGCTCTCTTTCCCATTTCAGACTGCACCATTCCCAACTTTGCACCATTCATTCTTGCCGTATCAATTAGCGCTTCACACATATTTAACTCTTGCCAGTCCAATGCTGCCATCAGCAGACATAGACAGATATTCTACATCTCACCTCATTTCATAAATAGTTCCGTATTTTCTCCTAGCTATTCATGTCTTTTTCACATTTTTTTCATGTTATTCTATTTTCTAATACAATCTCCATATATTGTTTATAGTTTGTCTTGACTAAATCCATCTGATTCATATATTTTTATCACGTGATCGCTTTTGTATACACAATAAAAGTATATGTTTCTCCCCTACCCACGTTATGTAATTGCATGTAATGTATTTGTAGTATTTTTTCTATTATATAATTCACCAAGCTCCTACATTATGGCATTTTCGAACATGAAGAGGCTTGTTGAACAACAATATAGGGTCAAAGCCGTAAAACGAGACGATAAACGACTTTCAATGCATATTTATAACTACTCGATCAAACCAGTGTTTTAATATTTAAGCTCTCGCTTTCTCTGGTAATTTATTACCACTTTTCTAAGAAGCGTTTCATTGGGCGGTTTCTTTTACTTTTGCGGAAGACTAGAATACAGTAGTTTGAGAAAATCATGCATTTGCGTTCTGACTAGTACGGTCCGTCTGGATCCTTACATTCCAATTCATGAACGAATCGCATCACATTGAGGTGAATCTCGTGGTTTTTCAACGATTCATAACTAAGTTTCCCCCGGAGCACGTGCTTTAATTTAATATCAGTACATATTAAATGCTTGCATGCTTGAACAGATGCGCTATTGTGACGAATCATTACATTAAAGTGTGCATTTCTTCATGAACATTTGAGCACATTTAATTTATGTTTATTTATGCATATTTTAATTGATGCACATTTAAATTATGTCATATGAACAATATTTTTTTGTACATATTTTTATGCAACTAGATGGATGTCCTATTTCTCCTTGTGGTGTTAACGAATACTGTAGCAACGTCAATGGTACTCCCTCGTGTAAATGTCATTTCAGTTTTAGACGGAATGGATCCTCTTGTGGTATGGAATTCTAATTATTATGGAGGCGTGCATTATCACATGATTTAAAAATATTTTCCTATTCCATAATTTCTAATCTCAGTTTTTAGTTGTGAAGTATTTGTTTACCCTATTAAAACTCTTTAGCGACAGCTGCAATACAGTTAAGTAGCCTATTTTCAATGCGATTTTATCTGCAAATATTTACTTCCTTGAAATTAAACATTGACCACTGTCCTTACAACATGATCTTTCTAACGAGGTCTCATCAAAATATCACACAAACAAAAACATTGCACAAGTAGTACAACAATTCGTTAAACTCACCTCGTAAAATTTGGAAATAATTTTTAATATCTATGAAACACTTTGAGTAAGATTTCGCCAAATCAATCTTACAAAAATGTAGCTTACAGTATATTCAAGTTCTTATATCTGGAAAGTTTCGTTTGTATAGGGCAAGCAGAAATATATTTTATAACTTTTCTATAATTATCGGTTTTTACTGCTCATGCACATCATTGATTAAATTTCCGGTGCTTAGAATTCTATAGGGTGCATTCTTCCTATAGTTTTGGGCCAGCGAACATGTACTTCCGGTTTGTCTGCACGTTAGGTTGAGCAAACGTCTCGACCTAAAACTTTGTCTATAAAGAGTGTTTTAAAAGGCCAATTTATAGTGGCATTATGCCGAAGAACACACACGTCAATGGGCCGAATTTACGATCGATGAAATATATATATATATATAATCTTTGGCATTCTCTTCACATATATAGAACAGCCAATAATTTAATTGTGTTGAGCTGCACCATTTATCAAGCGAAGACAATGTCACGTTACTGTATTTTTAAATAAATAAAAATTTATTGAGCGAACCTTCCCGTAAACTAAAATGGCAGTGATGATTGCCGTATAACTATATTTACCTCAGAGCCTGGAATCGCAAATACAAAATACTGGTCCATTAGGTACACCGCGCAATTTTATCGGCTGGAGAGTGCGCCCCTATATCGCAGGTAATTTCTGGAATCAAAAAATGGCATCAGGATTTAAGGTTTTTAGTTCGAATTTTGCAATAGATTTCCAAAATCAAAGTCAGGCGTAAGAAATACGGTCAGCAAGGATCAGGTGGCCATACAATTGAAATATCATATCAGGAGGTATCATTGAAAGAGTTTAAATGAGTATCTTTGATATTACCTGTTTGCTTATTTTGATCTTTTCACATTTTAGAAAAGAAGTCCTTTCATGCAAGATTCACAAATCTTGGAGCTACTGGCCGTCTTGGTCCTATATCGCTTAGTTCTCACTATGTGGATAAAGACCACGAGAACATGGTGACTGTTCACTATGGTACACAGTTCTGGACAGTTCCCTATACTGGTACATACCAAATCATTGTCGTTGGTGCGGCCGGAGGATACGATTCACGCGGATCATGGGCACGAGGTCGAGGTGCATACATGAGAGGTGATTTTGACCTCAACACAGGCGATGTGTTGAAAATATTGGTTGGACAAGAAGGTGCTGAAAATTTTGTCAGATATTCGTCAGGAGGTGGTGGAACATTTGTAGTTACCTTATCGAACACTCCACTTATTGTTGCTGGTGGAGGGGGCGGGATCGACAAGCTTAACACTAGGTTGCCTAACTGTGATGCAAATACAGGGACGTCGGGAAGACAGAATCAGTGTTTAAGCATCTGCACTATTTGGTCACGTGGTGTTAATGGAAAAGGTACTCTTAAAAATGCTTCCCGCTCAGGTGAGTTTTTTCTTCTCTGACTTAAAATCATCGTATTATTGTAATGCCACTATTGTGTTAAAAGTTAGCCATAAGTGATAGCATTCCCTTGCGCTATACATAAGCATTTTACATCCAGGAATATCTATTTCAGCTTTCGATACATTAACCAGTCAGCTGATTTGATTCTTCAATTTTTGTTTAGTATTTTATTTTTTGTAACTTCTCATCCAATAGGAACCAAGCTCTTTGTCATGTATAACATAATAAACATAGCTTATGAAATTCAAAGAATTGTTCGTAATGACTATTACGTCAATAACCGCTTCACGAATTTGTTTGAGTGCACACGACCCAATAGGTTCAACTCGCGGCTGACAGTGCGATTCCCTCGCATAGAAATAATAGATGTAGAATGGGTACTTGATCACGAATCATGTCTCCACTTTTTCTCATGGTTGCCCTTATAAATCAGTCCTATTGAAATTGACTAGGAGTGAAAACTACAAAGTTGAAACAAAACCAAAACTACGCTTTTATCTTCATTATGTGTTTTCGTACTTCAACCAAAATGTAATTTTCGATGTAAATTATTGGGGAAGATTTACTGCGTATATATATATTAACACCACAAAGAATCATGCGTTCAAAAGTTTAGGACTGTCATTGCCAAATAGTGCTTCTTTTTCTAATGTGTTGCAGATTTATTTACATTATAAAACTGAAATAATGTAATTATCTTGCAACAAGTATTCAGATATTACGGAATTATATTCTCCAAGGTTTTGTTGAAATTCATAAACAGAAAATTATTCCGTTTTTTTTCCTCTTGAAGGTGGTGGTGGTGGGGGGTTCTACAGCAATGGACGTAGCAGTGTAAAATTTTTATCCAAAAGAAGGGGCGGGGAAGGCGGAAGTGGATTTATTCAAGGAGGAGCAGGGGGTCGTGCGGGGAGACATATAGCCGTTGGAGGATTTGGCGGGGGCGGGGGGGCGTGGGGAGTTAGAGGAGGTGCAGGAGGAGGAGGAGGATATTCCGGGGGAGCATCAGGTGCTAGGAACCGTCAATCATGTGGAGGAGGAGGTGGATCTTTCAATATCGGAAAGAATCAACAGAACAAAGAAGGATATCTTGATAATGGCCATGGTTATGTCGAAATAGAACTCCTGGCTTAGGATATAATTCGTGTTTGCTTGCCCATGTTAATCTTGAATTCTTAAAATATCTAAAATATCAAAACTCTAATCATTTTGCTTTGATAATCCAGTTATTGTTAATCTTTTGTAATCGAACTACGTGATAATCTGTTTTTAAAATTTGTAAACAATAACTTGATTTATTCCTTCAATAGTGAATGACCTTGCTAAATGAAATTGAATCAGTAACTTACACTTCATGTTTCGCTCTAATTTTTATGCAAGCATAAGGTGCGATATTTGGGGGAAAGCGTTTTAGCGCACTTTCACGCAAATATATCAATAGTCATGAAATCTAGAAAATATATGCGCGGTGCTGAGCTGATTTACAGTTTAAATATTTTTGGTTTCGGTTATATAGAAAGCCTACATTATGCAATATTTCCAGTGGCGTAGGAGCAGGTGTGGAGCACAGGGAGAACGTGCTTTTCACACGTTTTCCTCAAAGTGCCCTTTTTTCTAGCTAAAACAAAGGGAAGAGTGCCATTTTCTAATAGAAGAGGTGCCCTTAAGACAAAGTTTCCCTCCAACTTGAATTTGCTTCCTACGCATATGAATATTTCCTATTTTTTTGGGTTATTCAACATTTTTCGGGGATTACTTCACTATCTAAATTTGCGTAACTAAAAAGGAAAAAGAAAGAAGTAAGCTTCGAAAGTCCATCACAGTTTCAATTATATTTTTTGTGATTTGCGCATTCTTATTGCATGGACAGCAACACATCCCCTATTACAATCTGACTATATTGTATTATCAGTACAATTGACACTATATATAGCTTTTTCTTACAGGTTGCAGTCTGGTTGGGTAGATGCTATAAATGTTGGAACAACTCTTATTTTTCTGTTCTTTTATGGTTTGGTTTTGATTTTTACTATCCCTCCCAAGGGCACCAGTTAATCCTGCAAGCGGCAGGGTCTTTTTTTAATATAATTTTCCTCTTCAAATCGGACGCCGATTTGAGGTTAAATATAGAACAGGTATCTTTCTTATAATGCAAATTTCAATCTGAGTTTGGGCAATCAATTTCTGGATAATTATCTCTTTATTGTTGAGACGGAAACGCGCTGTATTACGATCAGTAGCTGTTTCAAATGTAAATATCTCCAGACGTGTTTAATCTCTGGCAACAGGACACGTGTCATTCGATAGCTTATGACTTCCTCTATAAAATGGCATTTGGTTTGTCCCGGTTCATATTACATATCCAAATTAATTAAATTAAATTATTAAATTAAATTATCTAAAAATTTACTATTAAATTATCTAAAAATGTTACAATGATTGTTGATATAAATCTGAATTTCCAGGACAGGATTTAGAATTTCCCAGCAAGTGCTACACAAAAGTAGCTCATGAAAAAAGGACTATTGATGGAAAGTTTCATAGCCTTTGAAGAAGTAGAACATTTTTTTTTATTTTTTGAAATTCGCATACAAATGACCGAAATCGTTGAAATTTAATCCCGGACGCGATATAAATTACGAAATGCCATATAAGGTCAGTGTTGCTTGCTATAAACCAGTGAAATTCCGCCATCTAGGCAATTACATCACGAGGAATCGATTGCCGGTACTTTCAAGCCGATAGGGTGCAAAGATTTAGTGCGGAGATTTAGCTTCCGAAGTTGTCCGAGCGTGTGCCGACAATACCGGCTCTGCAACAAATAAATCATTTTCACCAGAATTGCCATAAAAGGGCTAGATTATTTCGTAATTCAATACAAATGGATTCGTTTTGGTGATATTTACGAGTTTGTAGCTTGTGAACTAAAGGTATAGGAAAGCGAAATGAATATTTAGTTAGTTTATATTATTGTTAATTTGTAAACAAAATAAAATTCAGAGTGTTTAAAAGCGGCTAAATTGGCCGCATAGCGTTGTAAACAAACACAATTTACTTCTGCAGAGTTCAATCTTTTTTTTATTTCTCAAAATTAAAAATAATACATTATTTATACATATACATATTCATTATAATTCGTTAATGAGCATTGGCTGCCAAAATAACAAGGGGCTGGAAAATCCGGCAGTCAGTTTATTTAACAGGTCATCTTTTCAAAATACTTCACACCGAAAAGAAGACATGCGACGACAAAAAAAATAAAGCCTAAATGAATTTGCAACGAGAAATTTATGAAATTACAAATAAGTTGATTAGAAGAAAATCAATAACTTTCAAGAAAGCTTTCTTTAACTGTCTGTTTAAATTTATTCAAGGAGAGAGATTTAACATTGTCCGTAATAGAATTCCATATTTTAGCTCCTTGGAATCTTATATTAAAATTCCGTAATTAGTTCTAGCTTTAGAGAGCAAAAATGACTGACTGGAGGATAATCTAGTACCATAGTCATACTGACTAGCTACAGTGGAGAAGAATTTAGTAAAAATAGGTGGCAGCATCTGATTATAAAATTTATACATGAATAAGGCAATTTAAAAGGATACCAAATCACACAATTTAGTGAAATTCAAATCGTAAAACGCTGAGAGATCGTAAAACGCTGAATCGAACGGTGGTATTGTCATCTGGGGTCGATATCGACCTCAAAACATTAAGCCCGGCGCACACTAGTGCAAGTTGTACGCACAGATGTCATTCGTGACCAATTACGTGCGACGAAAATCCTAGTGTGCGGGGAAAATATACAGGATTTTTGTCACTCGTGTCGTGAACAACAAATATCAAACGTGTTTGATATTTTCTGTCATTCGTGACAAAAATTCCTCGCAGCAAAGAAGTGCGCATGCGTGTTATTTCCCAAAACAACATGGCGGATAGTGAACAAACACTTGCAGCTAGCGATAGGAATTGCGGCGGGCATTTGCCTGACTATAGTTAAGTCAAATACTTATAAAATAAACCTTTCCCACCTCCAACCCTTAACCTAACCCTAACCAGAAATGTCTGAAAAGGAATTTTGGGGTTAAAACAAGTCGGAAAAAATTATTTGAAAGAAAAATAATTTAAGTGAGAAAAAAGTTTTGGCCGGGATTGACCGGGCTTGAACAGCCGCTCTAAGAAACTGTAGCCAGCGCACGCCCTAAACCACTACGCCACCGACTAGCTCGCTGAATGCAATTGCAATAAACCACTATATATAATGCTAAATATACCGCCTTTCTAGTCATTTAAAGAACGAAGAATATTGACCAATGAACGCCCGCCGCAATTCCTGTCGCTAGCTGCAAGTGTTTGTTCACTATCCGCCATGTTGTTTTGGGAAATAACACGCATGCGCACTTCTTTGCTGCGAGGAATTTTTGTCACGAATGACAGAAAATATCAAACACGTTTGATATTTGTTGTTCACGACACGAGTGACAAAAATCCTGTATATTTTCCCCGCACACTAGGATTTTCGTCGCACGTAATTGGTCACGAATGACATCTGTGCGTACAACTTGCACTAGTGTGCGCCGGGCTTTAGAGCTCAACAATAAAGAGTTTTAAAGCATTGTCGTCTCTTTTCGTCATCGGTCACTTGTGTTTATAAACATACCCGCGAGCTCACTAAATGTTAATGCTTCGATTAAGCATCGTATCGATGGGAATAACTTCGCCGTATAATTTTAGGGCGGAACTAATATTTTCCATTGTGAGTCTAGGGCTTATTGCATGGTGGTGTGTATGGAATTAAGACAGCCAGAACAGTCCAAACTACATGAATATTCTGCAGTCATGTGATCTGATGAATTAAATGCTGGTTGCAGGCTAATAGACACTTCCCGAGTGCACACGAAACAATAGCCTGAAATCGAGGCGGACAATGTAACCATTGTAAATAGGCAATTTTTCATTGCCATCCAGCATATTCGGGAAGTGTCTATTAGACAACGTAAATATTGTTCACTTCTCAATACTCGAGCAGTATCGTCATCACTGCAAATTAATATAAGATTAAATATGCCATTTTCACTGACGACGGTAGCTGGACTTAATGAATTACTGAATTATCATGTCGAATTATCGTGTTTTCAAAACAATTAAAATACAGTCACTATGTTTAGCCCACGTTTCAGGAACTATAGTACAGTGTAATTTTGATTTCATTTCTGGATTAATTATATGAAATCAATTTGTTAAATGCTTTTAGTATTTTATGGCTACAAACATTGGTATATATAATACCTAAACATTGGTTCGGAATTATTCATGTCTGAAATATACATTTACCAATTCGATCGCCGAGTGATATCGCGATTTACCCGTCATTTGTTGTTAGTAAATCAGAAACAATTAAAAGTACGCCAAGCATTTCAACAAAATCATCAAAAAACTAAGGGGAAAGAACATTGCTATATTTTATTTTACTTTAGCTAAGGCAATATTTGATATTAGATGTGATTTAAATTATATTAACTTCGATTTGCACAATGACAATACTTAGTTCAGTGAGTATATTGAGATCAGTTCTACACAAGATAGAACACTTCAACTTCGGATGGAGAAAAGTTCCGGGTTCCTGCCAAGATCGTGTTGGTGTCGCTGACGCCAGATGGAGCTTGGTAGGCGCGATCAAAAACTGTGAATGAGTGGGTATTCGAAGCCGCATTGTCGTATATGATAAAATCATGACCGTTTCCAAAAATTGGTCCATAATTGTGGTAGGAGTAAATTGCGCAACAATAATTTTGATCTTTGAGCGGAGCTTTAAAAGACGGGAGATTTTCCTTGTTTCGCAGTGAGAAAATGAAGGATCCTGGGGCTTGTTTGTAGACATTATTTCCTGTTATAACATAAAAATATTGCTTTAATTAGGTTTATATTGAGCATCATTAATCAGTAAAGACTAAAGATTACCATTGATTGCTGTAAGGATTGACAACGACGTGTTATTACTTTGTACTGTATATGGTATTTATTTGTACTGAATATGGTATTTATAATTTTCAGCTTAAGAGTGTATTTGTTACACCCTGTTTGTAAAGCGGTAGTCACTCCATGTTAATGATGCAGTAAGGCGTGGATATGATCTCTCGATCCCCATGTTGGAATTTTGCTTTAAATTTAGAACATTTCTTCGCATTGTACATTTTTTCATGTTCTATGCATGCAACTAATTACGAGTTCAACTTGAGCTATTTAATATTAACAATTATTTTGTAACAGTAATTTCAGATAGAAAGACTAGGAGATTCTTTGAAAATCATTATTAAAAAGTGTGGGTCCAAGTTGGAAATACTATAGAAATCGAATTTCCATACCAATTTCCATTTCCATATCATGGATATAGTATGGAAATAGTGTGGAATTAATTACAAAACAAATATAGAAATACCATAATATTAGTGATATAGAAATAGAAAACCAAATTACTGATGGAATTAGTGATGCAAATATGGAAATAATATGAAGTTAGCGTTTAAGGAAAACTGCGCTGACGTTGACGTAATTTACATATAATAAGATGTTAGTGAATGTTTTATTATTAATCTTATCGTCGAAAAAACTATATATTTAAGGATCTGCATATTTAATGCTCTGAGACAGTAAAACAGGTACTGCTTCAAGTGATTCATTAAATATGCCGTATTTACTCGTTTAAGCAATGAGTATATTTTAATGCTCTCTCGTTTAACTGTCTCTTCAGAATTTTGAAAATGCGCAATCGAGCGATCGCCCTCGAATAAGCACCGCTCTCAAATAAGCGCCGCATCAAAAACATAAACGTTTATTAAAGAGCCGGCGACGCTCAAACGAGTAAACGGGAATGTGAAGAAATAGAACGTTCACTAATGTCTTATTGTTCCTGTATGCCACCAAGTTGGTTGCATTGCATTTTTACAGAAAACATGCAGGCAGAATTTCTTAAAATCAAA
Organism: Trachythela sp. YZ-2020; assembly: GCA_016169945.1. Lineage (NCBI taxonomy): Eukaryota > Metazoa > Cnidaria > Anthozoa > Malacalcyonacea > Clavulariidae > Trachythela > Trachythela sp. YZ-2020. The sequence goes on from JADLSH010000260.1 coordinate 8,915,534, forward strand.
ACATGGAAATATAGATTTATAACAGAAAGTTCACAGTTTTGAGAGTTCTTTCATTTAAGATCGTAAACAGGTTTTTTTCATATGAACTTAAATAAAAATTTCGAATAGACCTATAACCTTCTAGAAATAGTAGCGCAATGCATGATGGTAGTTTGTTATTTTTCATTCTTGTTGAAATGGCGGGCACGAGGCGACGATTCTACGGAGTGCGAGAATTCGCCGATTTTCACCTGTTTTCGTATTGAAATTGCAACTTAAACAACGTAATTTTGACAAGGTTTGTTTTATTGATATTTGTGAAAAAAATTAGCGAAATCGCTTCGTTTATTGCCGAGAAAACGCACTCCATATCGATCGAAGGAGTGAGCAAATTTCGGCCAAAACATTCTCTTCGCAACGTCTCTCATCCTGTTATGAGGTGAGTGCGCTTATTTATGATCGCTTAGCAAATTATTTTTGTCTGTGGCTATTTTAAGGAGTTTTTTCTACCTCGATTTCGTATAAGTTGTACTTTCAAACATTTGATCTTGTTGTTTCGAGATGTTGAATTTGATACTCTGTGATCGGGTTTTCTCAAAATCATAATCGCCGACCACTGGCACACCTGCCTTTAAACTTGGCCAATTTTGGCGGGAAAATGCCCCGTTTGATTTCTGGTCTCTTTGAAATACACTAAAGTTATATTTGCTGGATATATTACTGTTGGTTTTGGTTTTTGTCTTCCTAAAGCTAGTAAGGTCCTAAACAAATAATTATATTGATATTAGCTAATTTTTAGGACGATGGTCAGTATACAAATTGTTTTAGTTAGTTTTTAATAAATAAAATTTAGGTAAATTTAGGTAAATTTTAAAATATAGAATAGACTAGGTATTGTATATAGCCTAGTATAGTTAAATTTTTAATATTAATCATTTAAACCAGTAACTACAGTAATGGAAGGCAAATCTTGCACCTGAACGGATGCAGACCAATGCACAGAGCCAGTAGAGATTAAAAGATAGACCAAAGATTTACGATCAGTTCCAAAATTTAGCCATGCATTGCTATAACAGCACTTAGGCATTGATTGTGATAATGATGCTAGCAGACAGAAAAAACTGGAGTACCGCCTGTTCAAGGACAGATGTGTAAACAAAGTTAAAGTTAAACCTGATGTGTTGAAAGGCAATGAAGTCCACTTCTTAATAAAAGCTTGCGTAAGTGCATATAGGAAGAAACAAAACTATATTGTGTATGCCCATTTAAGTCAGAACAGCAGTGAAGTTACGCATGGTAGTGGCACTTGTAAGGCTGGCAAGGGAGGCTGTTGTAACCATGTTGCTGCTGTTCTTTTTCTAATACTTGATTACATTTAGTTAGAACTAACAGAGGTTGCAGATCACTGACCTATACTAAATGGACTGAGCGCGCAATCTATATTTAATCACGAGCTCGGTGTCCTCACCACTGCTCACGTCATATAGGTCTTTGCTCTCATGCGTAAATTCGCTGACTTACAAATGCGTTGATAAACGGCTCGGTTCTATATTTTTATTGTTTCAAACTCAAAAAAATTGTTAATTTTGTGTTTTTGAGGCGAGAAATTGCTGCGAAATCATTGTAGAAAGTAAGTCAGTTTATACTAAATGTGATCTTTGTGAGATTGGCGGGCTGTCAAGTATGTTTCCAACTCTCAATTAAAGCCGTATACATGTTTAGAAAAAAATCTCAAATAGCCGTAGAAAACTCCACAAAAACAGTATTTTACTCAGTATAATACCAGAAAAGATTGTCGGCAAAAAAGTTTCATGTCAACAGAAGGTTAATACTTACATAACACTACAAATTTTATGGAAAAACTATAGCATAAATACCAGCAATCATCGATAGCCCGAAGCTCTTGTTGTGGTCGTGTATAAAAACATCCCGAAGCCATAATTTATTTAAAATTAAAATGTTTGTTTTCAAACTTGCAACAGGAAAATATACTCCTATTTTGGAAAAGGTTGTTCTCAACTCGAAGGTAGTAAATATTTACCAAAAACAGCAAAGTTTGCAAAAAAAACAAGACAGAATTGAAAAAAAATAAAAAACAAACTTCGTTAAATTTCAAAAACACAAATTCGCCCGCGAGCACAAATAACATTAGGAAAATATCGGTATGCGGTAATTTTCAACGATGTCAGGACCTATATGACGTCAGCAACGGTGAGGACACTTTTTGACCTCGAGCACTCAGTCCATTTAGTATAGGTCAGTGCTGCAGATGCTTTGACATGCACACAAGTCCTAGAGCAGTGGCATGTGCCCAAAGGTGACGAGGTTGATGAGCCACTTTTATAAGAGGATATGATTTTTGAAAAGCCATCGTATGAGAAAGACGTAGAGGGTAGGAAACGCAAAAATGGAAAGAGTCAATCAGATAATTTTAACCCCACACCACAATTTGCCATAGACATAACACAAGATCAAGTTAAAAAAATTGCAAATAATTTGGAACAACAAGGGAAAGCAGAGTATTTAAGACTTGTGTTAGAATCAAATGATTACCAACCATACCAATTTGATGATATTCACCTAAGCCTTCCATCAAAAAAGCGATGTACAGAACTAAGGGAATCATTAGATAACATTAATGAAAGTAAAGTAAGAGAAGGAGTGTTACAGAAAATGATACACGGTGCTAACTGGTCCTATGTAAATGAGAGTGATGTGGAATTTGTAGGAGGTTTGAGTGTGACAGATGAGAAGTTAATGTGATTTTGTTGTTTATACAAACAAAGATTTGTTTGTTGAGCGAATCGATTTTGATAGTTCTTTGCGGGAGACAATAATGGTCAATGACTGTGTATTACCTGACTTAAAGTCTACTTATAGTTCTGTTGTTCTCTGATAGAATTAGAGTTTCACAATAAGTTAATTAATAACACTTCAATTAACAGTGATGGAACAAGCTTCAGTTGGTGGTTTTGATAATAATGCATAGTGAAGTATGTAAACAAACTATTACAAGTTCAAACTATACTTATGTATGTTTTTCTAAACCCAAACTTATAGAAATTTGTACCACTGTACCTTAAATTTGATATATTTCCATATTACACACATTGGAATACTAATATTTGATCATTCTTTACTCTGTATTTGTTTTTTTCCCACAATTATAGGAGGCAAGAATAAAGTCAGAGTCGGAACAAACAGTCAGATTTTCTCCTGCAGGTCTTTTGCAAGTGGAGAATCCTAAAATTTTCAATTCTAACTTAATAAGCCTCTCAACATGCAACCGGACCAAGAAGCAATTCGTCTTGTGAAACTTCTTCTGCTAGACTGAGTTGCTTTTTCCAGCTAAAAAAGGAGGGATGTTAGGGTAACATTAGTGAGGTCTTCTCTGTGTCGAAACCTCAGTCCGTCATAACCCAGTAACCTACTTGAGTGAGTTTTTGAGGACTCACAATCCTTTGTGACTTTCACATCACTTGTCCTACCAGTATGAGGCAGTAACCTGGGTAGCCATTTGGGGATACATAAGCAAACCTTTAACTTGAATATTGTGATTTTAGTATTAATTGGCCGATTGGTTCCTACACACAATAACGACCTCAAATCACTTAACTTCAGTACAATCTATAATAAGCTCTAATACAACTTGAGTTTTGCTTAAACCACAGAGCACGTTTTGCCAATAATTCTCCCCATGATGCACAGTCGCTGATGAGAAAATGTCAGCCAAGTAATCAAAATTCTTGAAACATGCATGCTCGATATGCCAAACCTGTATGAGCTAGGTCTTGTTGCAAAAACCACAACGTAATCCTCCCAACACCATAAAAAGTTCTTGCTCTGATGTTGTTTGACCTTTTCTTGCCATACAGTTTTTTGGTCAGACGAGGTTATTTCGCCATACGATATTTGACCCGTAGTAAATTAAACTATTGCATGCTGGTGACAAGTAATCGAAAATTTTTTAAAAGTTGCATAATCAGGGAAACCGGTATGAAATCGAAAGTCTTCTCACTACCAAGAAACCTTTCCACAGTCGAAATAAACATTGTGTTGATGTCTCATGAATTTTTTCGAGGATTTACATTTGATTCGTTGATGTTGAATTTGCTCTTTCAATTTGGCAACCTCTGTCTCCGTGTAGGTGGAAGTACCTGCCTCATTGGTCAAGGACCTGTTCCTTATGTTTTCAGTTGCTCTGTAATCCTCAGGTGTTTGTATTGGTCAGTTCATGAGAAATATCTTAGAAAGAAGTGTCAGTAGCTCAGGATTTCGTGACACTCTCTCTTAAGTGGCTGATTACTACACTAGTACAAACTGTTAATATTGTTGGAATAATGTTAATATATGTCTTTTTCCACCTGAAAAATTACCTGAGAAACACCCTGTAATAATTATTTATGTCCAACAACCGTTTTGTTTTTAAAATTTTATGCCATTTCCTTTTCAGTTTGTCATCCTTAGGTATCGAGTAAAAATGAGCTCAGGATTACGTAGGCTGTTATTAGGACACTATGGAAGGATGGGTGGGTGACACAACAATTATTTTCTCCACCGGTGCAAGTTTTCTTAGAAGTTTTTTCTTCTACTGGCTCTGTGCATTGGTCTGCATCAGGTTGAGGTGCGAGGTTTGTCTTCCATTAGTTACTGGTTTAAATGACTAATATTAAAAATTTAACTCATATTATGTAGCTACAATACCTACTCCTATTTTATATTTTAAAATTTGCCTAAATTTACCTAAATTTTATATATTAAAACCAACTAAAAAACAATTTGTATACTGGACTATCGTCCTATATATTATTAAATTTAACTATTGCAGAATTTTAGATATGTGAAATTTAATGCTAGCACTAAGCTAAACATTTGCTCTAGTATTAATATTATTTGTTTTGGACCTTACTAGCTTTAGGAAGACAAAAACTGAACCAAAAACAACAGTAATATATCCAGCAAATATAACTTTTAATGTATTTTAAAGAGACCAGAAATCAAACGGGCATTTCCCGCCAAAACTGGCCAAGTTTAAAGGCCGGTGTGCCAGTGGTCGTCCATTATGATTTTGAGAAAACCCGATCACAGAGTATCAAATTCAACATCTCGAAACAACAAGATCAAAAGTTTAAAAAGTACAACTTATACGAAATCGAGGTAGAAAAAACTCCTTAAAATAGCCACAAACTAAAATAATTTGCTAAGCGATCATAAATAACAGGACGAGAGACGCTTGCGAAGAGAATATTTGGCCGAAATTTGCTCACTACCTTCGATCGATATGGAGTGCATTTTCTCGGCAATAAATGAAGCGATTTCGCTCATTTTTTTCACAAATATCGATAAAACAAACCTCGTCAAAATTACGTTGTTTATGTTGTAATTTTCAATACCAAAACAGGTGAAAATTGGCGAATTCTCGCACTCCGTAGGATCGTCACCTCGTGCCCGCCATTTCAACAAGAATGAAAAAAATACCCAACTACCATCATGCATTGCGCCACTATTTCTATGAGGTTATAGGTCTATTCATCAACAACGCTATTCCTTGCTGGATATCATCATAGCGCTCCCCTGGCTTGGCTTGGCTAAAGCCCAGCTTCTCGATAATTAACTCTTACTTACAAACATAGGATCTACTCTTACAGTTTATCCAAACCTAATAAAAGTAACATTTTTGTATTAATAAATTTCATCCTTGCACCATTTACATATCATGAAACAATTATTTCCGCACCTTACCTCTCTATTTTATAGAAATTTATACAATGCATCTGCAATAATCCCTCTACCTCTAGCTAATTATTGGAAATGACTTTGATATTCCCTTATTGAAAAATGAAAAGGTGAGTTGGAAAGTTAGTAAGAAATAGTATTGTTAATCTCACCATCCCATGATGCTGTAGCGTAGCCTCCAAAGATATACTGACCAACTTTAATGATTGTCACAGTTGGCTTCTTGTTATCACATTTGGTATGGAAAGTACTGACTGCCCATCCGTCTCTAGATGCACGCCAACAGACCGTCCAATTTCTGCTTGTTTCGACCCACGAAATTAGGTTTTGCCGAAAGGTTGGTTCTCCAGACAATATCACTGAGCTGCCTCGTCCCCAGTCGCTTGCTAACAAATAATTAATGAGGAAAAAACGAATAATTAATGAGGAAAAAACGAATAATTAACGAGGAAAACGAATAATTAGAATAATTAATTAGGAAAACGAATAATTATTGCCGGCGCGCGGAAAGATGGGAAGGGGAGGAATTGCGGAGCGACTGGCAAATCCTGCATTAAAGATGGCGTCCGCTGCAATGACGGACCAAGCTGATAGCTCGGAAAATTTTCACAGGCCGTTCTATGATGCTTCTCAGACACGGAAAGTCATTTGTTAAGAGACTGAATGTGTTGACAAATATGTAAAATGACTCAAAACGAATGCGGGGATTCCCCAGATAATACAAACGAACTTCAGACTGAATATGACTGTTGGAAAAACGTAAAATTCTTGTAGTTTGAATTTCTTTAAAAGTATGAACTTGAAACTTACTGGAGATGTCACAGACCAGAGTGTCTATATATAATGACGAAGCTTCAGAATTGTACTTCAACAATATCCAAAGTTATACCTAAAACTAAAATCCCGTGTTGTGATAAATATATAACTAGACAGTACGCAACGGATCCAAAAGTACTAATCAACCACGAAATAATCCACAAAAAGATACAAAATGTATAATTATTAAAATGTTCGTATGGACAAGACAAATACACTAACGACAGTTAATTCAATATACGATGTATACGAAACGAAATATCCACGCGTAAAGGTAACTATAGCACTAGAGAACAGACATAATTATATATTCAAAATACATCCACGGTCACAACGAATAACTCCAAATAATTTAAAATCCATATAACTTGACGACACCAAATTTTCACAGAATATTACAACCATAAAACACTGTACACAGTAACACAGAGAAAATAAATGCGACAAATAGCCCACAAGATAAAATTCGATTCCAGCGAGAACATCGATTATAGAACGATTACAGAATGACGATGAGGATACCAAAAAGAAATCATTGCTGAAAGAAGCTTCTAGATCATCACTATCATCAAAATGGAAGTCTTCTAAACTCATTAACGGCCCACTGTCGTCAAGTGAACTCCCGGCTCCATCGCCTCAATAAAGACCTATTTTCGCAGTTCGATCACATTTGCACAGTTTCGACACAGGATTTGGTAGGCTCTTCCCTCGCAATTTTTTCGCCTTCCAATTTCCCTTTGCGCGCTCGTCCTTAGTTGCGGGCGTGCGTCTTTATCGGGCTTGCAGTGCCCTAGCCTGCTCGCAAACGTTCTTATGGCTCAAACCCTCGCCAACGAACGTCTGCTCAACCGAGCGATACATTCTATTCCCTCGATTTGACCAATCACTGCGAACCTTCTTAAATCGGGAAGATTCACTGTGACTGGTAGATTTCGATATGCCTTCGCGGCAAAAAGAGAACAAGATGGCGGATTTCGGACTGGCTTTCCAAGAGCGAGAAGTTTAGTATAGAAAAGATCAATGAGTATCAACAAAGAGCCATTATTCATGTTGTTGGAAAGAAATCTCCCAACTGGTTTTGGGAAATCGCTCATATACCAATCATTGTCATGAATTGTGGATATAATTTCCAAAGCGTCGGGACACATTGTGGTTGTTGTTTCTCCGCTTATTAATATTATACAACCACACCAGCTCATTCAGAAACGCAAAACACAAAAAATGCACTGAACTCAGCAAATATATTTGGACATTGAAAAACTCTAGTATGGAATATTCAATTAAGTGGAAAATACGAGAAATATGTTATCATCTGCCATCCAGAACTAAGTTCTTTGAACACAAGAAACGAGCTTATATCCACATGTAGACATAGAAAAAAGACATAGTGTACATTAAAAAACCTTTGGATGATGGTTTAATATTATTAACATTTAGCAAGAGTAAATTTGATGTTAATGGGTTAATCCATACTATCTGCCTGTGTCTTTTACCCATTAATCTGCATGGTTATCCACTTATCCATTAATATTTTTATCCTTAAAGTGCCCAAGCTGACATTAGCACTACTTTGCTATTTTACTCTGCCTAAAGCAAGATGATTTTACATGTCATGGGCAAAGTGTTAGGTTTAAAGGTTAGAAGTCCTTACATCGCACAACTGTTAAACACTTCATATTTGATCTATGCGCATTCCACATTGCATATTTGCGTAAACCTAATGTTTATAATTATGCCTTCATAGTGGTTGAAAATTGTGTGAGGTAAGCACTTCTTGACTCAATTAATACATAATGTCCATAGAGATTTCAAAAATTCAGTAGTCAGTAATAGTATGTACCTTTGTTGACTTCTGACACATTTCTTTACTATATTTATGAGGAATGTGTTGAATACAAACATCCTTTAGTGGAGCAAAAGCATCAAAATACTGAACCAAAATCCTTGATACCAGAATGATATAGTTAAATCTTTGACTTTTCATGTCATTATGTGAATGTAGAAATTTCAAGTTAGGAATTTTGCAAAGATCTTCCTTTTGTCCTTCACTTGAACGAGAATTGCCAGATACCCTGTTTATTACCATGCGGTGATTGATACAGTGAATATTCCTATTTTTATTGATCATTGTCATATTCTTGGTCTTCAATTCCATGTCAATGTTATCAAAGGCAACATTAAACCCTGGGTGACAGTCAGCTTTCCGTCAGTTCCTTTTGTTGAATGGTATGGTTTTCGTTGGTTTTATATTATTTGCCGTCTGAAGCTCAGCATCAAAATCTTTCCCAAGTGTATCCAACTTTGCCAATATGCTCTGATTTGAGCACGTAAGATGCATCTTACAAAATCTTTTGATGTTTGACTAAAATAAAATTGTGGTTCTTTAATAAATATTATTTATCAGAAGTTCTCATATCCTGAGTTTAAATTAGCCCCGAAGACAGCAAGAAAAATCTATTTATTAATGACATCAATAAACTTTAATTAACACCCCCCATGGATTAGGTTCCTGTGCAGGTGCTAGTGTTAGTGTGGGCGATATTTTATAAATATATTGATACTGTCAATATTGAGAATGAATTGATACTGATAACGATACTATTTTTCAGTATCTATGATTTCAATATTCATAATTTGACATGGACTAATTGATTCTGAGGTCATACTTACGTAAAGTATGACCCATTTATGAACCAGTAGCAAATCTAAGCAATGTATATGCACTGTACTGTACATTATAATTTTAAATGCTGTCATGGTTTTAATGCAATTGTCAATTTATACCCATGAATTGTATTACCAGCTGTTTATACACAAGCCAAATTTTTAAACTCCCAGCAAAATAGATAGGATACTTTGTGCTTCGAAGTATACAAATACTCAGTATCGAGTTGATTCTAAAATCACAGTATCACCCACAACTAAAATAGTGTCTTTCGCCACTTCCCACTGCAGATGGAGGCAATTGATGATTCAGAGGCACTAGTGACTGTGTATGCATGATAATTTCTGAGGGGTTTCAAGAGGTTTCATCAAATCTCTAAATCTGGGGATTGACTTAATGTATCCTGATTTTTTCGTGCATTTTGATAGTTCCTGAGGAGTTGGTAACATGAATGATACCACTGTACTATTGATTAACAATTCTGGGAGGAAATAAACACAATAGCACACATTGTTTAATATCATTATCACTTAATAAATTGGAATCAATTTCCCTGCAATTACAATCATATAAACCAATATTTTAATAATACCAAGTCTCACGTCTTGGGATTATTTGTGTGGATAAGGATGAAAATAGCAATCTAATAATGTACATAAGTTTGTGCACAGTTTGTTGTATGATTGTGTACATTTAATTTCATATATATGATGCAGACATGCAGTAAATCTGTTGTTTTGAACCACTAATATAATTTGCACTATTTTATATTAAATAGGATTTAGGAGATTTATCCCCAAAATAGAACAGTTATAACTTTATATACAAATATAGACCATGTTTACCTCAGTGGACCCTGTCTTTAGAAGGACTCCAATAACTGCACAAGTTGCACTCATATGCCAATTTCGTTGCCTCAATAAAATCAAACCAGCTAAAGCAACACTCGGAAACCATTGTGCTTCTTTGTTACGTCTGGATGAGGCAACTGTCATCAAGAAGGCATAAAAGACTGGTGATCTAGTCTGCCATTCTTCACTCAGTAATTGCATTGAATATGTCACTAAGTCGTTCTTTCCAGTTTTTCTGAGTATGGATGGATATTTCCGCGAACAAAGCCCGTTCACTTCAGTAGAAACAGTGCGAAGAACATTTTCCACGACAAATTTTATATATATATCAGTTTATATTTCATAACTGCACTTGGCTACCCTTTCGGCGCTCCGTGAACGAGAGCCTTTCCAATGGCTTCATATTCGGATGGCAATGTTTTGTTGCAGGTTTTACTGGGATACTCGATAGATACATTCACCTTTGTTCCTTTAATAGGTCAAATAGGTATTGGCAAAGTTGTCTTAGCATTCGTGGAAATGTTCTTTTGAATGGGACTAGAAGTATTTTGGTACGAACAAGTTGGATTTGTATGAACGGCAGGTGGCGGAAATTGATATATTTGCGTATGACCTCGGGTTAATGTTAATTCTTAATGAGCCAAACGCGTTGAAACCCACTTGAGATCTATGATGAGACTGTGATTGCGGTAAACATAATCCCGGTCTATGTCCATAGGAAGTACAACTCGTGGGATTAGAGAATTTCAACGATTTCGCTTCGCCACTTCGCTGCTGCTGCAGTGTTGGTCGAACCGAAATGTTGCTAATCATATCTTTCTCATTTGAATTACTTCGCATTCTTTTAACTCTGATCAAATGGCCATCTTTGGAGAAATCATCCTTAATTTCTTCCTTGGCGTCTTTTAAACTTTTGATAATCTTTTATAATCGCAACAAACGCTTATAACAGGTCTTCGAACAAACAAAGAGATCGTTTCCCGAAGAATACAAATTGACATCGATATCAATTGCTGTTTTTTGATCAGACCTTTCATATCTGCTTTTGGTTTCCCAAAATTTTTTACTCTTTCATCTTTTGGTGGAGCGCTGTTACAGAGAAAACATCGATGATCGCCTCCCGATTTTTCTGGGAGTTTTATTCATTTTTTGGCTTATTTTTAAATAGTAACAATTATAACAAAGGGAAAGCAAAATTGTGTTATTACTTCGCGCGGGAAATTTAATGTTTACAACGTGCTTGCGGAAGTCATTATAAAAGACTAGCGTTGATTGGCCCACTGCAAAACCCCTAGCAAAATCTTATTGGTTCTTCATAACAAAGGGAATGGAATGTTTCGCTCGGTTTAGCAGACGTTCGTTGGCGAGGGTTTGAGCCATAAAAACGTCTGCCAGCAGGGTAGCAGTACCCGCGCACTCCGAATATTACTGATATTTATATTTGATCTATATATATGCTCTATTAACACATGTAGAATAGCCTGCGGAGGAGGCAGATCACTGAGTTCGAAAATGCCAAAACTAATCAATATAATTATAGAAGCATTAAGACGATCTTAAGAATGCTTACGATTTTCATTGATTTTTAGTGGTCGCATACAATAGAGTGTTTTCATGTCAAATATCAAACTTTTAAAATTCAAAATATGGCCCTGATACACATTTTGTATATTATTATGAAGAATTTTCTACGAAAATTTTATGTTGGTAGAATAATTATTTCTAGAGTCACAGAGTTTTAAATAATAGCATTGCTGTGGTCAACATATTTTAAAAAGACGTTATTAACGCTATTTTTTACCCAAAACGGAACTGAAAGATTTTTTTGCTTCAAAAATGTTAATTAATCCGTTACAACTTGCAATTATTTAACATTTTTTCCGAAACTCTTTCAAATATGTCAGATATACAATAGTATTTGACCAGAAACACGGCGGCCAAAGTGCAAACATCAAGATATCAGATATGACTGTATTTCAAATAGAGTATTCAAATCGAACTTACAAAGGTGAGACATAAATTCTATAATGCATAACCAAACTTTATGCATCAAAATACGTTATACAAAATAGCTTTAATTTGCGCTGTATTTACGATCAGTTGATTCAAATGTAAATATCTCCAGACGTGTTTTTCTCTGGCAACAGGACAAGCGTCATTCGATAGCTTATGACTTCCTCTTTTAAATCATATTTGGTTTGTCCCGGTTCATATTACATATCCAAATTAATTTGCAGACATGTTCATAAATTATCTGAAAATGTTACAATTATTGTTGATATAAACCTGAATTGCCAGAACAGGATTTAGAATTTGCTGAGCAATATTCCACAAAAGTTGTAGCTCATGAAAAAAGGAATATTGTTGGAAAGGTTTATTGCCTTGGAAGAAGTAGAACTATTTTTTTTAATTTTTTGAAATTCGCATACAAATGACCGAAATCTTGAAATTAATTCCCGCACGCGATATAAATTACGAAAATCCATATAAGGTCAGTGTTGCTTGCTATAAACCAATGAAAACCCGCCATCTAGGCAATTTCATCACGAGAAATCAATTGCCGGTACTTTTAAGCCGATAGGGTGCAAAGATCCGGGAGGTTTAGCTTCCGAAGTTGTCCGAGCGTGCGCCGACAATACCGGAGTCGCAACAAAGAAAGCATTTTCACGAGAATTGCCATAAAAGGGCTAGATTATTTCGTAATGTAAAGAAAATGGATTCATTGTAATTACGAGTTTGTAGCGTGTAAACCAAAGGTAGTAAAGCGAAATGAATATTTAATTAGGTTATATTTTGTAAATTTGTAAACAAAACAAAATTCAGAGTTTTTAAAAGGGGCTAAATCGGCCGCATAGCGTTGTAAAGAAACACAATTTACTTCTCTAAAGATATCGTAAAACGCTGAATCGAACGGTGGTATTGTCATCTACATAGCATGCACTGAACCGAAGATATGAAAACTGCAAAGTCGTAGGTCATATCAGTGACCTACGAGCATGGGATTCAACGGTACACAAATTTGCCGCAACTTACAACAAACTGATTTCAACACATGTTAATGAAAATATGTTTCGTGTACATGTTCCATCACTCGGGCGAATTCTCGATTGGCATGCGTTAAGATAAGTTTCGTTGCATTTAGTTAAACCAATTTTGATAGTAGTAACTCACCAATTTCACAAAGAACTCCTTTGCTTCCTTTTGGGCATTTACATCTGTAAGGATCAGAACCAGGTCCATTGCGAAGATCAATGATCGTCTTTCCCCCATTTTTACAATGCTTCATTTTACTGCATGGCACCTATAAAAGTAAATATGTTCGAGTTAAGCACTCGGAAAAAGTTAAAGTCTTTAAATTTAAACAATTAACCTACAGCATAATATTACAAATTAAGTTACTATAACATGTGGTCCGATAAATGTAAAAGATTCCGGTGGAGAATATCAGGTGAACTTGATGAAATTAGAATGGTTGTACTGTATACAAGCCACTTAAACATTGTCAATGTGTTTTGTGCCCATTATAGTTTTACTATCCGAAGTTGGATTTCAAAACTCTATTAAATAACAACAGCCGAACAGAATACAGAAAATTGTTACTAGTACCAAAAACAAGACAATTGCGTTTAGACTGTTATGTAAATTATTTTGCAGAATGCTCAAGGATTTTCCAGTAGAAACAATATGTAAGAAGACGATCGAACAATTATAGGAGATTTTTGCAGACAGCTGGATTCTCTTAGTAGCAACTTTCTGCCTATGAATAGAATCAGGTAATAAATCAGGTAATAGAATGCACGCATTTACAGCAGCTTCTTACCTTTCTTTGGCCAAGGGGATGGTAAAAAACCCAGCCTTTGTCATCTATGTTAAAGCAGTCATGAAAGTTGTGATCAAGTGTGTGTGTTAACTGGCAGTTTGGCTTCTTTTCCTGGAGCTTTTTCTTAAAGTTGTATCCAGCACAGAATGGTTCTTGCAAACATTCCTGAGCGCAGCTGCTCCGTAAATCATACGTCTCTTCAAATAATACATCTTTTATTAACGGGCAAACATCTATAAAATGAAAAATATATGTCGGCAAAGAATTAGCGCAACTTGCGAAATGTATTTTCAACTTTTGTTTATCGAGAGGCAAAAAGATTTCTGTTTCGACTTGGAGGGCTAGTTTATATCAGTTATATATTAAGTATAAGTTTAAAACTTTAAACGATAACAATGGCGTCTGCTAGGATTTACTCAATATCACAAACACTATGAAAATTACGAAAATTATGAAAAAAGGTTTCGGTCAGTTCAAAAACATTATATTTATAGTTGGCATGCATTTATCCATTTTTTGTTTTCCACAAAAGAACTACAATTATATCGCAATGGAAACCTACAAAGACCTTATCATTACACCATTTAAAATTAAGATTAAAAAATGTAATCCAAAATGGAGGTTCCAAATTTGACATGCATTATATGTGTGAGTAGTATAGGAAATGGGGGTATGAACTCACTTTTCCAGAAAACGGCCTCTCACTGCAAACCATATCTCTGCAGAGACCTTTTCCCAGACGCGTCATGATCACCACTTACGCTATCATGATTGCGTAGACCAGCACCCCCATTTCCTATACTACTATTTGGTTATGCTTTTCGCGTATTTTTGCACACCAATTACACAGACTAATCTGCGGATATGTCCCTATGTCCGTAAGCTAGAGAATCAACTCCATTATCTAATAGATATCTTTTATCATCAAAACAGCTTAATGATATCTTATTTATGTTATGAGTACCAAGGTTATGATTTTTACTTCTAATACTCTTCATATCATGTCTAAGAATCTTCGATTTGAATAGCACTTTCTTGTAGTCAGAGTGTTTAATATTATCCTTAACCACCGACTTTTTAACACCCTTGCATTTCTTTATTACGTTGTTATTGCCAATATCCACGGAGTAGTTTTTACTACGGAGGCCAACAAATTCTATTATTGGTTTTCCAGCTGTCTCATCCTTCATTTTACCAATCACCTTCTTATTCTCCTTAAAGTAAAAGGCTATCCTCAGGGTAGTCACTATTATCAAATAGTTCTTTATCCTTTATTAGATCCTCATACACATTCTCAGTCACTATCTCATACAATAAAGAGTCAGTGTCTGTGAAGAGCAGCTTAACACTATCTCCGTAGACCTTTTTAGTGTAGTTATAGTGGAAGTCATATATCAGCTTTTTAGATAGATCAAGGATGCACATCCCAACATACGCTGGACGATTCAATGTTAGTACCTCCTTGATCTTATGAACAACTACTAGGTCCTTTTTAATTATTTTACTACTAACAAATGTTGGTTTACTAACTAACTTAGACAGTTGTTTTTCATTAGTTACAAGTCTAACATCAACCCTCTTCCTTAGGTTTTCCATGGTTTTACCAAACACACTATTTTTCATAAGCTTGAAGAAGTCCTTCTCAAAGGCGTTCTTAGCGGCTGTTCTTTTAACTATGTTAAAGTCAATATACTCTCCTAACCACTTACTCTGACGAAATTCTAGAATCCTATGAACTTTAGTGACCTTAAAACCAAGATCCATATACAGTTTAAGGTTTTCATAATGACAGACATACTTCTTTTTATTATTATACAATGTAGTCATCAGCTTTCTCATATTACCAGCTTTAAGGTCAAACTTATTACAGATACCAAGGCAATACTTAGATAATTCAGACTTATCAATTAACATATGTTCAGGGGCTAGTGGATAGTCATTATGCATATCATGAAGTTCCTCAGGGTATTCCAAATCAACCTCCAATATGATACCCCTACCACTATCTGGAGTGTACTTGCTAAGATCCGTCTCCTCCTCCACTGAGAGCCACTTAAATCCACCAGTTGGCAAGGATTGGCTCATTGCCCACCCATATAGGTTATTAGCATCCAGGTACATAAGATACTTAGTTGGCTCATTCTCATCATAGTCACTAAGGTAGGGATTATTTGCCTTAGCATACTCTTGGATATGTAACTAATTCCCCCACGCATACCTTTTTCAATAAACTGGTACATATCAATGTCTGTAATAAGGTCAAGCTTAATACCAATCATCTTTAACATTGCATCCCATGCCAGCCCAGGAGATGTGAAGTAGTGGCAAGGATCCAACTTGTAGTTCTCAATACATGTCTCCCTAAAGTTCTCAAATACATCAGACAGTAGTGCAACATCACTTCTCAGATGTACATCATGATACTCACCCATATACCGCAGTTTTAATGTTTCCCAAACTTTCTTAGCATGCTCATAGTCCTCCTCTGAGATGCCGCGGTCATCCAATTTGCAGTAGAACTTCTCAATCCTAGGTAATACTGGTATACTAAACTTTGTAAAAGAGTCCATGTAATCATATGGGTAAACCCCCTTTCTAGACATCAACCCTGCGTCGTCACCGAATTCTTGAGTTGTATATTTAAATTTATCAGTTGTGACATTAGAGACTAGCTTATCCAAAGAGCTACTCATATACTGCATACTATCTAGAAACACCAGATTAGGACCAAGCATAATAGCCATGTATCTCTCCATGTTATTTGGAATACAGTTAACAGTCAACCCAAATTCACTAGCCACCTCACCAACTTGCTGCATTATAAGGTGACTATCGTAACCCCTCAGATTATGAAAGATTACAGGTATTTTATTAGTCATCCTAAAGTTCCTGTTACACAATTGATGAGCTGATCCTCTATACTTTCCAGTGGCGTGACAGTGATCCCTAACAATAACATCGTCTTTACTGTACTTTACACCACAAATGTGACAGCTTTTCTGAGACTTATAATGCTTCTCATCACTTTTATTCATTACTAAACACTTATTAAAGTCCTCCCTCCTTCTTTTATTACAGTACTCAACCTCTTCTAACATCCTCCTTAAGAATCTGTTCACAGAATTATACCTTCTATACACCTGAACCGGCTTACTAAATGAGTCATCATACCCACAAACAACCTTATATCCATATCCACAGTCAACATGCCCCTGAAGCTTACCATTTTCTTCCCTACTATCACTGCGGAGAATAGCCTCAAAGTCAGCATATATGACAAAGGGGACTTGTAGCTGTTTATGATAATTAACAAACTTAACCTCACTACCAGATTTAGGCATCTGAACTGATTGCTTACCGTTAACAGTTATACAAACATCCTTATGGTTACCAAGTAGTTCATCACTACTAAAACACTGTAGACACAACATGCAAAAATGCTTTTTCTCCCGGTGTTTGGTGTGATTATACATAAACCTATTGAAGTCACTTATAAGTACATAATGGCCGTTGTATAACAGTAGGTTAAGAACCTTATCATTACCACGTTTGCTAATATACAAAGGATACTTTTCTCCCTGTGAGTATCCAAATACATTAACATTTTGGGGTATTGCTTTATGGTTACTGGGAAGTTAATTCCACTGTACCCTAACTCCAACGTCTTAAGAAACACCCGATCATCCTTTCTAACCCTTATCGCATTTACTTTTTGAGGGTTTGACATTCTTATATGGCACCATCTAAAGCACTCATTATCAGAGTTCTGTATATTAATTAATCCCTTACGACTGTGCCGTAGCTCATCAGGTAATGGTACATAACTACTACCTCTGAGCGGGGTGTATTTATTTAGGTTAATATACTGACCATCAACGCTTTCAATTGACCTTCCAGACCCAGCTTCCATCCATGTATCTATCACACTCATAATCCGCTCTTCACCAATTTGTAGTTGTTTATCTATACTGCCAACTGATGATGGTAGGATAATATCAGGTTTACTATTAATATACACATCCCTATAAGTTCTAAGTGTCTTTTTCCCCTCCTTATAGAACTTTATAACAAGAGTTCTAACAAACTTAATACCCAGTGAGGTTTCTAATTCCTCACTTATTACTTTACGAACCGATCTCCTAGTTTTCTTTAATACGCTTATAGGATTTATGTCATCCACATGTGCATGTATTTGAACTGATTTGGTGTATCCACGCAAGGCTTTTACTTGTCTCATACTATTAGTACACACTTTGTCCTTAAGTGCTTAAACGCACCCCCGTGAGTCCCGGGAGTGGAATCCATTATAATGTGACATTAGCGTTTTCTCACTTTTAAACCCCCTACCACATTTCTTACACATAATTCTAACTAATTTCATATAATCACAAATCTCAGTGATTATATAATCATAATCACTACTAACAATACACTTATACCCATTCATCTCATAGCTTTTAAGTAGCTCCCTCTGACTGGTAGATAACTTTGACTCAGCATTGAGGCACTTAGGTGTTTTAAACTCTATACACAATCCGCTATAGTACTTATGTGAATTCCCAATTATTAAATCAGGTTGCCCTTTGGTAACCTTTAATATATGACTTAACTCTTTGGGGTGATGTATCCTGAAGTTCACTGAGACCAGCTATAATTAATACATTTCGTGGAACTGTCTTATATAGCTAACCACCTTAGCATGTAGGTCATAATCATCAACTATTCTAAATGTTAATGTCTTAGGATCATTAAACAATTTATACTCTCCATACTTTCTAATACTAGGAAGAACCTCAGAGAACACCCGACGTTGGAATTGTTTAGCAGACTCTAACTTAGATCGGAATATAAGTGAGTACAATCCTGGCTCCAATATGTAGACAGACTTACCCGTTGATTCAACGGGGTTTCCATTAGACATTTAAACTCATTCTGAACATGCCTTCTTATGGCACCATCCGTATCCTTATACCCTAGAGCCTTCGCTATCTCACACCTTAAATAAAACCTGTCCACTTTTATCACCGGATTTAATGTCACGCCTACTGTTTTGTGTGTGTAAACTCCTTTACTGCTAGTAGTGTCATATATACCACCACACACTATAATAAATATTGGTAAACAACGTATCCAGTGCCTATGCGAATCCCAGCAGTGACCAACAGCTGATACTCCTTCATCTCATCACTAGCATGGTAGTAGTCACCCAACTTTGGTGGTCCCAACGGCTTACTTTTACTCAATTATATTAAAGAGTCATTAGTAACTTGCATATCATCATTCGCATCCTTTATTTTATCCCTTAGTTCTTGGATTTTATTACGTCTGATGACTTCCTGTTCATAGAACTTCTCCTTAGCTGCGGCAAGGTCGTCTAGTGCTTTATTATGTCTCCTCATCTCGGATTCATACCCGTTCTTATCAATAAGTTTGAACAGATAACCAGCACCAGCAAACGATATCGCTGCAAATGTTGTTTGTACTACTGATTGCAGCATTATACCACAGTATTACTTAAAAGGGTCTGATGGTAGATACTTTTTGTCCTGTAGATATTTAACTGCCAAAGCGCTACCAGACACAGCCACTGCCAACTTCGCGGTTCCCATTAGTGACTCTGGAGTTGACAATGGTTCCTTTAGTATCTTCTTACTAATCATACTCAAACCCACTGCACCAAATGTTATCATAATTGAATTATACACCCGGTTCATTAAATCTTTTTCCTCAGACATACTGTTGTATTATATTTAAAGTTTGTCTAGTCTTTCCGGTTCTGGTTTTTCCGGTCTTTCCGGTTTCACTGCAGCTTGTTTAGTGTAATACAAGCTTCCTAAGGCAATCAATATCCCAATTATACCTATAAATGTTGCTTCACTACCGTTAAACCAAGATGTGTCATCACACACAGCGGCGGCGTCCTCTAGTAATTTTTTCTTCCTCTCACGCGCCTGCCTAGAGAGCTCAGCCAACCTTTTACCGGCCTCAACGCGTTTTGGATCCATCTCTTTTTTAGTCACTTGGTCATTCATAATATAAAGTGCTAAGTTTCACCCAGTTCTCATGATAAAGGCTAGTGCGTAATATGGTGGGGTAATATCAATTGGTTGCCCCTGACCAATTGTGTCTGTTGTGATTCGCTTTTCATTACCCTCACTTGGTCCTGTGTTAAACTCATTAAGATCTCCCTTTGTTGCTATATCGGCTGTGGGAGTTAAACTTGGTAGGTTTGAGAATCCACCTATTTTATGGAAATGAGCGGGCATATTCGCTACACTCAGAGTCTTTTCCTTGCTGCCACCAGTTTGGCCCATATCAGCGAGACCCTTTGATATAATAAATCTGTCCGTTAAATTAGGTGTACCATTGGTCCCATCACACAGACTCCATAATGAAGGTATAGTTGTACCACTCCACATTGCTATGATTCCCTTTGGTATTACCTTATCAACTTCAGTGTCACTACCATACCATAGTACAATGCCATTATAGTAGTAGCCTCGATAATGTTATAACCGACAAAGCTGATATAACTAATATCTCCATCACCCCCGGGACTCCCGGGGGTGGAGTTTCCTTCTGGTCCACCACCGTGGACTCCCGGGGTGGTCCACCACCGTGGGCTGTGCATGTTTCACTGTGTGTTTCGCTGTGTAGTTCACATTGGCGTTTTTTCCGAAGGTCATAGTCTTCTTCGCAATAGTTAGAATGTTATTATAGCCAGCAATTGGCTTCTGTAAAATAATCATATTTCCTGGAACTAGAATAATGCCTGGGCTAATGGCAGTGTTAAGCACCACATTCGTAGCTGCTATTGCTTTCCTCATGTTTTCAATAGTAACGGTTGTATCGCTTTGTACTACAGTATCCTCAACAATTTTACGGAATGCATCTTGTGTTTGCGAACTCTTTGCCCCATTGTTAACTATTGGCCACCTAGTTCTTGCCTGAGATCCAAGGACTGAATATACGTAGCTTTCTATGCTTTCCTGTAGGAGCTTCTGTCCAAGTGTTGTTAGTCCAGTACTTCCAGATTTTGGTATAAATGACTTATAGTCTGCAGATGCGTTTTTCACCGACTCACCCACCTTTTCCTTGTAGCATATTCCAACTGGTCGTCCTCGGCTATTTATGGCGTATGTAACATCTTTAACTTTGTTCCACCCACGATCTTTCTTAAATGTGCCAATTGTAGGAACCCCTTGGTAGAACTTTCTACCAGACCACTTTGTGACAATAGGAAGCACCTTAACAATCGCTTGCAATTGATTGGAGTATCGTTTAAGACCGTCTGGAGCTGTTAGGAATCTTCTAATCCAAAAATGAATATGATACCTGATAAGACTTTCAACTACCGGACTCCCAGGTGTCCACCTTTAGATGCTCCATGGATATCCCTGAGAGATGTGTTGCTACGTACATAGCACAAATACTGGTGTAATAATATATGGTTCGGTAATGACGGTTTTAATATCGAATCTCTGCATTAGTTTCTTGGGCGCCGCAATCTCAATTTTACTAAGGTCACTCTGAAATCTATCACTATCGTTAACGTATACATCAAAGTTACTTAGTACAGCACCAACACTCATATCATTGAGCGTTGTCAAGGGTATACTCACATCTGAGGGTAGCCACGACTTAGGCCAGTGATAGTACTTATTTATTGTTAGATACTTTTGGTACTCTTTGTTATCCGTAAATTCCTTACTTACTAATATCAACTAATATCCAATACTTCGTTATAAAATAAACATTAGTACCTCTATCACCTGACCCATCAGTGGCGGTATGTTTCAAAATGAAACCTACTCATATCAGCATAAGGATACTTAGTTTTAAAATCAAGCTCGATCTTGCGTTTAGCATCAATTATCCATTTAGAATAATCCACCATACTACTATAATGAGAAAAATGACGTTGGTAGTGCAAACTCCCGAAGCTGTTGTCACACCAAGGGTCCCAATATCCTTAGACAGATATGAGTATTTACTGGTAAAAGGGTTGTAACACTTTGGGAGTTTTGGAATTTCCTGAAAATACAGACCTGTTTGACGTGGGCAATAAAACATTTACTGCTAGGCTGGTCACACCAGCTTCTCTGACATAGTTAAGGCAATTCATGCATATGATCCAGACATTAAAGTAAAGTACTACAGTGGGAATGGCTTCTGTGTAATACAACCAAAAGCAAGACATTGAAGTCATACCCTGAATTGGCTGAACTTCTAGGCTTTACACCTGGCAATACAATATGGGATGTCAATACAGCCCGAACAGCCCACCTTAAGCTTAATATGAAGCGCGGATTGGAATACTGAAAATCAACTTCCCGGTCGATTAATAGATGAGGCTAATAGCATCTCCAATCTGAGCAGACCGGTTGTATTTGACACATTGGATAATAAAACGTGCACCGCAAAAACTAAGGAGTTGAGCGGGACTGCTAGTTCAATGATATTGAGTCCAAGGTTAAGGTTAATACCGGTAATGAAATCAGCAGCTTCCATGTTGTGGTAACAGATCAGGATGATCAACCCAGGGATATAGGTAGGATAATAATAGAAGCCTATCTCATCTAAATGTATGTTGAAAATAACAGTACTACTGCAAGGAGATACAACTACTGTGAACCTTCAGGAATCAATTGTCACTCCGTCCGCGGTCAGTCTCTTCGTGAAGAAGGCGACCATATTTTGGCGTTTTAAAAACTCCCCCTCTACCTTCACAGCAATGACCATTGATGGAAGGTTATACTAATGACTGCTGGATATCACAACTTTAAGAGCTTACGAGTCGTTATTTGAGGGTGAACCTGCGACATTGGAGGCTATTGAGCAGACAGGAAAGTGTAGAATAACGATACACCCTGGTATTGTTGTGAATCTAACAGAAAGGTTGGCTACGTTACTGGGCTTCAATAGTGATAACAGAAGCTAGGAGGTACAACCACCGTTAGTGATAATCTTGTTAACATTAACAACAGATTGGAATACATTAAGATTAGTTGTAACATTGCGGATCCGGCACGTAATATAGATGAATCAGGTAGGAAAAGTAGAAGAATCTGTAGCTTACAGTGACCACTGACAAAAGTCTATTTGGTAGTGTCCAAACATTTGTTGACATCGAGTCTAAGGTTAGTGTAGGGAATGGTGTTATTAATCAATTGGTATTTAATGTCACTGATCAGAACGATAATCCTGTTGATATAGGAAATATCTTACTAGAACTATACTTATGGAACTAGAGTTGGAGCAGGGATTGAGGGACCTTTGTATAATCCTAAAACAGGATATTCCGGTGTTGAAAGATTGTCATCAGAGAGAGAGTTGGAGGATGGTTTACAAGTAAGTAGGGAAACAAGTAAAAGAAGTGGTTAAAGTCATGAAGACACCTACACAAGATATAAACCAATTGTTAGAAGACATAAGTTTAGACAAACACGCGCTGACTACCTTCAGCGAGGCAAATACAAGATGGACCTTGTTGATATGGGTAAATGCACAAGGGTAAGAACAAAGGATATTACTGGATATTAACAGTCATGTAGAGATTCTTAGCAAGAATATCACCTTTGCCGTTCAGTTTGCACAGAAAGAGACACTAGTAACATGGACTAAGGCACACCTTGAAGTGGATAAGGGTATTATCTGGGAGTTTAAGGAATCCACTTCAGGTGAATAAGTACCCTAAAAGTTAGCTCAGTTTACGATGATGATGGAATTCTATAATGTTGGTGTGAAGTCATTGTTAGATGGGCGCGTGGTGTGGTGAGTATTTTCTCTACTTTATCCGAAATAAGAAATTGCCGCTATTGTTGAGAGGTTTAACAGAACTCTTAAGACCGCTGTAATGGAAGTAACTTCATGCAATAGTGGCACCTACAAATGGATTGATGTGTTACAGCAATTAGTAAAGAATAACTATAATAATACCAAAGCACACAAGCATTTTAATGAAAGAGCCAAGAAGATGTTAATCTGGATAACTTGAAGATTCAAGTTTGGACAACGCTAACTATGGTCATATATACTTGGAGACTATACCGCTAAATAAGTTTAAGGTTGATGATACTGTTAGCGTATCTAGTTATAAGTCCACCTTTACTAAAGGCTATGAGGCTAACTTTTACGGAGGGAATTGTTTAAAATTGCGAAGGTTATTCGTCAGTGATCCGAACGTTTTACATGTAAGTTGTTGATCTTTCGGTGAGCCAATTATTGGTAAATTTTATGAAGAGGAGTTATCGACTGTCAGTAATAAGCCAAGACGATGCCATATAAAGTTGAAAAAATACTAAAAGGAAAACACTCAATGGAAAGAAAGATGATTCTGGTGAAGTGGTTGGAAGTTATGATAATAAACACAATGAAGTTGATTCAAGTAATATCGTTGAATAGTAGATGGATGGAGAGTTCGAAGACATTGGAAATGGGAGAGCTCGAAGAAGTATCCAAGAGATATAACGATATGAGTTACATTAGAACAGTTGGACGCAATATATATGGTCGGCTAAGAAATCTTTTTAGTGGAAAAACCAGAATCACATGTAGACATCCATGGTGGGAATGAAAGCAGTGGATCGGTTTCGACAACTTAAGAACCCGGAAGTAGGTTCATTATTTATAGACCATCACTGAGGAAGTACGTCATTTATAGACGACCCGGTTCGTATTATAGACGACCTAGTGACAACAGTAACGT